>CM035414.1:119151656-119751656 GCA_020310875.1 Ceratopteris richardii
TACAGTTTTCGGTTATATTTTAGATTTCTTGAAAATTTGATAGCTACTTGTTATGTTTAACTAGACTTGGAGATGAGAGAGAGACAAAGAGAGAGAGAGAGAGAGAGAGAGAGATGAGTGGGAGGAAGGGGGACAATATAAGAAAAAGAGCTCAATAACATGTTTTAAAATGCGATAAGGTAGGTCTTACATTCAGAAATCATACACTTTACATTTTGATTCACACTCTTCATAGAATTTTGAAGGGCATCACCATGTGCTTTAAAACACGTTAAAAACTTTTATTTCTTTGTGTGTGTCAGCCTCTCAAGTCTTATAGCAATTTCATGGATCACATTGAGGCATCCTCAACAGAATCATGCGTCGCCGTAGAGAATAGTATTGGTGCGATCACTATGGCTTAGGAACCCAAGGATAAAATAAAGCACCCAACATTGATGTCAGAATCTTCTATAACAATAGCAATAAGGATCTAGATGTGAAACTTATGAACTACCTTATTGATCTTGGATTGGAAAAAGATTTCCATATCTAAGGAAGTTCGATGATATTGAAGGACCAAATGCATATGATTCAAGATATGAGAAGAGTGTAAAAGGGCACAATGAAAATCAATGAAAAGGCAATGGTTTACATGTCCTCAATAGCCAAGGATTTGGCTAACTGCAAATCGATATATAGAATGTATGACAAATTCGAGAAGACCTTCAAGGAAACCTTCAAATGCCATCAAGAAAGAATGATAACGAAGGCCCTCAAGTTTGGTCTATACATCCAATACGAGATTTGTTGGGTCATGGAACAAGAGGATCACAAAGACCTCAATTGTGAATGATTCTATGTTCTCTATTTAGTCTTTTAAGTTATCTCAATGCAACAGTGTTCATCCTATCAATGTTGATCCACCTATTGATCTCTCTATAGGTCGTGCAAAAAATAACTCGAAAAAGATTTCAATTCCTTATTTCATATAGACATTTGCTTTAGATAATGTGAAGCATTGTTGTGGCTTAAAATGTTTCTATAAATTAGAATGAAGAAACTAAAGTTATTAAGAAAGAAATCCTTCAATTCAGTGAGACAAAATCTATATTTTAGTGCTCACATGCAAATGATTGAGGATAATGTTTCAGTAATATGTGTTTCATTTTAGTATTACTTTAGTCAAGGCATATGATATTGTAAACTTGTATTTTAAAATTGCAATAAGATTGGAAAATTTGAGAATCCATAAAGTTCAGGACAGGATTATCAGTGGACATCTCACTTTTTAAACTTGTTATAAAATTGCAAACAAAGAGTCTATTGATCAGCATGCAATGATCTCGATGGTAAACTATTTTAGTTTGCATTGTGAAGTTGTGTCTATAATTGAAAGGGTACACTTTTCACTGTATCTCAAAAAGTTGAATAAAAACACCCTATCGAGCTCTTGAGTTGCTTGTACTAGCGAACGGAAACCTGTATATATATTTGGCACAAAAGGATGAAATTGCATGCACACTCCGTGCAAAACTATGTCCGGAGGCTGAAACGAGCTGAGATCAAAAATTTCAACGCCACATAACGAAGTTGTTTTGAACTCCTAATCGCCCCGAATATGCTCACCAATGTTCGTGCAATTCTGAGACTGTAACCGGGGGTGTCTGCAATGCCCTAGATGAAGCAACAAGATGCCCTAATACCAATTGTTGGAGTTCAAGGTATGCGGAAGCACATGAACAGCACAAGGAAGAAGAAGAGCTTGGAGCACAACACAATACAGAATGTATTACCAAGTAAATGTACAAAGATAAGTGACCTTCTAGGATTATAGGCGTATATACAAGCAGGGGAAAAAACCTCCTAAAGAGGGGAAAAAGTGCCCCGGCAGTCCTAAGTGTGTTCACACACATCACTCTTGAAATATATCAAGAGATGTGTGCTTTTGTTATTTCAAATTGATACAAAGGTGGTCTATCTCCAAGAGCGTAATGTGAGAATTTGCACTGAATTAAACATAAGCTTAAGTTGAACCCAAACATATATATATACTATTTTGCAGTTTCCAAGGATTGTCCAGCCACCCCCATGAACACCTTGAGAGAGAGATGATGGACACCAAATAAGGATACGTATAAGCATGAACAAGATCCTATATCATGACATTGCCTGACACACGAGGAAACACCATGCTAGAAAGAGAAAAATGCTAGATAAAGAAATCACGAAGTTGTAGAATGAAAAGAAAAACCTCTGGAGATTAGAGATCAAGCACTTACATAGAGATAAAAATGTTGGAGATAAAGGAAGAAAAAGTGTTACAAAGAACAAAAGAAAGAAGGAATAGTATCAAGCTTTCCTAACTCTCCAAAATCCCAAGTCATGTGTGGATCACCTCCAACCCATGGTATGCTTGGATGCACACATGATCACATCTGACCAATGAGAAACATGCTTGATAAAGGGCCATATAGGTACAGATATACAAATGTAAGGGATGACAAAGACTCAAACCCGAAATTCTGTGAGATCTCAAATCATCTTGCTAACATCCTATCAAAATTTAGAGTAAAATAGGGGCAGAAAACACAATTCTAATTCCCTCATTAAGTCATATATTCTCCCTATCCCCACAAGCAATGAGAAACATTCCCTCACTCCCTAGGAAAAGCTAAGAAGACACATACAATTCTAGGAGATGTAGTTAACTCTTATAGGTGAAGTGCTCCTTTCCAAGATCTAAGCAGTGTTGGCATATATTCTTCCGTGTATGTTGAGTCTCGAGAGGAGAAGAGCTGATGTATATGATTGGAGCCCTTTGCTGGTTTTCTCCTGGCACGTGGCTAGTTTATACATTATTGCAGAATGCCTTTCAATATGCACAAAAGATTGGTGGCCTAAAGATCTATAAGTTTTGGCAAGATGGTTACATGTCACTGGTTCTATACAGCTAATTCCAGCACTACCGTACAACAGATCTTGTGGACAACAATCAAGCCACAACCAAATGGCTCTATTTTCATGCTAGTGAGCTGATATTGCAGCATGCCCTTAGTTGTGAGTAGCAGTTTTGAAGTGGTTTACAATAGCTACAACATTTGGCATTTGCATTTTCTTAATATAAATTGAATTCTCTCTTTATTCAAGAGGTGTGCAGGTATATTCTTGGCCTTAATTGATCATTGGAGTTGTAGTGAAGGTCAAGTGAGCTGATTCCTGAATCGAACCCTATTTCAGCACTACACTGAAGTACCGCTCCAAAGGATATAATGGTAGCATGCTTTTTGGCAAGGTATGATCGTTTAGTTCTAGTGTATTCTGTTTCTGTCCACCTAAGAGGAAAATCTCTCCCAAGTCATACATGCCTTACAAAATGGAGGCAGATTTTGTTCTGTTCACAGATGTCTTGTGCTGTAAGTTGCTGAGACAAGCTTTTTTCAAGAGAAGGAAATGTCATAGGCTGATGCTATAGTCCAAAGGCTTAAATATATTATTAGTTTGGCAAGATCCATAGCTTGGAACCAGTTTGCAAATGGGAGATTACATGGGTGAGGACCCCGTTGAGTTTAGAAGACAGTACCAACTGTATAGACAGCAGGGGAAACTTAACATTTTTGATCCATATGAACTTGGAACCTGCCTTTTGCCTCATCCATGATTATTCGCCTACAAGCTTCATCTAAGAAGGCTAGTGCCTACTACAATCTTCAGCGAATGAATTACATGCACATTTTGTAACTTCTTCATGTGAGCTAAAATGACCTTTAAAATTTCAGAGTGAGATTTTGTCCAAAGTTTGTCATGTTTCTGGAGATGAAGAGGGATGGGATTCAAAATTGCCATATTGGAACTCATTGTTATGAACCTCAATATCATGGGATTTCATTTGGATTTCCATGCAGGTCCCCATGGCACTTGGGAGGTTTGCCTTGTGCACAATTTTAGGGCAGCCAAGAGCGATTGTGCATACTTAGCTCCAAGCCATTCTTGGTCATGGATGTTTTGCAAAGGCTCCCTCTAAGTTGAGCATAATTCACTGCTTCAAGGCAAACCTCTAAATTCAGGTGGATAATGATTGCACGCAAGTATGAGAATTAAAACTTCAGTGCCATGAATACAATATAATTTCTACAAGGAAAGAGAAAACGTACCTGGAGAATGCTTACAGAGTCTGTTGCTGAAAAGATAGTCCCAATAGCTGACACAAAAAACCATTATAAAAAAAGGCACAGAGAGAGTAATGACTTGTAAGCATAATGAATAGCCATATGCCTAGGGAAGGCAATTCAGCAAACTTTTTTCTTGATCCAAAATTGCCACTTGTGAGGGTTACCGAGATAATCTTTGGCCCTTAGCATAGTCAGACCAAGCTTAGGAAACATCCATCTGCAACCTGCAGAGATAGGTTACACTTGAACATGAAATGGATCAAATAAGTTACAAAAGGGTGATATTTGCATAAGAGTTTTAGAGGATGAGCCTGCAATGTACCTGCAGATATTATACAGAAGGAGACAAATACTCCAATTACACCATATAAGATAATTGGAACAAAGTTATAAAAGAACTGCTTCTTCTTCATTTGAAATCTGCATGAGATTTTCACGGTTTTAGCACATGCACACTCCTTTAATGCAATATATGCTGCTAATCTACATGCAGTGTACATGCAAAGACATGGTCATGGATCACTGGGATAAGTCCATTGCGTATAAATTTTAGCACTACAGAGGCATAATTAGGAGATATAAAGACAAGCCTATCACGGTTCAACTATGGCGGCATTTGCATGTGTGACTGAGGTAAAGATGGCCACATGCTCTCAAATCAACATGTTTATTGGAATGGAAGAGTGCATACCCAGCATTGAAGATAATGGGTGGCAGAAGGTAATTGAAGAAAACTTCCTCATTAAATCTCAGGATATGTGAACTGGTACCACCACTGTTCCAAAGAAGTAAAGCTCCAGTTGCGCATCCCTGCTTATGACAAGGCTGAAAGGTGAGTCTTATTGGGCCGATGTCAGAGCATCTAAGTGCATATTATCGGCATGGCGAAATAGAACCCTTATCAGAAGAACGTTCTCTACTTCAACTTCATGCAGTAATTAATCGGTTACGTACTTCACATGCTTAAATCTGTGGGCTGGCAGACGGATCCGCTTCAGCATGAAATTTACTAGGGATTTTGTTGATGCAATATCTAAGCAGCACTGTATATCACATTCTATATTCCAATACTACTGTACTGCATTTGTCCTGTTTCGGACTATCAGAGTCGTTTCATACAGAGTTGAAGCCAGATGCAACAATTGCATTGATGACAAGTGAGAGAGGATTCTGATAAGAGATACTTACAAGAACAAGGGCAATGATGGAGTCGTTAAGCCATTTGCTCTCTTGTACAAGCTGCCCAAAGATGAGACAGACACACAGCAAAGATACGAAGAGAGTGATGGCGATTATGCTCTCATCGATCGCATCTGCGAACCCTGCCCATTGCAGAAACGTTTGCGTATAGCTTACCATTCTACTGCAGCAGGATAGTGAGCGATTTCGAGAGAGCAAATCCTTTGTTCGCAAGGATGATCCTATAGACGGGCTTGCATAGAAGTCGTCCAGGTTAGGACTCTTGTAGCCTAAGGGATGGAACAATCTGAGGAATTGTTCAGCTATCTGCAAAGGATTTATTAGGGGGTTGCTTAGACAGAAGGCTAAGATATGGTCCTGTGGGGTCATGAAATGGATTTGAATCAGACTTAAAAGGATTTCGCGGTACATGTGAGGCAGCCAGGCGGCCTTTCAGGGTCGAAGTAGAAAATCGGGAATACTCTTATTACCACTTTTAAAACAAGCTTTTTTATACTACTAAGTAGAGTTAGTTCAGTAGCTCAACTATGTTTAGCAGTAGATAGCAAGTTTGATTATGAACAGGAGGACAGTCAAACATGAAAAAATACTAAACATAACCAGCTATGAGATCTGCCTCACAAGTTTCGCCATGATGCTTAGGCCTATCCGTAACACTACAATGCTCATTGCTGATTAAGAATGAGTAAGATAGATTAACATTCGAATTATGTTTCTCCAGCGGACCCAAGAAGAGCTTCGTTGAGGATACATAATCACCCTGAGAATAAATATTAAGATCAATGAGCATCTCCGCATTTACAACTTGAAAGTAATACTTTTAGTTCAGCATGCCCCGCTTTTCAGGATCAAAGCGGCGCTCTCTTACTAGGCAAGGGATCATTGTTCTCCAGTGAAGAGTACCTTTTGTGTTCTTCCAGGAGGCCAAATTAAGGAACAACGCGTGCAATTTATCTCAGCTGATCGCGTACTACGATTTGCGGCGTGCTTCTCTCGCAGGCTCATTTCTAGCTTTGCAGATTGAAAGGAATGGGCGACATAATCTTTGCATTTTCTGCCTGTTTCGATGTTAGTACGTGCAAGCTGCGCTTCGGCTTTTTGGGTCAGCACAAATAATCATATTGAAAGTCAGAGTTCGCTATAACAACAACGGCAGCATGTCATCGGTCCTTTTCCTCTCGGTTTTGAGTAAATTAGCAGAAGAAGTCGTTCCAGAAACATCTTGTCAAGAAAGGGACGTGTGATCTCGATTCTCTAATGCAGAAATGCAGTTACTCGTCCTTCACCTTGTCCCATGTGCTGTAGACAGTACATAGATCTTTCTGAATAGGCCTGATAGATGATCTTCGTCTCCGGACTCCGGAGTCCGAGGAGGATAGTGAACATTTTATAGACCACATACGACAAACAGGAATGATGAAGAATGTCACGGATTTAAAATCAATGTTTTCTGTTTAACAGCTCCCAATATTTTAAATTTAACCACTGAAGTTGGCGTAGTCCTGTTTGAAACATGTTTTGAAAGAAGTACACGAGAAAAATAGAAGAGAACTAAAGCTAGGTACAAGACAGATCATCCTTTCATGAGGTCCATTGAGGTGTCCACTTGTAATATTTCAGCTTGCTTGTTGTTTTCGAGAACATACACTCTGGTGTTTGAAGGGGGTTATTAGTACAGCTTTTTATCCTTATTTTTATAAGAACTAAGGATTTTTCTATGGACGATTCTTTGGGATTCTCTCCAAAGTTGGTAGCACATTTTTCCTTCCAAATTTTCCAAGAACTTTGCTTCTAATCACATTCCAGAGAGCTGCTAAGCAACCAATGGCCTCACCCATGAGAGCTTTCTTCCATTGTATCACAAGATCCTCAAGGGTGCTGCTAACTTTTTTCCACACAATTGCACTCTTTGGACAAGAAAACAAGAGGTGGCCAATGTGCTCTCTTTCCTATAGCATCTTTTACACCAAGAGGGGACCTAATGATTTTATCCAACCATAGCAATGGTCCAAGTCCCCCATTGGAAAATTTGATAAAAGAGGACAGCCTTCTTGCTTTCCACTAATGGGTGCCAAATCTCCTTGAACTTGAAACCCCATTGGATCTAGGACCAATTGTTGCACCACTTCTTGTTGAGGTTGTGGTGAACCTCAAGATTCTTCTCGAGTCTCAAAATGTCTTCGATCTTGTTGCCATTGTTCCACTTCATCCCTCTCGGATGTGAAGCTTCTTTCCCAATGAGTAGGAAGACCTTTCACCCATCCCAATCATTCACTATGCGTCAAAGCATACCCTAATCCTCCTAGTCCAACCTCTCCTTAGAATCAAGGTCCTCAAACCTACTCTACTCCTTCCTCTCTTGGTTCCAAAAGTTCTCTCATTGGTGAAAGCCTTTAGAACACAACGTCTTGGCTTTGTGTATATTAACTTCTTTGACATTTCCTATGATGGGGAACCAGATATAATTTTGATGAATTCTTGTTGCCTACTTTCAATCATCAATAATAGTGCAGTTAGGCTTCACATTTTTACAAGCTCGCCACAAAGAGATGACAAGAGTAGATCCTTTGGGGATCACAGAGATGGAGGAAGAGGGAAGCATACTGCAATCATAATTTTTCCAACTAAGGCTGCCATAGAGTGATGGTGTTGGTAGCAGCCAGGGTAGTCAAGGCCTTACGAGATAGGGAAGCCAATGAAGGGAGTCAGAACGAAGGGAGAGCCAAGCTAGGACCAAGCAAGCAAGGCATTCAATGAAGATCGAAAAAGTAGGCCACATAATTTTTCAAGGATAAATTTTTCCCAAACACTGATTTTAGTCACTTCACACCACTTTGTTGATATATTTAGGTAGTGATGTGTGTGAACACACTAGGATCACCGAGGCACTTTTTTCCCTCTTTACGAGGTTTTTTTCCCCCGTCTTGTATATATGCCTATAGCCCTAACGAGTTACTTACCTTTGTACATTCTAGTGGTAATACATTTAGTATTGTGTGTTGCGCTCCAAGCTTCTTCTTCTTCCTTGTGTTGTTCGCATGCTTCTGCAGACATGTAACTCCAACAATTGGTATCAGAGCAGGTCGCTGCTTGATCTAGTACGTTGTCAACACCCCTCCGATCACAGTCTCAGAATCGCACGAAATTTGGTTAGCTCGTTTCAGCCAAATGCACTATTGCAGTGCTTGTGCGGGCTATTTTGTCTTTTTGTGCCAAAGATATATACAGGTTTCGGTTCGCAGCTATACGCATCTCGAAGTCTACTACAGGTTTAGCAGAACTCGTCAAGGTAGTTCTATTCAACTTTTGCAGATACAGACATTTTTTTGCATGAGGGCATTTTAGTCAGTGGCCATGGCTAAAAGCAGTGATGTATTCCGTATGTTGGCTGTTGAGGATAAGTTGGACGGTATGAATTGCCCATTGTGGGCTTATATGATGCAACATGTATTGGTTGCAAAAGGACTATGGAACATTGTGCATGGTGTTGAAAAATGTCCTATTACGCCTGCAAATACAGGTATTGAAGCTGATGCAGATGGCATTGAAGATGCTGATATTCTTCAGATTCATGTTCATGCTACAATTTCTACTGCATCTACTACAGAGCAAATTCGTTGGCATAGCAGAGATGCTCAGACACATGCATTGATAGCCTTGTCTATCAAACGTACCATTATTCCTCACATTCGCTCTTATAGAACAACTAAGGATGCTCGCGATACACTTATCACATTGTACTAGGCTAGGAATGAGGCTCGTGTTGCTTACCTCCGAAAACAGTTGGAGAGTGAGCATATGAATGAAGATGATTCCATGGACAGTTTTCTAAAAAAGATCAAAGACTTGAAGGAACAATTGATTTCTACTCATGAAGTTATACCAGATAGCTCACTTGTGCAGACGGTTTTGAATGGTCTTCCTAATTCATCTCAGAGTTTTGCTTCTACTCTTTGTTTGATGATGAACGACAATCCACATGCCTTTGTCATTTGACAAGTTAGTCTCTATTTTGTTGCAAGAAGATAAGTCTGTGCAGAATAGGTCCAATATGCAAGTTGCAGATCAAGCTTTCCTTGCTAGCTAGAAGGGCAAAGGTAAATGGAGCTCATCTACTAGTAAGCAAAAATCTGCAAATGCAACACATTCGAAGAAGGAAGACAAAGATGAGAAGAAATCAGAAAAGCAAAAATTCTTTTGTAAGTAATGTAAAGGAAACGATCATGTCATAAAGAACTGTCCAAAACTAGCTGCAAAAGAGTCAAAGAAAAAAGAGGTTGGAATGGTTGTTTCAAAGGCCTCTACACCAAAAACAGAGTCTGCTAATCTTGTGCAGAATGAAGGATAGGCATTTACTACTGTTTGTAGTTTTGACCCATCTTCTCCTGAACAGTGTATGTCTGCAGTAGACTCAGATGTTTGGTACTTTGATAGCGGGGCAACCAAACATATTACCTCCCAGCGTAGTTGTTGTGTTTACAAACTTCTAAACATCAAAGTACACAACAAAACATGATGAGACCTCCCAAGATCTTCAAAACAATAACCAAATATTTCCAAACTTCAAAAACAAACTTTCCTCCAAACTTTCAAGAAAACAGAAATAGGTCACTGTAGCAAAATAACCACCAAAAACTCTATGAGCAGTATTTCACAAAGGTGATCATATATCCTGAAAGTAAACTCTGAGTAGCATGCTTTAGAAACAAAAAACATCAAAAAAGGTGGAGTTTAGCTCCCAAACCAATAGCTTGAAGTCAAGGTAAGAAGAAGCCTGCAACAGCAAGGTATGACTAACTGTCTGAATTGAAAACTGATGTACATAAGCAAGAAAACTTCAAGATTTATGATAAATTTTGATATGGATAGAAATTATGAGAGCTAAGGAAACTTCTCCAAGTGAAATCACTCAAAAAGACCTCATAACGACTGAGATATGAAAGTTTGAAGAGAGGTATGTCTCTGATGAGGCACCGGAAAGTCACAAGACACAAGATTTGCAAAAATGCCTACTTGCGCAGAGTGTTCTCATTCAAAATTGTAGAAAAACTGATCTACTTATATAGTAAAAGTTGTAAGCTTTCCAACGCAACACGAATCACTCAATTTGGCCACCTACACTAAGAGAACCACTCTTTTTATTGAGAGGTTGTCAACAGAAGCACCTTCCTTGTCTAAAAATAGACACCTCTCCTTTCCTTTAAGATCCACAAGCTTCCATATACCATTTTTAATAATTAATAAAATCCACAAGACTACTTTAGAGCTTGTTTTTATATAACATTTCCCCCCTCAAGCTCTAAATCCAAAGCTTTGACTACAAGTAGAACTTTGATTCGCTTGAGCTTCTGAGCATCCACTACTTTTGTGAGTATGTCTGCTAATTGATCTTTAGTTCCAACATGTTGAATATCAATATCTTCATTCACCACCTTCTCTCGGATATAGTGATAGTGTACTTCAATGTGTTTGGTTCTTGCATGGTACACTGGATTAGACGCGAGCTGTAATGAACTTACATTATCTCCAAAGAGTAATGGACGTGTTGTAGATAGATTCATATCTTCATAAAGCTTCAAATATCACATAATCTCACATGTTGCATTTGTAAGGCTTCTATATTCAACTTCTGTGCTACTGTGGGTTGTTTTTTAGAGCTCCATGAAACCAAATTATTACCTGCAAATATGAAATATCTACCTGTACTCCTTATATCATCCTTATTTCTAGCCCAATCTGCATCACTGTATGCTTTCAAATCCAAACCTTCATGGTATTTATAGCCGAGACCTTCACTTAATGTACCTTTCAAATATCTCAAGACCCTTTTAGCTGCTTGCATATGAACATTTGTGGGTTTGTTCATGAATTGAGACAATGTACTTACACTAAATGTAATATCCGACCTTGTTAAAGTTGCATATATAAGAGAACCAATCAAAGACCTGTAGATAAGTGGATCTTCTAAAAATTCACCATCTTCAACACTGTACTTCACATTGGGTTCCATCGGATTACTGATACTCTTGCAATGTTCCATGCCTGTTTCTTTAACAAATCTAAAATATACTTCCTTTGTAGAAGATATACGCCATCTTCCTTCTTCATAACTTCGATTCCAAGAATGTATGTCAATTCTCTTAAATCTGAAATTTTAAATTCAGATCCAAGCTCTGCTTTCATTCTGGCTATCTCACCTTCATTGTTTCGTGTTATTATCAAGTCATCCACATAAATTGAGATATAAACAATCAATGATCGTTCAATCTTAACATACAAAGAAGTATCTGCATTTGAACACCTGTATCCCTGCTTTTCAAAAAACTTTACCAATCTAAAATTCCAAGCCCTTGGAGCTTGCTTAAGACCATACAATGCTTTCAAGAGTTTAGATACATGCGTAGGCTTCTTAGGATCTTCATAACCTGCTGGTTGCTCCATGTACACATCTTCTTTTAAATCACCATTGAGAAATGCATTTTTTTATATCTAATTGATAAAGATTCCATACCTTGCTTGTAGCAACACTTATTAATGTCCTTATTGTTGATATCTTGGCAACAGGAGAAAATGTCTCCTCATAATCGATGCCATAACTCTGTGCATAACCTTTACAAACAAGCCTTGCTTTATATCTACTCACTAAACCATCACTGTTTTGCTTTATCCTGTACACCCATTTGTTACCAATTACCTTCATGTTAGGTTGCCTTGGAACTAAAGTCCATGTATTGTTCTCATACAAAGCTGTCATTTCTTCATCCATTGCTTTAACCCATTTCTTTACCTTTGATGCTTCTTTAAAAGTTGTTGGTTCCTCCTCCTCAAGAAGTTTTGCAATATAAGCTTCATGAGAAAATCTTTGCAGTTGCCTTCTTTCTCTTACTGGATACCTTGATTGGCTTCTTGTCCTACCATGCTTTTCTTGCCTTTGAGTTTGAGTTCTTCTTGATGTAGAACCTTCACTTTCTTCTTCCTATGACTCAATTTCCTTTGAAATCAAATCGAGAATTTTCTTCAATTTCTGATTGAGGGGAGTTACCTCTTCATGTGTAATTTGACTCTCTTGTGAACTTGGAGAACTTGGCTCTTCTTCGTGACTTCTTGTAGTTTCTTCTTCATCTACCTGCACGTCATGTTTATACCAAGATTTATCTTCATGAAAAATAACATCTCTCAAAACAATTACCTCTCCTGTATCTGGGTTCACACATCTATATCCTGGTTGCCCTTCTGCCATACCAATGAAAACCATTTTTTGTGACCTTAGATCCAACTTTGATCTTAACTGTTGTGGAACATGAACAAAACATATGCTTCCAAAAATTCTACAATTAGCAATATCTGGTTTTGATCCATAAAACAATTCATAAGGTGCTTTTTGTACATGACTTTAAGTAGGTGGTAACCTGTTCATCACATAAACTGCCATATTGCATGCTTCAGCCCAAAAAGTAAGTGGTAAGTCCTTTTCATTTAACATGCACTTACCCATCTCCAAGATAGACCTGTTTCTTCTTTCGGCCACACCATTTTGTTGAGGTGTGTATCTGTTTGTAGTCTCCTTTTTAATTCCTTCTTCCTCCAAAAATACAAGAAACTGATTAGAAAAATATTCACCTCCTTCAGCTGATCTCAACCTTCTTATGCTTCGACATGTTTGCTTTTCAACCAATGATTTAAACTTCTTGAACATGTTAAACACTTCGGATTTGTATTTCATAAAATAAATGAATGTAAACTTTGAGAAGTCATCAATAAATGTTACAAAGTACTTGCTACCTGCAATGGACTCTTCTTGAGATGGACCCCATACATCAGTATGAATCAAGTCCAAAATACCTCTGCTTTGCAATCCTGTTTTTGAAAAAGGACTTCGTATTTTTATTCCAAACTGACATGCCTCACAAACAAAATCCAAATCTTGCTTAGGTAGTTGTGGTAAACCTTCAATCAATGATTTCTTTGCAATATCCTTTAACCTGCCAACACTGATGTGTCCTAATCTTTTATGCCATAAGTCCAGTTGACTTACTTGCATCCCATTAACCATTGTATAACCTGCATAATCTGGAACTTCAACTTCATAAGTATATAATTTGTTTACCTTTTGTCCTTTTATAATAAAATTTCCATCCTTCTTCTGATAAGCCTGCCAGTAATTATTGTCAAAATCGACCTTTACTCCATTGTCCTCCATCTGTCCAACTGAAATCAAATTTCTTGTAATAGTAGGAACAAACAAAACATCTCTAAGAGTTACATGTTCATTAAGTGGACGATCACCAATGTAAACTACTTCATGCTCAATACTATCTCCTGTAGCAACTAACTCTTGAATCTGGTTCGTGTAAGTTCACAAACATATTCATGTTGTGACTCATGTGGTTTGAGCAACCACTATCTACATACCAAGTTTTGTTGTTTACCTTCCTCTTATGTGTCTCTGTATGCATAGCCATAAGAACGTTTTCCTTCTGTGTTTGAGCCTCCTCTTGTACTATGTTGTTGTTGTGATGCATGTGATCTTGGCCTCTTCCTCTTTGTCGTCCTCTAAAACCACCTCTTCTATTCGGATTGGAGAAGCAATCCCTAGCATAATGACCAACTTTACCACAATAATGGCAGGTAAAGTTGCCTTGCTGATTTGGTTGAGTCTGTTGACTTTGTTGCGTTGTTCTTCCTCCTCTAGTAGCATTGAAGCTTCCTCTTCCTCTTGCATTATTGTTGAATCTTCCTCCTCCTCTCCAATTTCCTCTACCTCTTGATCTATTTGATGAAGTATAAAGAGCTTGTCCTTGACTACCTCTTTGTGAATGATAAGAGTTGCCACCTTCTATGTTGATTTCTTCAGTCATCATGAGCATTCGTAAATCTTCAAAGGATGGTAGATTCTCTCGAGTCATGATAGATGTAATGAAAGACTTCCATCTTTCATCTTCCCTCAAGCCATTTAACATGCTATTAAACTTTATATCCTCACTAGGAGATGCATCAATCGAGGCTAATGCTTCAATAAGAGATTTTACCTCAAGAACATAATCATTAACTGATTGTCGTGGCTTCTTTTTTCCTCCTGTCAACTCACCAATAAGTTGTGTTTGCCTCGCTCTGTTCGTAGTTGCAAATAACCTTTCTAGAGACTACCAAGCCTCTCTACTAGTATTCAAACCTCTTATATGCCCAAGCATAGTATTGGAAACTGTTTGTGATATAATAAACAGAACTCTTCTGTCTCTTTCGATCCATTCTTGCTCTCTTGCACGATCCGCTTGTGTAGGAGCTTCTGGTAATACCGACTTCACTTCTATACCTGTTATCAATCCCCAAAGACCTTTAGACATGAGATAAGACTCTATTCTAAATTGCCACATGGGATAATTTCTCCCATCTGATAACTTCTCAATCTATGCACTCAAATCTGCCATGTTGAATTGTTGTAAACAAAGAAGATAATTCAATGAATTGTATGAAAGATTTGATAAAAAAACAAAAGCTCTGATACCACAATGTTGTGTTTACAAACTTGTAAACATCAAAGTACACAATGAAACATGATGAGACCTCCCAAGATCTTCAAAACACCAACCAAATATTTCCAAAAACTTTCCTCCAAACTTTCAAGAAAACAAAAATAGGTCATTGTAGAAAAATAACCACCAAAAACTCTCTCAGCAGAATTTGACAAAAGTAATCATATATTCTAAAAGTAGACTTTGAGTAGCATGCTCTAGAAACAAAAAACGTCAAAAAAAATGGAATTTAGCTCCAAACCAACAGCTTGAAGTCAAGGTAAGAAGAAGCCTGCAACAGCAAGGTATGACTAACTATCGTAATTGAAAGAGGATGTACAAAAGTAAGAAAACTTCAAGATCTATGATAAATTCTGATATGGCTAGAAAGTATGAGAGCAAAGGAAACGTTTCCAAGTGAAATCACTCAAAAGCAACTCATAACGACTGAGATATGAAAGTTTGAAGAGAGGTATGTCTCTGATGAGGCACCGAATTGACACAAGACACAAGATTTGTAAAAACGCCTGCTTGCATGGAGTTTTCTCATTGAAAATTGTAGAAAAACTGATGTGTTTATATAGTACAATTTGTTAGCTTCGCAATGCAACAAGAATCACTCAATTTGGCCACCTACACTAAGAGAACCACTCTTTTTATTGAGAGGCTATCAACAGAAGCCCCTTCCTTGTCTAAAAATAAACACCTCTCCTTTCCTTCTTACTTTTATCTACTTTTATTTAATTTTGCTCTAAATTTGGAGATGTGAACTCTTCCACATGTTATTTTTCATAACTAATAAGATCCACAAGCTTCCATATACCATTTTTAATAATTAATAAAATCCACAAGACTACTTTAGAACTTGGTTTTATGTAACATTTCCCCCCTCAAGCTCTAAATCCAAAGCTTTGACTCCAAGTAGAACTTTGATTCGCTTGCTTCTGAGCATCCACTGCTTTTGTGAGTATGTCTACTAATTGATCTTTAGTTCCAACATGTTAAATATCAATATCTTCATTCACCACCTTCTCTCGGATACAGTGATAGTGTACTTCAATGTGTTTGGTTCTTGCATGGTACACTAAATTAGACGTGAGCTGTAATGAACTTACATTATCTCCAAAGAGTAATGGACGTGTTGTAGATAGATTCATATCTTCATAAAGCTTCAAATACCACATAATCTCACATGTTGAATTTGTAAGGCTTCTATATTCAGCTTCTGTGCTTGAAAGTGCTACTGTAGGCTGTTTTTTAGAACTCCATGAAACCAAATTATTACCTGCAAATATCAAATATCCACCTGTACTCCTTCTATCATCCTTATTTCCAGCCCAATCTGCATCACTGTATGCTTTCAAATCCAAACCTTCATGATATTTATAGCCCAGACCTTCACTTAATGTACCTTTCAAATATCTCAAGACCCTTTTAGCTGCTTGCATATGAACATCTGTGGGTTTGCTAATGAATTGAAAAAATGTACTTACACTAAATGTAATATCCGGCCTTGTTAAAGTTGCATATATAAGAGAACCAATCAAAGACCTGTAGATAAGTGGATCTTCTAAAGATTCACCATCTTCAGCACTGTACTTCACATTGGGTTCCATCGGATTACTGATACTCTTGCAATGTTCCATGCCATATTTCTTTAACAAATCTAAAATATACTTTCTTTGTAGAAGTACGCCATCTTCCTTCTTCATAACTTCGATTCCAAGAATGTATGTCAGTTCTCCTAAATCTAAAATTTTAAATTCAGATCCAAGCTCTGCTTTCATTCTGGCTATCTCACCTTCATTGTTTCGTGTTATTATCAAGTCATCCACATAAATTGAGATATAAACAATCAATGATTGTTCAATCTTAATATACAAAGAAGTATCTCCATTTGAACACCTGTATCCCTGCTTTTCAAGAAACTTTACCAACCTAAAATTCCAAGCCCTTGGAGCTTGCTTAAGACCATACAATGCTTTCAAGAGTTTACATACATGCATAGGCTTCTTGGGATCTTCATAACCTGCTGGTTGATCCATGTACACATCTTTTAAATCACCATTGAGAAATGCATTTTTGATATCTAATTGATAAAGATTCCATACCTTGCTTGCAACAACACTTATTAATGTCCTTATTGTTGATATCTTAGCAATAGGAGAAAATGTCTCCTCATAATCGATGCCATACCTCTGTGCATAACCTTTACATACAAGCCTTGCTTTATATCTACTCACTGAACCATCACTGTTTCGCTTTATCCTGTACACCCATTTGTTACCAATTACCTTCATGTTAGGTTGCCTTGGAACTAAAATCCATGTATTGTTCTCATACAAAGCTGTCATTTCTTCATCCATTGCTTTAACCCATTTCTTTACCTTTGACGCGTCTTTAAAAGTTGTTGGTTCCTGCTCCTCAAGAAGTTTTGCAATATAAGATTCATGAGAAAATCTTTGCGGTTGCCTTCTTTCTCGACAGGATACCTTGATTGGCTTCTTGTCCTACCATGCTTTTCTTGCCTTCGAGTTTGAGTTCTTCTTGATGTAGAACCTTCACTTTCTTCTTCCTATGACTCAATTTCCTTTGAAATCAAATCAAGAATTTTCTTCAATTTGTGATTCGGGGAGTTACCTCTTCATGTGTAATTTGACTCTCTGGTGAACTTGGAGAACTTGGCTCTTCTTCGTGACTTCTTGTAGTTTCTTCTTCATCTACCTGTACTTCATGTTTATACCAAGGTTTATCTTCATGAAAAAAAACATCTCTCGAAACATACCTCTCCTGTATCTGGGTTCACACATCTATATCCTGGTTGCCCTTCTGCCATACCAATGAAAACCATTTTTTGTGACCTTGGATCCAACTTTGACCTTAACTGTTGTGGAACATGAACAAAACATATGCTTCCAAAAATTCTACAATTAGCAATATCTGGTTTTGATCCATAAAACAATTCATAAGGTGCTTTTTGTACATGACTTTGAGTAGGTGGTAACCTGTTCATCACATAAACTGCCATATTGCATGCTTCAGCCCAAAAAGTAAGTGGTAAGTCCTTTTCATTTAACATACACCTACCCATCTCCAAGATAGACCTGTTTCTTCTTTCGGCCACACCATTTTGTTGAGGTGTGTATCTGTTTGTAGTCTCCTTTTTAATTCCTTCTTCCTCCAAAAATACAAGAAACTGATTAGAAAAATATTCACCTCCTCCATCTGATCTCAACCTTCTTATGCTTCGACCTGTTTGCTTTTCCCAATGATTTAAACTTCTTGAACATGTCAAACACTTCCGATTTGCATTTCATAAAATAAATCAATGTAAACTTTGAGAAGTCATCAATAAATGTTACAAAGTACTTGCTACCTGCGATGGACTCTGCTTGAGATGGACCCCATACATCAGTATGAATCAAGTCCAAAATACCTCTGCTTTGCAATCCTGCTTTTGAAAAAGGACTTCGTACCTGTTTTCCAAACTGACATGCCTCACAAACAAAATCCAAATCTTGCTTAGGTAGTTATGGTAAACCTTTAATCAATGATTTCTTTGCAATATCCTTTAACCTGCCAACACTAATGTGTCCTAATCTTTTATGCCATAAGTCTAGTTGACTTACTTGCATCCCATTAACCAATGTATAACCTGCATAATCTGGAACTTCAACTTCATAAGTATATAATCTATTTACCTTTTGTCCTTTTATAATAAAATTTCCATCCTTCTTCTGATAAGCCTACCGCTGATTATTGTCAAAATCGACCTTTACTCCATTGTCCTCCATTTGTCCAACTGAAATCAAATTTCTTGTAATAGTAGGAACAAACAAAACATCTCTAAGAGTTACATGTTCATTAAGTGGACAATCACCAATGTAAACTACTTCATGCTCAGTACTATCTCCTGTAGCAACTGTGACTCTTGAATCTGGTTTGTGTAAGTTCACAAACATATTCATGTTATGACTCATGTGGTTTGAGCAACCACTATCTACATACCAAGTTTTGTTGTTTACCTTTCTCTTTTGTGTCTCTATATGCATAGCCATAAGAAGGTTTTCCTTCTGTGTTTGAGCCTCCTCTTGTACTATGTTGTTGTTGTGATGCATGTGATCTTGGCCTGTTCCTCTTTGTCGTCCTCTAAAACCACCTCTTCTATTCGGATTGGAGAAGCAATCCCTAGCATAATGACCAACCTTACCACAATAATGGCAGGTAAAGTTACCTTGCTGGTTTGGTTGAGTTTGTTGATTTTGTTGTGTTGTTCTTCCTCCTCTAGTAGCATTGAAGCTTCCTCTTCCTCTTGCATTATTGTTGAATCTTCCTCCTCCTCTCCAATTTCCTCTACCTCTTGATCTATTTGATGAAGTATAAAGAGCTTGTCCTTGACTACCTCTTTGTGAATGATAAGAGTTGCCACCTTCTATGTTGATTTCTTCATTCATCATGAGCATTTGTAAATCTTCAAAGGATGGTAGATTCTCTCGAGTCATGATAGATGTAATGAAAGACTTCCATCTTTCATCTTCCCTCAAGCCATTTAACATGCTATTAAACTTTATATCCTCACTAGGAGATGCATCAATAGAGGCTAATGCTTCAATAAGAGATTTTACCTCAAGAACATAATCATTAACTGATTGTCGTGGCTTCTTTTTTCCTCTTGTCAACTCACCAATAAGTTGTGTTTGCCTCGCTCTGTTCGTAGTTGCAAATAACCTTTCTAGAGACTCCCAAGCCTCTCTACTAGTATTCAAACTTCTTATATGCCCAATCATAGTATTGGAAATTGTTTGTGATATAATAAGCAGAACTCTTCTGTCTCTTTCGATCCATTCTTTCTCTCTTGCTCGATCCGCTTGTGTAGGAGCTTCTGGCAGTACCGGCTTCACTTATGTACCTAATATCAATCCCCAAAGACCTTTAGACATGAGATAAGACTCCATTCTAAATTGCCACATGGGATAATTTCTCCCATCTGATAACTTCTCAATCGATGCACTCAAATCTGCCATGTTGAATTGTTGTAAACAAAGAAGATAATTCAATAAATTGTATGAAAGATTTGATAAAAAAACAAAAGCTCTGACACCACAATGTTGTGTTTACAAACTTTTAAACATCAAAGTACACAATGAAACATGATGAGACCTCCCAAGATCTTCAAAACACCAACCAAATATTTCCAAACTTCAAAAACAAACTTTCCTCCAAACTTTCAAGAAAACAGAAATAGGTCACTATAGCAAAATAACCACCAAAAACTCTCTGAGCAGAATTTGACAAAACTAATCATATATCCTAAAATTAGACTTTGAGTAGGATGCTTTAGAAACAAAAAAAAGTCAAAAAAGGTGGAGTTTAGCTCCCAAACCAACAGCTTGAAGTCAAGGTAAGAAGAAGCCTACAACAGCAAGGTATGATAACTGTCTGAATTGAAAACTGATGTAGAGAAGCAAGAAAAAGTCAAATTGGATGATACATGGCTCATTGGAAAAGTTATTAGTGTCTAGTTTATTTCTGTAGAGTTTCATAGTATTTGGTTAAGTAGATTGGGAGAAATCTGAGTTTTTCTGTCTTAGGGTTAATCTTTGCGTATTCCTGAAAAACGAGAGGTACCACCGTTGAGTGTCTGGTTCATTCCAATAGCATATTTTTGCTTATTCCTTGTACTTATGTGCATTCTATACACTCAACCCTATGTGTATCACTCCCATAAAATGATTTTTTCTAATTATAATCACACTGGTTCCTATGAGAATTTGAAGTTCATTGCCTCATCCATAGATAGTAAGTTTTTTGAGTTAGTCGATGCGCCAACATATCTGTTTTGTATTGACTTCTTCTTCTTGATGCTCCAAAGTACATAGTGCACTTTTTGCACTTATTGCATGCCTATAAGGTCTATTTGAGTCTCCATAAGCTCAAGGATTGGTCTTGTGCAGGTTGGCTAGACCAAACATCGTCGCTTAGCAACTCACTTTTCTACCTCCTACAAGCTTCTCCAAGTTTAGTGGTATCAAAGCTAGATCAAGATGGGTGATGGCTTTCCCTCAATGACCGAGAAGCTTGATCGACACAATACGTAGCTTGGAAAACTAAAATGGAGGCCTATTTGCAAGGTAGAAATCTTTATGGAATTGTAGCAGGTGATGAAGCTATGCCTATTCCAAGATCCAAAAGAGGACCTACACAAGAGGATACAAGTAATCTCACACTTTGGTGTGCAAGGGATGCTCAAACAAGGTCGTACATACTAAAATCTATCTCTGACTTTCTATTACCACATATTAGAGGATGCAAGACATCTCAAGAGACTTGGGATGCCCTCGAAACTTTCTTTTTTGCTAGTACCAAAGCAAGAAAGAATAATCTTTGGAACGAGTTCAACCAAATGAAGAAGACACCTAAACAACCATCACAGAGTTTGTTATCAAGGTCAAGGAGGTTGCAAATCAGTTAGCATCCATTAGAGAGCTGATTGAAGAAGAGGCTATCATGAGGCAAATTCTCAATGGGATTCAAAGTGATAAGCAATGGCAATCCTTCACGACAGCTTGTGATCTCATCATGGATGTGCAAACTCCAGACTTCAACATCTTTCTTGGATAACTCTTCAATCAAAAGACCAACAATAACATAAAGAAAGGTAACTCCTATCATGGTAATTCCACTAGTGCTCTATATGCAGATAAGAAGGATAAGAAGCTAAAAGGAAAGAAGAAGGAAGAAGATGAAGAGGAGACTTCCCAAGCCAACTTTTCAAGCAAGTGCAAGTGGAAAGAGAAGAAGAAAGGACCAAAGCATGACAAAGCCAAAGGTCAGAATGTTCAGCCTTGTGCCATCTACGATAAGACCAACCACACCACTCAGAATTGTTGGTTCAATGGAAAGACCCAGAAAGGAAGTGGAAGAGGTGGATATGGCAACAATAGAGGCAAAAGTGGATACAACTTCAACAATAACAATAGAGGCTATAATAGAAGGGGCTTCAATAATTATTCAAAAGATCAACCACATGAAGACTCATTGCTTCTTATGAATCTAAGCCACAAAGAAGGTAAAGAAGATGATCATTTGTTCTACATAGATTCCGGATGTTCAAATCATGTTGCAAGCAATATTGCTCTTCTATCTAATTTGGAAAGTCCAAACAATAGACATGAAGTTCAAATAGGGGATGACACAAAGCACAATGTGGAGAAGATTGGTAATGTCAAAGCTTCCAATGGGAGGACAAACATTCTAAGTAAGGGTCTCTATGTACCCACTATCACTAAAAACCTAGTAAGTGTAGGCCAAATAGTTGAAAAAGGCTTGCAAGGTAGGTTCACCCAACATGGAGCTTTTGTGGAAGATCCATGTCAAGGCTTCAAGAAGATAGCCAGAGGTGAGAAGCATGGTAGGCTCTTTACTTTTGAAGTAGGAGAAACCAGGAACATAGCTCTATTCACTTTTGGGTCTCAAACCCTAAGTGAGCTTGAAGTGTGGCATAAGAGACTTTCTCATGTGAGTGAAAGAAAATTGAAGGATATATGCAGGGATCAAAGTGTTCTTGGATTGCTAAACATATCAAAGCAACACATGATCAATAGGTGTGATGCATGTTAGATTAGGAAGGCATGAAGACAACATTCATCCACAAAGGCTACATCCACAACAACTTATTGGACTTATTACATACAAATGTATGGGACCAAATCAAGAACCTTCATTAGCAGGATCAAGATATTACGTCTCATTTATTGATGACCATAGTAGATGGACTATTCTAGTTTATCAAGAGTAAGAATGAAGTGTTTGATTGCTTCAAAAAGTATCTAGCACATATGGAGAATCATACAGGTAGATCATTCAACAAGCTCAGATCTGACGGAGAGGGAACATTTCTCCAAAGAGTTTGATGAGTTCTTGCATGAAAAAGGTATCAAAAGAGAAGTGACTACCAAGTACTCTCCTCAACTGAATGGAATTGCAGAGAGTATAAACAAGACATTCGTTGGATCAACCATACGATACTTAACTCCGGAACCACATCACTCATCCATTAGGCTGCGAAGACTTCGGTGGATAAGATCTCTGCAGATCACATTTGTATTCGATACTTATGCACATTACCTCTGCCTATCCTGAGCCTTGAAGCCATCTCCCATTCGAATACTTCTCTTGAGAAGCTATTCTAGATTGAACCTTTGCCTTCATATTACAACTGAAGCTTTAGGCTCTAACCAAGTGGAGGAACATGGCAAGATTTATATTGCATTCGAGATTCAAACCTCTTGTCCATGGACTTGGGTGGCTATATTGGAAACAACAAGGGAAGCTCCT
This sequence comes from Ceratopteris richardii, assembly GCA_020310875.1. Taxonomy (NCBI): domain Eukaryota; kingdom Viridiplantae; phylum Streptophyta; class Polypodiopsida; order Polypodiales; family Pteridaceae; genus Ceratopteris; species Ceratopteris richardii. The sequence continues at coordinate 119,174,857 of CM035414.1, forward strand.
CTTTGCATCAAGTTCAAATGAGGACTTTATTTCTTTAAAGCTTGAAAAATGGAGAGTGCCCCTTCTTGAGTTGAAAGCTACATGAAAGAGCATAAACATATTGAAACACTCATTAAAGAACAAGCATGTGTATACGAAAGAATGTTTTCATGCACAATTTATATTTTCTTCTTGCTTGCAAAAGGAATAGGATGCACTCAAGCCTGTGCACATGTATATTTATAACTTTTTGTAAGGTAGAAGATAGATTGTTTATGCATGGATGATTGGACATGGATGATTGGATGCACATGTGTCATGGGCTAGTATGGATCTCTAGTCGTTGAAGAATAATGTTCTCCCAAGTAGTGAGAAGGAAATTCTTTAAACTCATTAGATACCAAGTAGTTCCCTAGCAGTCCCAAACAACTAGAAGTGGTACTTAAAGTCCAAATGTTTGATATCACCTGGAAGTATATCAAAGATTCTTAGCTTTAGAATCTGAAAGGCATTAGTATATGCTTGGACTTGAGTAGGGGAAAGATCTCTAAAAGCCCATGGGTAAGCCAAAAAAGCTTAGAAAAGCTCAAGAGATCTTAATGATAAAGACCAAAGTTTTTATTCTATCGCATGATCAACAAGAATTGATAAATCTTGGCCATGATTGTCTAGAATTGTGGTTGGAACTAATGTGAAGTTTGCCCAAGTATTGGCAATCGAATTAGTAAGCTGTTCCAAGTTTGAACAGAGTAGATATTCCAAGTATGCAGTCTGTAACCATGTCAATGGTAAATAAGTCTGTGAAAGGTGTAACGTAAAAGTTTACCTATCCTTAAAGGGATTTTGGTACAAATCCAGAAAGCATGAGCGGATGCTTAGACTAATGCAGTAAAGAGATTCCTATAAAGTCCTCAAGGTAGCTACTTAAAAGCTTTTGTTAGAAAGGAATCCAAAGACAAGAAGTGAAAAGCTCTTGTGGCTACAAATTGGTCAAGTTTAACCAATTAGACTTGAATTTGATAAATTCAAGAACTTGGAATGATAGTGGATTTTTCTTTTGAAAATCCTGGTAAAGATGAATGGATATTCTGTCAAAGGTTTTCAAGTTTCCTATGAAAAAACACAAGATCATGAAAAGATCATGAGAAGGGATTAGAACCTAGAAAATATAGTTAGAGGTAATGCCTGAAACTTCAAAATTCATTTAAAGAATTGAAGCAAGAAGGTACTCTATCATGATATGTTTAGACTTTAGGATAAATATCACGCACACATTAATGTGAATATAAAATAGGGTGGTATGGGACGCCATATTTTATACTCAGATTGATTAAGGAAAGATGGTACGGGACATCAAACCGTGGGATGATAATTATCTTTTAGTCCTAGTTTGGATCTTGAAGTTAGGTTTGATCCTCAAGAGAATTAAGACTTCAAAGGAGTTTAATTCGAGAAGGATAAAAGTAGTATCTCAAGATAACTTCAAGATCAAGGAAAGAGAAGATATGAAGTAAGTAACTTCCAAGATCTTCTTGAAACACTTCAAGATAAAGTGTTGTTAATTCAGAAATATTTTTGAAAGAAGTTGGACTTTGATTTTGAGTTGATCTTTTCAACCAAGGATTTGATTACTAAGTCAAGCATCAAGTTCCTAGTGTAACTTGGTAAATTAACTCTTTTGACTCAAAGAAATGCACAAGAATTGCATTCCCAGTAAGGAGTCAGAAAGACTGAATGTGGCTTGAACTTAGTCTCAAGTGAAGCATTATTTGAATACTAAACTCATCAACAGAACCTCAGTGGGTCGACACACTGATGTTGGTAACCACACTAGTATCTTGTGGTTGGATGATGTTTTCGAGTTGCTTTGAATCTTTTTGAGAATCTAGCTTATTTTTCTTAAAGATAAAGAAAATGCTTCAATACCTTATTGAAAGAGATCTTTGAAAAGTTAAAGTCCTGAGTGATCTAGACTTTGACTCATAGCAAGTTTATGTATCTTCAAAGTTTGAATGGGTTGTACAGAGTTTTAGTTATTTCTTTCTGCATTCCAAATCTTTGGGAATTGGCTCAGATATGGTATCTAATTCCTTTTGCAAAAGTCCAGGGTTAGCTGGTTAGAACTAGATAACTAAATTAAAACATCCTAGATAGATGTTTCGTACAAGAACCTTTTCAAAACATCGTAAGATAATAAGTCCAAGATTGACTTACTCATTTGAGTTTGCTTCAAGTTATAGCATGAATGATTTTCTAGATTCCATTATATTCTAGAATAGGGAAGTTAGGAATTGCTCATCAGATTGACAATTCCCAAGAACTTTTAGCTAAAGTCTTTGAGAAAAGTATCCTCAATCGGATAAATTTTCATTTTTGAATTTGAATTGGTCAAGTTATAGTACGATTGACTCAAAGAAAATGTTAAACTCTCTCCGACATTTTACATAGGATTTTTAAATTCATTAGGTTAAAGTAGTCCTCTAGTCGGGTGAAAAAATCAAGTAACTGTTGGATAGGAGTTAACCATTGTACAAAACATCCAAGTTAGATGTTTGGGACAACCAAACTTCAAGTTTTCCAAACCAAATTCAAGTGAATCAAGAGTTCTCAAGGTTTTGTGGGGGATAAGAATCCCACCTTCATTACTAAGTCCTTGCACTAGTCATGCCCAAAAATGGACTAGTAATTTGAATCCACCCAGTTCATATGTTTGTGCCTAGATCGCACATCAAGAAACTATGAATTGGCCAAGGATGTTTTTAGATCCACCCTTATTATTCATTCACTACTTTGTACTTTGACCAGTTTATCAAAGTGCAAACCAAGATAGTGTTTTGAATTATTTGGGTAGGGATGCCACCACAAAGATGAGACATGTTCTTCAAGTTTTAGAACATGACCATGTTCTTCCAGTTTCAGAACATGAGGCTCGGGGGTTGCCTACAGTATATAGCTCTATTTTCAAGGACAAAAATATTTTTCCAAGGTGGGAAGAATGTAATAAAGTAAGTCTATGATCCAAGGGTCTGGTCGGTTCAGACAGATCTGAAATCGGAAATCGTTTGGTCACCCGTGTGTATGACCAAAGATCTCGAGTCTAGACTTACTAGAAGGTCATTTACTCTTGCAACCAAGTGATCCACTTAGCCTAGTGGTTAAGACTCAAGGATGTGAAGGAGGAGGTCTTGGGTTCAGCCCCCATGGGGTACATGGGGAGAGTGTTTTGCCCAACGAGCTCTAGAACCTTCTAGAAGCATTGACTTGAGTTAACTCTAGTTAACTGGGACACTTGGCGCACATGCAGTTACATGGTTGACACATGGATGGTTAGTATCCACCTGCCCAAGAAGGTAGTCCCCTGGAGAGAGCTATATCTAGAGGCATTTGGTTGGGAGGAGAGTCATCTCTCTAGCTTGTGGTGGTCGTAATTTGTAGTTCTCTTGCAGCTCACATATTTCCTAGGTATGCAGGTGATAAACACAGATGAAGGAATGTATTTGACTCAGAGAAGATACATTCAGGATCTACTTCTTAAGTTCATAATAGAGAACACTAAACATGCAGGTACACCTTTGGAGATGAATCATAAACTTAGTGTTTATGAAGGTGAGAAAATTGAAGACATCAAAGAATATCAAAGCTTGGTAGGTAGCTTGATATATGCTACTCATACAAGGGAAGACATCTCATATAGTGTGGGAGTGCTTAGTCAATTCATGCACTCACCAAGAAGACCACACATGGATGCGGCTAAGAGAGTACTTAAGTATCTCAAAGGTACAATCAATGAAGGTATATTATATCCTTACTCTTCAAATTTGGATATCAAAATCTATTTAGATGTAGATTGGAAAGAGCTATGGATGATAGAAGAAGTACCTCCGATTACTTAGCATTTGCAGGTTCAAAGCTAGTGTCATGGAGTTCCAAGAAGCAACCAATAGTTGCTTTATCTTCAACTGAAGCAGAGTACAGAGGTTTGATCATAGCAACTCAAGAGACAATATGGTTAAAAGCATTGTATACAGATTTGGGACTTGTGAGTTCCAAACCTCACATATTTGGAGATAATGTAAGTTCTATGCATCTAGCAGCAAACCCTATTTTCCATGCAAGAACCAAACACATAGAGGTGCATTACCACTTCATCAGGGAGAAGCTCATGGCAAAGGAGATTGACATTTCTTTTGTTCCAACTGAAAAGCAAGTAGCAGATATGATGACAAAGGCACTTGATGGAATAAAGCTTTGTAGATTCAAAGCTATGGAAGGTATTCAACCTATTAGAGAATGAAGAGTCAAGCATACTTTAGCTTGAGGGGGAGCTATTGGAACATCAAGCTTACACTATGCTTGAGGTGGATTTGATCTATATCAAAGGCTATCTGTTGGATTACATCGAAGGAATATCCATTGGAGAGTTCTTTTATCTATGCTCATTTATTGTATTTTTTAAAGAGATTTTTGATGGTTCATTCACCATTCTAAAAGCCTAGAGCTTTACACATGTAAAAGTAGAAAGAGAAAGCCCAAATTCCACAAATTTGTAGTGGTTGAAGTGCATTTAATCAATCAATCAATCAATCACCTAAAAGTAGATCAAACTAGATCTTCACTTTTCCTAGATTATAGGAAAGTGAATTGATTCCCTCCAACAACTCTTACCACCTTCATTTGAATTCAAAATCCACTTGAAGAAGTCGTGGAGCAGTTGATAAGTCTATATAAAGTCTTCAAACCACTTGTACAATACATGGAAGCAATATACATACACTTGTGATCATCATTGTATTGCTCCTTCATTTTTCTACATCATCTTCTTCACCAACAATAAGATGGAAGAGGCCGCTGCTCTCTCTACAGAGCTCCAAATTGGATGAAAAATCACTCATTGGAAAGATTTTAGTGTCTAATTTATTCTTGTAAATTTTCATAGCATTTGGTTACGTAAATTTGAAGAAATCTGAGTTTTTTTATGTCAGGGTTAATCTATATGTATTCCTAAAAAATAGGAGGTACCAACGTTGAGTGTGTGGTTCATTCCAATAGCATATTTTGCTTATTCCTTGTAATTTTGTGTGTTCTGATGGAGAGTGTTAATCTCCTAGAGAACAAGCTATCCTTGATGTTAGAACACTTCTATATCAAGAATAACTCAAAATTTTGATTAATTTTGGAAGATCAATGCCAAACTATCAAGATTTGCAGTAACTGTGAAGAGAGTCACTACTTAGAAAAGTCTGATGCACATAACTCACTCATTGACTAACTAAGTGTGTAAAGTTTTCAATGAAACTTTGTATGAGGTGTTGCCTAATGTTTGAACACCTTCTCCAAGTTAAATCAAAAGATTCAGTAGATCCTGAGAAATGATCCAAACAATCTACCTATGTCTGAAACTGTCCTCTTGTATAGTCGACTTTGACACCTGCAACTTCTAATGCATGGCTCTCCCAAACTACAACCCGTTTAATCAAATGCTTTTAGCCATAGATGGATTACCTTCCAACTTAGATTTTGACTCCTCATTTATGTAAAACTTTTACTATGCACTGAGATCTGATCAATTCTTTGACCATCGGGATTGCGCCTGTTTCAGAAGACACTCATCACTTCTTCACATACAAATGTTCCTACATATAATTCTCTCAGCCTCTTTACAATTAGGCTCTAAAAACTTAACCATAGAAGCATTAACTATGGAATTATACATCTACGAAATGATTCTTGAAATGATCAAACACAGAAGGAGAACACAGCAGAACATCGGGCACAATTATTTCATCTACTGAAAAAACTTTACATCTAAATGATGAGAGAGATCTTCTTCACTTCGAAAGTGTCTAATGACTCTTACAACTTCTAATTTTTCTCATCTCATGCTCTCTCATACTTGCCCTGACTTTCTACTTGTATATATAGGCATATGTGTACAAGCTCATGATCATAACAAAAGTATAAGTGAGCTAGTTACAAGTTTAATGTACATATGTATACAAGTCTTCATTTCCTGAATATGCCCTATCTTCAAACTTCATTTGTTGATCTTTTCTTCATCTTTTGACTTCAAGTCTTTATCTAAAAACATCAATTGATGGTTGTCATGCACCAACAGCTCCCCCTCAATCATCAATTGAGGTTTTCTCTATCTTCTATATACTTGCCATATCTTTAAATCTCTGTAGCTTTGGTCCATCCAAGCTTTTGGTTAGCATATCTGCAATCTGATCTTTTGTTGAAGTATGTATGACTTCAATCTCCTTATCAACCAGACTTTGATATAGCTTCATATCCTTGAATTCTTCTCCTCCACATCTACTCAACTTATGATTCACCTCCATTGGAGAGGTGCTACCCTACAATCTTCCATTTTAAACTTGATTAACAAGTTCTTCAAATACCTTTCTTGAGTTACATATACTACATGTTGAGTGTATGAGACTTCCATGCCCAAGAAATATGAAAAGTCTCCCAAGTCACTGATCTTAAACTCTTTCTCCATTTGCTTCTTGAGACTTTGTATGCCCTTCTCATTTGTACCCGTAAGAATTATGTCATCAACATATATGCACATGTAAATGAACCCATCATCACTTGCTTTGACAAGCAAGCTACTATCTGCTTTAGATACTTGGAAACCAAGTTCCTCCACACATCTGTGTGTACCAATTCAAGCTTCTCTAAATACATAAATCCATGCTTATTGTATGATTGCTTATGAGACTTACCTGATTGACATGCCTCACATCTATATGTCATGTGTTGACCTGCAACATTAGGCAATCCAAGTACTGAACCATTGTTAACCATATCCTTAATACCTCTTTCATTGAAATGTCCAAGCCTTTTATGCCAAAGATCTAACTCAGAGATCTTATGTCCTCCATAAGTAAACAAGGCATGACCAACATTACCTTGAATCTTCAATGTGAAGAGCCTTCCTTCTTTCTTCTTTGAAACAATTTGTTTATACCCATTGATAGGGTCTTCCACAAAAACTCCATCATTAGTGAACCTTACTTCATAACCTTTTTCAACAATTTTCCCTACACTTATCAGATTCTTTCAAATTGTAGGAACATAGAAGACCTTACTCAGAAGAGAACTTCCATCCTTGGCCTTCACTGATCCAATTGACTTCACATTGTGCTTTGTATTATCACATGTTTGAACTACATGATTAGTTACCTTATTCTCCAAATCAGTCATCAAGACTATATTACCACTCAGGTGATTGCTATACCCTGAGTCAATGTAGAAGAATCTTTGGTCTTCACTTTGCCTTTCACAAGTTGCATTCATAATCAAAGTTGAATCCTCCTTCTGATCTGAAGCATAATCATAATAGGTATTGTTGTAGGATTGACTTTGGAATCCTCTACCTGCATTTCTTCCAAAGTAACCTCTACCTATGAAATTACCTCTTTGGTTTCTACCACCTCTTCCTCTTGAATTAAAGTTCTGACTATATCCTCCATTATTCTGATTATTATGCCAACAATCATGAGCTAAATGATTTGTCTTACCACAAATCTAGAAAGCTTTGGCTCCATCTTTATTACTTCTGCCTCTTCCTCTTCCTTTGTCACCTCCTCTTCCTCTTAGGAAGTTGGCTTGGCTACTTGTACCTTCTTCTTCATTTAATTGTTGTTTGCCTTTGCTATTCTTCTTCTTGTCCTTTGAATACATTGCTTGACTTGCACTCTTATCACCATCACCTTTGACATCCTGCTCAAAAGTTAGCATATGTCCTAGCAACTGATGGCTTGCATTTCTCATCTCCTCTCAAACCTGTGAGGATTTGCCTTACCAATTTATCCTCCTCAATATCTTCATCAACTGCTCCTAATGCATCTGCAATGTCCTTCATCCTTGTTACATAATTAGAAATGGATTGAGAAGCTTTCGTTTTAAATGTAGTAAACTCTGCCCATAAGGATGCTTTCCTTGACTTTGTAGTATTTTGGAGGGAGAAAACCCTAACCCCAATTTTTTGCTAATTTAGGGTTTTGACCTCATTTGATAGCTCTGGGCATGAGGATCATAAAAATGTTGTCAGATCATTCATCAGGTAGTCAGAAGTGTGAAAAAATAGGTCAAGAAGCTTATTTTAGAGTTAGATAAAGGCAACTTTAAAAATAAAGCAAACTCGCTTTAAAATAGCGATTTAAGTTTAAAAAGTAGCTTTTTGCTGAAAAAAAAAGCGCTTTATCACTAGAAGTCCTTGAGGGCTATAAAAGAGAGTCCTTGGAGTACTTTTGAGATATCCTTCACCAATTGGCAATGCCACTTTTTGGTCCCTCAGTAGAGGTGGTGCTCTAGCACACATGGGGCAACCATGGTGCACTCTAGGAGCATGTTGAGGAGCAGTTATGGAGTTCTTCTTGGAGAAGAGTGTGCTCACACTCTTGCTTATGGATAAGATTTACCTATCAACAACTTGGTGGTGTGGATCAGCCATCTACATAATGTATTTGAAGATTGTCTTCTACATGAAGATTTCGGTGTACTTCAAAGACATTGGATGGAGCTTAACATAAGATTTACATCTTATGTTAAGAATTCTGGTACATATTCTCTTTATGCACAGAGATATTACTTGGAGTTTATGTGGACAGTGGCATCCATATGAGGAGGAGTCCTATTCGGCATATCTAAAGGAGAATCAGTACATGCATGCTACATGCATTCGGATGAGGTGTTAGAGAAGGTGTGTTCACATGAGTATGAGGATTTCGGATAGCAACATGTTAGCATTCTATGCTAATTCTGTAAGTATGTGAGCTTTCACACACACATCTGATTTAGGGTCTTCCATAGCCTAAATTCATATTAGGGTTTGCTGAATATCAATTTCACACTGATATATCATCACTCATATTCACTCTTCTACACCCTATCAGGTCATACATCTCATACATATTCAGATTTTTGTCCTTATATCTGAATATTCTTGTAATTCTGTAGATACACTCATCCATCTATTTCTGTTCACATAGAGTGGTTGACATTTTGACTCCCACATTGTAAATTGACATTTGTATATATGATAGTGTGAGTAAGCAGTGGCTTAGGTAACACTTTACACATGTTGTCTAATCTCTCTCTATCTTTGTCTCATCATTTGTATGATTAAGTGTGGTATGTTCATGTTTTGTCAATATTGGAAGATTGTTGGAACCTGTGTTGTAGATCCTGGACCTATGGAACTATGGACCTGTGATATTAGTTATGGGCCTACTAAATTTCCAACATTTGGTATCAGAGCTTTAAGGTTTTGGTATCAAAGCATTCAGGCTCTCAGATTCCTAGGTTCCGAGACTTCTAGGTTTACAACATATGGTTTAAGAGCATCTTCTAACATTTGACATTTGACATACACACTTAATCTAGATGAGTAGAGATTTGAGAATTAGAAAAATTTCAGTATTTTTAGAAAGAGAGCACATTCTACACAGGTATTTTGTTGCAGAGATCTATGATCTTGTAAGATATTGATAGAACTTGAATGATCTTGAAGATCTTGAGTATTTTTGAGTCAGATGTCTATCCTTTGTTTGAAAAGTTCTTAGCATTGGAAGAAGTAAGTCAAAGATTCAGATTCTATCAGATTTGTGTTGCAGAGAAAAAAAAGAAGATACTTGTTATGTTGCAGAAGATTATCGATCCTAAAACTTTGTTTCAGATACAGGTATTGATCATTGAAGATCAGATTTATTGAAAAAAGGAAGACGTTCTGTATTTCATAAAGTCTGATATAATTTGAAGAAGTCTGGATATCTAGTTTGCATATTTTCTTAGATATTATGGTTTATATTCAGCAAATTCAGATTTTTGAAGTTTGAAGAAGTTCAAATTCAGTTTTGAAGAAGACTTTTGAAGAAAAGGTTTGAAGGTCAATTTGGGAGTACAAGTTTGAAGTTTATGATAGTTTATAGATGAATGAAGTGTAAGGTCGCCGGATTGGCATTATGTAATTCATATTTTTCCTATACCGCACATACCGAAAGGTCGTAGCGAAATGTTGTACCCTTCTTATCAAATAATGAAAAGGCATTTCGGCAGCGCTCGGGTGGCGAAGGAACGGGATTGCCAGACTATCTGTCTGGGCGATTTGCGGCCTGTGGAGACGCCGTAGTGCAACATTCCTTAATTCTGAGTACTGTTACTCTTACCTTGTTAAGTTATATTAATTGGTGATTAACGTAGTAATGGTATGTTGTTGATAATAAGTCTGTGCGATGTTAATTAGTAACTCCTGCGTTACATACTGTGAAAAGCTTAATACGAGTATGAACAGTAAACCTGTATAGAGAATTCGATACTGAACATTAATGTACTACTTGCTTGATAAGTTAAGTGGAAAAATAAGATACAGGGCCTCTGATTTATCAGACCCCTACCATCCTCAAGAACCCGAAAAGAGCTTAAAAGTGTCTGTGATGGCGAGCGCACTTTTAACACTGGTGCCGTCTGTGGGAAGATGGCAATGGATTGAGAATAATCAGTAAGGTGGAGCAGTACGTAAGGCAAGTGGTGCAGAGGTGATATATGCCGGTTACTCGGTCCGGCAAGTCGTATCCGAAGGATAGGAGAGACCAGCATCCCTGGACAGTACCAAATTTGTTAGGGACACCCCCAGGTGGCAGAAGAGTAGGCCCGTTAAGCCTAGTTGCCGAAGAATCGGAGCCAGTTAGTCGAGATTCCAGTACCAGTTCGGTGATAAATGATGAGATTTTGGTAGATTCCGGTATAATTCCGGTGAAGGTGCAGTAACTTCTGAGTGTACAGGGACGTAGTGCGCAATTGATGCGATACCATTTGGTCAGAATTTGAACCTGTCCGAGGATAGAGTTATGTTACCCAGAGAGATCGTTACCGAAGGAAGTATACCCTGTTTCGGTGAAAGTTCGACAAGTTCCGGTGAAAGTTCGGCACCAATTGGTGGGAATTTATAGTTTTTCGGTGATAATGCGATACTCCCTGGTGGATCTTTATTGCGTACACTGCTGTTCGGGGCAAATCTGCCTACCTTTGATGCCAAAGTTGAGGATAGGCTATTTGATTTGGAGATATGTAAGAGACTGAACGCTATTTTTGAGCCGGAAGGTGAGTAGTCTGACACTACAGATTCCCAAGGACAAGGGACACCCCCTTAAAACTCAGGAACCAGTAACGGTACCACTAATAGCACAATGAGTGGTCAACAACAGCAACAACAGCAACAACAACAGCAGCAACAACAAGAGCCACCTCCACTTCGACTGGTTCCAACCGGGGTGACTTACACAAAGTTCGGTGGATTTCCAGGTGACGACCCTGATGCACATGTGCAAACCTTTGAGATAAGCTATGCAGTGCTGAACCATCCACCCAATCCGACGTACAAGGCCATCGTATTTCAGGCAACATTAGTCAATGAAGCAGCGAGGTGGTTAACGGAGTATGATATCAACCATTTCGTTAACTATGATGCGGTAAGGGATGCGTTTTTACAAAGGTTCCGGTTGAAGAAGAATCTCGCCGAAATCTTCAACTATTTGCAGAACAACCGACAGAAGCCGCACCAGACTGTTCAGGAATATGCCACCTTGTTTAGAACTCATTTAAGACAATTGCCTCCGGCACATGCTAATTTACCGGATGATGTTATAACCCAATGGTTCATGAACGGTTTGACCCTGCAGCTAAGACAAATCATGATCATCTGCTGTGTGGGGGCTATGACACTAGATGTTGTTATTGCGATGGCCCTACAACTAGAGCATAAAGTTGGAGGATTCACCGAAGACTTGGAGTGGCTGAAAGCCAATAAGAATGTTATAGATGATCCGACTAAACAGATGTATTGTACCAGGTGCAAAATTCCAAGGCACACCAGTGGTACATGTGCCCTTAACCAGATGTACTGTGCCATCTGCAACACGACCGGACACTCAACGGAAAATTGTGCGTATAATGCTAAAGTGCAGGGACGAGCAGTTGTCAACGCTATTATATAAGAACCAGGTCAGCCAGCCACCCATTATGTGCCACCACAGATGCGAACAATCAGTCACAAGGATATAGAAATTACCGGGGTCAGTGGAATACCAATTTCAATGCAACTCGATGGCAGGCGAGTACATCAGCGGAGAGTACTTCTCTACCACCACCTCGATGCCATTTTTGTAGTGAGATTGGCCACATCTGGAGATTTTGCAAGGATGTAGCAGAAAACAACAAAAGGAAGAAAGAGTGTCAAAACCCGATGACCAACATGGTCTATATCTCACCAGTGGAATCACAAGCAGCAGTGGTCCAGACTAGATCGGGTAAGCAGTTGCAACCAGCAGCTGAGGTGTTCGAACCTGGTATCCGTGAGCAGCAGTGAATGTATACAAAGGCTAGTCAATGGACCGCTAAAGAGCCAACTGTGTTCCCCGATCCAATTCCGGTGACACATGTTCCCCTACCAAAGGCGACAGCGAATGAACAAAATCCTAACCCAGTAACAGCAAAATCATCCTCCGCATCGGTGAGGAGTACAATTCAAACAGATCAGGTATGGGAGATAGCAGCAATTTCAACAACAGGTCAGTCCTGGATCTCCCGGTACTCGAGCGACTGCAACAATACAACCGAAAACTGATTCTACGGTGGACCATTCAGTCCCATTGATCACGGTCTGGCATAAAAATCAAAAGATTACTCAAGTGCTAATTGATGGCCGTTCGGGTGTGAACATAACAACTGCAGCTCTCTACAAGAAATTGGGGTGGACCCAAATCGAGCCCGTCCAATTTTTTGTAAGAATGGCAGATTAATCCCATGTCCATCTAGTGGGATTAGTACAGAATATCCTGATTACTCTGCAGGGTACCACGTTCAAAATGACTTTTGTAGTCTTAGAACTACCAGAATCCAGCCTCGACTACAATCTACTTTTCGGTCGACCATGGTTGAAACAAGCCAAAGTTGTACAGGATTGGTCAGCGCAGGAATTGACTTTCAAAGATAATCACCGTAAATATGTTGTTAAACTGGATGCCATGCAGCCCTGCGAGCTTCATGCCAGACCATATGTAGCGGAGCCGATTACTCTGCAGGGTACCACGTTCAAAATGACTTTTGTAGTCTTAGAACTACCAGAATCCAGCCTCGACTACAATCTACTTTTCGGTCGACCGTGGTTGAAACAAGCCAAAGTTGTACAGGATTGGTCAGCGCAGGAATTGACTTTCAAAGATAATCACCGTAAATATGTTGTTAAACTGGATGCCATCCAGCCCTGCGAGCTTCATGCTAGACCATTTGTAGCGGAGCCGGTCCACATGTTGGATGGCTTATCTGACGATGAGGAAGAGGCGTTTCTGAAGAACAATAAAGATATGATCTCCTTAGGTACTGTAGATCTTCAATCAGTAGCAGACACATGGAGTCCGGCAGCGTGTACGGTTGTTCCAGTAATCGGAGAGGCTAATGCAGATGATAGTGTTGCTATGGATGGAGCCACCCTACATCAACTTTTACAGTCAGCAGACGATCTGATGAAACCTCGACAATTTTATGTTCTGGAAGACCAGTTAGTAACATATAATTTGGGTGATGAGGCTAAACCGTGACCTGTTAAGATTGAGGCAGGATTGTCTGAGGCATTCCAAGAAGATTTGATCTGACTCCTCCGTGAGTTTTCTGATGTTTTTGCTTGGGACTACCGCGATATGAAAGGTCTTGATCCGCGGATTTATCAACATCGGGTAGTGCTCAAACCAGAGGCGAAGCCAATTAAACAATCCAGTTACCGAATGAACCCCAATTATGCCGCACAGGTCAAAGCAAAACTCGATCGATTATTGAAGGTGGGATTCATTGTACCAATCGAGCATGCTGAATGGATATCTCTGATCGTGATTGTTCCGAAGAAAAATAAACAGCTGCGTATCTATGTGGATTACCGGAAACTGAATGCGGCCACGGTACCTGATCCATTTCCTCTCCCCTTTCTCGACACAATGCTAGACAGGCAGGGCATGAGATGTACTCCTTTTTGGACGGCTACAGTGGTTATAACCAGGTGCGAATGGCAGAACAGGACATACCGAAAACAACTTTCATCACGAATTGGGGTTGTACGGTAATGTGGTTTGGATTAAGGAATGCTCTGAGCACGTTTCAACGTTGTATGCAAGAAATCTTTTCACCCTACCTGACTACTTTTATGCAAGTATATCTGGATGAATTTTCCTTATTTGGGAAAATTGCGGCGCACCTGTATCATTTACAATGTTGCTTTCAAAAATGCCGCGAATATCGGTTATGCTTGAATCCGGCAAAATCTGTTTTTGCGGTCTCTTGTGGCAAACTCCTCAGCCATATTATCTCTGAGCAAGGCATACAAGTTGATCCGGATAAGGTTGCAGCCGTGTTGCAGGCACCAGTTCCTACAACACCGAAAGAAGTTATGCGCTTCCTGGGTCAAATCCTGCAACCTGTATTACCTTTGGAACCCTTTCAGAAGTGGGGTCTCGATTTTATTGGACCAATAACACCACCAGCCACCCTTAGCAACAATCGATATATACTGACTTGTATGGATTATGCCACCAGGTGGGCGAAAGCTTGGGTCTTGAGTCTGCCACAGCTGTTTCAGTGGAAAAATGCCTGATGAAGGACGTTTTTTCGCGTTATGGATTACCTCTGGAACTTGTGACAGATCAAGGAACACATTTTGCCATCAATTTAATGCGAGTACTAACGCACACTTTTCAAATTCTGCATAAATTCAGTTCACCATACTATCCCCATGCCAATGGATTGGCTGAAAGTACCAATAAGACTTTGTTGACTATGCTTCGCAAATTGATCGTGGAATCTCCAGAACGTTGGGACCAGTTACTACCTGTAGTTTTATGGGCATACCGGACTACATACAAAGTGGCAACCGGAATGACCCCTTTCAAGCTGGCTTATGGGTTGGAAGCAATTGCGCCGATGGAGATTGTAGTGCCAAGCCTATGCGTGGCCCTCACTTAGAAATTGTTGCCCGAAGACTCTTTGCTATTTCGGTTGGAAGCACTCAGAACCTTGGATGAACATCGTTGGGAAAGCTTCCTAACTCTTCAAGAAGTTCAGTTGCGGCAAGCCCGGACTCATGATCGTTTCCTCAAGACTCCTGTGTTTACAGTGGGCCAACTTGTGCTATTTTATAATGCTAAATCAAATCGTTATGCTGGGAAATTTAAATTACCGTGGTTCGATCCTTACCGGATTAGTGAGCAAGTGGGACCAACTACTTTTTGGTTGACTACGAATAAAAGGGACGCGAAATCCCGTAGGTACGTTTCTGCAAATTCAAGATCGCAACTAAGAATTGTAAGGCGGTACGTTCAGGATCAGGGTGACATAGAATGGAGTACTCATTAGATGAGTGCTGTGGAAATAATGCGGTCATGGTAGCGACAGGAAGGAGAGGACCATTTTCCAATCCATCCCGAGGAAGTCAGAACGCGTCAGCAAACGAGGCCAGAGTGATCACTACGCATGTCAGTAAGCAAAGGATAGGCCAACTCTGCTCCGTAGCAGGTGTGGCAGCGATAGCGGCAATAATATGTGCATAAAATGGGTGACACTCCACTGAATGCCACGGCAATTCAGCGAAGTTCAGGAGGCCACGAATACGCAAATACTCACTCACTTCAGGGGTGAGTCCTTCACGGAAGGTAGCAACGTTGGCTAGTGCTTCCATGATGCGCACGTGAAAGTACAAGAACACAGGGAACACAGAAAACACAGAGCACAGAAAGACACAGACACAATAGTGATTAACAGTGAAAGAATTAAAATTAAGTAGACACACGACAACGTGAGGTGATCGAAAACCCTAATCATCGCACGGTATTGAAATGATAACCACCATAATTACGGCGTGCATGCATGTGCAGAAACAGTAACACAGGGCGGCGATTAATCATATTTAGATATCAAAACAAGGAGAGTTACAGTCTATATTCAACTGAAATATGGAAATAAAAAGAAAATAAGTGACACGCGGAACAACGAGAAACACGTCAGCGGTGATCAGGCGGTTGGTGATATGGGCATAACTTTGAACCATTAATTACTTTGGGAAGGGTTCCACAAAGACAACATCACGGCTAACCAGAATGCGTTTAGTCTGTGGATGATACAGACGATAGCCTTTACTTTTAGAACTGTACCCAACAAAAATACATTGTACTACCTTATCATCCAATTTTTTGCGATGTTGTTTAGGCACTAGTGCATATCCCAAACAACCAAAAACACGCAGATGAGCAATAGATGGCTTGTGGTCATGCCAAGCCTCATATGGCGTGATAGACTGCAGTGCTTTAGTGGGACACCTGTTCAGTACATATGCTGCACAGATGACAGCCTCAAGCCAAAAACTATGAGGTAAAGCCTGACTCTTGACCATACACCTCGCCATCTCCATGAGAGATCTGTTCTTCCGTTCAGCAACTCCATTCTGTTGAGGTGTATACGGCATTGTACAATGGTGTTTTATCCCACGTTCAACCAGAAATGCATTAAAATCAGAAGAACTATATTCCCCCCCTCGATCAGAACGGAGGGTGCCCATTTTACATGCTGACAGATTTTCAGCCAAAACCAAAAATTGTTTAAAGCACATGAACACTTCGGACTTTGCTTTGAGTGGATATACCTATGCATGCCTGGAAAAATCATCAATGAAAGTCACGAAGTAAAGGTAATTTCCAAAAGAGGGTGTTTGCATAGGACCACAGACATCACTATGGACAAGTTGCAATTTCTGTGTAGCCCGAACTGAACCATCTTTTGGAAAGGAGGAATGCTGCATTTTGCTGAAAATACAGCCTTCACAAACATGTTTTCCAGGTGCCTCAAGTTTGGGCAAAGAGGACACCATTTCAGATTTCTGCAGGCGTAGCAAACTAGCAAAATTCAGATGACCAAAGCGTGCATGCCAAAGCTTTGCATCTGACATAGCCTGAGAATCATTTACTGCACATGCCAAATCATTTTCAGATCTTTCATAGTCTATGAGCTTATACAGCCCACGACATAAAATGCCAGAAGCAATAATCACATCGCCATTTGATAGATCATGAACTGTACACCTGTCATCAACAAATTTCACAACCAAGCCAATCTTGGCTAATGCAGAAACAGATAACAGGTTCTTTTTGATCCTTGGCACAAATAAAGCATCTAACAAAGTGAAAGAACTACCATCAGCAGTAGTCAAAATGATCTTACCAACTCCCATAACAGGATAAGAGGAGTTGTTGGCGCATGTAACAGTATTCCCTGTAGGGGCAGGCTCGAGTGAAGAGAAGAAACTGTGCTGCGAGGTAATATGTTTGGTCGCCCCACTGTCAAAATACCAAACATCTGAGTCTACTACAGACATGCACTGCTCATGAGAAGATGGGTCAAAACTGCAGACAGTAGTAAACGCCCATTCTTCTTCCTGCACAAGATTTGCAGACTCTGTTTTTGGTGTAGAGGCCTCTGCAACAACCATTCCAGCCTCTTTCTTCTTTGCCTCTTTAGCAGCCAGTTTTGGACAGTTCTTTATGATATGATCATTCCCTTTACAGTACTTACAAAACAATTTCTGCTTTTCTGATTTCTTCTCATCTTTATCTTCCTTCTTCGAATATGCAGAATTAGCAGATTTCTGCTTACTAGTTGAAGAGCTCTATTTTCCTTTGCCCTTCTGACTAGCCAGGAAAGCTTGATCTACAACTCGCATAATGGACCTATTTTGCCTGGACTGATCTTCCTGCAATAGAACAGAGACTAACTCCTCAAATGATAAGGCATTCGGATTGCCTTTCATCATCAACCGAAGAGTAGAAGCAAAACTCTGATATGAGTCAAGAAGACCATTCAGAACGGTCTACACAAGTGAGTTATCTGGTATAACCTCATCAGCAGAAATCAACTATTCCTTCAAGTCTTTGATCTTTGTTAGGAAATTGTCCATAGAATCACCTTCATTCATGTGCTCACTCTCCAACTGTTTTCAGAGGTAAGCAACACGCGCCTCATTCCTAGCTTGGTACAATGTGGTAAGTGTATCCCAAGCATCCTTAGCTGTTCTGCAAGAGCGAATGTGAGGAATAATGGCACTTTTGATAGACAAAGCTATCAATGCATGTGCCTGGGCATCTCTGCCATCCCAACGAATCTGCTCTGCAATAGCTGCAGCAGAAACAACAGCACGAATAGGAATCTACGGAATATCATCTTCGACACCATCTTCATCAGCTCCAGCACTTGTATTTGCAGTACCTGTCGTTACAGGTGTAACAGGAGATCTTTCAACACCCTGCACAATGTTCCACAATCCTTTTGCAACCAATACATGTCGCATCATATAAGCCCATAATGGGTAGTTGGTACCATCCAACTTATCCTCAACAGCCAACATACGGAATACATCACTGCTTTCAGCCATGGCCGATGACTAAAATACCTTGATGCAGAAAATTGATTGTATCTCAAAAAGTTGAACAGAACTGCACAGACGAATTCTGCTAGACCTGTAGCAGACCTTGAGATGCTTAAACTGGTGAACAAAAACTGGTATATACCTTTGGCACAAAAAGACGAAATAGCCTGCACAAGCACTGTGATAGTGCGTTCGGAGGCCGAAACGAGCTCAGATCGCGATTTCGGCACCACACAGCAAAGATGTTTTGATCTCGAAAACACGCTGAGTATGCTCACCAAAATTGGTGCGATTTTGAGACTGCAAACGGAGGAGTGTCGACGGCACCCTAGATGAAGCGACGACTTGCTCTGATACCAATTGTTGGAGTTAGACATCTGCAGAAGCACGCGAACAGCACAAGGAAGAAGAAGAAGCTTGGAGCACAAACACACAATACTGAATGTATTACTAGAGAATGTACAAAGATAAGTAGCCCATTAGGGCAATAGGCATATATACAAGCCGGGGAAACCTCCTAAAGAGGGAAAAAAGTGCCCCGGCGGTCCTAGTGTGTTCAGACACATCACTACCTAAATATATCAACAACCATCTTCAACGACATCTGCATTAGCTTGAGTACCTGTATTTGCAGGTGTAATAGGACATTTTTCAACACCCTACACAATATTCCATAGTCCTTTTGCGACCAATACATGATGCATGATATAAGTCCATAATGGGTAATTCGTGCCATCCAACTTATCCTCAAAGCCAACATTCAAAATACATCATTGCTTTCAACCATGGCCACTTACTAAAATACCCCGATGCAAAAAAATGGTTGTATGTGGAAAAGTTGAACAAAATTACCCTGATGAGTTCTGCTAATCCTATAGCAGATTTTGCGATGCTTATACTGGCAAACCAAAACATGTATATATCTTTGGCACAAAAAGATGAGATAGCCTGCACAAGCAATGTTGTTGGAGCAAGTCTATGACAAGCCTAAGTATTGGCTTGAGTCCCACAAAGTCATAGAAGAAGCTTTTAAATGAAGACTATGCAAAGTTCACTTGTGAACTACCTCTTGTAACTTTTGAAGACTTTACTTAATGTAAAAGTGAAAGAAACTTAAGTGGTTGAGTCCACTTGATCAAAAAGGGAAAGAGGAGCCACGAATTCATGATTTGTGGTAGATAGAGAATCAAATCAATCACTAATTGATTGGAGAGTGATTGAGGGAAGTTAGCCTCCCAAGATCAACTATAAATACATGGTAGTCTTAGTTGTGGTTATGTGAAGACCTCGAAGAGCTGAGCTTTATGCCATATCAAGGTGTGATTACAAGGCACACATATGTATCAGTAAGTCCATTGTATTGTACAATCAATATACTTTCATTTTCATGATCATTTGAGTTCATATTTCCATGTTCTTGTGAAGTGTACTACTCACTGCCATATCTCTTAGTTTTCTCAGTTAGATTGCAGAGATGGTTTCTCTGAGCTTGGTGCATCATTTCCAGTGATTTAACTTGGTAAATTTAGATCTCTAAGTCTACTATATTTCCACCAATTTTCATTTCATTTGGGTGTTGCAATCTTCAGTTATGTTTAGTTTAAGTCAACCCTGTCTGTTCACTTTCACTTCTCTGTCAGGTAACCGACTTTTTTACTCATCTTGTCAGAGCTGTTTCTAAGTGTGTACTTACCCAAATTCAATGATTTAAATCTTGTTGGATTCACCATACTATCTAATATAATCATGCAAGTTTTCATAATCATTGGATTCTTAAATCTGGAGTTATGCTTATTGTTGTGCTCACTGGTCTCATTACTGTAGCAGCTCGTGAAAATCGGGATGATGTCATCACTTGTTAAACATCATTCTCAGTGTGTAGTTCATTATTTTTTATGAGATTACTCTTGAAAATTATCTCTTTAAGTTAACTAGACTTCCCCAAAAGGAATTAAGCTAATTACTGCTGTGCTCAGAGAATTATGCAAAACACTTGACAGGTGTATGAACCAAAATAGCAAGTTCTTCACCTCTGAGCTAACTCCAACTTATCTGTTTTGATCTATCTTTTTGAGAGTGATCTTCCAAGGTACATAGGTGTCTAATACATCCATTGGCAAGCTAAAAGGGCCCACCACATACTCGTGGAGTTCATTTGGCTGGTGTAGATCAAGGATTTTGCAACACCTCTTCATCTTCAAGCACATACCTATCCATGTCTTCACAAATGTGATAGTGCATTCAGAGATCGAAACAAGCTCAGATCGCGATTCTGAATATGCTCACCAAATTTCGTGCGATTCTGAGACTATGACTAGAGGGGTGTCAATGATGCCCTAGATGAAGCGGTGACTTGCTCTAATACCAATTGTTGGAGTTTGAGATCTACGGAAGCATGCAAACAACACAAGGAAGAAGAAGAAGCTTGGAGCACAATACACAATACTGAATGTAGTACCACTAGAATGTACAAAGATATATGACCCGTTAGGGCAATAGCTATATATGCAATGTGAATGTTTCACATCAAGCTACAAGACTAAAAGAAAATTGAGTGAGATAGAATATAGGTTTGAAATGTATGGATCTTCAATCCCGTGAATCCCCACAACTTGACAATATACGAAGCTATTGCAAGAAAAGCAACTAGTAAAACCAACAACATTTGACCACCGTAGAGTTAAAAAGATGTTAAGAAATAATGAGAGTTTTGCACAACGGAGATAAAAAATGAGGAATCGAGGAAAGTAAGTTTGAATATTTAAAAGGAAAAATAGCCATTACTAAATTACAACAACACCAATAAGCAATCCAAGAAGCAAAGCAAAGCTTCTAATCAAAGTATATTATTGATGTAGCTAATGGATTGTCATTATGCAAACTCAGGGCAAGTGCTCACTTTGGTCAGGCTACGACTTAGGCTCATGCTACCACTTAGGCTCACCCTTAACAACAAGTTGTAACAAACGAGGAACATGTTGATAAAGGAGAAACCACTCATCAAAAATTAGGCAAATTGTTGATTGCTTGATAAAAGAGAAACCACTCATGAAAACTTAAGTAAATTGTTGATTGCCTTTGAAAACCCTGTATATTAGTATACATAGTTTTCAAAAATGAGTAAAAATATGTGTTTGTTAACATTAGTTGATTTTTTTTAAAAAGATCAAAATGGATAAAAAATGGTTATTTTAACATACTAACATGTGCAAATTTTATATGAAATTTTATGTAAGAGACCAAAAAATGCATTCAGATTACAATAAATACATATTTCAAAAAGAGCATTTTAAATTACAGTGTAAACATCTTACGAAAGAAAAAATCATCACATGAATGGATTTGTACAACTTGCATAGAAGATAAATATCACAAATTTTCATATTTACAATCAAGAATTTTCTTCATCTATGTCAATGCCACCATCCTCTCATGCATGTGTTTCATTCACGTACATATCACGATCAGCATGGATCAAGCATGGACCTTCTTGCTTTTCTCTAATTACCTTTCTCATGTAGGTCCAATTTTTTTTTTTCTTTATATTGATGGCTCCTTTCCTCAAGTGCCCTATTTTTATTACGACAAAATCATAGATGATAATGGGAACGCTTGCTCGACTTTACTACTTCACTAAAATAAGAGAGAAACTCATAGAATGAATATGATTCAAGGAAAAAAAACGTGAAATGATGCTTATATAGAAGTTTTACTTTTCATAGAATATAGGTAACCACCCACCAATCAGTGTGTAGGTGCTTAATTTGGTGGGTAATTGAAATAATTTTGATTTTATTGATTTTGGTGGAGCTCCTAACTTGATTTCACACCTTTGGATCTTTTTTGTTTTATTTGTCTACTTGCGAAACTCATGGATGAACCCTTTTGTATGTTTCTGACTTTATTTTTAACAATACTTTGGAAGTTAGGTGTACATGGGAGACAATAGGCACCACAATGCAAGTTTCCCACCTTTGATAGGATCTCTTATGAGGCATCTTAAGGGGAAGGATATGGGGAAGCAACACACAAAGATGACCATGTACATAGAGTACATGGGGTTTAGGGGAGTTGAAACACTTTCTTCTATCTATACGGACATTTCATCTACATTTTCAACATTTTCAAGGGGAAGGACATGTCACATTATGGGATCTTGGGTGGGAAAGCACCCTTTGAGAATCATGGTGTTAATGCCATATGACACCTCATGTTGCATTACCTCATACAAATGTAGAGAGAGTCTCATATGTGAGACTGATGGGCTGACTCGAGCATGGTACGGATGATTATGGAAGGCAATCTTTTTGTATAAGTCATAGAATCAAAATGAAATTCTCAAGAAATAATTAAACTCTAAAATCTATCCAAAAAATTTTGAATCAAAGAAAATGGATGTTACAACTATGAGAACCATCCACTTCAAGATGGGATATTTGTCTTAAAAACTCTTTGACTATGTGCAAAGATGTAGGTTCACAAACTTGGCAATTTCGCACAATTCACTTAGTAGAAAATTTGAGACTTTGGAAAACTTTTGGCCACTAACAAGAGACCAAATGATGGTTGAAAGAAAACAAAAATGAGTTCAACGAGAGAGAAAAAAAGATTTGTGATTTGGTACAGATAGAATTGTGAAAGCCTAACTACATTTCTAGATAGAGAGGAGCAAAATCATGAGAAAATGAAATAGGAAAGCAAGGGGAATGATTTCTGGAGTTTAATACTTCACTAAACTAAGAGAGAAACTCATGGAACTCATATGATTCAAGAAAAAAAGGTGAAATGATGGTTATATAGAAGTTTTACTTTTCCTACAATATAGCTAACCATCCACCAATCAATGTAGGTGCACAATTTGGTGGGTTATTGAATCAATTTTAATTTTATTGGTTTTGGTGGAGCTCATAACTTGATTCCATGTGTTTCTGTCGTTCTTTTTTATTGGTCCGCTTGGAAAACTTGTTGATGAAACCTTTTGTATGTTTGTGACTTTATTTACCACCTTTGAGATATATCTTATGAGGCATCTTAAGGGGAAGGATATGGGAAAAAAGCTAGTTTATTTGATACAATGTGCCTAAATTTTAATCGCCTTGATACAAGTAGGAGAAAGTTAAAAACCCAAAGAAAGTATTGAGAGATTTTTCATTGGCTCCATAAATCAACCATATTTTTCAAAGTCTAGAACTATCAAAGCTTTTCAAATAGGGTTTTGATAATAAAGGCAATGATGAACTAATGAGGATTTAAAAAGTTCATCATTTCATCACATTGATTTTAGATGACCTAATTTTGCAAAGGAGCCATGCAATTTAATATTGTTTCATGCATTAGATGGAGTTAATCCATTTTCAATGAAATTGTTGGTGGTCAAGGCCAAGTTGGAAGAGCAAGAAATGGAGGACATGGCTCAAGTCGCCATAGGAGATGAGGAAGTTCATGAGGAAAATGCCACATTTGTCTCTTGGCATAAACATACAACTACAAGTGTTTCTAAAATAGTTTATTAGCTGTCTCTTTGGATTTCGAAAGCTTGTTCTGAGCGTATCTCAGTGATACCTTGCATGCTTCAATCTAAATTATGGATTGAGAGATACACTCCAATCTTTGTTGGGTAAATCTATCAAAGCACCACATGGACCTTGCATCCACCTTCCCAACTTCCTATGCTTCGATACTAGTGTTGTATCCAAGGGGTTTTGAGCTTGTGAGCTCTCAATAAGGAATCTGATGGGCTAACCATTTGCCCCAAAATCCATGGTTGAGGATTATTCCTAATCGTCCTCTTAGGACATGGTTCAACCATCTTCTACCTATCACTTTATGACAGTTACTGATAATGTAGCAAAAAGATCAGAGAGGAGATAATAAAGAAGAAGTTTGTGAGGAAGGAGCAATTTGTTCCACATGCCAATTACCAATGGACATATTACAAAGACCTGCCATTTACCTAGCAACAGGAATGAGGCCTCTCAAAATTTTAGAGCATCCTAACCTACATGTCTAGAATTTGAAAAAAATATGAAAATCAAACCTTATGCCATTGTAGTGCCATTTCTTGTCATGGTTGATCTAGCTGACTACAACATAGTGGAGGAATGCAAAGAATCGAGTTATGAATAATACTCCTATTATGTTATTGGTGGATTTCATCCTACAGAAGCATGGGTGAAGCTCGTTATGTAGCACACTAAAACATTTTTTTTAGACATTCATAATGTAAGATTTACATAGGGCTTACTATTAAGGAGGCAAAGCTTCTAGCCTAGGATCACAATAGTGATAATGACCACAACAAGAAGATTTCATCAATTGAGAGTATACCATGCATTCATCATGAGTACATTAAATCATTTACTAAATTTGGGCCTAAACTCCACTAAAACCTTAGGAGTTAGTGTGTTATTAAAGTTGGGATTTCTACAGATGAGACATCAAAGTTAGATGCTCTTAGAAAATTTAATCCTTGTTCTCAATTGGCCTTCAAGGCATGAGATATTTGAGATCTTGAAGATAGGATTTTTGCAATGTGAGAGAACAAAGAGCTGAAGGGATAGAAATAGAAGAAAGATTTAAGAGATCCTCATGTAAATATGAAAGGAAAGCTAGAAAATTTCAAGAGAAAAAAATTGAGGACATGAAGCTCACACCATTGAGAGCATTGTAGTGCATGAAGGATAAGACATTGATTTTCTAAACCTTATGAATATTTATTGATAATGAGCTCAACTTGTACAAGATGGTGATTGAGATTAATAAGTAAGTTTCATTCATCTTATCTTTCCCTTTTTTATTGACTATGCCCAACTATATCTAGTTCCTACTGTGGACAAATTTGACTCCAATCTACACAATGAAAGTTATCGAACCTCTTATAGAAACTTCCCTGTAAGACACATGCTTACTAAAACCTGATTCAGTAACAAGTCAAAGATCCAATGGTTCTGAAATTTTGTCCACATTATGTAGACATTTTCTAACATGCGAAAGAATACTTCATTTGGAGTTCATATAACTAGGCAACCAACCATACAAAGATAGACTACCTATCGACTCAAGTTAAGCAAAAAGTTGAGGTTCACAAGAAATGTTTCTAGTCATTATTGGATAATCATCTAGCAGAGATATTTGACATACAACAAGTATGAGACACATGCTTTCTAACAAGATATTATATGTAAATGGATAAGTACATAGAGAGATATGACCTTCACAACGTGGCTATGTACAACAAGGTATGTGGTTAGAATACTTATGTGCTTTGTAGCACAATACTGAGGATTCCATCTCCACAATGTTTCTAGTCAATATTGGATAATCATCTAGTAGAGATATTTGACATAGAACAAGTATGAGACACATGCTTTCTAACAATATATTATATGTATTAAATGGATAAGTACATAGAGAGATATGACCTTCACAAGGTGGCTATGTACAAAAAGGTATGTGGTTAGAATACTTATGTGCTTTGTAGAGATACGTGCATGGGAATTTCAGTCTCTTCACCTACCATTGCATCTTCTCTCACCTCTTGACCTTTCACTTCTTGTCATTTGTCCTTCCATTTACTTGGGTGACTTTTTGTGCTCCAAATCACTCCATATGGATAAGGTCATGTCCTTTTTGAGTAATCTATCTCTCTAATCATATTTTGGCTTTTATCAAAGCCATAAATACATTTTCTCTTTTATTTCAACACTCTCTTTTAAGGTTATGGGTGTACTCTCTATATTTTCAAGCCCTGTCTTTCTTTAGAGCTCACAAGAAATACATAAATGATGAATAAGAAAATAATGAGAGGTGGTTATATGTCAAGCCTCACAATTGGAGCTTGCACAAGTTTGATAACTTTCAACACTCGCCCTTAAGCTACAATTGGGAGTTCTTGCTACTCTCCAAATCTTGTCCTCTTAACTTTTGCTTCTATTGCTCTCGTATCTCTTCCTTTGATAGGTTGGTGATCTTCCTCCTTTGCTTCCAAGCTTCGTTGGCTTCTTTGCCGCTTCATCCTCACTTCTTTGGATCTTAGCAAGAGCTCTTTGCGAATACCTATTATAAACCATGCCTCATGCAAACTTATAAAATGAAACGAGATCACCTTCATTGTATATATCTTCATTGCTTCACTCTCTTCTTTTTTGTCATCTCTTTGTACCTTCATGGCTTCATGTCTTCTAGGTTTGCATGCTTTTCTTTGATCCTCCTTTGTTTGAATCACCTTTGGCTTTGACTATGGTTGTAATTTTCTTTGCACCTCCTTTTGATGTCATCACGATTGTCATGCTTTCTTCCAACTTGTCTTCATGAATTCTTTTGTGCATCATGGATCCTCCTTTCCTTCTAGGCATTCTTTCCATATAAGTGTCTCTTCCTAGTGCTTTGAGATTAACTTTTATCGCTGCTCTTACTCTTTCTTTGAGAGAGGCTACTTCTCTTGGCTACACTTTCTCTTCTTTGGATATTTCTTGGATCTTTCAACCCTTGTAAGCTAACTCTCCCCCTTGCTTCATAATCTTTACTCCATTCTTCATGCTTGATTGTATACCTGGTGTCACTCTAGCACAATGGAAAGTAGCAGCATGAGGAGAACCACCTCATAATTGACAATCCCAGAAGACGTGAGGAGGGTATGATGACCGTGAGCATCACTCTTTATCTTACTGTGTGTGTGTGTGTGCATGTTAGTGTGCTTCTCACTCACGCACTTGTGCCGTCACTTGCTCGAGGTCTTCATACCATCCTCACGTCTTCCCGGATTGACATTAAAGGAGGTGCTACTCATCATGGAGCTACACCTGTGTCTGCAGAAAAGCTTCCTGTAAGTAAAATTCATTTGACAGAGCCGCATCCCTGTTGACTTTCATTTCTGCAATCTGCGTATCAACTCTGGATAGTCTTTCTTTTTGAGCATCTAGTTGATTCTCTCTTCTCTCCAACTCTTGATTCTGAAACTGTATGGTTTTGTAATACGCATCACGCTCTCTTTTTATTGCTGGTATCTCCTTCTATAGTTGAGCGACTAAATTCATCTGTATTTTAAGATCTGTATTCGATTCAAATAGGTTTGAATTTGCAAACTCTAGCTGCGTATTTGTTTTTTTTAATAAGGCTGCCATTTCCTGCCCTTTCTGTACTGCTTCATCCAATTGATCTCGAGTTTCCTTTAACAAATTACCGAGTGCAACGCGTGCATCTTCTTTATCTTGGACTAACTGCTTCAACTGGACAAGTTCTGCATCAGCAACACTTAATAACTCATCTTTTTCTCAAACTTCAGCCATTGCTGCATCTCGTTGACTGGTTACTGTTTCCTGTTCGGCAAGTCTATTCTGTAACTCCTTAATTTGTTCGTTTAAAGCTTGATTTTCTGCTTTGGCTGCAACTAGTTCTTCCTGGAGAGGGCTAATGTCTGCTTCCAAAACATCAACTTTATGCTGGAAATCATCTCTGATATTATCAGTTACCTCTTTTATTTGTTCTGGTAGTTTCCGTGATAAATGGATCAACATTTGGCCCATGGATGCTAGTTCATTAAATACAGGGAGCGAAGGAAAGAGAAGAGAAGGACATGGTTGAGATGATGAAGTGGTGAGGAGCTGATGGGAATTTGGTGGAGAATAGTTTGGTGAAGAAGATGAGGAATCAGGTGCGTCAGGTACAATGGGTGGAATGGGAATATGGGGTTTAATTGGAGGCACAGGTGGAGGAGTGAGAAGAACAGTGTTAGTTTCTAATACCTTTTCGGTGGTTTGTTGCGTAGTGTCATCAGGGTTGGCAACTGCAGACTCCACTGCTTTAATCAGTTCTTCAAAAATTTCTTTAATAATAGGTTGCCCATCTTCTTGCTTTTCCTATTCGGATTGTTGCTGGGATTCTTCTTTAGAGGAGCTGACTGCAGAATCGGCGATATCATCATGCTCTTGTTGCTGATTTGGAGAGGATTGCGCTGATGAATCCTGGTGCATTGATGTTGCTGTGTCATGGAAAGTCTCTTCTTCATGTTCATCTTCTTGATTGTTGTCTGCTTCTTTACCTGCGGCCGAACCTTGTACTTGACTATCAGATGAACTGATTTTGATGCGTTTTCGGCGGAGGAGCTGGAATATTTCTTCGTCATCTTCTTCATCATCTTCCAGGACTTGCGTTGATTCTTCATGATAGAGAACTAGACCTCTAGAAGGCGGCTGTGCTGCTTGTATTGCCAGAAACAGGAAACTTAGTATGTGGGGGAGACGAGAATGCAGCATATCTCCTTTGTTGACCTGTTTAATTACCAAAACGCATTCGCTGTGAATGCGACGGAAATAGTATGAGGCAAAGTTTACAGGCTCTCTGTCAGCCAAATCTATTGCTGAATAGAATGGGCGAGATATCCCATATGTACATTTTTGCAGGTTCAAGATGGCGACTAAGAATTGTAAGGCTGTTCTTTCAGGCTCAGGACGACAGAGAATAGCATATTCATTAGAAGAGTATCTAGGGAATAATTGGATCATTGTGGCTAGCAGCAAATTAGGGCCATTCTCTCGACCTCTCGAAGAGAGTGAGAAAGCATCAGCAAAGGTCTGTAGAGTTATTACTACCCTAGAAGGTAATGAGGTTATTGGCCAACTCTGCTCCGTAGCAGGTGTGGCAGTGATGGCGGCGATGATTTGGGCGTAGAACGGGTGACATTCCACTGAATGCCAAGGCAATTCAGCAAAATTAGCCAATCCACGGACATGCAGGAACTCACCTACATCTGCCAGGAGTTCGTCATGGAACGCAGTAAAGTTTGTTAACGCTTCCATGGTGCGCACACGAATAACAAGCACAAGAACATAATTGCACAGGATATACAGAGAGCACAAGCATGCAAAACACACAGACACAATAGCGATTAACAGTGGAATAAAAAAGGTTAAGTAGATACTTGGCAGCGGGAAGCAATTGAAATGGTTAATCATCGCGCGATGTTGAGATGATAACCTTCATAACTTCGGTGTGCATGCATGAGTAGAACGATAATGCAGGGCAGCTGTTGATCATAATTAGGTATTAAAAACTTATTTTATTAATCACACAAAACTTAAAAAGGAAAAGAAAAGAAAAAAAAGAAAAAAATATGCGGGCAACCGCAAAACACTTCAGTGCGAATCAGGCGCTTGATGATACGGCCGCAACTTTGAACCATTTATCACTTTCGAAAGAGGAATTCCGATCAAAGTAGCCAACCGAAAAGTTGTTGGGACCACTTGTTCAGTAATCCGGTAAGGACTAAACCAGCATAACTTGAATTTTCCAGCAGAGCGATTTGATTTTGCATTATAAAACAGCACAAGTTGCCCTACCGTAAAAACTGGAGTTTTTAGATACCGATCATGTGTATGAGCTTGCCGCAACTGCACTTCTTGAAGATTCAGAAAACTTTCCCAGCGATGCTCATCTAGTTCTCTGAGTGTGTCCAACCGAAACGGCAAAGAATCTTCAGGTAACAGTTTCTGAGAGATGGTCACACGTAAGCTTGGTACTACAAGCTCCATTGGTGCAATTGCCTCCATTCCATATGCAAGTTTGAAAGGAGTCAGTCCGGTGGCAACTTTGTAAGTAGTCCAGTATGCCCATAATACTGCAGGTAGTAACTGATCCCATCTTTCTGGTGATTCGATAATCAATTTACGAAGCATACTCAGTAAAGTCTTGTTTGTACTTTCAGCCAAGCCATTAGCACGAGGATAGTACGGTGAACTGAATTTGTGCAGAATCTGAAAAGACTGGGTGAGAACTTTTATTAAATTGTTAACAAAATGTGTGCCTTGATCTGTCACAATTTCCAAAGGTAATCCGAATCGTGGAAATACGTCTTTCATTAAACATTTTGCTACCGAAATAGTTGTAGCGGACCGTAAAGCCCAAGCTTCTGCCCATCTGGTAGCATAATCTGTACATGTCAGAATATAACGATTATTACTGAGTATTGCTGAAGGTGTGATTGGTCCAATAAAATCAAGACCCCACTTCTGAAAAGGTTCTAAAGGTAAGACAGGCTGTAAAGGAAAGAAATGGCATTGTAAAGGCTGTCCAGACCACTGATAATTATCACATTGTTTGACAAACTGAGATACATCTCTGTACATGGTAGGCCACCAAAGCCCACTTTGCAGAATTTTCCGGTGCGTTAAATCTACTGCAAAATGTCCACCGGAAGGTATGGAATGTGCCAGAGCGATAACTGAGTTTACTTCATGTGGAGGAATACAACGAAGTAAGACTCCAGTGTGATCCATATAATACAATTCTCCAGCAATCAACCAGAATCTGCGACTGTAAACTGCAATTTTCCTACGCATTGCAGGAGAAGTATGAGCAGGAAGATATCCATCAGTAAGAAAGGCTAATAACTGATCATAGTAAGTAGATGTCACAGGAGGTTCTACAGATTCATCATTAGTTGGGTCAGTAACATAAATTGTAGATGTGGTGTCATCAACACCGACCGGAGCTTCACCAGAATCCAACCGAGAAAGGAAATCTGCTAACGCATGTGCAGTTCCAGGTCGATGAATCACTTCGTAATCAAACTCTTGTAATAGTAGAACTAAACGTGCTAAACGACCACCTAAATGCTGCTGGCGAACCAGATATACTAGCGTAGCATGATCTACATGAAAGACGAGGTTTCGGCCTAACAAATAATGCCGAAATTTCTTTACAGAATATACTAAACCAAGGCATTCTCTTTCAGTTACAGAAAAATTCTTTTCAGCAGGGGCAAGCCTTCTACTTGCATAATAAACAGGCCGAAACCACTTATCAGTTTGTTGCATTAAGACACTCCCAATGGCGATATCTGATGCGTCTACAAAAACATGAAATGGACGTTCCCAATCAGGAGGTTGTAGAATTGGAACCTGCATTAATAAGCCCTTTAGACGATCAAATGTTGTTTGACATTCCTGAGTCCAAACAAACTGTCGAGGAGTACTAGTTATTAATCTATTGAGGGGTATTGCCAAATGAGCAAGCCACCGTAAATGTCGACCATGCCATCTGACTTGACCCATGAATCTCATCACTTCTTTCGGTGTAGTAGGCATAGGTGCTTCTAACACAGCTGCAATTTTATCTGGATCAACTTGTATGCCTTGTGCAGACACAATATGGCCAAGAAACTTACCACATGAAACCGCAAACACAGACTTGTTTGGGTTCAGGCAGAGTCTGTATTCACGACACTTCTCAAAGCAACACCGTAAATGATACAGGTGTGCTACCATCTTACCAAATAAAGAGAAATCATCTAGATATACTTGCATGAAAGAAGTAAGATAGGGGGAGAAGATTTCCTACATACATCGTTGAAAAGTACTAGGAGCATTTCTTAATCCAAACCACATAACTATACAAGCAAAAACACCCCAGTTGGTAATGAAAGCTGTTTTCGGTATGTCTTGTTCAGCCATTGTGATTTGATTATACCCACTATAACCATCCAAAAAGGAGTACATTTCATGTCCTGCTACTCTGTCTAGCATTGTATCAAGGAATGGAAGAGGAAACGGATCAGGCACCATGGCTGCATTCAATTTTCGGTAATCCACACATATTCGGAGTTGCCTATTTTTCTTGGGAACAATAACAATTGGAGATATCCACTCAGCATGTTCTACTGGAACGATGAATCCGACTTGTAATAACCTATCAAGCTCTGCCTTTACATGTGCTGCATAGTTAGGATTCATCCTGTAGTTGGGTTGTTTAATTGGTTTTGGTTCCGGTTTAAGTACGACCCGATGCTGATAGAGGCGAGGGTCTAGACCTTTCATATCACGATAATCCCATGCAAAAACATTAGAGAACTCACGAATAAGTTGTATCAAATCTGTTTGAAATGCTTCAGACAATCCTTCCTTTATCTTGACAGGTCGTGGATTTACTTCATCTCCTAAATTATATGTGATCAACTGATCTTCGGGAACATAGAATTGATTAGGTTTTTCTGAACCATCAACTGACTGCAAAAGTTGTTGTATATCAACCTCATCCTTGACAACAGAATCTTCTGTCTCTACTTGTTCGGTCACAGGCATCACCGTACAAACTGCTGGATTCTAGTTATCTACAACAGATTGTAAGTCGACATTTCCCAAGGAAATCAAATCAATGTTATTCTTTAAAAATTCTTCTTCTTCATCATCGGATAACCCATCTAGCATATGGACCGGTTCCGCTACATATGGTCTAGCATGTAGTTCACAGGGCTGAATGGCATCTAATTTTACAACATATTTTCGGTGGTGGTCTTTAAAAGTAAGTTCCTGGGCTGACCAATCTTGTATAACCTTAGCTTGTTTCAACCAGGGTCGACCGAAAAGAAGATTATAATCAAGACTAGACTCAGGTAGTTCTAAAACTATGAAAGTCATCTTAAAAGTTGTACCCTGCAAAGTGATTGGGACATTTCGTACAAGTCCTACTGGGTGGACTCTGGATTGGTCGGCCATTCTAACAAAAAACTGGACAGGTTCAATTTTGGTCCAGCCTAACTTTTTACAAAGTGCTGCAGTAGCTATGTTTACACCAGATCCACCATCAATTAGTGCTTGAGTAATCTTATGATTTTTGTACCATACCGTAATTAAAGGGATCGAATGATCCACCGTAGAGTCAGTTTCCGGTTGTACTGTCACTGTTGCTGGAATGCAGGAAGACGCAAAACTGAACTGCTGCTGGAATTGTTGCTGAACTCCTGGTACTAATGCCAGTAACTGTCCAAGAGGAAGAGGAATGGATGCCTTAGATAAAATTTCCCATGCCTGATCTACTTGACTTTTACTTTTTACTGATTCTGAAGATGATGCATCGGTTACTGAGATTGACTCTTGCTCCTGCGCGGTTTCCTTTGGCAGCAGAACTTGTGTCACCAGAATTGGATCTGGGAACACTGGAGGTTCTGTGGTGGTCCATTGACTAGCTTTGTCATACATTCTCTGTTGTTCACGTATGCCTGGTTCAAATACTTCTGCTGCTGGTTGCAGTGGCTTACCGGATCGGGTCTGAACTACTGCGGCTTGTGTTTCTATTGGTGTGATATGAACCATATTTGTCATTGGGTTTTGA
This sequence comes from Ceratopteris richardii, assembly GCA_020310875.1. NCBI lineage: Eukaryota > Viridiplantae > Streptophyta > Polypodiopsida > Polypodiales > Pteridaceae > Ceratopteris > Ceratopteris richardii. The sequence goes on from CM035414.1 coordinate 119,208,404, forward strand.
CGCTCTTTTTTCCTCTGATCATATTCGGCTGCATCTTTACAGAATCTTCTGATATGACCAAACTCACCACAAAAATGACAGCGAGGTGGTGGCAAGGCATTACCTTCTTGTGATGTTCCTGTCTGCCAACGATTTCCATTATAGTTGGTATTCCTCTGTCCTCTATAATTTCTGTATCCTTGCTGCTGATTATTTCTCCTCTGAGGTGGTACATAGTGGGTGGCAGGCTATCCTGGTTCTTGTATAATTGCATTTATTGTTGTTGTTCCCTGCACTTTGGCGTTATAGGCACAGTTTTCGGTGGAATGTCCGATTGTATTCTAGATAGCACAATACATCTGATTAAGTGCACAAGTGGCACTGGTATGCCCTGAATTCTTGCACGTGGTGCAGTACATTTGTCTAGCCGGATCTTCTGCAACATTTTTACTAGATTTTAACCACTCCAAATCTTCGGTAAAACCTCCAACCTTATTCTCGAGCTTTAGGTCCATTGCAATAACCGCATCTAGTGTCATAGCTCCCACACAACGAATGATCATAATTTGTCGGAGCTACGGAGTCAAACCATTAATAAACCACTACGTGATGACATCATCTGGCAGGTTTGCATGGGCCGGCGGTAGTTGTCTCAAATGAGTTCTGAATAGGGTGGCATATTCCTGCACTGTTTGATTCAGCTTCTGTCTATTGTTTTGCAGGTAATCAAAAATTTCGGCAGGGTTCTTCTTTAGTCGGAATCTCTGCAAAAACGCATCTCTTACTGCTTCATAGGTACCGAAATGGTTGATATCATATTCTGTAAGCCACCTGGCGGCTTCATTAACTAGTGTTGACTGGAATACTATGGCCTTGTACGCCGGATCGGGTGGATGATTAAGTACTGCATAACTAATTTCAAAAGTTCGTACATGAGCATCAGGATCATCACCTGGAAATCCACCGAATTTTGTGTAGGTAACTCCTGTCGGAACCGGACGATATGGAAGTAGATGTTGTTGTTGTTGCTGCTTCTGTTTTTGTTGTTGCCCACTCATGGTGCTTGCTGTTGTATTATTACTATCTCCTGAGTTCCGAGGTTGAATTTCTTGACCGTCGAAATCTGTATCATCAGCCTGTGCACTCTCCGGCTTGGTAATATCGTTCAGTCTCTTACGGATTTTAGCTTCGAATAAGCTACCTTCCTCTTTGATATCAAATGTAGGGAAGCTTACTCTGAATAGTGGTGACCGGAATGAAGATTCACCAGGAAGTGGTAAACCGTCACCAGGAGACTGTGAACTCTCTTTTACTGAGACCGAAATATCACCGAAATTTGTCGAAATTTCACCAAAACAAGGTACTTTTTCACCTTCACTGATTTCTTTGGCCAACACGCTTCTATCCTCAGACAAATTTGAATCTTGTCCAGATGGTGTTAAGTTAACCGCATACTGCATCCTGGTAGACTCTGGAGTTACTATATCTTCGACAGACTGTGCCGAAATTGCACCGAAATCTGCCGAGATTGCACTGCGTTCCACCGAATGCTACCGGAATCACTACTATCGTTCTTCGCTTCCTTGACAACTGGGTTAAACGTATTTGCGAATTAGGTATCGCCCAATATTGTTCGTTTCTCCTATACTTCGGGTACGTTTCACCGGAACGAGTAACCGGCATATATCACGTTTGCAATACTTTGCGTACTACTCGTCAATTCACAATCTATGACCACTTTCTCACAATCAATTTACAACGCTCTGGTGCCACATTCCCACAACTATATTGCATCACTCTGGTGCCACATTCCCACAGACGGCGCTAGTGTTAAACACGGGTCTTGCCGTCAGAGACGCGTTTAAACATATATCCGGTTCTTGGGAGTGGAAGGGGTCTGTTAAACAGAGGCCCTATACTTGATTTTCCCAAATCAACTCACTCACATGATCATAATCTAACATTAAAAATCTCTGTCAATACAACTTACTTATCAAGACTCTGGTTACACTCTTACAATCTTACTATCTGTAATCAGACTCTTCCAAAATCTACCGATTACAATCCAGTTGATGCGTTCTCAACAAACATTGGCGAAACTATCATTACCGTAATACAGAATCACTTTGTCTAACTTAAGAGCTGATCCAAACACAATTACTATAAACAACAGAGACAATAACAATAACTCAATTTGTACCGTACAGGTGCAGATAATCAACAACACAGAAAGACATAGAACAACTCAGAGTTCTCAAACACACCACGGAAACTACACAGACATCATTAACCAGACAAACAGTCTGGCGACTCCTCTGGTCGTCACCAAAGCGTCTTTTTTCATTGATTTATATAAAGGTTACAACATCTACGCAACGACCTTTCGGTTCGTTAAGAGCCAGATTTTACAATTACCAATCCAGCGGCTTACACAAGCATGAAGCAAAAGCCACTGGTGGACACACGAGTGTCATAGCAACCATCCCAATCACTGTCAAAAAAAGCATACAAATTTGGCAGTAGTGATCCCCCCTTGGGATAAAACAATCCAAGTAGCCGAGTAATGCATAAGTAAATCAAGCATCCAACAGCCTGTTGATAGAGAATAGCATCAAATGCATCTATAGCATCATGAAGACTCAATCATAAGCCTGTCTCCATAAGAGTGGCAATAGGCTTAAAGTCTTCAAGGACAAAACTCTACAATAATGTGTCAATATATCTTGTTTCACACAAAGCCATTCCACCATCAACTTGCATAAATTGAATGCCCAAAATACGTCAAGAGCAGAAGGAAATTCACAAGAAAAATTGGACAATTAGAAAGTAAGGGGAAAAATCATGATTCTGGGCAGAAAGTATAAAAGGAGGACTTAGAAATTTTTGACCATTTATTGAGAGAGAGAGAGAGAGAAAGGAGCAACAGAAAATCATGATCTTCAGTAGGAAATACTTTTTACTTAGAGAGGACAACTCCAAAGTACAAAAAACAGCCACCTATCATGGCTTATATGATATCTACTATACATCATTGGTCTGCAAGATTCAAGAATGTGCCGGACATTGCTGCAAAGATGTGTATGAAGATTTTTTACCTAATGGTGGTAGTGTTCAGAACTTTCCGAAAAGTCCAAGCTCCATATATTTTGGCCCTAGGTTTTTCTGAAGGAAATTGTGATCTAGCATATGATATGAACCAAACCCCCTCCATCAACACCATCTACATTTGGCATGCATGCATCAAGTACTTTCTTGCTTGCTACAAGCAGACATTTAAGGAGATGTTCTCAATAGGGTTCTGGGAATACCACTCTAAAATTTTTATTCTCACACCCACTTGTTGCATCTGTTTGTAGTAGAACAAGCCATCCATGTCGATCAGCTACGACTACCACATCCAAACATTCTAGGTCTAGTAGATTGGGATTAGCTAATGACAAATCTCGCATGAGGATTATGGTTGCAAGAACATTATCTAGCCACTGATGTCATCAAATATTACATCCCTTGCCTGATTCAAGTGACATTTTGTGTTGTTCCTGAACTTGCTTCATGGTTTGGTACAATCTTTTTATTTGTGCCGAATATGCTGGGGCACTTGCTAGCTCTGAGAGTTCATCATATTCTTGATGTTGTTCTTCGTCAGCTTCTTCTTCTTCTCCTCCTGCCTCTTGTTCATCTCCTTCGACGTCTACGACGACTGGTTGTGTCGGGGCTGGTGTTGTTGTGGTGGGATGTGGTTCCTGGGTCTGGTCTGCTTCTATTTCAAGATTAGATTCGTATATCAGCCTGGAAACTTCTTCATCCGTGAGGTCATTGAGAGTAAATCCTTGTGGAAACTCCAAATCTGAGGGAATGGGGGGAAACACCAAGTTGGGTCCTTCTGTACTTGGTCTGGGAAGACGAATGGTGAATGGCCGAACACGCCTAGTTTGAGGGGGAGTTACTTCAGGTGTGGTAGTAGCACCTCTTGGTTGAGCACATGGTAGTTGGACGCCCCCTCTCATCTTCTTCGATGGAGGACCCGCTGTTGATAGTCGCCTTTGGAATTCTTGGGCCCTGGACCACACTAGTGCTCGTTGAATAGGCACGTCATATGCTAGGCACCTGTAAATTATTCTTGTTAGGGCACAACATCCATGAAGTACATTTTTCTGCTTCTTATTCCAGCGCTGATGGGCTAGGTGTATCTGGTCGATGACCCAATGCGGTATGTTGAGGGTGAGGTTCTCTGTTTCTGCCAAGTATAAGCTGAACCAAATTTTCTTAGGGGGCATAGTGAATCGCTCCTGTGCGGGAAAAGCAAAATGTTGCATAACAGTTCGTAAGTGGAGAGCAATGGTAGGCGTCATTGCCACCATGTCCTTCAATTTATTGAGATCTTTGTGCTTCATCCTACCAGGGACCATTGTTTCTTTCTCGGTTGGAATGTGCATACCTTGCATGTTCAATGCTTCCCGTACCATATTGAGGGTCAGTTTGAATCTTTTGAGTTCGTGTCCTAGCAGCAATGATGGTAGTACAAAGGTACTATCGCCTCCCTTGACCCTGCTAGGAGTTATGGTACTTATGAAGTAGGAGCAGCGTAGAAAATCAGGTTTAGGCAAGTGTGCCCTGAAATATCTATCCAGGCCTGCCTTGGTCCAAACTGATCATATTACCTCTGCATTCTGATAGTTCTCGAACTCCCGAGTGAAAAAGTGGTAGCGTCCCCATTTGCCATTAAATTCAATTTCTACTTCCCAGAAGTAGGTACCGTCACCCAGGGGCCCGGCCACGTCACTAAACCAATGAGCATGTTTCCCCACTTGAGAAGTGTGTCCCTGAGGCGGGTCTTGGATAGGAAGGACATGCACTGCTTGAAGTTCTTGAGGCCGTTCGATGAGTGGCGGTTCCAGAAGAATGGTTTCGATGTCCACAATCTGTGCGCTGGACCCTGCCTGGGAACTGGTGCCTCCAGCTTCTGCCATAGTTATTGCTTGCTACTGGTACTGTCAAGAATATAGAGCATGCATTAATATTGTAATGGACAAGATAGAACACGTTTTGCCCCCGTTACAATATTATCGTGAGGTGAGTAATGGGTTAGTGGTCAGTGAGTGCATGATGACAGTGTGTGTAGTTAATGACTGGATAGTCCTAGGAGCTAGATGGAAAGATGCAGTGTCTGACTAATGCAGTTAGTAAGTGGAGATGAATTCACCAATTGGGGTCGGGGGGTTTATTACAAGTCTTGGGTTGCCAAACACCATGGATGGCTTTTGGTCTTGGTTTTGTGGAGACTCGGGAGGGTTGCATGAGTAATTCTGCTGGGGTTTGTTGTGTCTTTGGGACCCATTTACGAGTGAGTCTGTGCATGCTTCTAGGTGGCAATGTGTTCGAGTGTATCAGACAAGAGTGGGTGGCCGCTGCTTGAGCAAGTGAACCCTGTCGTGTATGATGTGAATTGTGTGGGACTAGTTGAGCCCTGTTGGCAGTAGCCTTGGTACACCAGGACTTACAAGACGTGAAAGTCAAAGAAGGGAGTCAGAGCGAAGGGACAGCACAAGCAAACAGGGCAGTCAAAGAAGATCTGGCAAGTAGGCCAATATTTTTTCAAGACATTAATACAAATCAAAGAGATGGACATGCAGGGAGGAAGAGCAAGTAGGGAGCTCGAAGATATGTATGGCAGATCACTAGAAGAAATCCCTACAACAACAGTGATTTTTATCACTAACAACCAGTGTAAATATCATTTCACATTTTTGTAGCTCCATTTTGTGCAAGCCAAGGAGTCCTTGAGCTTGAGGAGCCTTAGAAGTAGTTGCGTACCAATTTTCGTAATTTTTAGATCTCGTTTGAACCCCCAAATAAGCCCTGGAACCTAATTTTTAACTAGGCCGGACACTAGGTCTGGACAGGGCCAAAAGCTAGTTAAAAACTATAAAAAGAGCTAGAGAGCTCATTTTTGGGGTTAGATTGTAATTGAAACAAACTTGTAAGAGCATTTTGAAAGTAATCTAAGAACTCCATTGATTCTCCCTCTTTGTCTTGCCGTGTGTGCGCGTGTGTGTGTATGTGTGTGCATGCTAGTGTGCTTCTCACTCACGCACTTGTGCCGCCACTTGCTCGAGGTCTTCATACCATCCTCACGTCTTCCCGGATTGACATTAAAGGAGGTGCTACTCATCATTGAGCTAAACCAAATTTTGGCGCCGTTGCCGGGGATCGAGCTTTGAGGACGAGCGTGTGATGGTAAGACGTAGAGTTGACGCGTTGGAGTTGTAGGTATTTTCTTCACGCTCATCGATTTTCTTTTACTTTCTTCACTATCATCATCACCATCATCATCATCACCATCTCCCACGTCCATCTCCATCATCGCGAAAATTTCAGTTTTTTGACTATATCCCCATCTCCACCTCATTTCCCTCATTTCACTTGTGAGAGAGAGCGAGAGAGCGAATTTGCATGTGCTATTTTTTGCATGTTTTGTGAGCATTCTGCAGGTACAGGCCGCATCATCATCCCCAGCACCCTGCGCAGGTACGGAAATCTGAGTAACTGTCTGTGTGTCGCCGAGCTCTGTCAATCGCGACCGACAGAAAAATTGCTCTAATTGCTAAACAAAGTGCATATCCATGACCTACAGGCCTAGAGCTTCCCAAAAATGTGTTTAGTTTTTTGAAATTCCACAGATTTCTGTCAATCGCGATCGCTCTGTCAATCGCGACCGACAAACCACGACGGACAGACCTGTCAATCGCGATCGACACGTCAATCGCGATCGACACGTCAATCGCGATCGACAGCCCACGACGGCTCTGTCAATCGCGACCGACAGGGTCAACGACCGATTGACCACGACCGACTGACCATACGCGTGACACGTGTCAATCGCGATCGAGTCATCAATCGCGACCGACTCATCAATCGCGACCGACACAGTCAACGACTGTTTGACCACGACGGACAGACCACGACAGCTCTGTCAATCGCGACCGACAGAGTCAACGACGCTTTGACCACGATTGATTGACTTTTCGGCCACGTGTCAATCGCGACTGACCAGTCAATCGCGACTGACAGCCACGACGGACCTGTCAATCGCGATCGACACGTCGATCGCGACTGACCTGTCAATCGCGACCGACAGACTTTGCGAACGCGTTAGAAGGGCAAATTAGGTCAAATTTTCAAGGCAAAATCATTGGTCTAAATTTTGATTGAGTGTGGGACAAACACTAGGGTGTAGTATTGCATCGTGAGGCCGTGCCACAAGCTACTCGAGTATTCCTGTTTGACTGTTAGCTTGTATTGAATCCTGATTTAACTCCCTAAACCCTGAACAGTCATAACTTTTTCATACGAAATCCAATTTTTGAGCTCTTGGGCTTGTTGGAAAGCTCGTGGCATATACTACACACGCTCAACTGTTTTTTATAAAGATAATGCGTTGATTTTCAGAGAGGGTATTTTGAAGTTGACCATACCCAGGGGATCAAAGTCAGGGGTCTTTAGAATTATTTTCCTAAAAGTCACAATGCAAATGTGTGTTTGTGTTACATGAATGAAAGTGGTTGGTTGTGTCCTTCGAATCTAAGCATTGAGCTAACCGTGGGACTTTTATAGGTTCATTGAGAGCAACGGAGAGCATACAAAGCAAGGTTTCTTTGCAAGCTTGAGAACCGGGTTCTTGAGCACCATAAAGCAAGGGATCAACAAGTAAGGTTGGAATATTCTCAACCCCCTCTGTCATTTCCTAGCTCAAGCTAAGAACGAGAAGAGGTAGGAGTAAGTCAGGTGGACGATAGGCAGTTATCAAATTGAAGACTATCTAAAAACTCAAGTTCAAGCTAAAAACTGAGTTACTGTACTGTCGATAACATAAAGGAAAAGAACCTAACGTGGAGCGATCAATCTGAAAGCACGAAGAACATTCAAGTATTCCTGACGACGTGATATCAGACAAGACCATAAACACAATAATTAACTAAAAAAGAATCAAGTAACTAATACCAATTGATCGGCAACGAGGTTGTACTCTGGGCAAAAAAATTGGACTAATCAGTTAGGCATATGAACCTTAGATCAGGACGACACCTAGCAAGAGAGAGACAAAGCCTTAGGTCTTCAGAGGCTAGTGTCAATCATACTGCAAGGTCTTGGGCCCAGCAGTTGAGTCACCACTCTCATTACCCTAGCTCGGATACCAGTGAATCAGGGATGTCTCAAGGCATGGACAGACCTACGGGAAGTTCAGGTGTGCCTTACCTGTACAGGGTAGAAGGCCCTTACAAAACGCAGCTAGAGTACCTTAGGACCAACCGATTAGGTGCTAGCATCTATGAGGACGGCCTAGGAAGATCCGTGGTCCAGATTAGAAATCCTGATCAATCCATTGGACTAGAGCACCCAGCTGTCAAGTTCGAAAACGGTGCATACCTGGACAAAGAAGGAACTATATATGTAGTCACTAGTCACCCGGATAGGACAGATGAATTTGGTAATGTAATCTCAGAAGCGGACTTAGGTGACCTGGAACAAGGGAACATGGGTGCGGAACCTAGAACCCCTCGAGGTAAATCGGTTCTCACTAGGATTATCACGCCTGAGTGGGTCCCCCAAGACAACAAGAGCATAGAGTTGCTCCTCAATCGAGAAACTGATGAAGCCTTTTGGAGGTATAAATCCAATCAGCCAACTGATATAGGAAATATCATGATCTATGAGTTCAAGGATCCGGATAGCCCAGGCAGAGTGACCTACTTAGATCATGCTTCAGAACGGATCTTTGTGGTGACAAAAAATGATAGGCATGCTTACACTTGGAAGGGTGAATTTATTTTCCCTCAACCAAGATCAAATGTATCCTATGGTCACCCTGGGGCTGGAACTTCCCAAGCTCATGGTATGCAAAGAGACAGAAGTAAAGATAGACCAGAAGTAAGTTTTGCCAATCCAGTGGGCAGAGAAAGAACGAGAACGGAGACGAATAGGGTAGAACCTGAGATGCTTAGAGCTCACAGGAACCAAAGAAACGTGGATGGATTTCCTCTGCCGAGACCTAGAGAGCACGCAAGAACTTTGAGACCGACCCAGCTAGTTAAGTCCATGAAGAATTACTTTGATGGCACCGGAGATCCCTATGATCATGTGGCGGAGTTCAAGCAAGTCTTGAGAGCTGAACAAGTGGAAGATCTGTTCACGCAGTACAATGCCTTCGGTCTAACCCTTAGGAACACAGCACTTACATGGTTTCAACCATTAGATGAGCGTCAGTTCAGGAGCATAGACCAACTCCTAGAGGCATTCATTGTAGAGTTCTCTAAGAGCGGCATAAGACATAATACATCCTCATTGATTCACAGCTTCAAACAGACCCCCCAAGAGACTGTCAGATTGGCCGGAAGGAGATTTAGACAATATCTTGAAAGGTGCCCTATTTCGGAGCTACCCACATCCGCTAAACAAGTAGCCTTATTCCTTGATGGATTGTTGAGTACGAAATTGAGATCCTATGTGTATCTGAAGGACCCTAGGACTATAGAAGAGTGTGTACGCATGTGCATTGACATTGAAGATAACCTAGGGGAAGAACTAGAGCTTTCCAAAATCTACAAAGATTCAGATAGTGCATCTAGTCACTCTTCCACGCAGTCCACATCAATTGAGGAATTTGCCGAAAAAGTAGCTCAGAAATTAGGTGTAACTAGCAAACAAATCCCAAGGTTTGCTCCAGCGAAGAAGTGCTATACATGCGGTGGCGACCACATGGCAAACGTGTGCCCCATTATGGCTCAACCCCAGGTCAATCCAAATAGCCAATATTGCACCATAGAACGGAAGTACACAAACCACACTGCACAAGATTGCCCATACAACAAGCAGGCTGTTCGGCAACCCTACCCTCAGCCCTACCAACAAGGCAGATACCAGAACCAGTACCCTCCACCACCACAATATGCTAGACCCCAACAAACCTACCAACCACAATATCAGGCCCAACAGAGACCCCAACCGGTGCTAGCTCAACAGCCTCCAAACCCCTCTAACGTGATTCCAGTAAAGTATGCTGTTGCAGAAGAAAACCTGAATAGGGCCATAGTTCCAGTAACCCCATTGATCTCAGAAAGTGACCCGAGTGACCATAGCTTTGATTCTACACATGTCGATAGTCCCCAGGCTTACTACATGCAGTCTCCAGAACATGGTGAGTCCTACTATAGTGAAGAACCAAGTGAACCTAGTTGGGAGTCAGATTACACGAACGTCATGTATGCAAACCCCAACCCTAGGCCTCAACCTAGGCAGGTACGACCACCCTTTCCTAGAGGACCATGCTACCGATGTCAGGGGGATCACTTCATTCGTGATTGTCCCTTACCTCCACCTACACAACCCCAGTCAGTGACTATCCAAGGTTTCTGCCAAGATTGTGGAAAAGAACATCTCTTACGAGATTGCCCTAAGAACCCCAATAATATGCCAAAAATCACTCCTATCAATGTGATTGGTTTGGTTGTAGATTCCTCAGGAAGCGTCACTTCCACTGCACCAGTGCAGGTAGTCACTAGAGCTCAGGCATTGCAGCAAAACCAAGAGACAAGCCAGGAAAAGGGCCCAGAGGCTAGTGAAACCGAGAGCGTGACAAAGAAAAGGACTAGAGCGTGGAAAGATAGTCGAGAAAGAATGAAAAGACAATGGGCTAAAAAGATGAGTGAGCTTGAGGAAAGCATAAGAGAAACCAAAGCGAGGATAACTGAACTCACAACTCAAACTCCCTCTCACATTATCCCGCCTCCACCACTCCCATCTCCATCCGACCCACCACCTCCCCCACCGCCTCATCAAATCCCACCACCCCCTAGAGTAGGATCAGTCCTAGCTGATCCCACTCCCGAAGACCTAAACATGATGCTGAAAGCATATCAGGCCAGAATCCACGAAGGGCCAACCATAACGATCATGAAAAATGCTACCCTAGAGCCGAGCTAGAGCTTGAACGAACCAAAATTTGTGCCAAAATGGTGGAATTGGCTCAGACCATGTTTGAAGCCAGCCGCCTCTTTAATATCTCTAGCTCAGCTAAGACGCAGTTACACTTTAATGGACTGCTAGAACGAATAGAGAAGCTAATTGCACAATCAGAGAAGGAACCTGCCCCTCAAAGAGAGGAGAGGGCAAGAGAACGGATAAGCCAGCCTCTTCAGGAAGCCCATGTGCCTCCTCAAGAAGCTTATCTTCCCCCCCAAAAGTCACATGAGCCTCCCTCGAAAGCTTACGTACCTCCACAGGTGACCTACATTCCTTCTCAGAGAGCGTATGAGCCTGTTAGGAAAAGTAATAGAATAAGTAATCCTCCCCAAGAAGCTTGTGCTCCAGCCATCTATGGGAACGAGGAGAGAGCCAACGATAGAATAAGCCCTCCTTCCCAGGTTGCTTATGTGCCCAATTCTACGGAGCCAGACACTTCTTCTTCTATGAATCGGTTTGCACCAGACTTCCTACGAGAGATTCAAGAAGACAAATGGGATAATGAAAGTGAAGTCGCCCCTCCTTTTGAACTTGTGGATGATGCACACGACCAATTCCCACAAGACATCCCATCTATTTACGGGGAACATGAGAGCACTCAGTCTCACGAGAGATTGGACTTTGAGTCTAATTCCATACAAGAGCTACCCCACTTCACAGGCCCATGGGAAGCAAAATCCACGTGTATGAGAGCACCCACAGTCATGGTAAGGAACGATGACTCGGTCATATCAAGGAACACGGAGGTAGTAAAGAACACCAAGGTGCAGCGCGATTCCACTTTGGAAGAACTGCCCAAGGATAGACCAGAAGCGCGAAAATATGTAGCCAGTCAGGTAACTGAAGTTGCAAAACCTTGTTCCAAGGGAGGATCCCATAGGACAGTGCCAGAAATTCCCTTGGACAAGATAGGAGATATGTGTGAAGGTGAAGAAGGGAACACCTATCTTCCCATCACCTACCAGGACTACACCACAAAGGCAATTTTGGACTCAGGTGCAGGAGTTGCAATTGCCACTACTTCCCTTTGGAAGCGTTGGGGCAAGCCAGCACTCAGGCCAACGAGAATGAAATTGCAGATGGCCGATGGTCATATTGAAAGACCCCTAGGATTGCTCGAAGGAATAACTCTCACCACTTGTGGTGTCGAGTTTGAGCATAGTTTTGCTATATGTGACTTCAGCAAAAATCATGCCTATGAGATGATTTTGGGAAGACCATTTATGCGACAGTTGCAAGTGGTACAGGATTGGGGAACCAATTCTTTGTACCTACAGCACTTAGGTGTTACAACCAAAGTTAATCTCAAGGATTATTCTCATAGAGATGTACCTCCTATCCAGTGGAATCCCATCCATCGAGCCAAAGATGATACAGAATCGGTGCATTCCATAGGGTCCGGATCCTCATGGATGCATGAAGATACTCACTTATGGATGTGCAAGGTAGCAGTAGAGGAAGAGAAGAGAGAGAAAGCTAGAGAGGTAGGTGCGAAAGAAACCCAGAGATCAATCCAAGACCCAGCCTATGCACCTGTAGTTTTTCCAGACGAAGAATTTGAACCTCACGGTTGGGCGGAAATTTTAGCAACAATGGACGTAGCCATCAATGAAGAACAATGGACACCTCACTGTGATGAGGATGGCTATGACATTTCAGTCTTCTCCATAGAGCCAATCATGGGAGAGGCAGTTCTAGAAGAATGTGAACCTAGCCCTGATGCATTTGAGGATGCAAGTGACTCCGATCTAGAGTCAATCATTATGGACCCACCATTTGCATCAGATGAAGAATACTTCCATGAAATAGAATTTCAACCCCAGAGGCATGGAGAGGTTACAAATGATGTAAGATTAGCAACGCATATGACCCCTAAGGAAGAAGGAAAGAAACGAAAGAAGAGAGAAGCCTTACCAGAAGAGGAAGAATCTTTGTTTGAGGTCCCAGAAAATTTTAAGAAGTATGAGATAGATGACAGGAGAGTCATGATAAGAATGCCTAAACGAGAGGCACAATCAGGAGAGGCCTATGATAACAAGGAAACCACCAAGAAAATAGTAGTGGCCATAGAAGAAGGAGAGGAGAGATGCACATATATAGGCCATGACCTGACAGAAGAAGAAGAGCACGAATTGATTGCCTTGCTAAGAGAATACAGAGATGTATTCGCTTGGAGTTACAAGGATTTGAAAGGGGTTGACCCGGACATATGCTCGCACACCATCCCCATGACTTCAGACGCCAAACCCTCTAAGCAAAAGCCTTATACATATAACGATAATTATGCTGCTAAGATCAAGGAAGAGATAGATAGACTGGTCGAAGCTGGATTTATCTATGAAATTGAGCACACTGAATGGGTATCCCCCATCGTAGTGGTGCCCAAGAAGAATGGCAAGCTGCGTGTGTGCATTAACTTGAAAAAGGTTAATGCCGCCACGATTCGAGATAACTATCCGCTTCCCATCACAGAACATCTGTTAGAAAGAGTGGCAGGCAAGGAAGTGTACAGCTTCCTTGATGGATTCTCGGGCTACAATCAAGTAGCCATAGCTCCAGAGGATCAGCATAAGACAGCCTTTGCCACAGAATGGGGCATTTTTGCTTTTAGAGTAATGCCATTTGGGCTTACCAATGCACCAGCTACCTTCCAGAGGCTGATGTGCCATGTGTTTAAGGAGTTCCTAAGGAAGAGTTTAGAAGTCTATGTTGATGATCTCTGTGCTCATTCCAATGTTAGACAAACCCATATTCCTGAACTCAGACAAATCTTTGACAAATGTAGAGAATATCAGGTCTGCCTGAACCCAGAAAAGTGCGTTTTTATGGTAAGGCAAGGCAAGATTCTAGGACACATAGTGTCAAAGAATGGCATATCTACCGACGAAGAAAAAGTGAGAGCCATAGCAGAGCTACCTAGACCAAAGAATGTCAAGGAAGTACAAGCTTTCATGGGGCACTGTGGGTATTACCGACGTTTCATCCACATGTATGCGGTCATCGCAAAGCCCATGTACGGACTTCTGACTAACTTTGAGTGGACGGATGAATGTGAGAATTCCTTCCAGGAACTTAAACGAAGATTATGTTCAGCACCAATCTTGACCACACCAGATTGGAATAAGCCATTCCATGTTCATGTGGATGCATCCAATTATGCCATTGGATGTGTGCTTGCACAACCTACTGGTGAAGGTAATATGGATCTTCCAATTGCCTATGCCAGTAGACAATTGAATGCGGCTGAACGGAATTACACCACTACAGAGCGCGAAGGATTAGGCATGGTATATGCAGTCAAGAAATTTAGACACTATTTGCTTGCAAATAAGTTTAAATTTTTTACTGATCATCAGGCATTGTTATACCTAGTAAACAAGCCATGCAATACGGGAAGATTAGTAAGATGGTTTCTCTTGCTAATGGAATATGATTTTGAGGTCGTGGTAAGAAAAGGGAGGACTCACTTGAGAGCAGATCATCTCTCTAGACTCACGTCTGGAGAAGCCCCACAAGGAGTATCAGATGACCTTCCTGATGCTTACCTATTTAATTTGGAGGTGGTGCCGCAGTGGGCTAAGCCATTGGTACCAGTCTTGACATACGGGCCTAACCATCCAGTGGTAAACACACGGAATAGAGAGGTTGTAAAAGCCCAAAAGTATCACATCATGGCCAGAAGCATGTACAAGCACACAGATCAAGGGATCTTGGCTTGTTGCGTAGAAGAGGATGAGTACGCTAAATGGTTGCAATTAGCACATGTAGGTGCATTAGAGCAACACCATTCAAAACAACGAACTTTACAGACTCTAAAGAGATTCGGAGTGCACTGGCCAACTATGGAAGCGGATGTCCAAAAGTTGTGCAAGGAATGCCCAATCTGTTGCACTAAACCACCTGTGGAACATGCCACTCTCTATCAAGTATCCATTGTGCCAGATTGGAGCGAACCACTAGTATCATTCCTGAGGACAAACACATTCCCTCCAGACATGACTCTAGCTAGAAAAAGGAGTTTGGAACAAGAAGCCCAGGATTATTCACTCGTTGGTGATAATCTATACAAGCGCGGTAAGGATGGTTACCTGAGACTGTGTGTCCATGAAAGTGAGTATCTTAAGATCTTAGAAACTGCTCACCAAGGTGTAGCAGGAGGACACTTTGGACAAGATCGGGTGATCAAGGCAATACTATTTGCGGGCTTCTGGTGGCCTACCCTTCACATGGATGCACATACCTATGTGAAACGGTGTGATGTCTGTCAGAGGACTCAGTATCCCATACGCAAAGATGAGATGCCACTGAAACCTATGATGGGTGGACGTGCATTCTCTAAGTGGGGAATAGACTTCGTAGGTCCTATTAATCCCCCAGCCAAAGGTTCTCATGCGGAATACATCATTGTGGCAACAGACTATCTCACCAAGTGGGTAGAGGTAAAGGCTACAACAAAGAACGATGCTCAGACAACTGCCAAATTCTTGTTTGAGAATGTGTTCACAAGATATGGGCTACCCATAGAACTAGTAAGTGATAGAGGCACTCATTTCTTAAATGAAGTGATTGAAAATCTACTCCAAGAATTCTGGGTAATACACAAGAAGTCTGCCCCCTATCACCCTCAAGCTAATGGACAAGCTGAGAGCACTAATAAGATTTTATGCAATGTACTGACGAAATTAGTGAACACTAAACGCTCTGACTGGGACAAACAGCTACACCATGCTGTTTGGGCATACCGAGTTGCCTACAAAACGGTACTCCAAGCCACCCCCTTTCAGATGGTATTCGGTCAAAACGCTGTGCTACCCTTGGACTTCCTGATTCCTACATTGAGAGTAGCACAAGAGTATGAATGGACAGGTCATGAGATCTCCTCTAGGATCTTTGATCTTGAACGATTAGGAGAAACAAGACTGAGAGCCGCTGCAGGAATATATGCAGCCAAGAAGAGACAGAAGGCATACTTCGATGCCCATGTGAAGGATAAAGGCTTGAAAGCGGGAGATCTAGTCTTAGTCTATACACTGAAACAACACGCGAGGAAGCTAGAAAAGAGAGGCTACGGACCTATGATCATCAATAGGATCTCCACAAGTGGAGCAGTACAATTGGCCACATTAGAGGGTGATGTTCTCCCTAACTATATTAGCGGATGCAGAGTCAAGTTGTATCAGGAACCCCTCACGGAGGAAATGCTGAGCCGACTCAACACTGCTAAGAAACGCAAAGAGGAAGAAAAGAGAATTAGAGAAGAAGCTCAAGCAGAGGCTTTAGAACGCATCAGAAGGATGAAATTACGAAGGCAAGGTAGAGATCAGCCTGGAGCGAATGACTATGCAGACCAAGGATTTCCCATAGCCATGTGTGAAGTTGCAGGAACAAGCTCGAATAGAATAATTGATAGACGTCCTTTCATAACCATAGACATAGGGCAAGGAAAGAGTACAAGGACCGTAAGAGCCTTGATTGACTCAGGTGCTGCCACTAGCGCTGTTAAGTTGTCTTACTGTCAAGAGTTACAGTTAACTGTCCATCCTGTGGAAGCATACCTCATAGGATTGGGAGGCGTGGAAACCCCTTGCATGGGCGAGGTGGAACTTCCCCTCTACATTCACGAGGAGGCAATGACCGTTAAAGTACTAGTGTGTCAAGATGAGGATCTCACTGAACCTCTCGTCTTGGGTCAGGATTGGATCTATGACCAAGCAGTCAATCTAAACCTAAGAAGTGGACTTCTCCAGGTTTGGGTCAATCATAGTCGAGTTACAGTAGAATTAGACAATGGAGCACTCAAGGAACTAGGAAAGGCACAGACTCCTGGTCCTTCCAGGGGTACACATGAAGATGACCATGCTGTTCTTGTCCAAAACTATGTGTTGCAGAGGAATGATATTCGCAAAAAAGGAGTCAGGAATGCAACGGAACTCCCTTCTTTTCCAAAGGCTAGAAGGAGGCAGCAACCCAAGGTGGATCAAAGGCAGAAGAAGCAGGGTACTACCTATGTCCGAGATCAAAAGTACCTGCGCAGCAGAATGGCCCAGAAAATAAACCAGGTATGGGTGCGGAAAGGCGAACGACGGGTTGCACCACCGTCAACTACAGGGGCAAAGCCTCTTATTAGTGACCAACAACACAACGCTAATAAGAAGTCTTTCAGAAATTCTTCTGCTAAAGTAAAATCTATTTGGGTGCCCAAGAAGTTGATGAAGGCAAGCCCACAATCAAGACAAATTTGGGTGCCTAAGGCTTGCTTGATGGCACAAGTAGCTACGCTGAGGCCACAACCTAAACAGCATAACGCAGCGACGCATACTGCCAGATTTCACTCGTTCTCGACACTCATGTACACACCAAAACCCAAGAGCGTACATGTAATCAATTGTAAATGGGTCCCAAAAAGGCCTCGTTTTCAAACCACGACACCGAGAAGGCTCTGTAGAGACTCTCCGAAACCGAAGGCAAAGCCCACTCACTGCATTTGGCAGCCTAGGGCCTGTAATAAACCCCCCGACCCCAATTTGTAAATTCATACCCACTTACTAACTGCAGTAATCTCCTAGGACAACACAAGCACTAACTACACACACTGTCTTCATGCACTTACTAACCACTAACTCACCATCCACCTCATGTTAATGTTGTAACGGGGACAACAACGGATTTATTCTGTCCATTACGATGTTAACACTTGGTTCTATATTCTCACAGAACCAACCAGCGAACAGGGCCATGGCAGAAGCAGGTACCAGTTCTCAAGCCGGATCTGGTGCCCAGATTGTGGACATAGAAACACTTCTGGATGGTTAGGCCCGTATGTCAATACTGGCACTAGTGGCTTAGCCCACTGTGGCACCACTTCCAAATTAAACAAGTAAGCATCAGGAAGGTCATCTGACACTCCTTGTGGGGCTTCTCCAGATGTGAGCCTAGAGAGATGGTCTGCTCTCAAGTGAGTCTTTCCTTTTCTTACCACAACCTCGAAATCATACTGCATTAGCAAGAGAAACCATCTTACTAATCTACCTATGTTGCAAGGTTTGTTCACGAGATACAGTAGTGCCTGATGGTCAGTAAAAAATTTAAACTTATTCGCAAGCAAATAATGTCTAACTTTTTTACCGCATATACCATGCCTAAGCCTTCTCTCTCAGTAGTGGTGTAATTTCATTCAGCTGCATTCAATTGTCTACTAGCATAGGCAATTGGAAGATCCATATTACCTTCACCAGTAGGTTGTGCAAGTACACATCCAATAGCATAATTGGAAGCATCCACATGAACATGGAATGGCTTGCTCCAATCTGGTGTGGTCAAGATTGGTGCTGAACATAATCTTCGTTTAAGCTCTTGGAAGGAATTCTCACATTCGTCAGTCCACTCAAAGTTAGTCAAAAGTCCATACAGAGGCTTTGCTATGATGGCATACATGCGTATAAACCGTCGGTAATATCCACAATGCCCCATGAAAGCTTGTACTTCCTTGACATTCCTTGGCCTAGGTAGCTCTGCTATGGCTCTCACTTTCTCTTCATCAGTGGATATGCCATTCTTTGACACTATGTGTCCTAGAATCTTGCCTTGCCTAACCATAAAGACACACTTTTCTGGGTTCAGGCAGACTTGATATTCTCTACATTTGTCAAAGATTTGTCTGAGTTCAGGAATATGGGTGTGCCTAATGTTGGAATGAGCACAAAGATCATCAACATAGACTTCTAAGTTCTTCCTCAAGAACTCTTTAAATACATGGCACATCAGTCTTTGAAAGGTAGCAGGTGCATTAGTAAGCCCGAATGGCATTACCTGAAATGCAAATATGCCCCACTCCGTGGCAAAAGCCGTCTTATGTTGATCCTCTGGAGCTATGGCTACTTGATTGTAGCCCGAAAATCCATCGGGCTGTGATAGGAAGCGGATAGTTATCTCGAATTGTGGCTGCATTAACCTTCTTCAGGTTAATGCATACACGCAGTTTTCCATTTTTCTTGGGCACCACAACAATGGGGGATACCCATTCAGTGTGCTCAATTTCATAGATGAATCCAGCTTCTACTAGTCTATCTATCTCTGCTACTCTTTCTAAAAGATGCTCTGTGATAGGAAGCGGATAGTTATCTCGAATTGTGGCTGCATTAACCTTCTTCAGGTTAATGCATACACGCAGTTTTCCATTTTTCTTGGGCACCACAACAATGGGGGATACCCATTCAGTGTGCTCAATTTCATAGATGAATCCAGCTTCTACCAGTCTATCTATCTCTTCTTTGATCTTAGCAGCATAGTTATCATTATATGTATATGGCTTTTGCTTAGAGGGTTTAGCATCTGAGGTCATGGGGATGGTGTGTGAGCATATGTCAGGGTCCACACCTTTCAAATCTTTGTAACTCCAAGCGAATACATCTCTGTATTCTCTTAGCAAGGCTATCAATTCTTGCTCTTCTTCTTCCGTCAGGTCATGTCCTATGTACGTGCATCTCTCCTCTCCTTCTTCTAGGGCTACTACTATTTTCTTGGTGGTCTCTTTGTTATCATAGGCCTCCCCTAATTGTGCCTCTCGTTTAAGCATTCTGATCATGACTCTCCTGTCATCTATCTCATATTTCTTAAAATTTTCCGGGACCTCAAACAAAGATTCTTCCTCTTCTGGTGTGACTTCTCTCTTCTTTCTTTTCTTTCCTTCTTCCTTCGGGGTCACATGTGTGGCTAGTCTTGCATCACTTGTAAGCTCTCCATACCTCTGGGGTTGAAATTCTACTTCATAGAAGTATTCTTCATTTGATGAAAAAGGTGGGTCCATAATGATTGACTCTAGATCTGAGTCACTTGCCTCCTCAAATGCCTCAGGGCTAGGTGCACACTCTTCTAAAACTGCATCTCCCATGATTGGCTCTATGACGAAGACTGAAATGTCATAACCATCTTCATCACAGTGAGGTGTCCATTGTTCTTCATTGATGGCTACATCCATTGTTGCTAAGATTTATGCCCAGCCGTGGGGTTCAAATTCTTCATCAGGAAATACTACAGGTGCATAGGCTGGGTCTTGAATGGGTCTATGTGTTTCGTTTGCACCTATTTCTCTGGCCTTTTCTCTTTTCTCCTCCTCTACTGCCACTTTGCACATCCATAAGTGGGTGTCTTCATGCATCCATGAGGATCCTGATCCTATGGAATGCACCAATTCTGTATCATCTTTAGCTCTATGGATGGGATTCCATTGAATAGGGGGAACATCTCTATGAGAGTAATCTTTGAGATTCACTTTGGTCGTGACACCTAAGTGTTGCAAATACAAGGAGTTGGTTCCCCAATCCTGTACCACTTGCAACTGTCGCATAAACAGTCTTCCCAAAATCATCTCATAGGCATGATTTTTGCTAAAGTCACATATAGCGAACGTATGCTCGAACTCAACACCACATGTAGTGAGAGTTATTCCTTCTAGCAAGCCTAAGGGTCTTTCTATGTGACCATCGGCCATCTGCAATTTCATCCTCGTGGGCCTGAGTGCTCGCTTGCCCCAGCGCTTCCATAGGGAAGTGGTAGCAATTGCAACTCCTGCACCTGAGTCGAGAATTGCCTTGGTTGTGTATCCTTGATGTGTAATGGGAAGATAAGTGTTTCCCTCTTCTCCTTCACTCATATCTCCTATCTTGTCCAAGGGTAATTCTGGCACTGTTCTATGAGATCCTACCTGGGAACGAGGTTTTGCTATCTCTGGTACTTGTTTGGCTACGTGTTTCCATAGCTCTGGCCTTACTTTGAGTAGCTCTTCTAAGGTGAGGCTGCATTGTACTTTAGTGTTTTTCACTACCTCTGTGTTCCTAGGTATGACCGAGTCCTCATTTCATACCATGACCGTGGGTGCTCTCATACAAGTAGACTTAGTTTCCCATGGGCCTGTGAAGTGGGGTAATTCTTGTAGAGAGTTAGACTCAAAGTCTAATCTTTCCTGAGATTGGGTGCTCTCCTGCTCCTCATAAATGGATGGGATGTCTTGTGGGAATTGGTCGTGTGCATCATCCACAAGTTCAATAGGAGGAGGGACTTCACTCTCTTTAGCCCATTTGTCTTCTTGAATCTCGCGTAGGAATTCTGGTGTGAACCGATTCATAGAAGATGATGTGTCTAGCTCCGTAGAGTTAGGCACATAGGCTTCAGGCACATAGGCTTCCTGGGCACGAATGCTTACTCTTTCACTTGCCTTGTCCTTGTGTTGAGAGACGGGTTCCTTTTCTGATTGTGCAATCAGCTTCTCTATTCTTTCTAACAGTCCATCAAAGTGCAACTGTGTCTTCGCTGAACTAGAGATGTTAAATAGGCGACTGGCCTCAAACATGGTCTGAGCCAACTCCACCATCTTAGCACAAATTTTGGTTCGTTATAGCTCTAGTTCTGCTCTAGGGTAACACTTTTCATGATCAGTTACATTTGGCCCTTCTTGGATTCTGGCCTGATATGCTTTAAGCATCATATTAAGGTCCTCGGGAGTGGGATCTGCTAGGACTGATCCTACTCTTGGGGTTGGTGGAATTGTGTGAGGTGGGTTGGAAGGTGGCGGGTCAGATGGAGATGGGAATGGTGGTGGTGGGATAGTGTGAGAGGGAGTTTGAGATGTGAGTTCAGTTATCCTGGCCTTTGTTTCTCTGAGGCTTTCCTCAAGTTCACTCATCTTTTTTGCCCATTGTCTTTTCATTCTTTCGCGACTATCTCGCCAAGCTCTAGTCCTTTTCTTGGTTATGCTCTCAGTTTCACTAGCCTCTGGGCCCTTTTCCTGGCCTACCCCTTGGTTTTGCTGCAATGCCTGAGCTCTAGTCACTACCTGTACTGGTGCGGTGGACGTCACACTTCCTGTGGAGTCTACTACCAACCCAATAACGTTAATAGGAGTGATTTTTGGCATATTATTAGGATTCTTAGGGCAGTCTCGTAAGAGATGCTCCTTTCCACACTCCTGGCAATAGCCCTGGATCGTCGCTGACAGACAATCACGAATGAGATGATCTCCCTGACATCTGTAGCATGGTCCTCTAGGGAATGGAGGTCTTACTTGCCTAGGTTGGGGTCTTGAGTTAGGGTTTGTATACATTACATTTGTGTACTCTGGTTCCCAACTAGGTTCATTTGGCTCTTCACTGTAATAGGACTCACCATGTGTTGACCTAAGTACCAACTTAGGGACTTGCGGAGAAAGAGACTATACCTCAATCCCCTCTCAAGTGCATATAGTGGGGATACACGCTTTTAATTATCAATCCAAAGAGTATACAAACCTAGCCGAGTGTATGAGGACATGCAATCATGTGATGATCAATGCAAATGAACTACTCAAAGAGTGCAAACAAGGCAAAGACTAATCCAAACAAGCTTCAACTGTCGGTCATGGCGAAACGATACTTGGTGCAACAGCCGTCAGTATTTTGGACTTTTCTCCCAGCTCAGAGCTCCAAATATAGCAAATAGCATATGCGTTTCGAAGCTCTCGAGAAGACGCATCCAATGGCAATAATTTCACTCAATTTTGACACTCCTATTTTAAGTTATGAGCAAAATACTGAGTCACGGGAAATACCTTCCTACACTTCAGCACTTCCTACACTTCGCACACACATTACCTACAGCAAACAAACACTTTCATGGACAGACAACACTTCCTAACACTCTTTCCAAGCAATACACATGCATACAAGCTCACAAAGAAGAAGATACAGAGTGAAGAAGACACAAATTCGAATTTCTGTGCTCTCTATTCTCACAATGGCAAAAAAGTTCTTTACAAAGAGTCACATTTGACTTATATACTAGTGCCCTAAAAATGGTCCTTTCACACAAGAGACCGGCACTTTATTCACTAAAAGACTAATTTCCTACTATTTTACATGGGTAAATCTCCAATCTTCTGTGGGGATGTATCTAGAGGACTCCTCTAGTGCATTTACAACGGAAAATATATTACAAGAATGGTTATGATACAAAAATATGATGTTCGAATTGGAAAAATTTTGGGGCCCGTCTTTTTCTCTACTTTGTGCTCTCTTTAGCTCTGCAACACTCTCCCCCTCTTCGTCTCTGTCGTCCCTTGACAGGCTTTGCTTCTTGTCCTCGGTTTGTTGTCTGCACGCATCCAGTGGTTGAAGAAGCAATAAGGACTGTTAGACAATTGGGTATCTTATCCGAGGTTTGTCCTTTGCTTCTGTTTTTGGCTTACTTTAAGAGTTCTGGATACACGCACCCAGTGGCCGAAGAAGCAATAAGGATCATTAGAGAATTTGTTATTTTGTCCGATCCTCCGCCTTTGCTTCTGTTTTTACCCCTTGGTATTCCGTATATCACATATCTGGGTTGCTGTATTCAGTCGGGTTGCCACGCACGCCACCAGTGACCTATATCTTGCTTGTTGTTCTCTGATTTGTCCTGGTTGCAAACATGTGACCCCGTTGTATTGCTTTGAGCCTGTTTACTTTCTTCCACCGTGCAGGACCTGGATGATTCGCGTTGTTGCCTAATGCGTGCCCCTGCGGGCTCTGTGCAGAGATGGGTGTTGCGCCCCTGCGGGGCTTCCTGCAGAGATATGTCTTCGGATATCATTGTTTTATTCTTTATTGAGTTGTTTTTGACTTTGATCTTCTTCTTCTTCTTTTTTTGCTTGATTCCCCTTCCAGACGTCCCTCCTCCTGAACTCTGTCGTCCCCGACAGGCTTTTTGTGGCGACGTGTGTAGGTTTGGATGGCGTGTTGCTCTCTTTGATTTAGCAGATTAGCGTGACATAGCATGAACTCCTTCCATTGCTGAGACTTTACTCTGTCCTCTGGCGCCTGTCTGTGATCAGCAAAGAAACTTGTCTCATAGGCCACCATTCTTGCATTCAAATTGGAAGTCATTTTAACAAAAATCTCTGAATCAATTTCAAAGAAGCCTGTAAAGAATGCTTCTTCAAAATTCTGCATATATGTCGATGGCAAAAACATGAGACGAGAATAATAGGCCATAATAGTTAGTCTGCTCGGGATAGTGGATAAATAAAAAACGAGTGCTTCCGATCCTTGAGTAATTCCGATGAAATTCAAAAATGTATATTTGGCATGTTGGAACACTTTTAGCACTGTTAGTAGCATACTGAATATTTTGTTAGTCATTTTGACGGCTAAGTCCGGAACTGAAACGTATCTGGAAATCCAAAATTCCATTGTCTTTACCATGTATTCTTCGGTTGGTAGATAATTATGTGGCGGACTAGGTAGTAAAGGGTAGTTGAGCCATTGATTATTGATATTGCCTTGGCGCTGTCCTTCCCAAAATTGCGTCCAAGATCGTCGACGGGGTACAGGACAAAAAGATGGATTGACTTGAAGTGCATATGGTGATGCTTCCCACTGTACCCGCAACGTTGGATGCTTCTCTAAAATCTTTCGTCGCCATATTGGATCCGCCTTCTCGAACTCGTCTTGAGTGTTATTGAAAGTGTCATGCCTGAATTGAAGGTTGTGATCCGGATCTTTATTCGTTGCAGACTTTATATAATGTCTAGTTTGTTCTTTAAGTAGTCTGTATGGTACATTAAAGGGCTTCAAAATTTGTTCTAATTGTTTATTTTCTATTTGAGCTTCTTTCATGATCGTGATGATCTGATCTTCAAATTCTACCGTAAGTTGGGACACCAGTAGTGCCCTTTCTGGTCTGTTCAGTTCTGCAATTTCCCGAATGTTAGGTTCAATGTGAACCTCCTTTTCCTCCTTTACCGGTGAATGATACGAGGGGGGAGAGAGAGGACGTACCTCTTTCTCCACAGTAGCCTTGGTCTCTTGTGGAACTACTGGTGTCCCCTGTTGTGCTCGTTGCTCTAATTGCTCCTGAAGCTGTTTGATTAAATCATCTTTTTTCTTATTTTCTTCTTCAGCCTTAGCAATAGTTGCCTGGTGTTTAATTAGTTCCTGGGCCACAATATTCATTTGATCTGTGTCTTCCTTACACTGCCGCAGGTAGTTATTCTCTGCTTTTGTCCATTTCATTCTGAGGGCAGTTGTGTCCTCCATGTATCTCTTTTCCCAATCTGTAATGACTGCTTGCTCCTGTCTGAGCTGGTCTTCTAGTTTAGTGATCTTTTGTTCCAAGTTCTTGATATTTCCTTGTGGGTTGTCAGTAACTACAAGTGGCTGATCACTAATGAGAGCTGTCATTAACTCTTTATTTCGTTGTCGTATATTGTCAGCTTCCTCCATACTGACTTTAAGCTGAGACTCTAAGATTTTACTTCGTGCTTGAATATGTGTCTTCTCAGTTTCACTCATCTCTAATTTCTTTGTTAGTTCCTGGACTTGGTCTTTCAATTTTGTCTGCTTTGTCTCTAGCATGTTGTTTCGTGTTTTGGCCTCTTGAAGTTCCTTTTCTTTATTCAGAGCTTGTTCTCTTACCTTGGATAATTCGTTGGAAAGATTCTGACCTGCTCTTTCAAGTTCTTTCTTGTCTCGCATGGCTTGGTCGTAATCTTCATCAGCGTCAAGCATTAATTGTTGTGTGTCCAGAGCTGTTCTAATCATATCTTGCACAACAGGCTTGAGCTGAGCTATGTCTACATTCAGCCATGTCTTTGCTATGCCTGGAGTCTCTCCTATTTGCACATCTTTGCCTTCTGCCACCTGGAGTGTTTCATTATGTGGTTGCCTAACTTGCAGTTGTACCCTGGGTTCTTTATCATCTCCTTTTGCTTCATCATTTTTAGTGGCACTCCCTTGAAACGTGACATCCATTGGGGAGGGTTCTGCCACAACCCTGATTGGTGTGAAGGGTTCTTCCGTTTCTATATCATTATCTTCATTCTCCATTTTTGATATCTCCATATGTGTCTTTGTGCTTGTGGTTTTCTGATTCACTTTTATTTCGTGATCGACTGGCTTGAGGCCTTTTGGTTCTTCACCATAGTCAACTTCATTTAATTCGGTCCATTGGCCATCATCCTTCGATTCGCTTCGAATATCAACATCCAACAATGATGTGTCCTTTTCTTCTTTGTCCTGTGATGACGAGCTGGAATTGTCTAATCCTATTTCGCGGTATCGGTGAACTTTAGTGAGTTTTCTTTTTGTATTTAATCCCTGTTGTGACTGCTGATAATGATGACCTTGCACTGGTAAGTTGATTTATCCCTCCGTGTATTTGTGCGTCTCTTCCAGTGCTTTAGTCAATTCTTCCTTCGTGATTTGTTTCTGTCCTGCAATGGTTACTTTGGGAAGTACATGGACTCTTTTTGTCATAGGTTCTCCTTCTTCATCTTGCTTGACTTCTCGTAGTCTTTTTGTGCCTCTCATTCTCGGCTGAGAACTGGTTTCTGCTTCTTCCCCACTGATGGCAACCTTCTTTTTCTTAGGGACAATGGCGGGTTTTGCGTATTGAGCTAGCTTTTCGGAAGTTGGCATCTCTCTCAAACAATTCTTCTTATCTAAAGCTTCATATATCAGTAATGTGAGAGCCGAACTACCATTCAAAAATTTCTTCTGGCCCCACTTCTTCTGGGCTTCAAATAATCTTTCTTGAACATAGCCTGTCATATTCAATTTGTTCCCAATTTGTCTCATGGCATGCGATAGTAATTGTACGACTATCTTCTGTGGAGCGGTATACCTGTGCAGGCTTGGGAAACAAAAGTGTTGATGCACCAATCGAACAGCATCTTCTATGTCATTCTGTTTATATCCAAAAATGATCTCTTCTTGGGATCATGGCACTCTGCTTTGACACTTGTGACTCCTTCTTGCTTCCATCCAAATGCTCTGTTGATTAATTCGTGTGTGAATTGGATGGTCTTCCAGGTTCCCACTTTATCTAATACTTTCGCTTCTGGAACAGTTATCTTTGTTGTCGCAGGCTGTAATGTGTTCATTACCTGTGTACACCTTTGGAAGTCCGGTACATAGATAGGCAATTTTAGGAATGACTCTAATCCGGCCTGTGTCCATACTTCTTCAATATGTGGCAAGCCTTGGACGATTGTTTTGAAGTCCTGGGATAGGATGGGAAAATAGTGATCTCTATCCATTATTTTGATAGTAGCCAGGAAGATGAGATCCGACACTGGTTGGTCATCCCAAAACCAGTGACCTCTTGCTTTTGTAATTGACTCGAGTGGGAAAAGCTGGACCTCTTCCTCTTGTGTAGCTTCAGAAGTAGTAGACGCCATCTGCACTCAATATAGAGTATGAATTAGTTGCCATATATTATCAGAAATCCTCCTTTATTTGATTGTCATAAGCTCGATATTGCTCCGAGTGAATGGTGTCGCCCCTTTCCCGTGTGTGAGAAAGGTAATACCTAGATTTTTCACATTTTTAGGTATTTTTATATTTTCATCTGAAAAGGAAAATAGAAAAGTTAGGTTACATTCATGACTTTGTTCATTGGAATGAACTTTTTGCTCTATGCTCACAGATTTGATTGGTCGTTCGTCTAGCAGACTAAATACTTCTCGGTGTCCTATCCTGGCTGAGATGTATCCTAAAGCCAATTGAATGGTCACCTCATATTCGTAAATCCAGTCTTGACCTAACACTACCTCTTCCAGTAAATCCTGATCATGACACACTAATAGCCTTTGTTCCATAGTGTTGTTGCCAAGATGCAGAGGTAAGGTGATCTCACCTATGCATTGAGTAATCGCTCCTCCTATTCCTATCAACTGTGCCATCGATGGGCGTACTTCTTCCTTGAGTTTTTGGGTCAAAGAAAGCTTGATACAGCTTACAGCAGCTCCTGTGTCAATGAGAGCCTCCACCAAGTGGTACTCCATTTTACCTGCTCCCAAATTTAAATATGGTTGCGTTCTCTGTGAACCTAGGTTTTGAGTGGCTCTAAAATTAGCAATTGGGATCAGTTCTTCCCCTAGTCGATATCTCTCATCTCGCTCTCTCATCCACTCTTTCCGTTTCTTTATTCTTTCCAATGCTTCCTGTCTCGCTTCTTCTCGTATCCTTTCCTCCTCTATGCGTCTATTCTTGCCTTTGATTAATCGAGACATTGTTTCTTCGGTCAATGGTTCTAGATATTTTTTTACTCTACATCCACTGATGTAGTTTGGTAATACTTCTCCATCTAAGGTTGCTAAGCTGATGGCTCCACTTGTAGATATACGATTAATGATTAATGGACCATATCCTCTCTTCTGCAACTTCTTAGCGTGCTGTTTCAAGGTGTATACCAAAACTAAATCTCCTTCCTTCAATTTTTTGTCCTTAATGTGCGCATCAAAGTAGGCTTTCTGTCATCGTTTAGCAGCATAAATGCCTGCTACTGCTTGTAACCTAGTTTCGTTGAAGCTTTTCTATTTGATCCAATTGAGCTGATAGTTCATGTCCTGTCCACTCGTAAGTAGTTGCTACTCTGAGAGTGGGAATTAAGAAATCAATTGGCAAAATAGCATTCTGTCCATATACTAAGTTAAAAGGAGTAGTGCCTATGGCGGTTTTATAGGCTACTCGAAATGCCCATAAAGCATGATGTAACTGCTTATCCCAATCTGATCTACCATTGTTAACAATTTTGGTGAGAACTGTACACAAGATTTTATTCGAACTTTCGGCTTGTCCATTGGCTTGTGGGTGATAAGGAGCTGATTTCTTATGAATTACCAAGAATTCATTCAATAAAGCTTGTATAACTTCATTCACAAAGTGCGTACCTCTATCACTCACAATTTCTATTGGTAGTCCAAATCTAGTGAAAATGTTCTCAAAGAGAAACTTGGCCGTGGTTCTTGCGTCATTTTTCTTGGTTGCTTTGGCTTCAACCCATTTGGTCAGATAGTCTGTTGCTACAATTATATATTCGGCATGGGATCCTTTCGCTGGTGGGCTAATAGGTCCTATGAAGTCTATTCCCCATTTCATGAAAGCTCTGGCACTCATCATGGGTCTAAGTGGCATTTCATCTCTCCTAATTGGATATTTGGTCCGTTGGCAAGTATCACACCGTTGCACATATGTCATGTCATCTTGATGTAGAGTTGGCCACCACATTCCAGCAAAGAGGATCATTTTTGCTGTTTTATCTGTAGAGAAGTGCCCTCCTGCAGCTCCTGTATGAGCCATCTCTAAAACAGAAAGATATTCGTCTTCGTGAATGCACACTCTTAATTGGTTATCTTTCCCTCGTTTAAAAAGTTGTTTTCCTATAATGGTATAATCCTTACTTTGTTCTACAAGTGCACGTTTCCTTGCTATAGTGGCTCCTTCTGGGTATTCTTGAGTTTCCAAGAACTTTACCAGAGGCATGCTCCATCTTGGTGCTATTGTAGAATAGCATAAAGTAGAGTTCTCATCTGGGATTTGTTCTTGACAAACTTGGCACACTGATACATAATTATGTGCATCTCTTAACATGGTTGGCCAATATATGCCTAGCCTCTTCAAGGTTTGCCACGTTCCATTTGCATTCAAATGAGTTTTCCATTGGTTTACATGTGCTTTCTGAAGCCACATTTCTTGTTCCTCTTCTTCCACGCATCTCATTAATAATCCACTTGAATCCTGGTGATACAAACTTCCCGCAATGATATGAAGGTTTTTAGTCTTCCAGACGTCTTGGGTTTGGTTTGGTGTGATCCCATCTTTAGGTCCATGTGTAAGTATAGGGATCAACTTTTCTGCCCATTGAGGACATACTTCCAGGTTAAAAAGGTACGTATCTGGCAGATCATCTGGTACTCCTATGGGCGGTTCTCCATGGGTCATTCTTGATAAGTGATCTGCTCTTATGTGGGTATGTCCTTTCTTGACTACTACCTCAAAATCAAATTCCATTAGCAATAAAAACCATCGTACTAGTCGTCCTGTATTACAAGGCTTGTTGACTAGGTACAGTAGGGTTTGATGATCAATGAAGAATTTGAATTTGTTTGCCAACAGGTAATGTCTGAACTTTTTGACTGCGTACACCATCCCTAGGCCTTCTCTCTCTGTGGTGGTATAATTGCGTTCTGCTTGATTTAATTGTCTACTAGCATAGGCTATAGGGTGGTCTAGTTTTCCTGTATCGGCAGGTTGAGCTAAGATGCAACCAATGGCAAACTTGGAAGCATCCACATGAATATGAAATGGCTTATTCCAGTTAGGTACTTGAAGGATTGGTGCTGAACTCAATCGATTCTTTAACTCGTTGAAGGCTTTTTCACATTCTTCGGTCCAATTAAATTGTGTCAATAATGCATAGAGAGGTCTAGCAATTATGGCGTACATATGTATAAATCTTCGATAGTATCCACAATGTCCCATAAATGCTTGAACTTCCTTAGCCGTCTTTGGTCTTGGTAAATCCAGAATTACTTTGATTTTGTCTTCATCAGTTGAGATTCCATTTTTGGAGACAATATGTCCTAATATTTTCCCTTGTCTAACCATGAAGACACATTTTTCTGGGTTAAGGCATACTCGATATTGTCTACATTTAGCAAAGATCTTTTCTAGCTCGGGGATATATTCTGATCGTATAGCTGAATAAGTACAAAGATCATCCACGTAGACCTCCATACTTTTTCTTAGAAATTCTTTGAATACATGACACATCAATCTTTGAAAGGTGGCTGGGGCATTAGTTAGACCAAAAGGCATGACTCTAAAGGCGTATACTCCCCATTCAGTTGCGAACGCTGTTTTATGTTGGTCCTCAGGAGCAATAGCTACCTGATTATACCCTGAAAAGCCATCCAGAAAGCTATAGACTTCCTTTCCTGCCACTCTTTCCAAGAGATGATCTGTAATTGGTAATGGATAACTATCCCTTATGGTCACGGCATTTACTTTCTTCAAATTGATGCACACTCTTAACTTTCCATTCTTTTTCGGTACAACCACCAAAGGTGACACCCATTCCGTGTGCTCAATTTCGTATATGAACCCAGCATCTAACAATTTGTCTATCTCTGCCTTTATTTTGGCTGAATACACATCATTGTAAGTATATGGTCTTTGTTTAGAAGGTTTGGCTTCGGATGTCATGGGGATTCTATGCGCACATATAGAAGGGTCGACTCCTTTCAAGTCCTTATAGGTCCAAGCAAAGACATCCCGATATTCTCGTATGAGGCGTATTAACTCTTGTTCTTCCTCTATGGAGACATCTTGTCCTATGAAAGTACATCGTTCTTCTCCTTCTTCTAACGTTACTACTATCTTCTTGGTTTGTTCTTTATTGTCATATGCTATTCTCCGCTGTGCCTCTCTTTTAGGCATTTGAATAGCAATTTTTCTCTCTTCTACTTCGTATTTCTTGAAGTGAGCGGGCACTTCAAACTGATCTTGTGGCTTGTTTTCTTCACCTTCTCGCTCTTTATCTACCTCCAGCTCTTCCTTCTGTGTAGGCTCTGGGTTGTTTCCAATAGCTGTGATGTTTATTTTTTGATCTTCATCCTCAGGTTCCATTGGTTCTGGCTCCATTTCAATGCTCTCATAATCCTCCTTCCATTCTTTCTCTATCACTTCTCCTTCTTCAGCCTCCTGAAGAACTACTACATAGAGACTAACATCATATCCTTCCTCATCAATACATTCATTCATGGTTATCACTTCTTCATTCACGCATACATCAAGGGTCGCTAAAATCTCCATCCAACCATGAGGTTCAAATTCTTCATCTAAAAAGACTTGAGGCATATATGCTGGATCTTGTACAGACCTAGCTACTCCTTGCCTTTGCTGCCATCCTTTCCTCCTATCCTCTTCTTTTTTGGCAGTTTGGCATATCCATAGATGAGTGTCCTCGTTCATCCAAGATTGGTCACTAGAACTTATGCTGTGAATTGAATGATCATCTTCCTCCTTGTGAATTTGATTCCATTGTAAGGGAGGAACATCTTGATATGTATAAGTGTGGAGATTTATTCTCGTGGTTGTTCCTTCATGTTGTAGGTATACAGCATCTTTTCCCCAATCTTGCACAACCTTTAATTGTCTCATGAAAGGTCTCCCCAATATCATTTCATAATTGCTTGGCCTTTCAAATTGGCAAATTGCTAAGGTGTGTTCAAATTCGACTCCGCATGTGGTGAACACTACACGTTCCAATAATCCCAAGGGTCTTTCTGTGTGTCCGTCAGCCATTTGTATTTTCATACGTGTTGGTCTTAAAGCTGGTTTTCCCCATTTCTCCCAGATTTCTCTAGTAGCAATGCCTACACCAGCTCTTGAATCTAAGATGGCTTTGGTTGTATAACCCCTAAAAGTAATTGGAAGGCAAGTGTTTCCTTCATCTCCCTCACTAAAATCTCCTACCTTATCCACCGGGATCTTAACTGTGTTTACTTCGTCAGATATCTCTTTTTCCTCTGTCTTGATCTCCAATTGATTGGTTAATTTCTCCTTCAAATGTGGTTTAACCTTCAACAGTTCTTCCAATGTTAGTGTACAAGGGATTTTGACTTTTTTAAGGTGTTGTATGATGTCCGATGTTTGGACTGATGGGTTTGGTTCTTTTTTCCTTATTGAGGGGATGCAATACAATTCAGAATTATGTTCGTACTCCCCTGTGTAATTGGGCAATTCCTTGATTCCATCATCTCCTTCGTCACTAGGATCCGTTGGTAAAATTTCTTTTGAATTCAATTCAGGTATTGAACCCTCTATTTCATTTTTTGCTTCTAATTCTTCAAAAGGTGGTTCGATTCCTTCTACTTTCTTCCATCTGTCTTCTTGGACTCTAGCCCACAAATCTTTAGGCCATTCTCCTTCCACTTCGGGAACAACGGATCCTTTCCTTTTTTCCTCACAATAATTGCCATCAAGTGTCTTTCTTACTTCAGGTTTTTCATGGTCATTGGTGTTGATGCACACTTGGAATTCTCTTTCAGGAATTCGGGTCTTGGGCAATGGCAATACAGGTTTTTCTAAAGTCTGTTGAGCAACTTCTATCAATTTTTTGCAGATTTCCAACCTCTCTTTCTCTAGGTCACCTCTAGGGTATTCTCTTTCATGTTGTTCGATGGTCGGTCCGGCTCTTATTTGTGTCTTGTATGCCCGAATCCACATGGCTAATTCTTCAGGCATAGGGTCTGCTAAGACTGATCCAACCTCTTCGTTTTTGTAGTTTTCATTTTTAATTTCTTCTTCCTTTTTCTGTTCCTCTTTTGGATTCTGTTCGTTCTTCTCATTTTCCTTTTTCTGCAGTAATTTCTTTTCTTTTATCCTATCTCTACGATTCTTCCATCGTTGGGTTCTTTTACTTACCACACTTTTCTCAGGCTCTTCCGAGTCTTCAACTTTCTGTGGTGTGGGTGTATTCGTCGCTATGTCACTCTGATTGTGTTTTTCAGCTTTTTCTGGGATCTCTCTAGCTTTAGCTCTCGTTATCGCTTTCAATGGTACAGTGTATCCCTTATCGCTCCCTGATGACTCGATTACTTCTATCACATTGATTTGCATGTTAGATGTAACCTTGTTGGGATTCTTGGGGCAGTCTCTGAAAAGGTGTTCCTTATCACAATCACTACAGTAGCCTTCCCAAACTCGTTGTGGTGGTGGTGGGTTTGGCAATGTGCATTCTCTGATGTAGTGATCACCTCCACATCTGTAACATGGTCCTCTGGGTACAGGCGGTCTGTTCATGGGTCGGGGTGGTATGGTGACTCTAGGAGCTGTGTACATCATTGGCACATAATCCTGCTCATATCCATACGAGCTATCTTGTGTTTCTATGTCATAAGCGTATGTGTCGTACGTTTGTCCATATTCTATCAGTGAGCTCTCATAAGAGGGATATGCTCCTTGACTATGGTCATATGATGAGTCATATGGTTCATTACCAACCAAAGGTGTGGTTGGGACTATTGCTCTCTCTAGGTTTTCTTCAGGTTGAGCAATCTTGACTGGGACAACGTTCTGAGGATGGGGCGGTTGTTGTCCTAGTACAGGTTGTGGTTGGGTGTATCCTTGATACGCATATGGTCGTGGCACTGGTGCTTGCGGCTGATAAGCGGGATATCTAAAGACTTCACCTCCTTGATCTCTCTAAGGGTATCCATAATGTCTCATGTATGGCTGTGCTGG
The DNA here is from genome assembly GCA_020310875.1 of Ceratopteris richardii. NCBI lineage: Eukaryota > Viridiplantae > Streptophyta > Polypodiopsida > Polypodiales > Pteridaceae > Ceratopteris > Ceratopteris richardii. Next base: position 119,242,435 of record CM035414.1, read on the forward strand.
TCTCGCTTGCCTATTGTAAGGGCAATTTTCTGTACTGTGATTTGTATATTTTTGTTCTATACTACAATATTGTAGAGATCCTGGGACAGTGGGTCTATTATAAACATAAGCAGGTGGTGGGACTACTCCCCTAGTACACAAGTGAGAAGGATGATCTCCTCCGCACTGCATACATCTTCTGAGCATGGGTACTCTCATAGGGTTATTGGGGTAGTTCCTCTGTCCTTGAACGTTCAACTTCTTCGCTACCAAATCGGCTATTTCCTCTACATTGTTTTTAGGGATTGATGTGTTACCGGCCGAATCTTCACTTTTCAAACTACCTTGAGGTATTTTCAGGTCTTTTGCTAGGTTATCTTCCAGGTCTATACATTCCTTCATGCACTCTTGCAAAGTTTGGACTCTCTTTACATATACTAATGATCTCAAAGATCCGTTCAACAATCCTTCCAAAAATAATGACACCATTTTATTTTGGGTAGGTCTCTCTTCTACTGGGCATCTGTCTACATACTGCTTGAATCTTCTTGCAGCCAATCTCACTGATTCGGTAGGGCCTTGCTTAAAGCTATGGATCAATGATGAAGAATTGTTTTTAATTCCTGACTTAGTGAATTCCTCAATCATTTCTTGGTATACTTGCTCCATGTTTTGAAAAGTATTAGGGTCCAATGGCTGAAACCATGCTAACGCAGTGTCTGACAAAGTAAGACCAAAGGACTCATATTGGATCAACAAGTCTTCTACCTGTTCGGCTCTGATAACTTGTTTAAATTCAGTTATATGATTGTAAGGTTCAATAGAGCCATCATAGTGGTTTCTCATGCATTTAGCAACTTGGATTGGCCTTAATCTTCTTCCTGCTTCGGGTGGTCTAGGCATTACTGGGAAAATTGGTCTTCCTATTGGTATGCCTGGTCCTCTTACTACCGGCGGTCTGACTGGAGCATGAATTCCATGTCTTGGGTCAATAGTTGGTTGAGGTCGGTAATTAGGGTTATTTGCAGGCATTGCGAACTGCACAGGTGGTCTGACTAGGATTTGAGTTTGTTGTGTTTGTTGTGTTTGGCCCGACTGTTGGTAGGAATCATTATGGGATGTTCCAAGTGGATTTCTTGAAGTAGTGGCTTGGTCCCTAGGGGGAAACACTGGGATATTCTGATATTTCAACTCAGCTCTTTCCGCTTCTGTTAAGGGCCAATATCTTCTCTGATTCTTGTCCAGATATGTGATGATGGTGGAGAAATTAGGATCTTGTAACTCATAGATGGTGACTGGATTAGGAGCAGCTTCCCAAATTGAAGAATGTGCTCTAAGAAGATGCTCTATCCCATTGATCAAATATACATCCATTAAGGTGTCATCTTGGGGAATCAGGTCTCCTCTCCATATCCTGGCAACCGTAGATCTTCCCCTAGGTGTAGTTACTTGCTCTTCATTCCCTCCTCCATTTAAGTTTGAAGCATTATTTTCTTCACCAATTTCATTAATGTTTTCTGGGTGTTCTGTGACAACATATTGGATATCTCTTTTGTCCATGTAAAATCCTCCTACGTACTTGACTGTTGGTCTAGGCACTATGTAAGCCTCTGACGCTTTCTTTAACCTGGCCACTGATCTGTTTAGACCATCCAAATAAATAGGGATCTCATTTTGGTTGGTGTTCACATACTCCAAGGAGGTCCTGTACTCTCCCTCAATGATTGACATCATGCCAATCATGGGTACTGTGTTCTGCATATCCTCTAAAGCCATGGGAATTTCTTCCTCTAACTCACTGGAGGTCTCTGAATAATGTGAGCGGTTACTTTGCTCTGCTACACTACCTACAGAAGAGATTATACTTCTTCGGCTTCCTAGAGTTCTTCCGGATCTCAAGTTCATCCACTTCTAAACTCTGATCAGTCTTTGCTAACCTTTAGCCTTTGGCACTCTTCACTCAGGGTTAGAATTCTAGGAAGAATTTTGGCTAAAAATTGACTGAAAATAACTTTTCAAGTCACGATACTTAACCTCCAAATTCCACGATCTCTGACTACAGACGATACTTGAAACTGGTGATACTCAATCTCCGAGAACAGACGATACTTGATACACCACAAAAACAATATACGATGTTTCAACTCAGACGATACATGATACTCGGGATCCTACAATACACAAATTTCTTGAAGTATTGCGATCTCTGAAGACGGCGATACGCGATACCTTGTAAGTATCGTGATCAGTGAAAGCAACGATACACAACACTAAAAATTGACGATACTTGATGACTCATGTATCGCGATCTTTGCCAGATATACACGATACACGATACTTCTCAAGTATCGCGATCTCTGAAGACCAGACGATACACGATACACGAAAGTGACGATACACGATACCTGACCGAAGCGATACTTGCCACTGACGATACACGACCTTTGACCGGTATCGCGATCTTTGCCAAGCGATACACGATACCCGGATTGAAACGATACATGACACTGATCAAGTATCGCGATTGGTAAAGACCAAACGATACTCGATCTCTGAGAGGTATCGCGATCGCTGAAAATAACAATACACGATACTGTCAAGTATCGCGATCGCTGAACAACGATACACGATACTAGGGAAATATCGCGATACTCGACCACAGGAGATACACGATACTTGTGAAATATCGCGATACTCGACCGCGGGAGCAAAACGATACTTGACCCTTAGACAATTTTTGAGAGATGTTTTTTAAGTTTTGGTTTAATGCACTTGTTTTACTAGTTCCTCTCCTCTCTCTTCACTCTTTGTACCACTCAACTCACTCCTTTTTACCCTCTGAAAATCTCAAACGATACCTGACGCAGATCGTCTTTCTCTGCAGTCTAGATTTACTGAGAAATCAAAAGTAAGATGGGGTTTGCTCACCTTGATAGTTGATCCCACTTCTTTCTCGCTCCCCCTTACTCTGTGCAACCCCAGATTGCTCTGTTCCTCGTCCGCGATCTCTGCCACAGCTCTCACGATACTCGCCACTCTGCTCACGATACTTGCTTTCAAACAAGTGAATTGCAAAATGACTAATTTTGGCTTTTATACTTGGGCTTTCCTTACTTCAAAAAGGAAAATTTCTACTGAACAAAGACTAACTCCTACTCTCCGGACTTGACCTACTCTCTCCCTACTCCTACTCTACTCATTCCACTCACTTCCCTAGACTAACAACTCACTACACACACTCCAAGAATGAGAAGTAGCAAGTGCGGCTGAAAATGACTTACCAAAGAAGAGAAAATTTCCACTCCTCCACTTACTTCAATGCAAAAAAAAAGCTACTTACCATCACACGAATGCCTTGGTTTGATTCGTCACTCCCCGGCAACGGCACCAAAAAGTGTGTTGACCTAAGTACCAACTTAGGGACTTGCGGAGAAAGAGACTATACCTCAATCCCCTCTCAAGTGCATATAGTGGGGATACACGCTTTTAATTATCAATCCAAAGAGTATACAAACCTAGCCGAGTGTATGAGGACATGCAATCATGTGATGATCAATGCAAATGAACTACTCAAAGAGTGCAAACAAGGCAAAGACTAATCCAAACAAGCTTCAACTGTCGGTCATGGCGAAACGATACTTGGTGCAATAGCCGTCAGTATTTTGGACTTTTCTCTCAGCTCCGAGCTCCAAATATAGCAAATAGCATATGCGTTTCAAAGCTCTCGAGAAGACGCATCCAATGGCAGTGATTTCACTCAATTCTGACACTCCTACTTCAAGTTATGAGCAAAATACTGAGTCGCGGGAAATACCTTTCTACACTTCGGCACTTCGTACACTTCGCACACACATTACCTACAGCAAACAAACACTTTCATGGACAGACAACACTTCCTAACACTCTTTCCAAGCAATACACATGCATACAAGCTCACAAAGAAGAAGATACAGAGTGAAGAAGACACAAATTCGAATTTCTGTGCTCTCTATTCTCACAATGGCCAAAAAGTTCTTTACAAAGAGTCACATTTGAATTATATACTAGTGCCCTAAAAATGGTCCTTTCACACAAGAGACCGGCACTTTATTCACTAAAAGACTAATTTCCTACTATTTTACATGGGTAAATCTCCAATCTTCTGTGGGGATGCATCTAGAGGACTCCTCTAGTGCATTTACAACGAAAAATATATTACAAGAATGGTTATGATACAAAAATATGATGTTCAAATTGGAAAAATTTTGGGGCCCGTCTTTTTCTCTGCTTTGTGCTCTCTTTAGCTCTGCAACACCATGTTCCGGAGATTGCATGTAGTAGGCCTGGGGGCTGTCAATATGCATCGAATCAAAGCTATGGTCACTCGGGTCACTTTCAAAAAGCAATGCTGGTACAGGGACTATAGCTCTATTCAGGTTCTCTTCTGCAGCTGCATATTTTACTGGGATTACATTAGCTGGGGTAGGGGGTTGTTGTGCTAACACAGGCTAAGGCCTTTGCTGGGGCTTGATATTGCGGTTGGTAATTTTGCTGAGGCCTAGTATACTGTTGTGGTGGGTACTGGTTCTGGTATCTGCCTTGTTGAGGGTATGGCTGAGGGTAGGTTTGCCTAACAGCTTGCTTATTGTATGGGCAGTCTTGTGCTGTGTGATTTGTGTATCTTCGTTCTATGGTGCAGTACTGGCTACTAGGATTTACTTGGGGTTGAGCCATAATGGGACATATGCTTGCCATATGGTCACCCCACAAGTATAGCATCTTTTCACAAGGGCAAACCTTGGGATTTGTTTGCTAGAGACACCTAGTTTTTGTGCCACTTTCTCAGCGAGTTCCTCAATTGATGTGGATTGCGAGGAAGAGAGGCTAGAGGCACTATCTGAATCTTTGTATATTTTGGAAAGCTCTAACTCCTCCCCTAGGTTGTCCTCGATGTCAATGCACATGCGTACACACTCTTCTATGGTCCTAGGGTCCTTCAAGTACACATAAGATCTCAATTTGGTACTTAGCAATCTATCCAAGAATAAAGCCACTTGCTTAGCTAGTGTGGGTAGCTCCGAAACAGGGCATCTTTCTAAGTATTGCCTAAATCTTCTTCCTGCAAGTCTCACAGTTTCTTGAGGGGTTTGCTTGAAGCTGTGAATCAGCGAGGAGGTATTATGTCTTATGCCACTCTTAGAGAATTCAATAATGAAAGCCTCTAGGAGTTGGTCTATATTCCTGAACTGCCTCTCGTTTAGTGGTTGAAACCATGTAAGGGCTGTGTTCCTAAGGGTTAGACCAAAGGCATTATATTGCGTGAATATATCCTCCACTTGTTCAGCTCTCAAGACTTGCCTGAAATCGGCTACATGATCGTATGGATCTCCAGTGCCATCGAAGTAGTTCTTCATGGACTTAACTAGCTGAGTCGGTCTCAGGGTTCTCGTGTGCTCTCTTGGTCTTGGCAAAGGGAAATCATCGGCATTTCTTCAATTTCCTGGGGCTCTAAGTATCTCAGGTTCCACCCTATTTGTCTCCATTCTCGTTCTTTATCTGCCCCCTAGGTTGGCAAAGCTTACTTCTGGCCTATCTCTACTTCTGTCTCTTTGCGTTCCATGAGCTTGGGATGTTCCAGCTCTCGGGTGACCATAGGACACGTTCGATCTTGGTTGGGGGAAAACGAATTCACCCTTCCAAGTATAAGCATGCCTATCATGTTCCGTAACCACAAAGATCCTCTCTGAGGCGTGATCTAGGTAGGTCACTCTGCCTAGGCTATCTAGGATTCTGGTAAGAACAGATTTGCCTCGGGGGGTTCTAGGTTCTACACCCATGTTTCCTTGCTCCAGGTCACCTAAATCTGCTTCTGAGATCACATTTCCGAATTCGTCTGTCCTATCTGGGTGACTGGTGACTACGTATATGGTTCCTTCTTTGTCCAAGTATGCTCCGTTTTCAAACTTGACAGCGGGGTGCTCTAGTCCAATGGATTGGTCAGGGTTTTTAATCTGGATCACGGACCTTCCTAGGCCGTCCTCATAGATGCTAGCACCAATTGATTAGTCCTAATGTATTCCAATTGCGTCTTGTAGGGGCCTTCCACCCTATACAGATATGGCACTCCTGAACGTCCTGTAGGTCTGTCCATGCCTTGAGACATCTCTGATTCACTTGTCTCAGAGCTAGGGTAATGCGAATGGTGGCTCAGCTGCTGGGCCCAAGACCTAGCAGTGTGATTAACACTAGCCTCTGAAGACCTAAGGCTTTGTCTATCCCTTACTAGATGTCGTCCTGATCTAAGGTTCATAAGCCTAATTGAATAGCCCAAATTTTCCCAAGTACAACCTCGTTGCTGAGTTCTTTTGAATCAGTTACTTGATTCTTTTTAGTTGATTACCGTGTTAACATTCTTGTCTGATATCACGTCGTGAGGTATATTTGAGTGTAATTTCACACTTAAAGTTGATCGTTCCACGTTAAGTTCTTTTCTTTTAAAGTTCTCGACAGTACAAAGATTATGTCCTCAACTTGAATTTGAAAGTTTAGGCATTCTTCAATTTGATAATTGCCTATCGTCACCCTGACTTACTCCTACCTCTGGTCGTTCTTAGCCTAAGCTAGGAATTGACGAAGGGGAGGTGAGAATATGCCAACCTTCCGTGCTGATCCTTGCTCTTTAGTGCTCGAGAAGTTGATTCTCAAGCTTGCACAAAGCCCTTGCTTGGATGCTCTCAATTGCTTCTCAATAGACCTGCATCAGTTCCTAGATTAGCTCCAGACTTAACTTCAAATGACAGACTAGACGACTTTGGGTATGGTTAACTTCAATAAAAAACCATATCTAATAATCCTGATCTTAATTTTCACATAACCAGTGGAAGTTTTGGTTGTACTTCCCACGAGCTTTCCGACAAAACAAGAATCACAACAATTGGATTTCGTATGAGGAAGTTATGTCAGTTCAGGCTTCAGGGATTAAAACAGGGTTCAAAACAGTTTAATCAAGCAGGCAGAAATTCTTGAATTACTTGGGTTGCGGCCTCAACATGCAATGCTAACCCCGAGTGTTTGTCCCACAAATTGACCAAATTAGCCCCCTATTCTTTACCCTAGAAAATTGGCCAAATTTGCCCTTCTAACGCGTTCGCAAGTTCTGTCAGTCGCGATTGACAGGTCAATCGCGATTGATGTGTCGATCGCGATTGACAGGTCCGTCGTGGCTGTCAGTCGCGATTGATGGGTCAATCGCGATTGACACGTGGCTCGAAAAGTCAATCAGTCGTGGTCAATGGGTCGTTGACTCTGTCAGTCGCGATTGATGGATCGATCGCGATTGACAGGTCGATCGCGAGGGTCTGTCCGTCATGGTCAAACAATCGTTGACTGTGTCGGTCGCGATTGACAGAGCCGTCGTGGGCTGTCAGTCGCGATTGATGGGTCGATCGCGATTGATGACTCGATCGCGATTGACACGTGTCACGCGTATGATCTGTCCGTCGTGGTCAATCGGTCGTTGACTCTGTCAGTCGCGATTGATGGGTCGATCGCGATTGACAGGTCGGTCGCGAGGGTCTGTCCGTCATGGTCAAACAATCGTTGACTGTGTCGGTCGTGATTGACAGAGCCGTCGTGGGCTGTCAGTCGCGATTGACTGGTCGATCGCGATTGACAGGTCTGTCCGTCGTGGTTTGTCGATCGCGATTGACAGAGCGATCGCGATTGACAGAAATCTGATGAATTTCAAAAATCTAAACACAGTTTTGGGAAGCTCTAGGCCTGTAGATCATGGTTTTGTACTTTGTTTGGCAAATGGAGCATTTTTTATGTCGGTCGCGATTGACAGAGACCGGCGACACAGAGACAGTTACCACGATTTCCGTACCTGCACGGAGTGCTGGAGAAGATGATGCAGCATGTACCTGCAAGGAAGCTCAAGAAACATGCAAAAACAGCACACACAATATCGCTCTCTCGCTCTCTCTCACAAGTGAAATGAGGGAAGTGAAGGGAGGGAGGAGATATAGTCAAAAAACTGAAATTTTTGCGATGATGGAGATGGAGGTGGGAGGTGGTGATGATGATGATGGTGATGAAGAAAACAAAAGGAAATGGATAAAAGTGAAGAAAATACCTATAACTCCAACGCTTCAACTCTACGTCTTACCATCACACGCTCGTCCTCAAAGCTCGATCCCCGGCAACGGCGCCAAAATTTGGTGTAGCTCCATGATGAGTAGCACCTCCTTTAATGTCAATCCGGGAAGACGTGAGGATGGTATGAAGACCTCGAGCAAGTGACGGCACAAGTGCGTGAGTGAGAAGCACACTAACATGCACACACATACACACACGCGCACACACAGTAAGACAAAGAGTGAGAATCAATGGAGTTCTTAGATTACTTTCAAAAAGCTCATACAAGTTCAAAACTATGACAAGCTAACCCCAAAAATGAGCTCTCTAGCTCCTTTTATAGTTTTTGACTAGCTTTGGCCCTGTCCAGACCTAGTGTCCGGCCTAGTTAAAATTTAGGTTCCAGGGTTTATTTGAGGGCTCAAACGAGATCTAAAAAATACGAAAATTGGCAGGTAGATACTTCTAAGGCTCCTCAAGCTCAAGGACTCCTTGGCTTGCACAAAATGGAGCTACAAAAATACGAAATTGTATTTACAATGGTGTTTAGTGATTAAAATCACTATTTGTGTAGGGATTTTCTCTGTTGATTTGTCATACACCTCTTTGAGCTCCCTACTTGCTCTTTCTCCTTGATGTCTGAAAAATTTAGATGGCCTACTTGCCAGATCTTCTTTGGCTACCGTGTCTGCTTGTGCTATCTCTTCGTTCCGACCCTCTTTGTCTTGTGGCTCCTTCGGTTCCCTGACTGCTGCCAACAACAGGCAGAGAGTTTAATGAGCCAAGTTATTTCTCTAAGCTCAGTACGGACAGATGCTCAACTTGTAGAACCAGAAATTTTGAAGTAGATGTTAGAGTCATTGAAGAAGAAAATTGCCCGGACATTTAGATTAGCCAGAACTATGTATTTAGAAGGTATAATTGATGAACCGTAATATTTTTGTATACTTGCGGGTTCAAGTCCACCGTGCGTGCCAGTGTAAGCCGCCGGATTGGCAATGGTAAAATCTGATTCTTAACGAACCGAAAGGTTGTTGCGTAGATGTTGTAACCTTGATTGATGTTGTAACCTTTATATAAATCAATGAAAAAAGACGCTTTGGTGACGACCAGAGGAGTCGCCAAACTGTCTGTCTGGTTGATGATGTCTGTGTAGTTTCCGTGGTGTGTTTGAGAACTCTGAGTTATTCTGTGTCTTTCTGTGTTGTTGATTATCTGCACCTGTACGGTACAGATTGAGTTACTGTTATTGTCTCTGTTGTTTACAGTAATTGTGTTTGGATCAGCTCTTAAGTTAGACAAAGTGATTCTGTATTACGATAATGATAGTTTTGCCGCTGTTTGTTGAGAACACATCAACTGGATTGTAATCGGTAGATTTTGGAAGAGTCTGATTACAGATAGTAAGATTGTAAGAGTGTAACCAGAGTCTTGATAAGTAAGTTGTATTGACAGAGATTTTTAATGTTAGATTACGATCATGTGAGTGAGTTGATTTGGGAAAATCAAATATAGGGCCTCTGTTTAACAGACCCCTTCCACTCCCAAGAACCCGATATATGTTTAAACGTGTCTCTGACGGCAAGACCCACGTTTAACACTTGGTAGCTCATGTACATCTTGGTTGAGCAAGAAGGAGCATACTGTGGCCACTTCCAATTGTGAGGTTGAGTGTAGGACAACTTTCATAGCGACTGTTGAGTGTGTGTGGCTCAGATGCCTTATGGCTAATTTGGGTGTTGGTCAGTCTTCTGCCACCACCATCTTCACTGACAGTCAAAGTGCATTGACAGATGCGAGGAACCCTATGTTCCATGCTCACACGAAGCACATTGAGGTGTATTATTATTATGTCAAGGAGAGGTTCTCTGCTAAGGAGATCAGCTTGGCATATGTGCCCATGCAAGAGAACATTGCAGACCTTTTTACAAAGGCTCTGCCTAGGGAGAAATTTGAAGCTTTCCGCAAAGCTTTGGGCTTACTTCCTTTTGTGGATTGATTGCACATAGCTTGGAACTTCCTTATACATGAGTGCCAAGCTTGGCACATAGCTTGGTATTTCCTTATACATGAGTGCCAACTCCTTGTTCACCGCATCACTCCTAGGGGGGTTTTGTTGATATATTTAGGTAGTGATGTGTGTGAACACTCTAGGACCACTGGGGCACTTTTTTCCCTATTTAGGAGGTTTTTTTCCCCCAGCTTGTATATATGCCTATTGCCCTAATGAGCTACTTAACTTTGTACATTCTAGTGGTAATACATTCAACATTGTGTGTTGTGCTCCAAGCTTCTTCTACTTCCTTGTGTTGTTCGCGTGCTTCCACAGACATCTAACTCTAACATTTTTGACATTGAGCTATGTACCTTTCTACATCATTTTCCTTTGTTGTCCAATACACTCCCGTTCTTGCTAGATTATATAAAGTGACAATCTTAGAAAAATGATAACAAGGATCCCATAAATGTGCATTTCTAAATAATTTGCATATTCCTCCTCGGGAGCACAATATTCTAGTATTCCAGTCTGACTCATATGATATAAATGTCCAACAAGTAAAACAAAATTTTTACTTTGCAAAATCCTATGTGTTTGGTTATCATTTACTTTGTTTGGTCCAATAGTCAACACTAAAATTCATGCCTTTGCCCAATTAGGAACATTTTCTACGTTGAAAAGATATGTATCAGGCAATTCATCATCAATAGGGTGTGGATTATCTTTTGTTAAGATCCTTGATAAATGATCTACACTAAGATGGGTTTTTCCTTTCCTTAGTACTACCTCAAACTCAAATTCCATGAGTAATGAGAACCATCTTACTATTCTTCCTGTATGGCAAGGTTTATTTACCAAATACAGCAGTGCCTGATGATCCACTACAAACTTAAACTTGTTAGCCAACAAATAATTTCTATATTTTTTTATTGCAAAGACCATGCCTAAACCTTCTGTCTCTATTGTTGTGTATTTTCTCTCAGCTTGATTCAATTGTCTGCTTGCATAAGCAATATGGAAATCTATCTTGCTTCCTTCAATAGGTTGTGCTAGTACACATCCTAAAGCAAAGTTGGAAGCATCAACATGTACATGAAATATTACATCCCATTATGGTGACTTTAGAATTGGTGCAATGACTAAACAAGTCTTCAATGTGTCAGAGGCTTCCGCACATTCTTTGGTCCATTCAAATTTGGTAATTAATGCATAGAGGGATTTGGCAATTTCAGCAAATTTATACACAAATTTCCTCTAGTATCCATAGTGACCCATGAAGGTTTGTAATTCTTTCATACTTGTGGGTCTTGTCATATTCACTATATCTTTTATCTTATCTTCATCAGTTGATATTCCATTTTTAGAGATTACGTGTCCTAACATTTTTCCTTGTCTGAAAAAAAGACACATTTCTCCGGATCAAGACACACTCTATAAGTTCTACAGTTTTTAAATATATTTTCAAGTTCACATAGATGATTCTTCCTTTGATTTGAAAAAGTACATAAATCATCCACATATATTTCCATTATACTTTTGAGAAAATCTTTAAACACATGACACATCAGCCTTTGAAAAGTGGCTGGTGCATTTGTCAAACCAAAGAGCATGACTCTAAACGCATAGATACCCCATTCAGTGGATAAAGCAGTCGTGTTGATCCTCTAATGCAATTGGTACTTGATTGTATCTTGAGAATCCATCCAAAAAACTATAAACTTTTTTTCCAACAACGCTTTCCAATAAATGATCTATTATTGGTAGTGGATAGCTATCTCTGATAGTTGCAACATTAATTCTTTTAAGATTGATGCACACCCTTTATTTACCATTCTTTTTAGGTACTACAATTATTGGAGATGTCCATTATGTATTTTCAAATTCATAAATGAAATTGGCAGCCAATAACTTATCTATTTCTTCCTTGATCTTAGCATAGTATTTATCATTATAAGTATAATGTCTTTGCTTACTTGGTTTGGCATTTGGTGCAATAGGTATTTTATGCACACAGATATTAGGGTCTATTGCTTTGAAATCATTGTAATTGTAAGCAAAAACATCCTTGAATTATTTGACTAACTTTATGAGATTTTCTTCCTCATCTTTTTCCATGTCATCTATTATTATTATTATTGTGTCTCTATCGTCTCCCTTTTCTATGGATATTACAATATTTTTTTGTTTCTTCTTCATTATCATATGACTTCCCTTCTTTTTTTATTCTTTTGGGTTTTTTCTTTAGCAAAGATCTGTCTTCAACTTCATAATTTTTTAAATTTGGCTGGAACATAAAAACTTTCTTATGTTTTTTCTAAAGTTTTTTGCTTTATTAATTCCTATTGTTTCCAATATTCTTTGTGTATATAATTGTTATACTTGCATGAGATCTCATCTTTAATTGCATCTGAAGCCTATACTTCCTCCAAATATGTCTTTTTATTGGGGATTTCTAGAGTACTCTCCTTTTCTTGAATTACTTCTTCTTCCTTTGTTGTTCTTATCATTGTTAATCCTACATAGAAGATATCATACCCTTCCTCATTTTGAAAATTTATTCCCAAATGTTCATAGTTTGCAACATCTAATGTTGACAAAATTGGACTCCATCCATATGGTTCAAATTCTTCATCATTAGACTTTTGAGGAATGTACCTATTATCCCCCATGGTTCTTTCATATATGCAATCTCCCTTAATAAAAATCTTTTTGGTAGTTTCCTTTTTGTAGGAATACAAGTCCAAAGCGTTCCATTGTCTCCACTATCATCAGACTCAATAAAATCATCTGGTTCATGATGTATTTTATACCATTCTTACGGAGGTATATTATGATATTTTCCATTACTAAGGTTACAACAAAATGAGAAGAATTTTGGGAAAAGTTCACATTACCTTGATTCACAATCACAAAGAATAGAGGAATTGCTGTATGTGCCTATTGATAAGATAGGAGGTTACTGTGAGGGAGAAGAAGGGAACTCAACCTTGAAATTAAAATTTGGTAACCATCATGCCAAAGCAATACTGGATAGTGGATTTGGAGTGGCAATTATGACCAAACAAACTTGGGAAAAATGGTGGGGGTAATAAGTTGATACCTACCAAAATGAGATTACAACTTGCAGATGGACATACAGAGGCCCCTTTAGGAATATGGGAGAAGGTTACTGTGGAAATATGTGGAATAGAGATAGAGCATACCTTTGCTATAGTTGAATTTCCACAACCTACCTCTTATGAAATCATCCCAGGCAGACCATTTATGAGCAGTATTGTGATATGTCCCCTTAGGAATGGTTCAAAGTTCATCAGAATTAAGAATTGTTGCAGCTCAAGATCAAGGACAAGCATACAAAGCACATCAGAGAAGTGGAAACACAAGAAGAAGGAGCACATAGGGAGCTCCAATAAGTGTATGTCAAATTTTTAGAAGAAATCCGTATAAAAAAAAATTGAATGCCAAGAGAAACATAAGCAAAACTCTTATCAAAACATTAGATGGACAGGTTGTACAAAGTTTTTCTTCACAATCTATTAGAGTCAGGTTTAATCAAGAAAATATGAAAATAGATTTTGAGGAATGGCTTGATCATATGATGACTGAGAAAATGATTTTAGGGCTACCTTGGATGAAGCAAGGTAAAGTAATTCTGAATTTTGAGGTAATGAAGCTTAAATTGAAAGTAAATGACAAAAAGTTTTTGATGCCTTTTTTGAGTAATGAAGAACATGAAGTTCAACATGAAATCTATAACTCAGAACTGGAAAGATTTATCTTTCCAATAGAAGATACAAAGGATTCATAGAAGAAACTTTTCCAGGACCAAACCAAATTCATTGAAAAGCAGAAAGAAGTTGAAGGGACAAAATCTTGTGGAAAAACAGTTGGGGTATGGAGACCAAGAAATATCCAAAATAATCTTAACATAAGGACAAAATGGATATGGCAACCTAAGACATTCAAGCACTGCTCATTAAAAGAGTTCTGTTTGACTCAAAAGACAAAACCGTCAACTATAAAGTATTGTTGGGTGAAAAAAATCAGATCTGCTTCAATTGACAGTTAACAAGGACAAATACATGTTAATATTACAGAAGCATGAAGATCCAAAGGTGGAGGATAGTGCAATCTCATCATCAGATAAACACTTGGGTTGTCTATCTAAGATCTCAGAGCTACATATTGTGCAACATTACATTTCCAAAGAATGCAATAATAGAGAAACATTAAAATGTTGTGGATTCACTAAGTACTTGGAATTATTTCCATGCACTTCTCCTAATTCTTTTTCTAGGAAAAAAAATAGGAGGGGAAGAGAGTTCCTTAAGAAATTGCCTATGCAGAAGGCAAAAGTTCCAGGAATATGAGTATGGAATTTATGGAAAAACAAATATTAAAAAAAAAAGAAAAAGGAGAAAAAGAAAAAAATAAGAAAAGGGAATAGGAAAAGATTATTAAAAAAAAAACAACAAAAACTCTTCAAGACCAGATTCAGTCTTTTGTAAAATTTTTCTTTTATTTTACTCATTCTCTTTTTACATATTTTACAAGCACAAGCAAGATATAGGGTACAATGTGGAGATAGTTATTGAGATATTATTCAATTTCTTTTTCCTTGAAATTTTGATATACATTTGATATTTTTATTTACATTGTTTTAATTTCTTTCCCATCAACACTAAAAAATAGGTATCTTGCTACACATACAATGATCACTTTATCTTGTTAACACCTGTGATGAAACTTGAAAGAGAATTGTGTTTTACTTTTTAAAGAAAGTTATTTCTATTCTTTTTCATGCTTTCTATGACTCATGTTGTGGAAGTCTTGGTGTGGTGGGTTATACTTTTTTCTAGGATGGTGAATGCAAAAGGACTGCCTATTCATGATTTTAAAGTTGATTCAGTTCCTTTGTCAAGAGGACATTGGTTCCTAGACACTGAGACAGTGGAGGAAGAAATGGCATTATAATCTGATGAAGAACAAGACCTTCTAGAAGCTGAACAGATAATCAAGGAGATTAAGGAAACAATCAGTATTACTGGTCAACACATCTTTACAGTGGTTGTAGGAGGCTACAAATATACTATGTTATGTAAGGAGTTCTACAAATTTCAGAAAGTGACTCCTAATTACAAGAGGTGGAAGGTAGTTGGACAGACTATTGGATGAACCACTCTTTTTCATAGATTTTGAATGAGCCTCTCAAGTTATGTCTAGTTTGGTTGAATTTGGCAAAGGCAATGATGCATATTTCAGATGTTCAGTCAAGAATAAAGAGGGCAAGGATGTGCAGATTACCATTAAAGCAGAACATATAAGGACAACCCTTCAATTTTATTATATGGGAACAAAATTAGATGGCGGTTTTGTCAAGAAGAATGCAACAACTTATGCTGGGTATTCCAAATTTGTGGATTTCAAGGGAAAAGAAAATGAAGAATTTGCCATATGAATGTTTCTTCAATTCTTTTGTTTCCCTAAACTGCCAAGATACACAATGCCTCACAAACCAATTACATTGATTATGCTTAATAACAAGGATAGGACAAAAGCCTTTGGAGTAATGGATGTGACTCCCTACATTCATGAACAATTAAAGGAAGGAGCAAAACATTGGTAGCAGAAAAAATTTATGAATGGAGCTCAATTTTTGAAAAGAATTATATATCATATTTTAGATATGGAAGATCAATTGAAGTTGGTTCCAGAGGCACAATACTTCAGAAGTTTGATGGCAGGAGTTAAGAGCCCATCCAAATTAATACCTGTTAGAGAAACATGAATTCAAACAAGTATGAGGGGATCAGGACGGAAAAGGAAAGTGACTTCAGAAGAAGAAATTCCAACCAAGAAGAGAAGATTGGATCCCAGGAAAGTAGATCTGGAACAGGAAGAAGTGACAAAAGAAGAGTATGAAGCAACTCAAAAGGAAGTTCAATTCTCAAAGGGAGCTTCATCCACCACAAACAAGCAAATAGCAACTCTATTCATATTTGACTCAAGGTAATGATAAGAGGGCAATATATGAAGCTCAGTACCATAAAGACACAATACATGTAACTGTAAATAGTCTTCTTGGAGTAAATGAGAGCCTTCTTCCATTGATAAGAGATATTACATGAGAGCACGTCGACCAAAAGCTCCCTCTTTACAAAAATGAGCTTCTATTTATAAGCTAAGCTCTATTCCCCATGTGCTCCTTTGAAAAGTCAAAAAGTGGATCTCTCTCTAACTAACATATCTTCTAGGAGATTCCAAGATCACATGGGTAACCAACAAATCCCCAAAATGAACATGCGTGGGATTTTCACGTGTGTAGTCCTAGATGTTGTTCAAATAAATTATTTCCCAAGGCTTCTCTACTATAGTGTTAGAGAAATATCAAAAAGTGTTCTAAGAGGGTGTTTTTATGTGAAAACTCTAAGTAGATACAAAAAAAGTTATTCTCATGGTCTAGGGAGGGTTCTTATGCACATTTGAGGATGTGTCCATACCTTACAACCCAACACTCTCCCCCCTAGACTTTTGTCGTCATCGATAAAGCTAGAAAGGAAGATCATACACAACTAAACTGTTCCAAGTGGAAGTCTTCAAGTCTGAAAATCTTCAGGTCTTCAAAATCTGTAATTCTTCAGTCTGCAAGGCTTCAAGCTGCAAGTCTTCAGTCTTTACTTCAATCTGAAAATCTTCAATCTTCAAAGCTGGGCGACACAATCCCCTCGGGGGGCAGTCAGCCTAGCCTACACCTCACTGCGTAGTCCCATGTAGGACTGATAGAGCCTCACCCAAGAACCTGAAATTAAACATACAAAACACGAGTAGACTGTTTCTGAAAGGAGGTAGAATATAACATATTTAGTGTCCACTTCAGGGAACATCAAGTCCTATACGACTTTCTCTTCTAGAGAGGTCTTCATGAAGATCTCGTCTCAAAGGTGTGTTTACTTCTTTAGCAGGTATGTTTAGATCGGCTGCAAAATTAACACGGTTTGGTTCTAAGATCTTCATATTCCTGCATAGCAAGAGAAAAGAATAGCTCCCAGAATTCCCATAAACAATAGTGGCTTTATAGTTCTCACAAATTAAGTTTGCAATGATTTATCAAACGAGTGCAGGTGGGAGTCATTTCACCAAAAATCATAATTTTTTGCTCTTGTAGTGCCTCGAATGAGTGCATTGGACCATGTATTCTTATGTGAAAATAGAAGTATAGGAATGATGTGAACAATCAATTGAGTTAATCATATTGCCCTTGTAGGGTGCAAGAGTGGAAGCGTAGTAACCAAGCATATAGTGAACATTTGATCCTTACTTCATTAAATTAAACTGTGACCCAATATAGGTGGGATCCCTATCACACAGAACCACTCTCAAGCTGCCCTAATTGTGAAAACCCAATCATGGGAGTAATCACTACAGAAAAGGTCTAAATCTCTGTAACTCCCCATGAGCATCAAAAGATTTAGTCAAAAAGATTTAGTCAGAGGGGCACTCATACCAACCTTCATCAAAACACTTGTGTACTAAGGCATCAATAAGAAATTAAACTTGCATAACTCTAGACCTCTGCTTATCCCCCTAGAGGTAGAATGATAGAGACATTACTAATATCAGGTGTGAAACAGAGTAAAAGGCCAACCTCAAAGGATGCAATATCAATACTTTTTTTCTTTCTTAGATGGAGAGTCTTGGACCTAATCCCCTTGCAGGGCAGTCACAAGAATCTCCCAAGCTTGTCACAGTAAGATGGTTTGGAGTATCATTAGTTTTGGCCCTATTCAAAACAACAATTGAATTTATCTCAGATATGAGAATCATAAAAAAAAAACCCTTTCTAGTTTGCAAGATCCATGGTATAGTCATCCTGTCCAGCCTATCAATAGAAGACCTACAATCTTGAAACTTCAACAATAAGTGTCAAATGTCATGGCACTATTTCACATGTAACTCCTTTAGCCCTAGTGCATCCTGTGAAAACGGTGGACCAAAATGTGGAGTGTATAACTTAGTTTGTTTAGTGGGTACATATGAAACCAATCAAGAAACCGAGGATATGAACTCCAGTCTTGCACATCTATCATTATCATAATCAATTAACAGTGAACAAGACCCCAAAAAATCATGTGGTTCTACCGATCACCTGCAACAGTTGTTGCCATGAAACAAACATTGGAAAGCATTGCTTTCACAATATCAAGATTCGTGATCATAACCCATGAGTGATTGCAGGAGATGGGAACACAACCCCTATGTGGCATTCACAAGTAATCAAAGAATATTAGTGCATTTCCACCTATGTGTGATACATGCTTACAACACACAGAACTTCTTGAAGCAAGCATTATGCACTCAATCTCCCATACAATTAAATCATTGTCATGAAGTACACAGAGAGAACCACCTTAATTTAAATAGAAGCAAGTGTGAAAAAAAGGTCAATCATTCACCTTTTCAGTCTAGGAACATCAAAGATATATGCCCATAGTAATCCTACAAACTTTTATAAGCAGAAAACATCTACACAGGTATTAACATGATTGACACATAGGATGCAGGCTTCTCAAGCTATGTAGTAAGATTTAATGGCCATCTTTAACAGACTCTTCCAAGTAGTTGGGCCTTCAGGTGCTCCGAAGAGAGTATCACTCTTTCACCAAACCCATCAGGGATCTTGTCAACCTTGAAGTCTTCTACCTGCTACGAGTGATCTTTAGAATAGAACTGTGTGACCAACAGTGAGTCAATGGATGATTTCTTCTAGGCATCTGGACAATCAGGCAAGGAGATCAACCATATCCATTTAACCCATCAGGACCACATCATCCTAACATTTCACCCTTGACCAGCTCTTTGAGCTAAAAAGGCCTTTAGTGGGTAGTTTCTTAAGACAACAGTGATGAGAATCAATGGCCTCTTTGTCCAAGCAACCTTTTCTTGAAAAATAAAACCAACCAATTGTGGATCTGCAATGTTGTGACACTCATCGCATCATTCCCCATCTACATGGACGCCTAGCAAAGTGTCACAGGCTGGGGAGTAGATTGTTTGTCAACATATCTTAAGCAGTGCCATCGTAAAACTGAGTTGTCCTTTGTGTTGAATCTCCCAATCTTTAAGTGCAAAGGGCAACAAACCACAAGTCGATAATGAACAGACATGAGTCAGACTTCTTTAAGCATGAAACATATTGCACGGACTCGTTTAGAGCAAGTCTCGTCTTGTCATGAACCATAGACACAAAGGGAGCATCAGGAGATGTACGCATAGTCCCTTGTGTGGTGACATTAGAACAAAAATCTATCATAGATACATGAAGAGGAATGATGCTGCAGAACAAAGTTCGGTCAGTTCCAGTGAACGGATCATAGATGTCTACCATCCAAAGGAAAAAGTTGGACATTAGAAGATGCCAACACGGATGATCATTCCCACAACCTTGAGGCCTTCAAAGTCCAAAGAGGGGAAAAGCACATGCAGATCATTTTGCACTTGGCAAAGAAAGAGGAACATTGCAGTTCTTCCAAGGGCAACATTGGACACACAAGGGAGTATATAACCAGCCTCACCAATAGAACATGCATCGAGCAACCAGAGACAAGGTCATAGGGGCCAATCAAAATCTAGCATTAGAAGTGACTATCAATCCAACTGTTGGGAACTGCACATCGAGCCCAGCCCCACATTTGTGTGTCCAAAAAGTGATGAAAGGGAAGAAAGGAGAAACAACCACTATGCTTGCCTTGAATTCGGGAGACCGCATGAAAGAAAATGAGCAAAAACCCAACCTGGACGCCCCAATCTTGACCAAAACACTGCTTACAAGTGCAAGGGATCATAATGGCTCATTCCAAGAAGCATGACACCAACAATTGAGCACGATAGGAGCAACATCTTTGCTTGATCCACAGAGGGGAAGCCATTGATTGGGCTGATTCCACCAGTCACCCGGGAAAAGGAAGCTCACGCACCATCAGACCCAGGTAAGGATGGTTTCTTGCATGAGAGGGGAGCATTTGGCAAGCTTGACCCCCACCCCCAACAATGATTCTCTCTCAGAGGAGTAATGGAGGCCACGTGAGAGCTCAACCCTGAGAAGGGGAACGCCAAGCCTTGATCCACAGAGCCTCAGCAAGGCAAGAGAGCATGACGCACAAGGGGGAGTGGATGATGCTCAACCCCGACGCACGGACACAGAAAGGGGAACATGTGATGCTCAACCTCGAGAATGATGCCAGAGGGGGGGTATGGGAGAGTTATGCTCCCCCAACCACCCACCATCGTGTCATGAATGTTGGTGAGAGGGAAGGTGAAACCTGGCCGACAAAACAATGGAGGTATGTTGGAACTCAAAGTCAAGCACAAGCATGGAAGCACATCAGAAAGGTGGAAACACACAAGAAGAAGGAGCACGTAGGGAGCTCCATGAAGTAACTGTCAACTTTTCATAAGAATCCCCTACAAAAATAGTGATTTCCATCACTAAAATCATTGTAAATACCATTTTCTATTTTGGTAGCTCCATTTTGTGCAAGCCGAGGAGTCCTCGAGCTTGAGGAGCATTAGAAGTACCATCGTACCAAATTTCATAATTTTTAGACTCCGTTTGAGCCCTCAAATAAGCCCTGGAACCTAATTTTTAACTAGGCCGGACACTAGGTCTGGACAGGGCCAAAACTAGTCAAAAAACTATAAAAAGAGCTAGAGAGCTCATTTTTGGGGAGCTTCTTGTAGATTTCAGTTTTGTAATAGATTTCTTTTTGTAATCAAAATCCTTCCATTGTTCCTCTCTTTGATCTTGCCTTATGCGCGTGTGTGTGTATGTGTGTGCATGTTTGTGTGCTTTCACTCACGCACTTGTGCCTTCACTTGCTCGTGGTCTTCATACCAGTCCTCACGTCTCCGCGGATTGACAAGTAAAGGAGGTGGTGCTTACGCTTGAGCTACACCAAATTTTGGCGCCGTTGCCGGGGAGAGAGCTTCGAGGACGAGCGTTGTGATGGTAAGATCGTAGATTTGCGACGTTGGAAGGTAAAAAAAAAAAAAAACTGTCATTTCAGTTCATTTTCTGTTTTTTCCTCTTCATCTTCATCATCATCATCATCTCCACCTTCTTCCATCTTCTTCTTCATAGAAAATTCTTGTTTTTTAGTGCATTTTTACCATTTTCATACCATTTTTCATGCATTATTGTGTGGGAAGGAGTTAGGAGGTGCAAGGGAGAGCAAGCGCTGTGTTTTTTTCTTGATTTTCTGCTCATACGGAGCTCGCCATAGCCGGCGCTCAGAAATTTGAATTTCCCGCCAAAAAACGCGATTCTGTGATGAAAATCGCGATTCTGTGAAAATTCAAAATTTTTTGAAAAATCACGATTTTCAGTTTTCCCGCCTAAAAGTTGGTTGAAAAAATCGCGATTCTGTGTTTTTCTCAAAAAAAAAAAAAAAAAAAAAAAAAAAAAACGATTCTCTGCTCAAAATCGCGATTCTCACCAATCACGATTTTCAGCCAAAAATACGATTTTGAGAAAAACACGATTCTGTGGGACAAAATCGCGATTTTCAAGTCAAAAACACGATTTTGAGAAAACACGAATTTTTGCTCAAAATCGCGATTTTCAATTCACGATTTTCTGCTCAAAATCGCGATTTTCATGTCAAAAACACGATTCTGAGAAAACACGATTTTCAGTCAAAAACACGATTTTGTGAATCACGATTCTCTGAGTCAAAATCGCGATTTTCAGAAACACGATTTTGTGATCAACATCGCGATTCTCTGAAACACGATTTTGTGATCAACATCGCGATTCTCTGCAACACGATTTTGTGATCAACATCGCGATTTTCAGAAACACGATTTTGTGATCAACATCGCGATTCTCTGAAACACGATTTTGTGATCAACATCGCGATTCTCTGAAACACGATTTTGTGATCAACATCGCGATTTTCAAAAACACGATTTTGTGATCAACATCGCGATTTTCAAATCACGATTTTCTGCTCAAAATCGCGATTTTCAAAAACACGATTTTGTGCTCAACATCGCGATTTTTTTGACTGCACAGCATCGCGATTTTTAGAAAGTTCACAAAATCGCGATTTTCTCCAAAGGTCCTGTTTGCCTGTTTTGACCCCCAGGAGCCTGATTTGACATAACTTTCTCATCCAAAGTCCATTTTTTGAGCTCTATAGCTTGTTGGAAAGCTCGTTTCAAATCCTACACGATCTCAACTGTTTTTTTCAAGAATAATGCGTTGATTTTGAGATAGGATAATTTGAAGTTGACCCTCAAGTGGGACTAGGAAACCAGGGGGGCTCCCAAGGATTTTTGAGCAATACAAAGGGGGAGAAAATTGTGTTATGGGAAAGAAAAAAGCAAAAGATAGAAGAAAAGGGGCTAAGATCGAAAAAACGGAGGGCGATAAACATGAAATACATGAGATAATATCACATCAAGATGAAACATTTAGAGAAAAATTGCAAGGAATCGAGGAAACGGGGGAAATGTCTAGGGGGGTCGGATCCATATTTGCAACAAGAGAATATCACAATATGTTGGTGGATATAAGAATAGGATATGAATGTAGAAGGTTAAGTGCATATATCAATCCTCATTGTGAGTGGAATTTGATTCATATTGACTTCTTGACCATTCTTTTTGAGAACATACAACCAACAACTCATTCTTCTATCCTCATGGATGATGAACATTATGAATGCATGGGTCAAGTTGTGTTGCCTGTTATGGTGGGTGATATGCAATTTTCGGAAACATTCTTTGTCATGGATTGTATAGATGAAGGCTTGATCATTGGCACCCAAAGGTTCATTAAACAAAATCATCAAGAATTTGAGGTGCCTTCTCCACCTATCATCCATGCTTCTACATATGTGTCTATGGAAAATCCTAATGACTATCCACCTTATGATGATTGGGGGCAAAATCATCTTTTCACAGAGCTTGCTTTTAATGAGAAAATTTTTCTTTCTACTCATGTTTTTGAATCTGATCCTTCTTTGAGTAAATCACAGGAAACCTTAGAGAATGGAGATATGGAGGACTCCAAGTGTTTGGGGGATGTGGAAGGACCCTCTCTTCCTGTAAATTTGGATTCCCCTCATGAAGCCATAAGTAGGGATGATCTGCACTCAGATGGTCAAGAAGGAGATGATCAACCACTGTTGTGTATCACTGATGTGGAAAAGGAGGTCGACTCTAGGGTGAATCATGACAATCCATCACCCATTTGTACACCTAGGGATTCTATGTGTAATAAGGATAAATGTCTCGATGAATCTCTAGATCAATCTCAAACCACACAGCCCATTGATCCCTTGCATAAGTCTGATGTAGGTATAGAAGATCAACCCTTGTTGCACTCCCCATGTAAGGATGAGTTTTCTCAAAAAACTCACATAGAAGGCCCAAAAGACCCTTACATCAAGAAACAGAAATCACATTTTCTTGGTAATGTCAAGCAAATTTGGGTGGCCAAGAAATTACTTAGAGCCCAACCAAATCGCACTATGATATGGGTACCAAAGAAAGCCCTGGCACAAAATCAGTCCCCTCACACTAGACTTCAAAATCTATGGTCTAGGCCTACCATGACTTATCCTCAAGAAAGACCACTTCCAATCCAAGGACCCCAAGCAATCAAGCCTAAGCTCAGACAAAATCCAAGGGGGAATTTCAAGGCAACAACCTGCACAACAAAGACACCAAGGCGAGGTAAAGAACTGAATCAAGCACAGAGCTCCAATAAAGATCAAAGAACCTCTTCTGCAAGGATATGGGTTTGGAAGACGAAAGCACTGATAGCATCCACCAAAATAAAGAGCCAGCCACGATGGATCAAACCCTCAGGAGATCATTCAAACACGAAGTGGGCAAAGGTGATCTCTACCCAGTTGCAGACTGTTCTCAAATGGATCCCTACAAGGAGGAATGATCAGTTGTCCTCTCGAGATACAATGGATACCTCCAACAAAGATGGCATCAATATCTGCAAATAACATTGAAAACCTCGACGAGCGACAACCATGTGCCCTTTGCACAACCCTGTCTTATGCACCATTCAGGTCATGCATTTCCCAAGTATGCATCATTTTAGGGCCACATTACATGGTCGTGCATAGACACACTTGAGAATCCTAAGCACAAGAGCACATTGACATATGTCAAATTTTTTCTACTGATACTAACTTTTGTGTTCTTGTTTTGTGATAATTTTTCCAAAAAAAAAAAAAAAAAAAAAAAAAAAAAAACGAGGAAGAACTTGTTCCCAGGTTTCGCTCATGGAACATGAATGAGTCATGCTTAGTTGAAGATTGAACCATCGATTACTGGGCATTTATCAGTTTGGATAGAAGTGTGTCTTGGCTTGCAGATGATTCAATTGCTGCCTTATCTCATAAATGTCAAGAACTTAGCATGAGCAGGGCATCCACAACTAAGGTTTCCTCTTACTATGGTGGGAGTGAAGAGCTTGAAGGTCCACAACTTGAGTGATGCTTAACTACTGTATGTACCAGAGCAGCCAAGGAGATATCTGCAAAAGGTAGTTCTGGAGGAGAAGACTCCTGTATATGGGAAGCTAAAGAGAATATGTGAAACTCAGCTTGGTGTAGTTACCCGATGTTGCTTGCCAAAGAATATAAAGCAATTCAATTCTCAATATTTCCTGAACCAGTATGGAACAGTAGCACTGGTGAATGGTCTATGTCAATCAGCATGGTAATCTCTTAGAAACCGGCACGTGTCCAATATTCCTCTGAGTGTCAATATAGGGAAGTGAACGTGCATGAGCCCAAGCTCAGAAATGCACATTGTTAGTGACAAATGTTGCTTTGAAAAGAGGAAAGGGGATTCACCACTCAAAAGATCTCATCAGTGGACAATCAACATGGACATTCATCAACAAGGTTCCATCCCAAAGGCCGAGTGTACAACACGAAGAGACAAAGCATCCATCAACCTTCTCCATGGTAAGTATCTTTACTCTGGAAACAGCATAACCATGATAGTTTAGGAAACCTCTTCGTCAGCATACCCTTGAGCACTTAGCTCAAGAACTGCAATTTTTGCACCATACTTCTTCCAATGCATTTTCCAAGTAAGCATGCGTAGGGCTACATTACAAGGCCGTGCACAAGGCACATACTTTTTTCAACCCAGGCACGAACACACTTACCCATCATTCATTATGGGTTATGAGTAGTTGGCATGACTGCTCTCAACATCATCTTTGGAAGAGCTAGCGGTTGGGAACAACATCCATACCTAGGAAGCAATTCGAAGCTAGTAGTTGCTCTAACTCGATCTTGACAACCTCTTTTGAGCAACTCACGATTTTTGAGAGCTCACAACGACGCATTCATGCTACAATTCATGAAAGAAGCACATACTAAGGGACGACAACTTGTAAAGGCTTGCAGTGACACATGAAGAACCGGACAACCAACACTATCAAATTTGGAAGATAGACGGCTCTCGTTCATACAGAATGGCTACTACCCCTCAAAGCACTACATGGAACAACCACTACAACAAGGGCCTGTCAGGGACGACAGACTCGAGAGGGGGGGGAGTGTTGGAACTCAAAGTCAAGCACAAGCATGGAAGCACATCAGAAAGGTGGAAACACACAAGAAGAAGGAGCACGTAGGGAGCTCCATGAAGTAACTGTCAACTTTTCATAAGAATCCCCTACAAAAATAGTGATTTCCATCACTAAAATCATTGTAAATACCATTTTCTATTTTGGTAGCTCCATTTTGTGCAAGCCGAGGAGTCCTCGAGCTTGAGGAGCATTAGAAGTACCATCGTACCAAATTTCATAATTTTTAGACTCCGTTTGAGCCCTCAAATAAGCCCTGGAACCTAATTTTTAACTAGGCCGGACACTAGGTCTGGACAGGGCCAAAACTAGTCAAAAAACTATAAAAAGAGCTAGAGAGCTCATTTTTGGGGAGCTTCTTGTAGATTTCAGTTTTGTAATAGATTTCTTTTTGTAATCAAAATCCTTCCATTGTTCCTCTCTTTGATCTTGCCTTATGCGCGTGTGTGTGTATGTGTGTGCATGTTTGTGTGCTTTCACTCACGCACTTGTGCCTTCACTTGCTCGTGGTCTTCATACCAGTCCTCACGTCTCCGCGGATTGACAAGTAAAGGAGGTGGTGCTTACGCTTGAGCTACAAGGTACAATCACGCAATTGAATGCGCTAGAGAACATTGGTTTCTTCCAAGATTTGAAGGCTTGTATCCACCCGTAAATGCTTAGAATAAGGATGCCCCGTTCACATGAGATGAGGGGGTCCAGTGTGCAGAGCTTTCACACCGGATTTATATATTTCTCTATTCTGCGGCTTGGGTTTTCTTGGAAAGAGGGAGGACCAAGATGGATGACTACCCATCCCCCAATCCAAGATAGGCATTCTCATTAAGAGATGATAGAGATGAGGAAATGCCAAGTGAATGAGTGAGTGGGAGTGTGTAGATGTGACAGAGAAAGAGAGATAAGGGGATGTTTTTGTGCAACAAACAAAATGAACTAAAAACCACACTATTAAAAACAAGAAATTAGGAGCAAATGGCCCAATGGAAGGGTGAAAGTGCCCTGCAAAAACTCAAATGCTACGCAATTAAGCAAAAAAAATTGCAACACAATACTTTACCACATGTTCTTGAGCTCTCCAAGTGATGAAAGGCTGACCATCCCCGGCAGCGACGCCAAAATGTGTTGAGGTTGTAGCAAGGAAAGACCAAAACCCTCACCACCTTGCATGGAAGCAAAAAGGAAAGCTCAAGAGTGACTCTCCTCTCATCCAACCCTATCTCCCACATGTTCAAGCCATTGTCATCAGCCCCATGCTATGCCACATGCTTGAAAACAAGGAGAATAGGGAGTCAAGGATCCTAGTCCATGAGTAAAATACAAGTAAATGCAACTACTCTACTCACACAAAGGAGAGGCATGCATAGGCACACACACACACACCACTCTCACACACTCACAAAGACACAATACATGTAAATGTAAATAGTCTTCTTGGTGTAAATGAGAGCCTTCTTCCATTGATAAGAGATATTACATGAGAGCACCTCGACCAAAAGCTCCCCCTTTACAAAAATGAGCTTCTATTTATAAGCTAAGCTCTATTCTTCATGTGCTCCTCTGAAAAGTCAAAAAGTGGATCTCTCTCTAACTAACATATCTTCTAAGAGATTCCAAGATCACATGGGTAACCAACAAATCCCCAAAAAGAACATGCGTGGGATTTTCACGTCTGTAGTCCTAGATATGTGTCCAAATAAGTTATTTCCCAAGGCTCCTCTACTATATTGTTAGAGAAATATAAAAAATTGTTCTAAGAGGGTGTTTTTATGTGAAAACTCTAAGTAGATACAAAAAGAGTTACTCTCATGGTCTAGGGAGGGTTCTTATGCACATTTGAGGATGTGTCCATACCCTACAACCCAACACTCTCCCCCGCTAAACTTTTGTCGTCCTCGACAAAGCTAGAAAGGAAGATCATACACAATTGAACTGTTCCAAGTGGAAGTCTTCAAGTCTGAAAATCTTCAGGTCTTCAAAATCTGTAATTCTTTAGTCTGCAAGGCTTCAACCTACAAGTCTTCAGTCTTTACTTCAATTTGAAAATCTTCAATCTTCAAAGCTCGGCGACACAATCCCCTTGGGGGGCAGTGCGCCCAGCCTACACCTCACTGCGTAGTTCGATGTAGGACTGATAAAGCCTCACCCAAGAACCTGAAATTAAACATACAAAACACGAGTAGAGTGTTTGTGAAAGGAGGTAGAATATAACATTTAGTTCAATTTAGTGTCCACTTCAAGGAACATCAAGTCCTATAGGACTTTCTCTTCTAGAGAGGTCTTCATGAAGATCTCATCTCAAAGGTGTGTTTACTTCTCTAGCAGGTATGTTTAGATCGGCTGCAAAATTAACACGGTTTGGCTCTAAGATCTTCATATTCCTGCATAGCAAGAGAAAAGAATAGCTCCCAGGAGTCCAAAAACAATAGTGGCTTTATAGTTCTCACAAATTAAGTTTGCCATGATTTATCAAACGAGTGCAGGTGGGAGTCATTTCACCGAAAATCATAATTTTTTGCTCTTGTAGTGCCTCGAATGAGTGCATTGGACCATGTATTCTTATGTGAAAATAGAAGTATAGGAATGATGTGAACAATCAATTGAGTTAATCATATTGCCCTTGTAGGGTGCAAGAGTGGAAGCGTATTAACCAAGCATACAGTAAACATTTGGTCCTTACTTCATTAAATTAAACTGTGACCCAATATAGGTGGGATCCCTGTCACACAGAACCACTCTCAAGCTGCCCTAATTGTGAAAACCCAATCATGGGAGTAATCACTACAGAACAGGTCTAAATCCCTGTAACTCCCCATGAGCATCAAAAGATTTAGTCAAAAAGATTTAGTTAGAGGGGCACTCATACCAACCTTCATCAAAACACTTGTGTACTAAGGCATCAATACGAAATTAAACTTGCATAACTCTAGAACTCTGATTATCCCCCTAGAGGCAGAATGATAGAGACATTACTAATATAAGGTGTGAAACAGAGTAAAAGGCCAGCCTCAAAGGATGCAATATCAATACCTTTTTTCTTTATCAAATGGAGAGTCTTGGACCTAATCCCCTTGCAGGGCAGTCACAAGAATCTCCCAAGCTTGTCACAGTAAGACCGTTTGGAGTATTAGTAGTTCTGGCCCTATTCAAAACAACAATTGAATTTAGCTCAGATATGAGAATCATAAAAAAGACCTGCAATCCTAAAACTTCAACAATAAGTGTCAAATGTCATGGCACTATTTCACATGTAACTCCTTTAGCCCTAGTGCATCCTGTAAAAAAGGCGGACCAAAATGTGGTGTATAACTTAGTTTGTTTAGTGGGTACATATGAAACCATCTTTGTAAATCATGTTGGGATAGAGGTATTGTAGTGAGACTCTTCTCTAGAAATAACAGCCAAGCGAACATCAATCAAGAAAATGAGGATATGAACTCCAGTCTTGCACATCTATTATTATCATAATCAATTAACAGTGAACAAGTCCCCAAAAAATCATGTGGTTCTACCGATCACCTGCAACAGTTATTGCAAACATTGGAAAGCATTGCTTTCGCAATATCAAGATTCGTGGTCATAACCCATGAGTGATTGTAGGAGATGGGAACACAACCCCTATGCGGCATTCACAAGTACTCAAAGAATATTAGTGCATTTCCACCTATGTGCGATACATGCTTAAAACACATGACTTCTTGAAGCATAAGCATTATGCACTCAATCTCCCATACACTTAAATCATTGTCATGAAGTACATAGAGAGAACCACCCCAATTTAAATAGAAGCAAGTGTGAAAACAAGGTCAATCATTCACCCTTTCAGTTTAGGAACATCAAAGATATATGCCAATAGTAATCCTACAAACTTTTATAAGCAAAAAACAGCTACACAGGTATTAGCGTGATTGTCACATAGGTTGCAGGCTTATCAAGCTATGTAGTAAGATTTAATGGCCACCTTTAATAGACTCTTCCAAGTAGTTGGGCCTTCAGGTGCTCCAAAGGGAGTATCACTCTTTCACCAAACGCATCAGGGATCTTGTCAACCTTGAAGTCTCCTACCTGCTACCAGTGATCTTTAGAATAGAAGTGTGTGACCAACAGTGAGTCAATGGATTATTTCTTCTAGGCATCTGGACAATCACGCAAGGAGATCAACCATATCCATTTAACCCATCAGGACCACATCATCCTAACATTTCACCCTTGATCATCTCTCTGAGCTAAAAAGGCCTTTAGTGGCTAGTTTCTTAAGACAACAGTGATGAGGATCAATGGCCTCTTTGTCCAAGCAGCCTTTTCTTGAAAAATAAAACCAAACAATTGTCGATCTACAATGCTGTGACACTCATCGCATCATTCCCCATCTACATGGATGCCCAGCAAAGTGTCATAGGCTCAGGAGTAGACTGTTTGTCAACATATCTTTAGTAGTGCCATCGTAAAACCGAGTTGTCCATTGTGTTGAATCTCCTAATCTTTAAGTGCAAAGGGCAAGAAACTACAAGTCGATAACGAACAGATAGGAGTCAGACTTCTTTAACCATGAAACATATTGCACGGACTCGTTTAGAGCAAGTCTTGTCTTGTCATGAACCATAGGCACAAAGGGAGCATCAGGAGATGCACGCATAGTCCCTTGTGTGGTGACATTAGAACAAAAATATATCATAGATACATGAAGAGGAATGATGTTGCAGAACAAAGTTCGGTCAGTTCCAGTGAACGGATGATAGATGTCTACCTTCCCACAACCTTGAGGCCTTCAAACCTTGAGGCCACAACCTTGAGGCCTTCAAAGTCCAAGGAGGGGAAAAGCACATGCAGATCATTCCCACAACCTTGAGGCCTTCAAAGTCCAAGGAGGGGAAAAGCACATGCAGATCATTTTGCACTTGGCAAAGAAAATGGAGCATTGCAGTTCTTCCAAGGGCAACGTTGGACACACAAGGGAGTATATAACCAGCCTCACCAATAGAACATGCATCAAGCAACGAGAGACAAGGTCGTAGGGGCCAATCGAAATCTAGCATTAGAAGTGACAATCAATCCAACTTTTGGGAACTGCACATCGAGCCGAGCCCCACATCTGTGTGTCCAAAAAGTGATGAAGGGGAAGGAAGGAGAAACAACCACTATGCTTGCCCTGTAGTCATGAGACTGTATGAAAGAAAATGAGCAAAAACCCAACCTGGACGCCCCAATCTTGACCAAAACACTCCTTACAAGTGCAAGGGATCACAATGGCTCATTCCAAGAAGCATGACACCAATAGGTGAGCGCGAAAGGAGCAGCATCTTTGCTTGATCCAGAGAGGGGAAGCCATTGATTAGGCCGATTCCACCAGTCACCCGGGAAAAGGAAGCTCACGCACCATCAGACCCCGATAAGGATGGTTTCTTGCATGAAAGGGGAGCATTTGGAAAGCTTGACCCCCACCCCCAACATTGATTCTCTCTTAGAGGAGTAATGGAGGCCATGTGAGAGCTCAACCCTGAGAAGGGGAACGCGAAGCCTTGATCCACAGATCCTCAGCAAGGCAAGAGAGCATGACGCACAAGGGGGAGCAGATGATGCTCAACCCCGACACACAGACACAGAAAGGGGAGCATGCGATGCTCAACCCCAAGAATGATGCCAGAGGGGGGGTATGGGAGAGTTATGCTCCCCCAACCACCCACCATCGTGTCTTGAATGTTGGTGAGAGGGAAGGTGAAACCTGGCCGACAAAAAAATGGAGGTACAATAACGCAATTGAATGCGCAAGAGAACGTTGGTTTCTTCCAAAATTTGATGGCTTGTATCCACCTGTAAATGCTTAGAATAAGGATGCCCCATTCACATGAGATGAAGGGGTCCAGTGTGCAAAGCTTTCACACCAGATTTATTTATTTTTATATTTTGCTCCTTGGGTTTTCTTGGAAAGAGGGAGGACCAAGATGGACGACTACCCATCCCCCAATCCAAGACATGCATTCTCATTAAGAGATGATAGAGATGAGGAAATGCAAAGTGAATGAGTGAGTGGGAGTGTGTAGATGTGAGAGAGAAAGAGAGATAAGGGGATTAGGGTATGTTTTTGTGCAACAAACAGAATGAACTGAAAGCTACACTATTAAAAACAAGAAATTAAGAGCAAATGGACCAATGGAAGGGTGAAAGTGCCTTGCAAAAACTCAAATCCTATGCAATTGAGCAAAAAAAATTGTAACACGATACTTTACCACATGTTCTTGAGCTCTCCAAGTAATGAAAGGCTGACCATCCCCGGCAACTGCGGCAAAATGTGTTGAGGGTGTAGCAAGGAAAGACCAAAACCCTCACCACCTTGCATGGAAGCAAGAAGGAAAGCTCAAGAGTGACTCTCCTCTCATCCACCCCTATCTCCCACATGTTCAAGCCTTTGGCATCAGCCCCATGCTATGCCAAATGCTTGAAAACAAGGAGAATAGGGAGTCAAGGATCCTAGTCCATGAGGAAAATACAAGCAAGTGCAACTACTCTATTCACACAAAGGAGAGACATGCATAGGCACACACACACCACTCTCACACACTCACAAAGACACAATACATGTAAATGTAAATAGTCTTCTTGGAGTAAATGAGAGCTTCCTTCCATTGATAAGAGATATTACATGAGAGCACGTCGACCAAAAGCTCCCGCTTTACAAAAATGAGCTTCTACTTATAAGCTAAGCTCTATTCTCCATGTGCTCCTTTGAAAAGTCAAAAAGTGGATCTCTCTCCAACTAACATATCCTCTAGGAGATTCAAGAGAGGTCTTCATGAAGATCTCATCTCAAAGGTGTGTTTACTTCTCTAGCAGGTATGTTTTGATAGGCTGCAAAATTAACACGGTTTGGTTCTAAGATCTTTATATTCCTGCATAGCAAGAGAAAAGAATAGCTCCTAGGAGCCCATAAACAATAGTGGCTTTATAGTTCTTATAGATTAAGTTTTCCATGATTTATCAAACGAGTGCAGGTGGGAGTCATTTCACCGAAAATCATAATTTTTTGCTCTTGTAGTGCCTCGAATGAGTGCATTGGACCATGTATTCTTATGTGAAAATAGAAGTATAGGAATGATGTGAACAACCGATTGAGTTAATCATATTTCCCTTGTAGGGTGCAAGAGTGGAAGCGTAGTAACCAAGCATACAATAAACATTTGATCCTTACTTCATTAAGTTAAACTATGACCCAATATAGGTGGGATCCTTGTCACACAGAACCACTCTCTAGCTGCCCTAATTGTGAAAACCCAATCATGGGAGTAGTCACTACAGAAAAGGTCTAAATCCCTATAACTCCCCATGAGCATCAAAAGATTTAGTAAAAAAGATTTAGTCAGAGGGGCACTCATACCAACCTTCATCAAAACACTTGTGTACTAAGGCATCAATAAGAAATTAAACTTGCATAACTCTAGACCTTTGCTTATCCCCCTAGAGGCAGAATGATAGAGACATTACTAATATCAGGTGTGAAACAGAGTAAAAGGCCAACCTCAAAGGATGCAACATCAATACTGTTTTTCCTTCTCAGATGGAGAGTCTTGGACCTAATCCCCTTGCAGGGCAGTCACAAGAATCTCCCAAGCTTGTCACAATAAGATCGTTTGGAATATAAATAGTTCTGGCCCTATTCAAAACAACGATTGAATTTAGCTCAGATATGAGAATCATAAAAAAAAAACCCTTTCTAATTCGTAGGATCCATGGTATAGTCATCCTGTCCAGCCTATCAATAGAAGACTTGCAATCTTGAAACTTCAACAATAAGTATCAAATGTCATGGCATTATTTCACATGTAATTCCTTTAGCCCTAGTGCATCCTGTGAAAAGGGTGGACCAAAATGTGGAGTGTATAACTTAGTTTGTTTAGTGGGTACATATGAAACCATCTTTGTAAATCAAGTTGGGAGAGAGGCATTGCAGTGAGACACTTCTCTAGAAATAACAGCCAAGCGAACATCAATCAAGAAACCGAGGATATGAACTCCAGTCTTGCACATCTATCATTATCATAATCAATTAATAGTGAATAAGACCCCAAAAAATCATGTGGTTCTACCGATCACTTGCAACAGTTGTTGCCATGAAACAAACATTGGAAAGCATTGCTTTCGCAATATCAAGATTCATGGTCATAACCCATGAGTGATTGTAGGAGATGGGAACACAACCCCTATGTGGCATTCACAAGTACTCAAAGAATATTGGTGCATTTCCACCTATGTGTGATACATGCTTACAACACGCAGAACTTCTTGAAGCAAGCATTATGCACTCAATCTCCCATACACTTAAATCATTGTCATGAAGTACACAGAGAGAACCACCCCAATTTAAGTAGAAGCAAGTGTGAAAACAAGGTCAATCATTCACCCTTTTAGTTTAGGAACATCAAAGATATATGCCAATAGTAATCCTACAAACTTTTATAAGCAGAAAACATCTACACAGGTGTTAGCATGATTGTCACATAGGATGCTTCTCAAGCTATGTAGTAAGATTTAATGGCCATCTTTAATAGACTCTTCCAAGTAGTTGGGCCTTCAGGTGCTCTGAAGAGAGTATCACTCTTTCACCAAACCCATCAGGGATCTTGTCAACCTTGAAGTCTCCTACCTGCTACCAGTGATCTTTAGAATAGAACTGTGTGACCAACAGTGAGTCAATGGATTATTTCTTCTAGGCATCTAGACAATTAGGCAAGGAGATCAACCATATCCATTTAACCCATCAGGACCACATCATCCTAACATTTCACCCTTGATCATCTCTCTGAGCTAAAAAGGCCTTTAGTGGCTAGTTTCTTAAGACAACAGTGATGAGGATCAATGGCCTCTTTGTCCAAGCAGCCTTTTCTTGAAAAATAAAACCAACCAATTGTGGATCTGCAATGTTGTGATACTCATCGCATCATTCCCCATCTACATGGATGCCCAGCAAAGTGTCATAGGCTCGGGAGTAGACTGTTTGTCAACATATCTTTAGTAGTGCCATCGTAAAACCGAGTTGTCCATTGTGTTGAATCTCCTAATCTTTAAGTGCAAAGGGCAAGAAACCACAAGTCGATAATGAACAGATAGAAGTCAGACTTCTTTAAGCATGAAACATATTGCACGGACTCGTTTAGAGCAAGTCTCGTCTTGTCATGAACCATAGACGCAAAGGGAGCATCAGGAGATGCACGCATAGTCCCTTGTGTGGTGACATTAGAACAAAAATCTATCATAGATACATGAAGAGGAATGATGCTGCAGAACAAAGTTTGGTCAGTTCCAGTGAACGGATGATAGATGTCTACCTTGAGAGGAAAAAGGTGGACATTAGAAGATGCCAACACGGATGATCATTCCCACAACCTTGAGGCCTTCAAAGTCCAAGGAGGGGAAAAGCACATGCAGATCATTTTGCACTTGGCAAAGAAAGAGGAGCATTGCAGTTCTTCCAAGGGCAACGTTGGACACACAAGGGAGTATATAACTAGCCTCACCAATAGAACATGCATCGAGCAACCAGAGACAAGGTCGTAGGGGCCAATCAAAATCTAGCATTAGAAAAGACAATCAATCCAACTGTTGGGAACTGCACATCGAGCCTAGCCCCACATCTGTGTGTCCAAGAAGTGATGAAGGGGAAGGAAGGAGAAACAACCACTATGCTTGCCCTGAAGCCGTGAGACTGCATGAAAGAAAATGAGCAAAAACCCAACCTGGACGCCCCAATCTTGACCAAAACACTCCTTAAAAGTGCAAGGGATCACAATGGCTCATTCCAAGAAGCATGACACCAACAGGTGAGCACGATAGGAGCAACATCTTTGCTTGATCCACAGAGGGGAAGCCATTGATTGGGCCGATTCCACCAGTCACCCGAGAAAAGGAAGCTCACGCACCATCAGACCTTGGTAAGGATGGTTTCCTACATGAGAAGGGAGCATTTGGAAAGCTTGACCCCCACCCCCAACAGTTATTCTCTCTTAGAGGAGTAATGGAGGCCGCATGAGAGCTCAACCCTGAGAAGGGGAACGCCAAGCCTTGATCCACAGAGCCTTAGCAAGGCAAGAGAGCATGATGCACAAGGGGGAGCGGATGATGCTCAACCCCGATGCATAGACACGGAAAGGGGATCATGCGATGCTCAACCCTAAGAATGATGCCAGAGGGGGGGTATGGGAGAGTTATGCTCCCCCAACCACCTACCATCGTGTCATGAATGTTGGTGAGAGGGAAGGTGAAACCTGGCCGACAAAAAATTGGAGGTACAATCACACAATTGAATGCGCAAGAGAACGTTGGTTTCTTCCAAAATTTGAAGGCTTATATCCAGCTGTAAATGCTTAGAATAAGGATGCCCCGTTCACATGAGATGAAGGGGTCCAATGTGCAAAGCTTTCACATCGGATTTATTTATTTCTCTATTCTGTTCCTTGGGTTTTCTTGGAAAGATGGAGGACCAAGATGGACGACTACCCATCCCCCAATCCAAGACAGGCATTCTCAGTAAGAGATGATAGACATGAGGAAATGCCAAGTGAATGAGTGAGTGGGAGTGTGTAGATGTGAGAGAGAAAGAGAGATAAGGGGGTTAGGGGATGTTTTGGTGCAACAAACAAAATGAACTGAAAACTAGAGTATTAAAAACAAGAATTTAGGAGCAAATGGCCCAATGGAAGGGTGAAAGTGCCCTGCAAAAACTGAAATCCTACGCAAGTGAGCAAAAACAATTGCAACACAATACTTTACCACATGTTTTTGAGCTCTCCAAGTGATGAAAGGCTGACCATCACCGGCAATGGCACCAAAATGTGTTGAGGTTGTAGCAAGGAAAGACCAAAACCCTCACCACCTTGCATGGAAGCAAGAAGGAAAGCTCACGAGTGACTCTCCTCTTGTCCACCCCTATCTCCCACATGTTCAAGCCATTGGCATCAGCCCCATGCTATGCCACATGCTTGAAAACAAGGAGAATAGGGAGTCAAGGAGCCTAGTCCATGAGGAAAATACAAGTAAATGCAACTATTCTACTCACACAAAGGAGAGACATGCATAGGCACACACACACCACTCTCACACACTCACAAAGACACAATATATGTAAATGTAAATAGTCTTCTTGGAGTAAATGAGAGCCTTCTTCCATTGATAAGAGATATTACATGAGAGCACGTCGAACAAAAGCTCCCCCTTTACACAAAAGAGCTTGTATTTATAAGCTAAGCTCTATTCTCCATGTGCTCCTTTGAAAAGTCAAAAAGTGGATCTCTCTCTAACTAACATATCTTCTAGGAGATTCCAAGATCACATGGGTAACCAATAAATCCCCAAAAAGAACATGCGTGGGATTTTCACGTGTGTAGTCCTAGATATGTGTCCAAATAAGTTATTTCCCAAGGCTTCTCTACTATAGTGTTAGAGAAATATCAAAAAGTTTTCTAAGAGGGTGTTTTTATGTGAAAACTCTAAGTAGGTACAAAAAGAGTTATTCTCATGGTCTAGGGAGGGTTCTTATGCACATTTGAGGATGTGTCCATACCCTACAACCCAACACTCTCCCCCCCTAGACTTTTGTCATCCTCGACAAAGCTAGAAAGGAAGATCATACACAACTGAACTGTTCCAAGTGGAAGTCTTCAAGTATGAAAATCTTGAGGTCTTCAAAATTTGTAATTCTTCAGTCTGCAAGGCTTCAAGCTGCAAGTCTTCAGTCTTTACTTCAATCTGAAAATCTTCAATCTTCAAAGCTGGGTGACACGATCCCCTTGGGGGGCAGTCAGCCCAGCCTACACCTCACTGCGTAGTCCCATGTAGGACTGATAGAGCCTCACCCAAGAACTTGAAATCAAACATACAAAACACGAGTAGACTGTTTTTGAAAGGAGGTAAAATATAACATTTAGTTCAATTTAGTGTCCACTTCAGGGAACATCAAGTCTTATAGGACTTTGTCGTCTAGAGAGGTCTTCATGGAGAACAAGTATTTTCTTTGAATCAAGAAGATGTCATTGTGTGCATTGATTACCTCTATTCCCAAGAAGTACTTTAGAGTTCCAAGATCAGATATCTTGAACTCCTTTTCTAGCTTTGATTTGATATCTTTAATACCTACAATATCACTTCTTGTGATGATCAAATCGTCCACATAGATGCATATGTATACCGTCTTGTCTCCTTGCTTCTTCATGTAAAGTGATGGATCTGCAACACTTTCTTTGTATCCACAACTTGATAAATAATCCACTAACCTCTGATTCGAGGTTCTTTGGGATTGCCTTAGTGCATATAATGCTTTCCTTAGCTTGCAAACATGATTTGGGTACCTCATACTAGCAAATCCTTGAAGTTGGCTCATGTAGACTACTTCTTCAAGCTCTCCATTGAGAAAGACATTCTTCACATCCAACTGATGTAAGCTCCATTTCCTTGATGTGGCCACTGCAATCAAAGTCCTAATTATTGGCATCTTGGCTACGGGGCTGAAAGTTTCATCATAATCTATCCCATAGCTTTGGGAGAAGCCTTTCACCACCAACCTTGCTTTGTACCTAGCAATGGAACCATCTGAATTTCTTTTAATTTTGTAAACCCACTTATTACCTATCACCTTCATGCCTTCTTGAGCTGGTACCAAACTCCAAGTATGGTTGTCATCAAGTGCTTTGATCTCTTCCTTCATTGCCTCTTGCCATCCTTGCAATCCTTAGCTTCTTCATAACTAGTTGGTTCTTTGTGCTTGATTACCCGAGTCATGTATGCATAATGCTTTGCAATGAAATTATCATATGTTAACCTTTGAACTAGATATCTTACTCTTGAAGACCTTCTTTCACTTCCTTTAGGTATGGTTGCCATCTTCTTTCTTTTTTTTTCCACTCTTGGAGTTTGAATTTCTTCTATCTCTTCAGCTTTCAACATGCTCTCGTCCACATAGCTTCCTTCTTCAACTGAAATCTTCTCTTTGCCTTTGAATTTGCTTTCTTCAGAGCTAGTTTCTCTTTCCCATGTCCTTGTGTTGCATGAGTTGCTTGGGCCACTTAAATCCATTCTTTCTTGAACTCTGTCATCATTCTTTTTATCTTTCTCACTTATCTCTTCAACCTGCAATGGACTCGTGCATGCATACCAAGGCTTCAACTCATCAAAGAAAACATCCATACTTACCTTTAGCTCCTTGGTGATGGGATTATAGCATTTATAGCCCTTTTGTTCCATAGAATATCCCAAAAAAAATACACCTTTCAGATTTGGCATCTAATTTTGACCTCAACTCTGGAGGTACATATACATAGCATATACAACCAAATATTCTACAAAGTGAAATGCAAGGTTTTCTTCCACTCCATGCTTCCTCAAGGGTTAGATGATGTATACCTAATTTAGGACATCTATTCATGATGTATGTGGTTGTATATGTAGCCTCTCCCCAATAACAATACGGCATATTCATTTTGTTGAGTATACACCTTGCTACCTCTGCTATGTGTATGTTCTTTCTCTCTGCTACCCCATTTTGTTGAGGGGTATACCTGCATGTAAATTGTCTTTTGATGCCATTGACCTGCAAAAATTCAAAAAATTCATGGTAGAAGTACTCTCCCCCTCCATTGGATCTCAAAGTTTTGATAAACTTGCCAGACTCCTTCTCCACCCGTGCTTTGAATTTCTTGAAGTAGTGGAACACATCTGATTTGTTTCTAATGCAATACAAACATACTTTTCTTGAAAAGTCATCAATTAAGGTTACAAAATACCTATTTCCAACAAGGGATGCTTCTCTTGTTGGACCCCAAACATCCGTGTGAATGAGGTCTAAAACATTTGCACTTACATAGGTACTCTTCTTGAAGGGCAGCCTTGATTGTTTTCCTTGTTGGCAAGCTAGACAAATTTCATGCAACATTTTAGATGTAAAATTTGGTAGGCCTCGTACCAAGCTCCTTTGCATTTCCTTGAGCTTTTTTAGGTTGATGTGACCTATTTGTTTATCCCATAGATCCAAATCTGCTATCCTCTTGTCTCCATATGTGACATACATTGAATGGTGTGGATGATTTATGTCCATTGTGAACATTCTCCCTTGCTTTTTTTCTTTTTCTATGAGCTTGAAACCTGCCCATAGATCCTCAACAAAACATCCTCTTTCATTGAACCTAACTGATAGCCTTTTTCTACCATTTGGCTTACCAAAATCCAGCTTTTGGTAATAGTAGGGACATGTAATACCTCTAATAAGCACTTTGCTCTTTGATTTCCTTCCAAACTGATATCTCCCAAATGTTGAATGGTATGCTCTGAGTTATCACCTGTTTCCACATGTCCTTGATGCTTTGGGACCTGCAAATTACTAAAAAGATCCTTTCAACATGACATATGATTGCTACATCCACTATCTACATACCATACATCTTCACTAGCTTGAGTTGTATCTTCACCATACCTCATGGCAAGTAAATAATCATTCCCTTGGCTGGATGATGTGTTTGCATAATTAACTTGCCCTCTATGATTGTTGTTGTTGCTTTGATTCCCTTGTCTTTGAGCTCTATGGTAACATTCATTTGCAAAATGACTAGGCTTACCACATACAAAGCATCCGTTTGAAGTGGGTTGTCCTCTTCCACCAAATCTTGCATCTCTTCCTCTATTTGTGGCTCTTCCACCTCTTTCACCTACATTTTCTTGTTTTCCTTGACCTCCTTGATTGCTTTGATCTCTTCCTCTTCCTCTTGTAGCACATCGGTTGTGCCTTCCTCTTCCTCTACCTGCATACAACAATTGCCCTTGGCTATCCTTGTCATTATGACCACCAAGGTTCATCTCGTCTGTCACCATGAGAGTGATTAGTTGATCAAAATTAGGAAGAGAGTCCCTTACATACACTGAAGTTGTGAAGGCCCTCCATTTCTCATCATCCCTAAGTCCATTTAGGGTGTGCGCAACAAGATCATCATCATCTAGGGCACAACCGATTGACCGTAGTGCATCTGCAAGCTCTTGAACCTTTAATATGTAATCATTAGCACCTTGAGAGGGGATTTTCCTAAGATTATTTAGCTCATTCTTGAGCTGAATTTTTCTAGCTTTTGTGGCGGTTGAGTACAATCTCTCCAAGCACTCCTACACCTTCTTCGATGT
This sequence comes from Ceratopteris richardii, assembly GCA_020310875.1. Classification (NCBI taxonomy): domain Eukaryota; kingdom Viridiplantae; phylum Streptophyta; class Polypodiopsida; order Polypodiales; family Pteridaceae; genus Ceratopteris; species Ceratopteris richardii. The sequence continues at coordinate 119,283,300 of CM035414.1, forward strand.
ATCCAAATCTTGAATATGCCCTATCATGGAGTTGCTAATATGCTAAGATAAAATGAAAATGACTCTTTTGTCCCTTTCATCCCACTCTCTTACTGCTCTTCTCTGGTCATTGGTTGGATTTACCTCATCTATGTAGGCTTTTGGCTCTCCATCACTCACAAGTCCCCACAAACCTTTCCCCATCAAAAAATTGCTTATTGTAAATCGCCATGGTTGGTAGTTTCCTTTTTTGAGCTTCTTAATATGAGCATTGAGATCATCCATGGTGCCTCCTAGCTCTTTTGAACCTCCCCCTTGATGCAATGAAGTTGAAAAAGGTGTCTTTTACCTCAAAAAATAGAGCTACTCCTCTTGATGAAGTTTCTCTTTGATTTGATGATGTATTTGCTTCCCCTTGTTGTTGACATGCCCGTTCTTTGTGTCCTTCCTTCAAACTTTGATGAAGTCTTTACTTCACTTCCGTAGCTCCTTGATACTCCACTTATAGCTCTGATACCACTATTGGAGGATAAACACTCCTATGTGCACAACAAAAGCAAATGAACCCTCCTAGGATCCTAAAATTTTTCATATATAGGCTCTATATTTTCTGAATTTCTCTGCATACATGCAGAGATTGAAAATAAAAATTTGAAAGCTTAAATTAGATATAAAATCTTTCAAATGAGAGTAAAATCACTCCATTTGGACACTGGATGATGGCTAGACCAGCTGCAACAAGACAAATACCTTGATCTTTTCATAGAGTATGAGCTAACTAGACAGATACTGTTCTAGACATTTATTTGCACATGTGCAAACACTGAACCTAAGACTTATAACAATAAAAATAGAACTTATAAGCTTTCCAAAAAGATAAAAATCATTGAAAATGGATTCGGGATGAAGGAGAAACCGGGGGGTCTGCCACGATCATCTAGAGAGAAAGAGTATGAAAAAGTGAAATCTCTGGAAAATATGCAGAGAACAACTAGTAGCGGGTGTGCTTAAGCAAGGGGGCAGCTTGGGCTTGTATTTCCACAACCCTAAGTCATAATACAACTCATTAGAGGTTTTAAATACCACATACTTACCTCTTTAACCAATCAAAAGCATATACATGTCAAAAGTAGGTCCAATCACATCAAGAGGTGAGATAAGTCTTCTCTAATCAACTCCTTTCCATTATGGGAATTATTTGATGCCTCCAACTCGTGGAAATCATCCTCCTTTGATTGTGGATGATGTGGAAGGTCCAATTTGGGGCATGTTCCCACACTTTTGAGCTTGAAAAACTTTCAACATGTTGTAAGGTGAAGTATTTCTCCTAGAGGGTTTCATTGTCTACTTCCATGCTTGTAATCTTTGAGATTCTGCTTGGAAGGCCGTATTCTGATCCTCTAATCGTTGATAATCTTGTTTTAGCTATGATACACATTGAATCACCATGTTGAAAGTATTATTTACAATATTAGATGTAAGGGAGGTAGGGTGGAGTGCAAGGGGAATGGGAATGGGGATGGGAATGGTGGATGTAATGCATGAGAATATCGGTGATGTTGGTGGAGGGGAGAATGGGGATGGTGGGAGCATGGGGGGTGCAATGGGTGGAGAAATTTCCATAGGATCGGATGTGCGGTGCTTGTGAGCATTGGCTCTGTGGTTGGTGTTGGTTTTGATATGGGTATACATATGTCTTTGCCTATCCATGGCCTTGCTTCCACTCTACATCAGTCATATCATATTGATTGTCACAATGCCCTATGCACAACCTCTTGAACTCCCAAGGATTCTATTAGTAACTTGAGTGTATTGATGAACTGAGGGTCCACCCCTTCATCTACAAGGATTTGATCTATTACGGCTTTCCCTGATGCAAATGAGACTCTATGCCGTTCTTGCACCACCTTGATTGTACCATATAATTTCTATAATTGGGGGATGTATGTGGGAGCACGTATGAGTTCAGACGCTTCTTGTTGCTCTTCTTGATCTCTTTCCTCATGTTCATCCTTGCCTTCTTCAGATTCTTTGTCTTCATCATCATCTATGTCATCTTCTTCATCCTCATCGACTATAGTAACCGGCACTTGTGATGTGGTTGCTCGTGGTTGAGAACGTTTCACTAGTTGCTGCTCACTCGATTCAATATTCACCTCTCTTAAGATCTACAAAATCCTCATTGGTGAGCTGTTCCAGGTGTACTCCTCCAGAGAATTCAAGGTCTATGGGGATTGGTGGAAATATCAAGCTTAGGCCCTTAGAGCTACATCTTGCGAGGTGTAGTGTGAATGGGCATACAAGTCGAGGTGGGGGAGTGACATCTAGGGTTAAAGTGGCTCCTCGTGGTTGAGCACAAGGTACTGCTCCTCGCATCCTTTTTGATGGGGGTCCTATGGATGTTTGTCCTTTGAATTGTTGTACCCTATTCCACATTAGAGCCCTTTGAATTGGAATGTCATAAGCCAAACATCCATAAATAATCTTGGTCGGGGCACAACATCTATACAATACTGACTTACGCAGCCATCATTTGTGCATTGAGTGGATTTGATCAATAATCCAGTGAGGTAGGTTAATTGTTAAGTTCTAAGTTTCTTCAAGATATAAACTGAACCATACTTTCTTATGTGGCATGGTGAACCCGTCTTGTGTTGAAAAGGCAAAATGCTGCATACACATTCTAAGGTGAACGACAATGTTAGGCATCATGGCCACCATATCTTTGAGTGAGGTTTCAATTCTTCATGCTCTTTGGCACTAGAATCTCTTTCTCAATCGGTATGTGCATCCTCTCATATCGAGAGCATCGTGTACTAGGTTATTGGTTAACTTACTTACTTTCTCATCATTAAGATGAGAAATATTTTATTCAAACATAACTAATATTGTATTTTACATAGACAAAGCAATACATAGGTAAGTGACCTTTGTCATCAATATTTATGTCTAACTAGAGGTTGGAGGATAGATTCCTCAAGAACAAACAACATTTTATTGCTAGTTGGCACAAGTTAGTGCTATGGTTATGATCATCCATACATATATTAAATGCTTGTATTTGATTGGTTGTGATAAGGTTAATGAATGTGCAAGAAGCACAATGACTAGAATGACATCCATAGATATTCACTTTCATTGAATCTCATTATCTTCATGGATCAATTACAATTAATATTAGGCCATGGATCAGTTACACCAAAAAAGTTTGCAATGTCTTATATCACATTGGGCATTTTCTGTATATGTACATTTGTTGAGATATAGAATTTGAAAAAATGAAGTCATTCCTTGAGCCTCTTTAAAGAACTTGGCTCTGGCAAATCACCTCTATATATGAGGAACTCTTTTCTCCTGTATCCAGAAATGCTTTTTAAATCTGACACCCCTGCAGCCATTGCATAGCTTGAATAACAAAGAAAGTACCTTGCCCTTGAAGCATTGAGTCCTAGGGCATATCCAAAAATTCTGAATGCAGCTGCTCTTTCAAGCAGCAAAACTCTGAAAGCATTAAATGGTATTGGAGTAAAACCCATGTATTTTGATAGAGTCCTCAAGCAGAACAATGCAAAGTCTGGCTCCTCACTATAGTGCTTGTGAATAACACAAAAAGTTTCTGGGTTCAAGTTTGGAAGATAGTGGATAATAGAATGAATATCCACCTTTGCTTTTCCTTTCTCTTCTATGGATTTTCTTGTTCCCTTGCCCCTGCCACGGTAATTGTCTTCATCCAATAAAGTTAACTATGGTAAAAATGAAAAACAAGGTCAGATGAAGTGCAAGCACACTTTAGGAGTCATGAAAAGTAACTTGAAACAATTAGACATAAAGCAAGAGACACGACCGATGCAAGCGATAAGGGTCTTTAGAGAAATTTAGACGGTTCTTATCGCTTGCATCGGTCGTCATCAATATCTCTTTGCAAACTACCTAGAAACATGTTATATTTGCTGAATGAGGGGAATTCTTACAAGCCAGATATCTATTATCAATGCTGCATGCAACTCCTAGACACGAGCGAGCAAGCGATAAGGCCCAACAGAAAATATCCAATGGGCCTTATCGCTTGCATCGGTCGTGATCGATTTTTGACACTTCTAATGGAGATCTTGGACAAATCCGATAGAAGCTAGAGATTTTGCATCGGTCCCATCTCATATCCTTAGCCTAAAATTCTTGAGAATATTTTCAACTGTATACCTTGACGTCATCTTCCTCAAGTCCAAACATGACCGATGCAAGCGAGAAGGCCCAACGGAAAATATCCGATGGGCCTTATCGCTTGCATCGGTCGTGATTGACTTCTCACAGTCTAAATGGAGACCTTGGAGAAAACTGATTGCCCGCATCTCATCTCCTTAGCCTAAGAATCATGAGAATATATTTTACTCTATACCTTGATGCTAGAGATTTTGCATCGGTCCCATCTCATATCCTTAGCCTAAAATTCTTGAGAAAGCAAGCGATAAGTCCCATCTCATATCCTTACCTTAACACGACCGATGCAAGCGATGAGGCCCAACAGAAAATATTCGATGGGCCTTATCGCTTGCATCGGTCGTGGTCGATTTCTCACTAAAAATGGCGATCTTGGACAAAACCTAAAATTAATAAGAATATATTAAACAACATACCTTGACCTTATCTTCCTCCTCGATGAGCTCGTTTGAGTCAATACAAATTGTTCCTTTGTCCTCAGCAACATCCAAGAATGAATAGTGGCGCCCAAACGAGTATATTCCAAGTTGCTTCTGATGCTCATCAAAATCTTCATTAGCAAGTCTTGGCTTCTCTGAGATAGCTTTCTCAAAGCATCTTGAAAGGGCTTGTGATGAATCTTTGATTTCTTCATTAGACAAATCCAAATCAAGACGCAAAAATTCTTCTTTTCTTTCTCCTTTCTTATTGATGAATCTCCTTGCAACTTCTTCTGACTCAGCTATAGCTGCAAGGCAGTAGTCCTCAGATTGAAAAGTTCCTGAATGTAAAATAGAGGTATAAACTCTTTTTTAGAGATAAAGTAAAAAGGTAGATTTGGGAGAAGTAGGGACTTCTCAGACACTTGAACTTCTTCAGTTGGCTCCCTTATTGCAGTCTCTGCTTTAAAAATGGCTTTGACCTGCTCTTGTTTTGCTTGGAGATTGATCTCCTCAACAATCTCCATGACACCTTTCATAGTTTTTGAGCTCCCCTCAAGTGTCAGCTCTAACAAAGGCTCGTCTTCAACATGAACATTTTCCTCCTTTTCAACTGAGATGTGATCAAGCCATATCAAGAAGGCAATGTTTAAAGGGAGCAAGCAGTAGTCCTTTTCATGCTTTGGGCATAAATCAAGCTTCCTTGGCAAAGGGGATATCCTTTTGCATTTTCTTGTGATTTTTGCCCTATCTATTGGATCCTTCCCAAAGATGTGAGGATGGACATAGGTTTTCTGAGAAATAGAAAGGATCTTTCCATTGATCAACCCGAAGAAAATCTCCCACTCATCCTTAAGAAAACTTTTTGATTTCTCTAGGAGTTTTTGAAAATCAATTTTGGGGTTGAATATCGTCATTGCATCAAGAAAATAATCTACAGTTAAACCCTCTTGAACCATAAAATCAAGAAGTTTCTCTGATGGAGAGACACTAAGGATCTCATTCATTCCCTCCATCTTAGCTGCAGCTTCTCTTGTATGTCTATGAGGAAAACACAACCGATGCCAGCGACTACAGCGAGTCAACGTAGGTCAAACGGGGAAAATCGCTTGTATCGATCGTGTCGGGGACGAAAACAAAATACGCATGTAACTGAGAAAATTCTCTGAAGGTTCAAAATTTGAATTTGTGAAGGAAGTTGCTATTTATAGGCGAGGAGGGAGGAAGTAATGGTTGAATGACATGGACCAATCACTAAGTGCCACGTGGCAGAGCGTAAGATGGCTGATTCAATGGATAGATGATGTGGACTAATCAAATCATGCCAGATGGCAAAAGATGTTGGAATTTGCAACGGCTATATGACGTGGACCAATCGTGGCATGCCACGTGGCATCAATGGTCAACTCAATTTTGGGACCTATTTAAGCTTCCTTGTTCATTTCTTTCTTTTTTTTTGTCAACACTTTCCAAGCGTCGAGGTTCCATCGCCACCAAGTTTTCAAGCTGCTTCTTCACAATTTCTATAGAGAGCACTCTTTGCGTTAGGTAATATGGACACGACCGATCGAAGCGATCAGGGTACATCCGAGATTTTTGGATAACCCTAATCGCTTGGATCGGTCATGTTTGTTAAATGGCATCGAGTCCTTGCATGCTTGAGTATTATGCTTGAAAGCGATTTGAGTATTATGCTTGAATTCAGGGACGACCGATGCAAGCGATTAGGGACATCCAGGCAACTACAGACGACTCTTATTGCTTGGATTGGTCGTGTCTCTGAAAGTGCAAAGAGTCATTGATCATAGCTTGCAAATTATGTTTTTCTAAGTGATACTTGATTATTTTGCATTCTAAGATATATTTGAACTAGTATTGATTGATATTTGATGATGAATTCAAGGACGACCGATGCAAGCGATTAGGGACATCCGGGCATTTACGAATGACTCTTATCGCTTGGATCGGTCGTGTCTCTGACAGTGGAAAGAGTCATTGATCATAGCTTGCAAATTATGTTTTTTCTTACTGATACTTGAGTATTTTGCATTGTAAGATATATTTGAACTAGTACTGATTGATATTTGATAATTCAAGGATGACCGATGCAAGCGATCATGGACATCTGGGCATTTTCGGATGACTCTTATCGCTTGGGTTGGTCGTGTCTCTGACAGTGGAAAGAGTCCTTGATTAAAATTTTTGAGAGTAAGTTTCCTTTCTTTCCTAATTCCTTGCCTAAAGACTCTCATTTTGTGCAGAGTATGGCTAGGACCAAAAAGACAGCAAGGAAGTTGTACCCTGAGGGTCAGGACCAAAATGCCCCGGAACAAAATGCCTAGGAAGAAAATGTCTAGGAGCAAAATCCCCAGAAGGTTCAAGGCAATGTATCAGACAAGCCTTCAAAGAAAAGGGTCAAGTACCATGTAAAGTCTTTGAGGGAAATTAGAAGAGCTCAAAAGTCTGTGGGATTATTGATCCCTAGACTTCCATTTATGAGAGTTGTCAAGCAGATCTCAGCCAACCTCTGTTCTTTGATGAAGGCCTCATCCTTTATCAATGTGAGGTGGCAAACTTAAGCACTACTATGCCTGCAAGAAGCTGCAGAGGACTTTGCTATTGATTTTATGAATGATGCCTATTTATGTGCTGCTCATGCACATAGGGTAACACTAATGGCAAAGGATTATGTTATTGTTTCAAGAATAAGATATAAATTTGATAAATTTCTGGTTCCTATTGATCACCATGATAAAAAATTAAATATACCTCCAGCTCGAGCACCCAAAACAACAGTTGTAATTGAAGAGATCAACCCTAAGGTCACTCATGATCATGAAACTAGAACTGCAGCAAATAGTGAGGAGGAGAGGAAAAAGCAAGGATTATTTACAGAGGAAAGTGTCATCTTAACCCAGATTGAAAAGTTACAGAAAGCAAATAAAGAGCTCCTTAAGAAAGGTGATGGGCAGATAATAGTTAATGTTGCAATGCCATGGCAAAAAATTGGTTTCTTGACATTAGACCTAAAGACAACAAAATGTTGAGGGAGCTTCATGTTGAAATATCAGATAGTGTGGTCAACATTTCACTCAGGTATATCTAGAGGCCATAAAGTGCTCTTGTATTGATTAATTTTCAAGTTCCTTAACTGAATTTTTATTTCTTGATTTGTAGGGTTCTTCTTCAACAATGTGAGGAAGCGGTTCAAAGAAAAGTATTTATTTTAGATCCTCTGGTGACACAATGTTTTTTGCATAAACATGGAGATGCCAAGTCCTTTCTACATAATTTTACAGAAGAGGTAGAATGTGTTATCTACCCATATATTGAAAAGTAAGTATTCATCTTCATTTTGGAAAGATATTTATTTCATTCAAGAAAGTATATTTACATGCAACTCATTGACAGGGGCCATTGGAGTTTGATTATTGTTGGCTTCAATGCATATCAAGCTCTTTTCCTCAATTCTCTTCAATCACAACATGGGAATTGCAAAGTGTAAGTTGCTATACATTTATGTGTACTCTTATGATACTTTATAGATAGATGCCAAGTGTGGAGCGGATAACTGCTGAAAGCATGGTCTTCCCTCCGCTTTATGGTCTTCTTTAGCGCTTTTTGTTGAAAACAAGTTGCGTCGCGAAGAAGGAGTGTAAGTTGCTATACATTTTGTTGTTCTCTATTTAAGAGCCATGCCATCCATTCTGATTTTTACTTTATAATGCAGTGCTGCAAAGCTTCTCAAGATGCATATTGATCAGAATTTTCCTGGAATTGCTAAAATGAATGAACAAAAGCAATTTGGATACATACAAATTCATGTGCCATTGTAGAGGGACTCAACATCATGTGGCTGGAGAGTGATTGCAAATGCTATAAGATTCTTAGAAAGAAGGTTTTACAGTCCTGAATTGAATTTATCAGACTACCCAGATGCATGGATCATCTTGATCAGAGAGAGAGCAATAAATGGCATCATGAAACATGCAATTTGCCCCTATGATCCAGACTCACCTCCACCCCCTCCACCTGATAAAAAAAATTCTGAAGATAAAAAGAAAGGGCTTCCTCTTCACTCACCATTAAAGCATGGGACCAAGAAAAAGAGTGAAGCTGAAAGCTCCAAAAAGGGACAGAAGCAACAGAGAAAACAGGACTCCAAAAATAATAGAAAGGGTTGAATCATTTTTAAGTCTTAGATTGAAATCTATTGTAAAACCAACATAGGTTGGAAGATTTATTTATGTACAAATTGTATGTACTTATGCCAATCTTCATGTGGAAGATGGTAATTGTAACCATATTTATTTGCCTTTACAATATTTATATGCCTTTACAATATTTATATGCCTTGAGAAATATACAGTTGTATTGAACCTCTTGATAGTTAAACAAAAGTTCATTGCATGGTCCAATTAAATTTGTTCGTGTCACAAATATGACTGCATTGTGGGTTTCTTACTTCATTATTGTTGGAAAGTTTAAATTGGAGAAGATACAAAGAATATAAAGAATTAAGAGGACACGACCGATGCAAGCGATACGAGGAATCGAAGAATTTTTGGATTGCCCCTATCACTTGCATCGGTCATATTATCCATTTCAACATAGGATCCCCTTTTAGCAACCTTGAATGAGATGAGCTGTTGCTAGTTGTTTTTATACTCATGAGTGAAATCTTTACGCAAGGTCACTTATTGAAGTCTCTCGCGGTAGTTTGCTAACACAACCAATCTAAGCGATAAGGGCCATCCGAAAAGTTCAGATTGCACTAGTCGCTTGCATCTGTCGTCTTCTCTAATCTCGTCTCCTCTGTTTTATGCCTTAAGTCATGCTCTTCATATTTTGAAATATCAAACTTTGGATTGGAATTTGCACCAGGTTCTCCACCCTCTGTTATATTACTTGTTATGTGTACCATGACAATTTCTCTTGCATTACTTGAGGATAGAAAAGATGGATAGAATCAAATTATTTTATTGAGACTAATGTGCACCTTTGATAGACTATAATAATTAAATTGAAATTAGATATTGAATTCTAGATCTCTTGTTCATCTAGAATTAACTTATGCAAGTTCCTGTAAAATTATTTCTTAGTTGGAACCTCATCAGAATGTTAAGATTAAACAAAAAAATGCCAAGATGAGTTTAGATGAAGGGGAATAATTGAAGTAATCAATTCACTCATGCAAATAAAAATCAATGGAAATATGAAATAAAGGACTAAAAAATATCTAAGAATGTCTTGGTTTATATTCTTATCATTGTACAATAAGAACCTCATCCTTGAAAGTAAATTACAAAATGCAAATATGAATATAGACATTTAAAATTCATAATTTACCACACATTCTTTGTCACCATCCTGCAAAGAAAATTCAATGGAAGTATCAATAGAAGCTTCTATTAGAGGAAGATACATTATGTAAGAATGTCAGGGTTAACTTTTTACCATCTTAAGGGTTGGAATTTAATCACCCTTGGTGGTAGATCTACACTGTGATGATACCTCATCAAGGTATTCTAGGAGCTCCCTTAGATTTCTGAGATTCCAATTTGCAGTGACAATTATTTTCCTTGATTGAAAATCTGGATGAATCAATACTTCTAACTCAAATTCTGGACAGCTCTCCTCTGAGTCCAAGGCTATCCAAAGTCCAAGCTTTTTTTTCCACCTTCTATAGTGATATCCTAGAACCAGAGATTGTCGACATATCTGATATGAGATTGAAAGAGAATTGGGACTAACTTTACATAAAATAATGTCACCTAGCTTTTGAACTTCTTTGCTATACTATTCCCTACCTAAAACATCATCAATCTCTGAAATAGAGACTCTCCTATTCAACCACATTGTTTTTGTTTTCTGTAATAACATGTTTTTAAAGCATGCTACAAAGACATGAATAGGCAAAAACCATTGAATCTTTATCCTTCTCGAAATTCGGCCTGCTGACATTGCCTTTTGGATGTCAAATTTAATTTTGCATAGAAAACTTGAAACTCTTGAATGATCAGGACCATCCCAATCTAATGAAGAGATGCAAAGACCAGGTACATGTACAAGATTTCCGTAAGAACTCCTCCCTGATGGCACTTGATAATCTGCATAATGGACAAATAACTCTATGCTATTGAAAAATTGAACATATTTGTTTGCATACATGAGTTCTGCATATTCCTTATGAAGAACTCTGAATGTTCCTATTAAACATTCAACAGGTTGCCATTCCACAATATTGGAAGGAAAGATATCTGCAGTACAAAAACATATGTTTTATTATACAAAAACAATTGGAATGATAGAAGAGCATTGTCAAACTTCACTTATAGTACGAAGGGAATTGCAGATGGTTTTCTAGAACAAGATCCTTAGCAGTGTACACATGTTGTACTCGTGCAAACCAACCACATCTCTTCAATTTGAAACTGAGAATACGTCCCTTCCAGTGGTTTCTTGTGTTGTCTCTTTTGGCACGCTTGACTTTATGGGCACCTCTGCAGCTAGGAAGCATAGTTACCCATTCATTTACTTTCATAGAAAAATGTTTCCACAAAGAATCCTCTCTTCTGTTGTAAACCTCACATGAGGTTACACGATTGGAAGGACGACAAGAAGAAGAAGCCATTTGAACTTAGAAGAAGAAGAATGTTCAAAGCGAGAAACTAACGTTCACAACTTTTGGCAGTATTTATAGAGAAAAAGGCTTTGTACACGTGGAAACTTTTGATTTGATGTAAACCCTGTCGCTGAATGATCATGAAATTTTGTGAATCCAAAAATATTTCGTATCTTCAAAAATCAATTCCTTCTTAGGAATTCGAGAATATGCTTTGTGTAGTGTGCCAAAGTATCTTTTTTTGCATCAAACCGAAAAATTGTACATTGAATACGAGACTCTTCATCACTTTAGCGGCGCTTTTAGAGAAAATTGTATTAAAAAAAGAAATTCTTCATACGGTTAAAAGAGACAACAATGTTATATTCTTGTACATGTGGAAAGACTCCATTTCTCAATTTCCTTAATCTCTCATTAGCAAACAACCCCTTTTCGGCCGTTTTTCGCCCTAATGGTATGTTTATGTGTATGTTTATGTGTATGTGTATGTGTATGGGTATGTATATGTGTATGTGTATGTGTATGTGTGTATGTGTATGTGTATGTGTACGTGTATGTGTATGTATAGAACCCATGACATGTATCTTCATGCAAGAATGGCCCCCTCACAAAATTTTAATTTTGCCAAAAGCATTCCAACTACACCTTCCCTTTTTGGAAAACTCTTATTGCATCCATAATTCCACTAAATCTAGCGAGATCAATCCTCTTAACTATATCCCATCCTTCTTGCCATAGGGATCTTTGTATCACTTGTGATGTCTCCTTGGAATGTTGCACCAATCTTGAAGGATATTCTCTCACCATCTCACCCGTGCATAACCTCAGTTCCCTCAAGTGGCACCTTGAATCATGATGGTACAACATGAGGTTCTATTTATGAGAGCCATGAAGATACTCAGCAGACCAAGTTCCTCCTCCTCTCTATAAGAAGACCAAAGATCAAGAGCAAGGGATGCACCCACATAGAGAGACATACATATACATGTAGATAGAGAGATATAAAGAGCAACAAACAAAGATAGATATCGAGATAGGCACTACATATATATGTATTGATTTTGTGGTCCTTAGAAGGTTAGTATAATGAAGAATTTTGAGTGTAGGGTTGCAAGATTGCTAGATCTATTGATCGAGAGATAGTGACACTAGACCACTACCTAGAGAAGCTGCTCAAGGTCTAGCAACCAATAAGGCAAGGTAGAGCTGTAGAAGGTTTGAGAGAGTAGCAGTTGTGGAAGGAGCCACTAAGAGGCATGAGATTGCTATTGTGAGGTTGTTTTTGTGCATGTTTCATTGAGTTATTCATGAACATCTCATTCTCCCTAAAGGACTCCTCAATCTATTGTACTACATGTAGGATTAGCTACGTGTGTGTTGGTTTTGCATCTTTTCAAGAAATCTTACTCTAGCTCTTACTACCCAAAGAACCTCTTGATTAGCTGAGTTTCCCATAGGATCTATTCTGTAAGTTCAACCTACAAGGTTTGCTCAAGAGCCTCTATGGAAGCAAAAAAACTTGGTGTACTATGGGTTGGTTCTTGCTAGGTCTTTAGTGCAAGGATTGTTGTACAGTTGACTAGGTTGTAGCAACGATCCCCATCTAGTATCACAAGTTGTTTGTTTCTATTCATTTTTGTGTCACTTCTCTTAAAGTGTTGTCTATTCCCTATTCTAAGTTCTTTAATTAAGTTGTGAAATATTTGATTCGACATAAGAGTAATTTCATTTAAGTTTGTCGCTATTGTGAATTCTCCAACCTCTTAGAACAGTCCTCACTACCATTATAAGCCATTTACGACAAAAAGACCCATACAATTTTTGCACGTTTGATGGGACCTAGGGGCTTAGTGATTTTTTTTGCTAGGTTTACTTCCTAAATTCTATGAGAGGACTTGATTAGGTCTTACTTCTCTTAGTCGTGTGTGCACTCCAAATAGACCCGTTAATCCTTGTAAGAGACTAGTCTAGTATAGTAAGGGTATTTAGCTCCAAACTTCTCCACCTGAACTTTCCCCTTCCGATTTTGAAATGGCTCAAGGATATATCAATTCCCTCTTATTAGGAATCAACATCAACTTCTCAACTTAAGAGATTTGGATGAACTCTAGGTGTAGTAAAAGAATTCTGTGGGTGTTGAAGAAGATACGATTGCAAGACTCATACAAGAGATTCAAGAGCTATAAGAAATAGAAGCAAGTTTGACCCTCTAGTGTGCAATATGCCAATAGTAGGGACATCCACATTAAAAGTTCCCAAAAGATCATTTTGCAATTCTACTGTGGGAAGATGGGGCACGAAGCTAGGGGATGTTACTATCTCAAGGGGATGTCAGAACCTCAACCTACTACATACTAGGGACAACCAGGCTTGATCGCTGAGAGCTCCGTCCTAATGGTGCCGCCCGTGGCTATTGCATAGGGCTCCATCCTTGGAAATGCTCTAGAGGCACCACTATTTTAGTCCTCTTTGTCCATCCCTAGCATGCAGAGTAGTCTCACTAACCCAATCTACCCAAAAATGTGCCACCATGTGTAAACTACCCAGGCATATGTGATTGCTACACTAATGACTATTAGAAGAAAACCTCCTCTAAACAAATGAATAATTTGTCCCATGTTTTTGTTGACCCGATTCCCACATGGTGTGCACCTCTTTGATCGCCCACTACCCATGTTGTATAGCCACATGAGATATTGTAGGTAAGAGTGCATGCTAGAGCGCAAAAAAGTGCTAGAGGATGGAGGTAGAGTGGCACAAACGAGTCCATGAGAGAAACAAGAAAGAAGAGTGGGGCATCTAGCTTGTAGGAGGGAACAAGGAAAAAGAGTGGTGGTACCCAACTTGTGGGAGGAAGCATCAAAGGAAGAGCATGTCAGCGAACGCTTCCAAAGCATTATGAAGAAGTTGTTAACATGCATAAGGACAAGAGCAAAGAACAAAAGCGAAACAAAATTATAGATGATGCTTTCCACATGGCCCAACAATAGATGGAGGTCGATACTCATAAGCCAATAATTAGCATCCCTAAGGCTCCCCTCTCAATCAATGATATATTAAGGAGCACTTATCAACAATTCAATCTTTGTGATCTATTGAGCATGAATGCCCAATTCAGAAGTGAAATGTTGAACCTCATAAACTCCCTAGGTGCACGGACTTTCATAAGCAATGACCATGGTACTTGCTTAGTGGCAAAAGCTATGTTGACTCACTCCTTTAGTCTACAAGAGTCTACAAGTAAATGTAAAGATTGTAGGCTTGGAGATATCTATAGTTATCATTGATGGTAACTCACATATCAACTTGATGTCGAAAGCAACTACGTAGTGATTAGGACTCTGGCCATTCAAGGATGCACAATTCATTGTGACCATGATAGATCAAAATAAGGTAAAACCCATTGGAATAGTTGAAAGTATCATCCTAGCTATGCATGGATTGCAATTAATGTTGAACTTCATGGTCCATAGGCTTCTTCGCTTACCAAGAGGCTTTCCTCTACTCATAGGATGGCCTTAGCTTTGTTATGCTAAAGTGATTCACGAATAGGGGGTGTAATTTCGTGTGGGTGCGTGTTGGCATACAAAGCAACAGAGGAGTCATGCACAATACGGCAACAAGGCCAAATCATTTTTTCCATGGACTATTTACAAATCAAGTGATTTTAATCACTACACAAACATTGTAAATCCCGTTTTTGGTAGAATAGACTCCATTTTGTGCAAGCCGAGGAGTCCTTGAGCTTGAGGAGTATTAGAACTAGCGACATATCAATTTTCATAATTTTTAGACTCTGTTTGAGCCCTCAAATAGACTCTAGAACCTAATTTTTAACTAGGCCGGACACTAGGTCTGGACAAGACCAAAGCTAGTTAGAAAACTATAAAAAGAGCTAGAGAGCTCATTTTTGGGGTTAGATTGTTTGTGAATTGAGCTTATGTAAGAGATCTTTTGATTAATGCAAAAAACTCCATTGTTCCTCTCCTTGTTCTTGCCTTGTGTGCGCGTGTGTGTGTCTGTGTGTGCATGCTTGTGTGCTTCTCACTCACGCACTTGTGCCTTCACTTGCTCATAGTCTTCATACTAGTCCTCACGTCTCCACGGATTGACAATTATGAGGTGAATCTTCTCACGTTGGTACTCACCATTGTGCTAGAGTGACACCAAATTTGGCGCCGTTGCCGGGGAGAGAGCTTCGAGGACGAGCGTGTGATGGTAAGACGTCGAGTTGAGACATTGGAGTTATAGGTAATATCCTTCTTTCTCTTAATTTTTCTTCATTTTTTCCTTACTTTCGCATCACCATCATCACCATCATCATCTCCACCATCTCCCACCTCCATCTCCATCTCCACAAAAAATTTCAGTTTTTTGGTCATATTACACCCCCCACCTCATTTCCCTCATTTCATTGTGAGAGAGAGCGAGAGAGAGCTTGCATGCTATCTGTTTTTGGTGTGTTTTTGAGCTTTTGTTGCAGGAACTTGCTGTACCACCTCCTCCAGCAGTGTGTGCAGGTACGACAGACTCTGCACAGGTCCCGGGACGACGACCTCTGTCTATCGCGACAGACAGAAAAACTTAAAATTTTGTGAATGCATGTTTGTCACGGTAACCTACACCATTAGGGCACTCTAAATCACTAGAAGTTTCTCAAAAATTTGCGTTTTTTCAGTCTATCGCGACAGACACCGTCTATCGCGACAGACCAAAATTCCACGACAGACAGCGTCTATCGCGACAGACACCGTCTATCGCGACAGACCAAATCACGACAGACGACAGACAGCGTCTATCGCGACAGACACCGTCTATCGCGACAGACAGAAATCCACGATAGACCCCGTCTATCGCGACAGACACCGTCTATCGCGACAGACAGAAATTCCATGACAGACAGTGTCTATCGCGACAGACAGAAATTCCACGACAGACAGCGTCTATCGCGACAGACACCGTCTATCGCGACAGACAGAAATTCCACGACAGACAGCGTCTATCGCGACAGACACCGTCTATCGCGACAGACAGAAATCCACGATAGACCCCGTCTATCGCGACAGACACCGTCTATCGCGACAGACAGAAATTCCACGACAGACAGCGTCTATCGCGACAGACACCGTCTATCGCGACAGACCAAATCACGACAGACGACAGACAGCGTCTATCGCGACAGACAGCGTCTATCGCGACAGACAGAAATTCCACGACAGACAGCGTCTATCGCGACAGACACCGTCTATCGCGACAGACAGAAATTCCACGACAGACAGCGTCTATCGCGACAGACACCGTCTATCGCGACAGACAGAAATCCACGACAGACAGCGTCTATCGCGATAGACACCGTCTATCGCGACAGACCAAAATTCCACGATAGACAGCGTCTATCGCGACAGACACCGTCTATCGCGACAGACAGCCCCCACGATAGTTTGTGTCTATCGCGACAGACACCGTCTATCGCGACAGACAGACATTTTCGGCAAAAATTAAGGGGTAAATTTTTGGAAATTTAGGCTAAATTTTGGGCATATTTGCACTCTCAAATACTCATACACTTACAAAGGCCTTAGAAAAACACATTAAAACCCCTGAAAGGTTCTGTTTGTCTAGTTAACCCCCTAAACCCTGAACGGTCATAACTTTTTCATACGAAATCCATTTTTTGAGCTCTAGGGCTTGTCGGAAAGCTCGTGGCATATACTACACGCCCTCAACTGTTTTTTATAAGAATAATGCGTTGATTTTCAGATAGGATATTTGGAAGTTGACACACTGAGGGTAGGAACACCAAGGGGGCTCTAGAGGAAATTTCTAGCAATACAAAAGGGGGAACAAGGGTCATTAAAAAAGTGTCTGAAATAAATTGTCTGTCAATTGAAAGGTCAACTTGGAGCTAATCTTGGGACTGATGCAGGTCTATTGAGAAGCAATTGAGAGCGTCCAAGCAAGGGTTTTGCACAAGCTTGAGAATCAACTTCTCGAGCACTAAAGAGCAAGGATCAGCAAGAAAGGTCGGAATACTCTCAACTCCTCTTCGTCAATTCCTAGCTTAGGCTAAGAACGATTAGAAGTAGGAGTAAGTCAGGGCGACGATAGGCAACTATCAAGTTGATGCATACCTAAACTTTCAAGCTCAAGGTAAGGGCATAATCCTTGTACTGTCGAGAATTTTAAAGGGAAAGAACTTAACGCGGAACGATCAACTGTAAGTGCGAAACAACATTCAAATATTCCTGATGACGTGATATCAGACAAGACCTTAAACACGATAAAATAACTAAAAAGAACCAAGCGACTAATCTAAAGTAACCAGCAACGAGGTTGTACCCTGGGCAAAGAATTGGGCTACTTAGATAGGCATATGAACCTTAGATCAGGACGACATCTAGTAAGGGAGAGACAAAGCCTTAGATCTTCAGAGGCTAGTGTTAACCACACTGCTAGGTCTTGGGCCCAGCAGTTGAGCCACCACTCGTACTACCCTAGCTCTGAGACCAGTGAGTCAGAGATGTCTCAAGGCATGGATAGACCTACAGGAAGTTCAGGAGTGCCTTACTTGTACAGGGTGGAAGGCCCTTACAAAACACAGTTGGAATACCTTAGGACCAACCGATTAGGTGCTAGCATCTATGAGGACGGCCTAGGAAGATCTGTGGTACAGATTAAGAATCCTGATCAATCCATAGGACTAGAGCACCCAGCTGTCAAGTTTGAAAACGGTTCATACCTGGACAAAGAAGGAACCATATACATAGTCACCAGTCACCCAGATAGGACGGACGAATTTGGAAATGTGATCCCAGAAGCTGACTTAGGTGACCTGGAGCAAGGAAACATGGGTATAGAACCTCGAACCCCTCGAGGCAAATCTGTTCTCACTAGGATTATCACACCTGAGTGGGTTCCCCAAGACAACAAGAGCATAGAGTTGCTCCTCAATCGAGAAACTGACGAAGCCTTTTGGAGGTATAAATCTAATCAGCCAACTGATATAGGAACTATCATGATCTATGAGTTTAAGGATCCGGATAGCCCAGGTAGAGTGACCTACTTAGATCACACTTCGGAAAGGATCTTTGTGGTGACAGAAAATGATAGGCATGCTTACACTTGGAAAGGTGAATTCATTTTCCCCCAACCAAGATCGAATGTATCCTATGGTCACCCTGGAGCTGGAACATCCCAAGCTCATGGAACTCAAAGAGACAGAAGTAGAGATAGACCAGAAGTAAGCTTTGCCAACCCAGTGGGCAGAGAAAGAACGAGGACGGAGACGAATAGAGTAGAACCTGAGATACTTAGAGCTCACAGGAACCAAAGAAACGTGGATGGATTCCCCCTGCCGAGACCTAGAGAGCACACAAGAACTTTGAGACCGACCCAGCTAGTTAAGTCCATGAAGAATTACTTTGATGGCACAGGAGATCCCTATGATCATGTGGCGGAGTTCAAGCAAGTCTTGAGAGCTGAACAAGTGGAGGATCTATTCACGCAGTACAATGCCTTCGGTCTAACCCTTAGGAACACAGCACTTACATGGTTTCAGCCATTGGATGAGCGACAATTCAGGTGTATAGACCAACTCCTAGAGGCTTTCATTGTAGAGTTCTCTAAGAGTGGCATAAGACACAATACCTCCTCATTGATTCACAGCTTCAAACAGACTCCCCAAGAGACTGTAAGACTGGCAGGAAGAAGATTTAGACAATATCTTGAAAGGTGCCCTGTTTCGGAGCTACCCACACCTGCCAAACAAGTAGCCTTATTCCTTGATGGATTGCTGAGTACGAAATTGAGATCCTATGTGTATCTGAAGGACCCTAGGACTATAGAAGAGTGTGTACGCATGTGCATTGACATTGAAGATAACCTAGGGGAAGAACTAGAGCTTTCCAAAATCTACAAAGATTCAGATAGTGCATCTAGTCACTCTTCCACGCAATCCACATCAATTGAGGAACTCGCAGAGAAAGTGGCCCAAAAACTAGGCGTCTCTAGCAAACAAATTCCGAGGTTTACCCCAGCGAAGAGGTGCTATACATGCGGTGGTGACCATATGGCAAACGTGTGTCCCATTATGGCTCAACCCCAGGTCAATCCAAATAGCCAATATTGCACCATAGAACGAAGGTACACCAATCATACCGCACAAGATTGCCCATACAACAAGCAGGCAGTTAGGCAACCCTACCCTCAGCCATACCCGCAGCAAGGAAGATACCAGAACCCGTACCCTCCACAACCATATGGCAGGCCACAACAACCGTATCAGCAACCCTACCCAAACCAACAAAGGCCTCAGCCAGTGTTAGCTCAACAACCCCCTGCCCCAGCTAATGTGATTCCGGTAAAGTATGCTGTTGCTGAAGAAAACCTGAATAGAGCTATAGTCCCTGTAACACCCTTGCTTTCTGAAAGTGACCCGAGTGACCATAGCTTTGATTCTACACATGTTGATAGTCCCCAGGCGTACTACATGCAGTCTCCAGAACATGGTGAGTCCTATTACATCGAAGAGCCAAATGAACCTAGTTGGGAGTCAGATTATACAAACGTCATGTATGCAAACCCCAACCCTAGGCCTCAACCTAGGCAGGTAAGACCTCCATTCCCAAGAGGACCGTGCTACAGATGCCAAGGAGATCACCTCATTCGTGATTGCCCCTTACCTCCACCTACACAAAACCAGTCAGTGATGATCCAAGGCTTCTGCCAAGATTGTGGAAAAGAGCATCTCTTACGAGATTGCCCAAAGAACCCCAATAATATGCCAAAAATCACGCCTATCAATGTTATTGGGTTAGTGGTAGATTCCAGCGGAAGTGTCACTTCCACTGCACCCGTACAGGTAGTCACGAGAGCTCAAGCAGTGCAGCAAAACCAAGGGGTAGGCAAGGAAAAGAGCCCAGACGCTAGCGATACTGAGAGCCAAAATAAAAAGAGAACAAGAGCTTGGAGAGATAGCCGCGAACGCATGAAAAGGTAATGGGCAAAGAAGATGAGTGAACTTGAGGAAAGTCTACGAGAAACCAAGGCTAAAATCATAGAGATCACATCTCAACCGCACTCTCACACATTCCCACCGCTACCCTCCCCATCACCCTCCATCCCTCCACCCTCTAAGACACCCCACGTAACCCACCCACCACCCCAAGCAGGATCAGTATTAGCTGATCCCACTCCTGAAGACATAGACATGATGCTCAAAGCATATCAGGCCAGAATCCAAGAAGGGCCAAACGTCACGGATCATGACAAGTGCTATCCTAGAGCTGACCTAGAGATAGAAAGAACCAAGCTGTGCGCGAAAATGGTCGCATTGGCTCAGACTATGTTTGAAGCCAGTCGCCTTTTCAATTACTCGGGTTCAGCCAAGACGCAATTACACTTGGATGGACTTCTAGAGAAGTTAGAGGGCATAATTGCAAGATCTGCCAAGGAAGAAAAAAATCAAGAAAGAGATAAAGCAAGCAAAAACATGACCCATCCCCCATCGGAAGTTTATGTGGCCAATTCCACTGAACCAGACAACTTCCCCTCCTTAGAAAGAATAGAGAGGCTAATTGCACAATCAGAAAAGGAACCTGCCCCTCAAAGAAAGGAAAGGGCAAGAGAACGGATAAGCCAGCCTCTTCAGGAAGCCCATGTGCCTCATCAAGAAGCTTATCTTTCCCCCCAAAAGGTAGATGAGCCTCCCTCGAAAGCTTACATACCTCCACAGGTTGCCTACATTCCTTCTCAGGGAGCGTATGAGCCTGTTCGGAAAAGTAATAGAATAAGTAATCCCCCCCAGGAAGCTTGTGCTCCAGCCATCTATGAGAACGAGGAGAGAGCCAACGATAGAATAAGCCCTCCTTCCCAGGTTGCTTATGTGCCTCATTCTACGGAGCCAGACACTTCTTCTTCTATGAATCGGTTTGCACCAAACTTCCTACCAGAGATTCAAGAAGACAAATGGGATAACGAAAGTGAAGTCGCCCCTCCCTTTGAACTTGTGGATGATGCACACGATCAATTCCCACAAGACATCCCATCTATTTACGGGGAACATGAGAGTACTCAGTCTCACGAGAGAATGGATTTTGAGTCTAATTCCATACAAGAGCTACCCCACTTCACAGGCCCATGGGAAGCAAAGTCCACTTGTATGAGAGCACCTACAGTCATGGTAAGAAACGAAGATTCAGTCATACCTAGGAACACAGAGGTAGTGAAGAACACTAACGTGCAGTGCAATCTCAAGCTAGAAGAGCTACTCAAGGTTAGACCTGAAGTATGGAAACATGTCGCCAAACAAGTACCAGAAGTAGCCAAACCTCGTTCCCAGGTAGGATCCCATAGGACAGTGCCAGAAATTCCCTTGGATAAGATAGGAGATATGTGTGAAGGTGAAGAAGGGAACACCTATCTTCCCATCACCTACCAGGAGTACACCACCAAGGCAATTTTGGACTCAGGTGCAGGAGTAGCAATTGCCACTACTTCCCTATGGAAGCGTTGGGGCAAGCCAGCACTCAGGCCAACGAGAATGAAATTGCAGATGGCCGATGGTCATATAGAGAGACCCCTAGGATTGCTAGAAGGAATAACTCTCACCACTTGTGGTGTTGAGTTTGAGCATACATTTGCTATATGTGACTTCAGCAAAAATCATGCTTATGAGATGATTTTGGGAAGACCATTTATGCGACAGTTGCAAGTGGTACAGGACTGGGGAACCAACTCCTTGTATTTGCAACACTTAGGTGTTACGACCAAAGTCAATCTCAAGGATTATTCTCATAGAGATGTTCCTCCTATCCAATGGAATCCCATCCATAGAGCCAAAGATGATACAGAATCGGTGCATTCCATAGGGTCTGGATCCTCATGGATGCATGAAGACACTCACTTATGGATGTGCAAGGTAGCAGTAGAAGAAGAGAAGAGAGAGAAAGCCAGAGAGGTAGGTGCAAAAGAAACACATAGATCAATTCAAGACCCAGCCTATGCACGTGTAGTTTTTCCTGATGAGGAATTTGAACCCCATGGCTGGGCAGAAATTTTAGCAACAATGGACGTAGCCATCAATGAAGAACAATGGACACCTCACTGTGATGAGGATGGCTATGACATTTCAGTCTTCTCCATAGAGCCAATCATGGGAGAGGCAGTTCTAGAAGAATGCGAACCTAGCCCTGATGCATTTGAGGATGCAAGTGACTCCGATCTAGAGTCAATCATTATGGACCCACCATTTGCATCAGATGAAGAATACTTCCATGAAGTAGAATTTCAACCCCAGAGGCATGGAGAGGTTACAAATGATGTAAGATTAGCAACACATGTGACCCCGAAGGAAGAAGGAAAGAAACGAAAGAAGAGAGAAGCCTCACCAGAAGAGGAAGAATCTTTGTTTGAGGTTGTTGACAGCATACGGGAAGAAGCAAGTACGAACACACATGCAGATCTAGCACTAAGGCAACCCTTCATTTTTTTCAAAACCCTTACATCATTTTCAAGTGATTCTCATCACTAAAAAACCTTGTAAATATCATTTCACCTTTTTGTAGCTCCATTTTGTACAAGCCAAGGAGTCCTCGAGCTTGGGGAGCCTTAGAAGTAGTTGCCTGCCAATTTTCATAATTTTTAGATCTCGTTTGAGCCCTCAAATAAGCCCTGGAACCTAATTTTTAACTAGGCCGGACACTAGGTCTGGACAGGGCCAAAGCTAGTCAAAAACTATAAATAGAGCTAGAGAGCTCATTTTTGGGGTTGGCTTCTTGTAGTTTGAGCTTGTATGAGAACTTTCTTGCAATAGAAGTGATTCCATTGTCTTACTCTCTTTGTTCTTGCCGTGTGTGCGCGTGTGTGTGTATGTGTGTGCATGTTAGTGTGCTTCTCACTCACGCACTTGTGCTTCCACTTGCTCGTGGTCTTCATACCATCCTCACGTCTTCCCCGATTGACATTAAAGGAGGTGCTACTCATCACTGAGCTACACCAAATTTTGGCGCCGTTGCCGGGGATCGAGCTTTGAGGACGAGCGTGTGATGGTAAGACGTAGAGAGGACGCGTTGGAATGGTAAGTAGTAGGTAAATTTCTGATTTCTCTCCATCTTCATCTTCATCTTCACCTCCACCTCCATCTCCACCTCCACCTCCTTCTCCACTACATATTCCCTCTTCCTTATCATTCCCTCATTTGTTGTGTGCAAGTTTGAGAGGGAGCGAGTGTGTCTGCTTGTCTTTGTGTGTTTTTTGCATGTTTCTTGCAGGTGGCAGCTCCATCATCATCTCCAGCAAGCTCAGCAGGTACAGAAATTGTCTGCACAGTCCCCGAGGCGTTGAGCTCGAGCTATCGCGACACTCCGAGAATCTCACCCAATCACGATTCTGAGTGCACCACGACACTGCGCAGGCCTAGAGCTCCCAGGATCACTAGATAGAACAGAAAAATTCACCATATCCCGAGCTATCGCGACACCTCGAGGTATCGCGACACCTCACGACCTATCGCGACACTTCGACCTATCGCGACACTTCACGAGCTATCGCGACACCCCGACCTATCGCGACACTTTACGAGCTATCGCGACACCCCGACCTATCGCGACACTTCACGAGCTATCGCGACACCCCGACCTATCGCGACACTTCACGAGCTATCGCGACACCCCGACCTATCGCGACACTTTACGAGCTATCGCGACACCCCGACCTATCGCGACACTTCACGAGCTATCGCGACACCCCGACCTATCGCGACACTTCACGAGCTATCGCGACACCCCGACCTATCGCGACACTTCACGAGCTATCGCGACACCTCGACCCGACCTATCGCGATACACGGCCTTTAACGCATGAAAAGTTAGGGTTAATTTTGAGTGAATTGAAGGGTAGTTGAGCTTAATTTTAGGCACCTTGGTATAACTTTAGAACCTTGGAAGTGGGCAAAAGACCTAGAAACCAGAGAGGGATCTCCTGAACCCTGAGAGCCTGTTTTGACCCTATAGTGCCTGAATGGTCATAACTTGACCATACGAACTCCGATTGATGAGATTTTGGTCTCGTTGGAAAGCTCGTTGAGAATCCTACGTGGACCTTGACTAGTTTTTGTAAGAATCATACGCGGAGTTTTAGAACATGCATTTTTAAGTTGACCTTTAGGTGGAACTAAGTTGTTCTCAGATTCAGGGGGTACAGTGAGTTACTCCAGGGGGACTAAAAATATTGATGTGTGTCTTCCAATTACTTGTGGTGATAAAGCTATACTAACTGGTGAGTTTTTGCAGGAACTTTGTGTGCACTCAAGGCAATCCAAAGCAAGCTAGCAAGGGTGAGTACCAAGCTTGGGAGAAGGCTTCCTGGACTTGTGTAGCAGTCTGGTCAACCAGCTAATTGAGGTTGGAAGATCTCTCCACCCTCCTTTGTCAATTCCTAGCCTAGGCTAAGTACGACTTAGGTGTGGTAATTAATTAGGGCAACGTTAGGCACGAATCAAGTCCAAGAGTATTAACCAACCAAGTGCAAGAAGTAAATAGGTCTTAAGTGCGAAAACCCTAAGGGACAAAAAGTAAACGGGAATCGATCACGTATCAAGTGCGGAAATTCACTTAAGTACTCCTGACAACGCAATTTCAGACAAGACCATAAACATAATATTCAACTAAAAAGAACAAAGTGATTGGTGCAAAATCAACCTGCAACGAGAGTGTGCTTGGGTTCCAGGGGATAAATAAATCAGGCATATGAACCTTAGATCAGGCAGACACTTAGGCCGAGACAGACAGAGCCTCAGATCTTCTGAAGCTAGTGTCAATCACACTGCCAGGTCTTGGGCCCAGCAGTTGAGTGATTACCCATACATTCCCAGATCAGAAACAAGTGATTCTGAGATGTCCTATCACATGGAGAGACCAATAGGTAGTTCAGGGTTGGCTTATCTAGAAAAGCCAGAGGGACCTTACAAGACTCAATTGGAATATATCAGGACGAATCGTCTAGGTGCTCGCATCTACGAAGACGGACTGAGAAGATCGGTGGTCCAGATTAAGAACCCCGATCAACCCCATGGATTAGACCACCCGGTAGTCAAGTTTGAGAATGGAGCATACCTAGATAAAGAGGGGACTATATATGTAGTCACCACTCTTCCTGATAGAACCGATGAGTTTGGAAATGTGATTGCGGAGACCGACATGGGTGATATAGAGCAAGGGAACCTAGAGAGAGAGCCAAGAACCCCCCCGTGGTAAATCTGTCTTGACCAGAATCATGACTCCAGAGTGGATTCCACAGGATAATAAAAGCATAGATCTGCTTTTAAACCGAGAAACTGATGAGGCTTTTTGGAGATATAAATCTTCTCAACCTCAGGAAGTGAGTGCCCTCACAATCTATGAGTTTAAAGACCCTGATAGCCCAGGCCAAGTAACCTACCTAGACAATGCATCAGAGAGAATCTTCGTGGTCAATGAGCATGGCAGACACGCTTACACATGGAAGGGTGAATTTGTTTTTCCCCAACCAAGGTCTAATGTGTCCTTTGGTCACCAAGGAGCTGGGACCTCCCAAGCTCATGGGGCTCAAAGAGATAGAAGTAGAGACAAACCTGAGGTAAGCTTTGCCAACTCCCTGGGAAGAGAAAGGACGGGAACAGAAAGGAATAGAGTGGAACCTGAGAGACATAGAACCACATGCAATCAAAGGAATATTGGTGATTTTCCTTTGCCAATGCTGAGAGAACACACTAGGACCCTGCGACCAACTCAACTGGTGAAGTCCATGAAGAATTGCTTCGATGGCACGGGAGACCCTTATGACCATGTGGCAGAATTTCGGCAAGTATTGAAAGCTGAACAGGTAGAGGACCTATTCACACAATATAATGCTTTCGGTCTAACTCTTAGGAACACCGCCCTTACGTGGTTTCAACCACTAAATGAGAGGCATTTCAGAAACATAGACCAGCTCTTAGAGGCATTTATTGTTGAGTTTTCTAAGAGTGGAATCAGGCATAACACCTCCTCACTAATTCACAGCTTCAAACAAACACCTCAAGAGACGGTCAGGCTAGCTGGAAGAAGATTTAGACAGTACCTGGAGAGATGCCCGATGCCGGAGTTACCCACACCAGCCAAACAAGTGGCCTTGTTCCTGGATGGATTGTTGAGCACTAAGCTCAGGTCATATGTGTACCTGAAGGACCCCAGAACGATAGAAGAGTGCGTGCGCATGTGCATAGACATTGAGGACAATCTAGGTGAGGAATTAGAACTATCAAAAATCTATAAGGATTCTGATAGCTCTAGTAACATGACATCTGGTCAATCCACATCCATCGAGGAACTTGCACAGAAGGTAGCCCAAAAACTAGGAGTCTCTAGCAAGCAAATTCCGAGATTTGCCCCAGTTAAGCGGTGTTACAATTGTGGCGGTGAACATATGGCAAGTGTATGCCCCATTATGGCCCAACCCCAGGCGAACCTTAGTAGCCAGTACTGCACCATAGAGCGCAGGTACACCAACCACACTGCACAAGACTGCCCATACAACAAACAAACTGTTAGGCAAAATTATCCTCAGCCATATCCACAACATGGTAGATACCAGAATCAGTACCCATCACCACAATACAACAGACCACAGCAAACTTATCAGCCACCTTATCAAGGGCAGCAGAGACCTCAACCAGTCCTAGTGTAGCAACCCCCTGCTCCAACCAATGTGATCCCAGTGAAATATGCATCTACTGAAGAAAATCCGAATAGAGCCATAGTCCCAGTCACCCCATTGCTATCAGACAGTGATCCAAGTGACCATAGTTTTGACTCCACACATATTGATAGCCCACATGCTTACTACATGCAGTCACCCGAGCATAACGAGTCATACTATTATGAGGACCCAAGTGAAAATAGTGGGGAACCTGAGTATTCTAATGTTATGTACACAAACCCCAACTCTAGACCTCAACCTAGACAGGTACGAACCCCATTTCCTAGAGGACCATGCTTCAGATGTCAGGGAGATCACCTTATACGTGATTGTCCACTGCCTGCCCCTACACAGCCTCAACCAGTAACCATTCAGGGCTTCTGTCAAGACTGCGGGAAAGAGCATCTCCTACGAGATTGCCCGAAGAACCCTAATAACATGCCTAAAATCACTCCTATCAATGTTGTTGGGCTAGTTGTAGACTCCACAGGGAGTGTGACTTCCACTGCACCTGTGCAGGTGATCACAAGAGCCCAGGCACTCCAACAAAACCAAGGTGTTGGTCAGGAAAAGAACCCCGAGGTGAGTGAAACAGAGAGCATAACCAAAAAGAGGACTGGAGCCTGGAAGGATAGTCGTGAAAGAATGAAGAGGCAATGGGCAAAAAAGATAAACGAGCTTGAAGAAAGCTTGAGAGAAACCAAGGCAAAAATCACAGAGATCACATCTCAACCGCACTTCCACACACTTCCACCACTACCACCCCCATCAACCTCCATTTATCCACCCTCTAATACACCCCACGTAACCCACCCACCACCCCGAGTAGGATCAGTATTAGCTGACCCCACTCCTGAAGGCTTGGACATGATGTTCAAGGCCTACCAGGCTCGACTTCAAGAAGGGCCAACAGCTGCAAACCTAGACAAGAGTTACCGTAGAGCAGATTTAGAGATTGAACGGATGAAAATGTGCATGAAAATGGTAGAACAAGCTCAAGCTATACTTGAGACTAGTCAAAAGTTCAATCAGACAAACTCTGTCAAGCCGGATTTGCATTTCCAAGGCTTACTAGAAAAATTAGAGCAGTTGGTAAACAAATCACAAGTTTCTTTACCTCCACAGGCTCAACCAGTTGTTCAAAGAGGGAGCTCACCACCTAAGGGAGCTTATGTTCCTAATTCCACGGATGCTGGAATACCTCCTTCAATTCAACAGTACTCTCAAGAGTTCTTGCGGGAAATACAAGAAGAGAAATGGGCCAAGGAGACGGGTGATTCCCCTCCTATTCCTGAGATTGATGATCTTCGTGATCAATTTCCCCAAGACATTCCGTCTATCTATGGAGATCAAACAGAGCAACAAGAGGATGAGAGATTAGATTTTGAATCTAATTCTTTACAAGAGTTGCCTCATTTCACAGGCCCATGGGAATCTGAATCTCTCCAGATCAGAGCTCCCACAATATTGGTGAGAAATGAAGACTCAGTGATTCCCAGGAACACTGATGTTGTGAAGAACACTAAGGTTCAATGTCACCTCACTGTAGAGGAACTCCTCAAGGCAAAACCGGAGCTCTGGAATCATGTGAAGGATCAGGTTCCAGAACTTGAATCCAATACACCAAAAGTAGGCTCTAAACAAAAAGTACCAGAGATACCTCTCGACAAGATAGGAGACATGAGCGAAGGTGAAGAAGGTAACACTTATCTTCCGATCACCTATCAAGGTTACACAACCAAAGCAATTGTGGATTCGGGTGCTGGTGTTGCTATTGCGACCACCTTCTTGTGGAAGCGATGGGGCAAACCCACCTTAAGACCAACGAGAATGAAACTTCAAATGGCAGATGGCCATTTTGAAAGACCTCTCGGATTGCTTGAAGGGATAACTCTAACCACTTGTGGTGTAGAGTTTGAACATACGTTTGCTATATGTGACTTTGAGAAGAATAATGCCTACGAGATGATCCTAGGAAGACCCTTCCTACGACAATTGCAAATAGTACAGGATTGGGGAACCAACTCCTTGTACTTACAGCACTTAGGGGTCACCACCAAGGTCAATCTGAAGGATTACACCTTCAGAGATATACCACCCCTACAGTGGAATCCTATCCACAAAGCGAAAGAAGATTCTATCTCCGTGCATTCTGGAAGTTCACCTGAACCATCCTGGCTGCATGAAGATACTCACTTGTGGATGTGCAAGGTCGCGGATGAAGAGGAAAAGCGCCTAAAAGCGAGAGAAGAAGGAACTCCCCCAGGAGATAGACCAGTAAAAGACCTAGCCTATACACCGATGATATTTCCAGATGAGGAATTTGAGCCTCATGGTTGGGCAGAAATCTTAGCTACCATGGACATTGCAGTCAATGAGGAACAATGGACACCCCATTGTGATGAGGAGGGTTATGATATTTCAGTGTTCATGTGTCAGCCCTTGTTGGAAGAATGTGATCCTAGTGAGTTCATAGAAGAAGAAGAGAATGACGATGATCTAGAATCCATTGTGATGGATACTTACTTTGACTCAGAGGAACACTACTTAGAAGACATAGGAGTGTTAACCCAAAAAGAAGAAGAACCCCTTGCGAGTATTAAAACGATAAATTCAAAGAAAGGAAGTGAAGGAGGTCAAAAGAAAAAGAAAAGAAAAGCAGTGAAACAAGAAGAGGAAGAATAATTGTTTGAAGTACCAGAAAATTTCAAGAAATATGAAGTGGAAGATCGAAAAATTTTGGTACGAATGCCTAAGAGAGAGGCCATTATAGGAGAAGCATATGACAATAAAGAAAAGACCAAAAAAATTGTAGTGACCATTGAAGGGAACGAAGAGCGATGTACGTACATAGGAGATGACCTAAGTGCAAAAGAAGAATTAGAGCTTGTAGCTCTATTAAGGGAATATAGGGATGTGTTCGCATGGCACTATAGAGACTTGAAAGGAGTAGATCCAGAGATTTGCTCTCATACGATTCCGATGACCGTTGATGCCAAGCCCACCAAACAAAAGCCCTACACATATAATGACAATTATGCAGCCAAAATAAAAGAGGAAATTGACAGGCTGATTGAAGCTGGATTCATCTATGAGATTGAGCACACTGAATGGGTGTCCCCCATTGTAGTGGTGCCCAAGAAGAATGGGAAATTGCGAGTGTGCATTAACCTTAAAAAAGTTAATGCCGCTACGATCAGAGATAGTTATCCACTTCCAATCACCGAACATCTTTTGGAGCGTGTGGTAGGCAAGGAAGTTTATAGCTTCCTTGATGGATTTTCAGGTTACAACCAAGTAGCCATTGCCCCCAAAGATCAACACAAAACGGCCTTTGCCACAGAATGGGGAGTCTTTGCATTTCGTGTGATGCCATTTGGGCTCACCAATGCACCTGCAACATTCCAAAGACTCATGTGTCATGTCTTCAAAGAGTTCTTGCGAAAGAGCTTAGAAGTATATGTGGATGATTTGTGCGCTCATTCCCAAGAGAGAAGTTACCACATCCCTGAGCTCAGGCAAATCTTCAACAAGTGTAGAGATTATCGAGTGTGTCTGAATCCAGAGAAGTGTGTGTTTATGGTACGACAAGGTAAGATCTTAGGTCACATTGTTTCTAAGAATGGAATATCAACAGATGAAGACAAGGTAAGAGCAATAGCAGAATTGCCCAGACCAAGGAATGTTAAAGAGGTACAAGCCTTTATGGGCCATTGTGGATATTACCGTAGGTTTATCCACATGTATGCCATCATAGCTAAACCTCTTTATGGGTTGTTAACAAATTTTGAGTGGAGTGAGGAATGCGAGACTTCCTTCAACGAACTGAAGAGACGTTTGTGCACCGCACCAATATTGACTACTCCGGATTGGAGCAAACCCTTTCATGTCCATGTAGATGCCTCAAATCATGCGATAGGATGTGTGCTAGCGCAACCCACAGGTGAAGGAAATCTAGATTTGCCCATAGCATATGCTAGTAGGCAATTAAACGCAGCTGAACGAAATTATACCACAACGGAGAGGGAAGGCCTAGGTATGGTGTATGCTGTGAAGAAGTTTAGACACTATCTATTGGCCAATAAGTTCAAGTTTTTCACTGATCATCAAGCTTTACTATATTTGGTCAATAAACCTTGCAATACAGGCCGCTTAGTAAGATGGTTCCTCTTACTAATGGAATACGACTTTGAAGTTGTTGTCAGGAAAGGTAGAACCCATCTTAGGGCAGACCATCTTTCTCGCATCACTTCAGGAGAGCCACCGCAAGGAGTGTCTGATGAATTGCCCGATGCTTATCTGTTCAATTTAGAAGTTGTTCCTAAATGGGCAAATAAGTTGGTACCAGTCCTAACCTTCGGGCCTGCAAATAAAAATGTTAAAACAAGCAAAGAGGAAATTGTAAAATCGCTAAAGTATCAAATATTGGCCGGAAGTATGTACAAGCAAGATACCGAGGGCGTATTAGCTTGTTGTGTCGAGGATGATGAACATGCTAGTTGGTTGCAACAAGCCCATGAGGGACTGCTATGAAATCACTACCCTAAACAACAAACATTGCAGAATCTAAAACGTTTAGGGGTATATTGGCCTAGCATGGACAAAGAAATACAAGAGTGGATCCACAATTGTCCAGTGTGCCAGAAGAGACCCCCAGTGGAGCATGCCACTCTTTATAATGTGTCATTAATCCCAGATTGGAGTGCTCCATTGGTTGAGTTCATGAGATCGGGAACATTGCCCAATCAGGCTAGTCTTGCAAGAAAACGGAGCATGGAGCAAGAGGCTCAAGACTATGCCTTAGTAGGAGACAACCTATATCGAAGAGGCAAGGATGGTTACCTAAGACTGTGCGTTCATGAATCAGACTACTTGAAAGTCTTAGAAACGGCACACAGCGGTGCTGCAGGTGGACACTTTGGGCCTGACAGAGTAATTAAGACCATTCTATTCTCGGGACTTTGGTGGCCCACTCTTCATATGGATGCACATACTTATGTGAAGAGTTGCGACACATGCCAACGTGCCCAATATCCGATAAGAAAAGATGAAATGCCCTTAAGGCCAATGATGGGAGGACGTGCATTTTCAAAGTGGGGTATAGACTTTGTAGGTCCCATCAACCCCCCAGCTAGAAACTCCCATGCAGAATACATTATTGTAGCCACAGATTACCTTACAAAGTGGGTGGAAGTAAAAGCCACGACGAAGAATGATGTTCAAACGACGGCTAAGTTCTTATTCCAAAATGTGTTCACTAGATATGGGTTACCAATAGAGTTGGTTAGTGATAGAGGTACGCACTTCTTGAATGAGGTCATTGAAAATCTCCTTCAAGAATTCATGGTGATACATAAGAAGTCTGCACCCTATCACCCACAAGCTAACGGACAAGCCGAGAGCACGAATAAGATCCTATGTAACGTATTGACGAAACTTGTAAATAATAAACGCTCGGATTGGGACAAACAACTTCATCATGCTGTTTGGGCATACCGAGTTGCTTACAAAACGGTACTCAATGCCACCTCATTTCAGATGGTCTTCGGACAAAATGCGGTGCTACCATTAGATTTCCTAATTCCAGCTTTAAGAGTAGCACAAGAGCATGAGTGGAATGGACACGAGTTGTCCTCTAGGATCTTTGATCTAGAACGTTTAGGTGAGACGAGGCTACGAGCAGCAGCAGGCATCTATGCTGCAAAGAAACGGCAAAAGGCATACTTTGATGCCCATGTAAAGGATAAGGGCTTGAAAGCAGGAGATCTAGTTTTAATCTACACATTGAAACAACACGCAAGAAAGCTAGAAAAGAGAGGCTACGGACCTATGATCATTAATAGGATCTCCACGAGTGGAGCAGTACAACTAGCCACTTTAGAGGGGGATGTCCTCCCAAACTATATTAGCGGGTGCAGAGTCAAGCTGTATCAGGAACCCCTCACGGAGGAAATGCTAAGTCGACTCAATACTGCTAAACAACGTAAAGAGGAGGAAAAACGAATTCGAGAAGAAGCACAGGCAGAGGCCTTAGAGCGTATCAGACGAATGAAGTTGAGGAGACAAGGGAGGGATCAGCCTGTGACTGACACTCAAGAGTCTCCAGGCTATCACATGGCCATGTGTGAGGCTTCAGGTGAACGTACCCATAAGATAGTGGACCGACGACCTTTTGTGACCCTAGAAATAGGACAAAGAGACAACACAACAAACGTGAGGGCTTTAATTGATTCAGGAGCAGCCACAAGTGCAGTTCGGCTTTCTTATTGCCAGCAGCTGCAATTGGAGGTAAATCCCCTAGAAGCATATCTGATAGGATTAGGAGGTGTTGAAACCCCTTGTATGGGAGAGGTGGATCTTCCCCTCTACATACAAGAGGTCCTCATGCCAGCAAAAGTGCTAGTGTGTGAAGACGAGGCTCTGACCGAACCTCTTGTCTTAGGCCAAGACTGGATCTATGATCACGCAGTCAACCTCAACCTAAGAAGTGGACTTCTTCAGGCTTGGGTAGGCCAAAGCCGTCTCACGATTGAATTAGAAAATCAAGCACTCAAACCAATAGAACAGGCACCAACTCCTGGTCCCTCCAGGAATCCACATGAAGATAACAATGTTGTGCTTGTCCAAACTTCTATGGTGCAGAGGAATGTCAATCTTACTGAAGGTTTAGGAGCCAAGAAGGAGTTCCTAACTGATCCAAAGAAGATTCTAAACGAGCAGACCGAACATCACTCTACACGAAGGAGGCCGCTGATCAAGAGGCAGGAGCGCCAACCCGTGCAACATAGAGCACCTCGGGGCGCAAAGCTGATCTGGATACGCAAGGATGGGAAACCCACAACTCTAATAGCAGACTCTCAAGAAGACAAGAAACGAGCCTCACCGTCAAGGAACGAAGTTAAGAAGCCCCCTAGGATAACCCCTAGGCATACCATTTCTATTTGGGTCCCTAAGCATTCAATGAAGGCTACCCCTAATGCTAGCCAGATATGGGTGCCCAAGGCCTGCTTACAAGCCCAAATTACTTCACCCTCTGGCACTAGGATGAAGCAACTTTCACAAGCACTCTTGGCCAACAACTCAGAAAATGACAAGATACCTACACCTCTCACTGTCCCCACTCCCATCAACCCTAAAAATGTCTGGAAATGGGTACCCAGAAGGTCCCAAATACATCGCACTCTCATACAGAAATCTTCACCTGTCCTTAGCTCTAAGAGCTACGACTCCTCTATCAAAGTGTGGAGAATTAAACTGTGTACTAAACCCCCTGACCCTATTCTGTAAATCAGTCCACACTAACACAGGAGCATTCCGGGCCCATTGCATAACCAAAGTATGCATCTAGGATGACACTGATCTTTAATCACCACTCACACCTATCATAAACACTTCACCACTAACCACTGACCTCCGGAATTGTCATGTTAGTATTGTGAAGGGAACACCATTACATCTTGTTTCCTATGCAACACTAATGTGCCTTTCTTCTTCCAGCAGATAAGCACCCTACTCTCATGGCAACAGCGGCAGGCACAAGCTCTCAGGCAGGTGCCCATGCTCCAATCAATTGGGATGCCATGCCAGTGGAAGCTCCACCAACAGCTCGGCCGGAAGAATTCTTGATGTGCGAAGGATTCCTATTCCAGATCCACCCAGTGGACTAACCGAAAGAGTAAAAAGGGCACTCCCATTGGTTCAATGAAATGCCAGGAGATTTGGGAGACGCAGATCACATCTGGGAGTCCAAGATGGAGTGTGGAGGGGTTTGGTGGACCTTCCAATTCTTTTCAAGAGAATTTGAGACCTTACAGAATGCAGCTCCACTTCAGGATATCTGGCAAAAGGCAGGACTACAAGCTTACTTCAGTGCAGCTCTACCTAAACCCGACTTCCTCAGGTGCTACTACTTGATTGCTACACTGAAACCTACCGGGGATAAAGATCATTCAGGCACATTCTGGGTGCCCTCCTTATCCAATCTGGAGGAGATGAGGAAGTTTGAATTAAATGTAACGTTAATCAGGGAAGCCCTTCAAATGTATGGCACTCATGTGCCTTCAGATCGCGACCCCTTGATACCAGAATCAATGAAAAGCAATAGAGTCAAGAAGCTCAAAGAAATGTGCGCCCTCACCCCCAACATCGCCATACCTCTGCGGATGTGCCTCCAGCACTTCGCATTTCCCGCTCAGGACCGTTTCACTCAGCCTCACAAGAAGATATGGTACGGGTTGTATTTAGCAGAGACCGGAAGCTTGCCCATTAAGATGCCGGTATGGATCTTAGATCAAGTATATGAGGCTGGCAAGCGGGGGGCGAGGAAGCCCACTTTACATGGTTGTTGTGCGCTGACAAGAATCATCTACAGATGTCTTGCATATGATGTGCCAGTTGCTCGAGCCCTAAAGTATGCACACCTGGAGCTGTTCAAAGGGTGAAAGTCAGGGAATCAACCGGCAAAAAGAATGCGTGGATCCCTTTCATAGGTCCTGATCCCTCCAGAAGCCACCGCCGAAGTCTCCACTAGAGAAGAAACCCAAGTGGCATCTTTCACAATCCATCTCCAAGAGTCTCAACCAAGAGAGGTGGTACAACCCGTTCCATCCGCCCCTCCACTACCTACCGATGCAGAGTTTGCATCGATGGCCACCTTCACAGAAGATCCAAATTTCGATTTTGAAAGATTCCTGCAGACGGTCCCCCTATCCGACAGTGAAGACTCCCTTGACAATGTGGGTCCGGGTGCATCAACCCAAAGAGAACAGCCACGGGGCGAGACGAGCAGAGTACATGGGGAAGAAGTGGCACAACATCCTCATGACCCAAACACACAAGTGCAGGAAGGCGCACACAGAAATGACCCGGAAGACAGTGAAGAGGAGGCCCCTGCCTACAGAGCACAACTCAGACGGCTGTACAAGACAATCAAGCAGGTACAGAGAAGACATAAGATGACAGAAGCGGCGAATAGAGCTCTAGTGAACCAGATGCTTCAAGCCGAGAATGTTGACTCCAACTTTGTGGAATCATTGAATTTATTGGCAGAGACATGTGGGATCGGGGAGGCATTGAGGACAATGGTATATCAGGAAAACCCTGTCTACGATCAACGAAGGATTGATACACGACCACGACGCGGGAAAATGATTCAAATGGAAACCTCTACCGCCTTGCCTACTATAATTTCAGAAGATGTTCACATGACGAGCCCGAGTCCCACCGACGAACATGAGGTAATTACACACGTACCATCTCCACAGCCACCTTCCCTCCACCTTTCAGAACCCCTCTCCACTATTCCTCCTGAACAACCGATATCCACCCATCACGAAACCATTGTACACACCTCCGTTTTTACATCCTTCCCTTTACCCACGTCCCACACTTCCACCCAAATTTTGGAACCTCACACCGGTCATCCGCCCACCGATCAAACCATAATAGGTCACCCTTCCTATCTCCCCACCCTTGGACAACCACTTGCCAATAGCCAGATCTCATCCCATCTTTTTCCATTCACTCACACCCAAACCCTATCCGCCACTCCCCTAGCAACTGACTCACACTCAACCCAAGTCACACAACCCTCATTCTGGACAAACCTTGTAAATATACTCCAACAGGTGGATACTTATAATAAAAAGTCCCTTTCCCAACCCCACTCCCCCACATTCACTGCCACCACTATCACACCACCCACCATTCCTGTATTCACAGTGCACGAATCACACACTCTCACGTCCGACCCCATGGACATCTCACCATCCACAGGATCACCCACCACCACTGTTATCCCAACATTACCACATATCATTTCACTCACGTCGCCATTTCCAAGCACTGTAGGCACAACATCCACTTTTCCCATTCCCACTTCCCAACCCCCTGCATCTTCCATCCTTACCCCTACATCCACCTCATTTAGTCTTGCACTCGACACCATGCTCGAAGCTGCCACTCAGCTTAAGCAGGAATATAAATTATTGGAAGAAAATAACAAAGAGCTTTGCACCCTCTCGGCAACACTCCAAGAGCGTGTCAATGCTTTGGAGTCCATTCATACGGAGTCACAAAGCGAAATATCCGCCCTCGAACATGCAAATGCGCAACTGGAAGCGAGGCATATGGAAGCGAGCAAAGCCATGGAGGAACAGCTGCGAGATCAAATGGGCCGTAATGCAAGGCTTCAACGAAACATGGCCTTGCTACGATGACATCTTGCAGCAGCTCAAGAAGAGAACAGACGGCTTCAACAACAAAACCAAGAGAACCTCGAGGCTGCCATGGAGAACACCCCGGGAGCACCCATAGACCCGGCTAAATTTCAAGCTATCCCCTCGGAGAATATACAACAAATATTAGAAACCTATGCCACTCTCCTGGAGGCTCATGATCAGCTTGCTGACCAAGTCAAAGACCTACAGAAAGCCCAAGTGCCTGCACCACACCAACAAGAACACAAGGAGATGGCCAACGCTGCAACCTCACCAGAGCCGGAATTATCAGTAGCCAGTGAAGTACTAGAGCTACGTCAGCAGGTGGCCGAGTTAAAAATCAAGTTGTTACAATATGAACAACCTCCTTCCCCACCTGAGCAACCCATGGAAGAAGAGGAAGTTATTATTCCAGTGGAGGAAGCATGTGACGAGAACTATGAGCCTCAACCTTTTCCAGGAGGCACAATCACTGAGGAGGGAGAGGACACTTATGAGGAACCCCCATCGGCATGGATGAAACAGGTAGAAGAAATGGGGCAGACTCATGAAGAACGTATCTCCTACCAGATGTTGGCCATGAAGACCATTGAAGAAACCATACTTCAATCAGAATACTTCAGACAGCTGGCCCCTAGAAGACTAATCACCAGCTCAGAATTACAATATAAGCCATACTTTGTACTGTTGGCAGACTACAACGCCGAGATCAAACGTAAGACCAACAAGTACCCAACTTTCGCAATGCAATTTGAACCTGAGGACATTCCAGAGGAGGCGCGCAAAGGGAGAATACATCAACCCATCTGGAGGCAAAAGCTATTGGAGACCTATCCCGAGATGCTACGAACATGGGACCACGCACCCATGCATTTAAAGTATAACAATTGCTATGGACCAGTACAACGGAGAAGGACATGGAAGTCATTTGCAATCAAAGTCAAGAACAATGCCAATTGCAAAGAATGGCTCAATTACCCTGCCATTGCACCCCCCAACGGCACGCCTACGGTAGCCTACATGATGGCTACCATCAGACATTGGCTTCCCCGCCTCCACCCTATGCCAAATGTGGCTGCCCAGATGATGCTCAAGATCTTCGATATGATGCAGGTTGTGCTCAAAACTTTCCGAAATATCTGTCATATTCAACCTACGATTCCCGGGTTTGTGAATGGTAATTATGACTTGTTATATGATATGAGCACCACTCCGAGCATACAAGTTGCTTATGCATGGCACGCACGCATCAGATATCTCCCTGCCTGCTACAAGCAAACGTTCGATGAAATGTTCACCACGGGGTTCTGGGAAGCACACTCAGAGGTGTTCGCGCCACGGCCCACCCATTTGTTACACCTCTTTGCATGCGAACAAACGATGCACTCAGAACTCTACACAACGCCACAGACAGACATACCGGGCCCAGTCAATTGGGATACCCTGCAGAGAGACCTGATCCGAGGGCTGCGAATCAAAGAACATGAGGTGGGAGCTGACATTCTCCAGAACTATATTGATCAACCCGCAGAGCAAAGGTCTGTCAGAGGCGACAAACGCTAGGGGGGGGAGAGTGTTGACAGCATACGGGAAGAAGCAAGTACGAACACACATGCAGATCTAGCACTAAGGCAACCCTTCATTTTTTTCAAAACCCTTACATCATTTTCAAGTGATTCTCATCACTAAAAAACCTTGTAAATATCATTTCACCTTTTTGTAGCTCCATTTTGTACAAGCCGAGGAGTCCTCGAGCTTGGGGAGCCTTAGAAGTAGTTGCCTGCCAATTTTCATAATTTTTAGATCTCGTTTGAGCCCTCAAATAAGCCCTGGAACCTAATTTTTAACTAGGCCGGACACTAGGTCTGGACAGGGCCAAAGCTAGTCAAAAACTATAAATAGAGCTAGAGAGCTCATTTTTGGGGTTGGCTTCTTGTAGTTTGAGCTTGTATGAGAACTTTCTTGCAATAGAAGTGATTCCATTGTCTTACTCTCTTTGTTCTTGCCGTGTGTGCGCGTGTGTGTGTATGTGTGTGCATGTTAGTGTGCTTCTCACTCACGCACTTGTGCTTCCA
The DNA here is from genome assembly GCA_020310875.1 of Ceratopteris richardii. Lineage (NCBI taxonomy): Eukaryota > Viridiplantae > Streptophyta > Polypodiopsida > Polypodiales > Pteridaceae > Ceratopteris > Ceratopteris richardii. The sequence goes on from CM035414.1 coordinate 119,322,547, forward strand.
CTTGCTCGTGGTCTTCATACCATCCTCACGTCTTCCCGGATTGACATTAAAGGAGGTGCTACTCATCACTCAGCTACAGAGGTCCCAGAAAATTTTAAGAAGTATGAGATAGATGACAGGAGAGTCATGATAAGAATGCCTAAACGAGAGGCACAATCAGGAGAGGCCTATGATAACAAAGAAACCACCAAGAAAATAGTAGTGGCCCTAGAACAAGGAGAGGAGAGATGCATGTACATAGGCCATGACCTAACAGAGGAAGAAGAGCATGCGTTGATAGCCTTGCTAAGAGAATACAGAGATGTATTCGCTTGGAGTTACAAGGATTTGAAAGGTGTTGACCCCGATATATGCTCACACACTATCCCCATGACCTCAGATGCTAACCTCTAAGCAAAAGCCCTATACTTATAACGATAATTACGCTGCTAAGATCAAAGAAGAGATAGATAGATTGGTTGAAGCTGGATTTATCTATGAAATTGAGCACACTGAATGGGTATCCCCCATCGTAGTGGTGCCCAAGAAGAATGGCAAGCTGCGTGTGTGCATTAACTTGAAAAAGGTTAATGCAGCCACGATTCGAGATAACTATCCGCTTCCCATCACAGAACATCTCTTAGAAAGAGTGGCAGGCAAGGAAGTGTACAGCTTCCTTGATGGATTTTCGGGCTACAATCAAGTAGCCATAGCTCCAAAGGATCAGCATAAGACAGCCTTTGCCACAGAATGGGGCATTTTTGCTTTTAGAGTAATGCCATTTGGGCTTACCAATGCACCAGCTACCTTCCAGAGACTGATGTGCCATGTGTTTAAGGAGTTCCTGAGGAAGAGTTTAGAAGTCTATGTTGATGATCTTTGTGCTCATTCCAATATTAGACAAACCCATATTCCTGAACTCAGACAAATCTTTGACAAATGTAGAGAATATCAAGTCTGCCTAAACCCCAAAAAATGTGTTTTCATGGTCAGACAAGGCAAGATTTTAGGGCACATAGTGTCAAAGAATGGCATATCTACTGACGAAGAGAAAGTGAGAGCTATAGCAGAGCTACCTAGGCCAAAGAATGTCAAGGAAGTACAAGCTTTCATGGGGCATTGTGGTTATTACCGACGATTTATACACATGTATGCTGTCATTGCAAAGCCCATGTACGGACTTCTGACTAACTTTGAGTGGACGGATGAATGTGAGAATTCCTTCCAGGAGCTTAAACGAAGATTATGTTCAGCACCAACCTTGACCACACCAGATTGGAATAAGCCATTCCATGTTCACGTGGATGCATCCAATTATGCCATTGGATGTGTGCTTGCACAACCTACTGGTGAAGGTAATATGGATCTTCCAATTGCCTATGCCAGTAGACAATTGAATGCAGCTGAACGGAATTACACCACTACAGAGCGAGAAGGTTTAGGCATGGTATATGCAGTTAAGAAATTTAGACACTATTTGCTTGCAAATAAGTTTAAATTTTTTTACTGATCATCAAGCATTGCTATACCTCGTAAACAAACCATGCAATACAGGAAGATTAGTGAGATGGTTTCTCTTGCTCATGGAATATGACTTTGAAGTTGTGGTAAGGAAAGGTAGGACTCATTTGAGAGCTGATCATCTTTCTAGGCTCACATCGGGAGAGGCCCCACAAGGAGTATCAGATGACCTTCCTGATGCTTACTTGTTTAATTTGGAAGTGGTGCCGCAGTGGGCTAAGCCATTGGTACCAGTATTGACATACGGGCCTAATCATCCAGTGGTAAACACACGGAATAGAGAAGTTGTAAAAGCCCAAAAGTACCACATCATGGCAGGAAGTATGTACAAGCACACAGATCAAGGGATCTTGGCTTGTTGCGTAGAAGAGGATGAGTACGCTAAATGGTTGCAATTAGCACATGTAGGTGCGTTAGAGCAACACTACTCAAAGCAACGAACTTTACAGACCCTAAAGAGACTCGGAGTACATTGGCCAACTATGGAAGCTGACGTCCAAAAGTTGTGCAAGGAATGCCCAATCTGTTGCACTAAACCACCAGTGGAACACACCACTCTTTATCAAGTATCCATTGTGCCAGATTGGAGCGAACCTCTAGTATCCTTCCTGAGGACAAACACATTCCCGCCAGACATGACTCTGGCTAGGAAAAGGAGTTTAGAACAAGAAGCCCTGGATTACTCACTCATTGGTGATAATCTATACAAGCGTGGTAAAGATGGTTACCTGAGGCTATGTGTCCATGAAAGTGAATATCTTAAGATCTTAGAAACTGCTCACCAAGGTGTAGCAGGAGGACACTTTGGACCGGATCGGGTGATCAAGGCAATACTATTTGCGGGTTTCTGGTGGCCTACCCTTCACATGGATGCACATACCTATGTGAAACAGTGTGATGTCTGTCAGAGGACTCAGTATCCTATACGCAAAGATGAGATGCCACTGAAACCTATGATGGGTGGACGTGCGTTTTCTAAGTGGGGAATAGACTTCGTAGGTCCTATTAATCCCCCAGCTAAGGGTTCTCATGCGGAATACATCATTGTTGCAACAGACTACCTAACTAAGTGGGTAGAGGTAAAGGCTACGACAAAGAACGATGCTCAAACAACTGCTAAATTCTTGTTTGAGAATGTGTTCACAAGATATGGGCTACCTATAGAGCTTGTAAGTGATAGAGGCACTCATTTCTTGAACGAAGTGATTGAAAATCTACTCCAAGAATTCTTGGTAATACACAAGAAGTCGGCCCCCTATCATCCACAAGCTAATGGACAAGCTGAGAGCACTAATAAGATCTTATGCAATGTACTGACAAAACTAGTGAACTCTAAACGCTCTGATTGGGACAAACAGCTACACCATGCTGTTTGGGCATACCGAGTTGCCTACAAAACGGTACTCCAAGCCACCCCCTTTCAGATGGTATTTGGCCAAAACGCTGTGCTCCCCTTGGACTTCTTGATTCCTACATTGAGAGTAGCACAAGAGCACGAATGGACAGGTCATGAACTCTCCTCTAGGGTCTTTGACCTTGAACGATTAGGAGAAACAAGACTGAGAGTAGCTGCAGGAATATATGCAGCTAAGAAGAGATAGAAGGCATACTTTGATGCCCATGTGAAGGATAAGGGCTTGAAAGCAGGAGATCTAGTTTTAGTCTATACACTGAAACAACACGCAAGGAAGCTAGAAAAGAGAGGCTACGGACCTATGATCATCAATAGGATCTCCACGAGTGGAGCAGTACAATTAGCCACGTTAGAAGGTGATATTCTCCCAAACTATATTAGCGGTTGCAGAGTCAAGTTGTATCAGGAACCCCTCACGGAGGAAATGCTCAGCCGACTCAACACTGCTAAGAAACGCAAAGAGGAAGAAAAGCGAATTCGAGAAGAGGCTCAAGTAGAAGCTTTAGAACGCATCAGAAGGATGAAGTTACGAAGGCAAGGTAGAGATCAGCCTAGAACGAATGACTATGCAGATCAAGGATATCCTATGGCCATGTGTGAAGTCGTAGGAACAAGCTCGCATAGGATAATTGATCGACGTCCTTTCATAACCCTAGATATAGGACAAGGAAAGAGTGCAAGGACCGTAAGAGCCTTGATTGACTCAGGTGCAGCCACTAGTGCTGTTAAATTGTCTTACTGTCAAGAGTTGCAGTTAACTGTCAATCCTGTGGAAGCATATCTCATAGGATTGGGAGGCGTGGAAACCCCTTGCATGGGCGAGGTGGAACTTCCCCTCTACATTCATGATGAGGCAATGACAGTTAAAGTACTAGTGTGTCAAGATGAGGATCTCACTGAACCTCTTATCTTGGGTCAAGACTGGATCTATGACCAAGCAGTCAACTTAAACCTAAGAAGTGGACTTCTTCAGGTATGGGTCAATCATAGTCGACTTACAGTAGAGTTAGATGATGGAGCACTCAAGGAACTAGGAAAGGCACAGACTCTTGGTCCCTCCAGGGGTGCACATGAAGTTGACCAGGCTGTTCTTGTCCAAAACTATGTGTTGCAGAGGAATGATATTCTCAAAAAAGGAGTCAGGGATGCAACGGAACTCCCTTCTCTTCCAAAAGCCAGAAGGAGGCAGCAACCAAAGGTGGATCAAAGGCAGAAGAAGCAGAATACTACCTATGCCGGAAATCAAAAGTACCTGCACAGCAAAATGTCTCAGCAAGTAAACCAAGTGTGGGTGCAGAAAGGCGAACAACCGGTTGCACTCAAGCCAACCACACGGGCAAAGCCTCTTATTAGTAACCAACAACACGACACTAATAAGAAGTCTTTCAGAAATTCTTCTGCTAACGTGAAATCTATTTGGGTGCCCAAGCAGTCGATGAAGGCTAGCTCACATTCAAGACAAATTTGGGTGCCTAAGGCTTGTTTGCGGGCTCAAATAGCTACACCAGGAACACACCCTACACAGCACGATCCATTCACTCGCACAGCCGGCATCCACTCGTTTTCAACACTCACGAACACACTAAGGCCCATGATCACGAACAAAATCACTTGTAAATGGGTCCCTAAAAGGCCTCATGTTCAAGCTGACACACCTATAAAGCTCTCGAGAGTCCCTACGGAATCAAGAGCAAAACCCATCCACTGCATTTGGCAGCCCAAGACTTGTAACAAACCCTCGGACCCCAATTGTAAATCCACGACCACCTACTAACCGCTGCACTCTCACTTCACATCATTCCACGTAACTCTTAGGACCAACCAATTCCTAACTACACACACAAGCACCGAGCACTTGTTAACCTACTAATCTCTCCCGAACCTCATGATACTGTTGTAATGGGGACAAAAAAATGATTTTAACTTGTCCCTTACAATATTAACATATGTTCCTATATTCTCACAGAATCAGAAGGCAAGAAGTGACATGGCAGAAGCGACAGGTCCGAGCTCACAAGTAGGAATACTTACTGCAGGAATCGATGTGGATAGTCTACTTGTGGATGTGCCACCAACTGAACGACCTGTGGAGCTGCAACACCTTCAGCAAATCCCGGTGCCAGATCCACCCACAGGGATCACAGAAAGAGTCCATGCCAATTCTCATTGGTTCAATGGCATGCCAGGTCCATTAGGAGAGGCCAAGTATATATGGGAGTCTAAATGCGAGTATGACAGATCATGGGTTCGATTCCAATTTTTCTCCAAGGAGTTCGAGACTTTACAGAACACCGAGGATCTCCAGACCATATGGCAACGAGCAGGGCTAGCAGAATACTTTGAAGCCCCACTACCTAAACCAGATCTCCTCCGATGCTACTATTTGGTCTCCACATTACAAGCTAATGAAGAAAAGGACAAACCCGGATCATTTGTTCTTCCCTCCTTGCTGGGCAATAACGAGTTGAAGAGGTTTGAACTTACTGTGGAGTTGGTGAGCGACGCTTTGAATATGCATGGCACACATGTACCCTCTGAAAAGGATGCTCTTGTTCCCACTAACATGAAGGATAGGAAACTATTGAAGCTTAAAGACATGGCAGCACTCACACCAAACGTGTCCATCCCTCTCCATATGTGCATGCAACATTTTGCTTTTCCCGGCCAAGACCGCTTCACACAACCACACAAGAGAATCTGGTTCGCTCTCTACTTAGCGGAAGCAGGTGCGTTACCAATTAAGCTACCAGTATGGATTATAGATCAATTGTATGAAGCAAATAAAAGGTCTTCTAGGAAATTAGTGGTGAACGGTTGCTGTGCAATTACACGCATTATTTACCGGTGCCTAGCATACGATGTGCCCATTGAACGTGCCTTAACTTGGGCACAATTACAAATGTTTAAGAAGCTCAAGACGTCCACACATCAATCCAAGCGCATGAGGGGTGCGATCCCTTGTGTCCAGACAAGGGAAGTTCTGACTACTCCTGAGGTATCGCCGCGAAGGGAGACTACTGTACCTCCCTTTACCATTAGGATACCCAGGTCGGGATCTGAAACTACGACACAAGCTACCCCATCTGCTCCTCCTGCCCCACCTGAATTTGAATTTGCTGCAACTGGATGTGCCGAAGGAATGGACCCCCAGGACTTCGAAGCATTCTTACAAAGTACACAATTCTCTGATGTGGAGTTTTATTCAGATGCAGAGGAACAAGGCACATCTTCACAAAGAAGAAGAAAATCTACAGATGGCCGACATGTACATTGGAGTGACGCTCAACAAGGTCAACAACAAAGACACCTAGAAGAAGAAGGAGCATATGAAGAGGAGACCACTGAAGCCCCAGCCTATACAGCAGAACTCCGAAGGCTGTATCAAATTATGGAAAGAGTGCGATCGCAACAACTGCTCACCGAACAGAGTAGCAGAGTACTCATGACTCAGTTGTTGGAAGAAGCAGGAGTTGACTCAGATTATAGGGAAGGTCTCTTATTGATGGCAAAAACATATGGGGTAGTGGAAGCAGTGCGCACTGCCATTCGGAGGTCTCCAGTTCAATATGATCCACGAAGGTTCCAGACACGACCACGCTCAGGTAAGAATATCCAGATTCCCATTACAACTGAAGAAGAGCCAACTATTACATCTGAACCTATCAGGACAACCTCCCAAGCAACCGAAACGGCTAGCCAAGAGCACCCAGCCACCCATGAGGAGTCCACCGAGCCACAACCACCCACACCCCCACCATCGCCTCCTAGAGCAGAAACAGAGGAAATCACCTCGACCCCTCAACCCACCGAACCAACCTTCATCTTCTGTACTCCCATCTCTAGTTCCACCCTATTCTCTACCTCTGATAACCCAATCTTTGAAGCAACCCCCATCACTACACAATCCACCGAACCGCTCATAGAGCCTGCCCTAGGGCAACCATCCCCCATGCCCTCAGCCATAGGTCATCCTGACCCTAGATCCACATTCATGGGTTTCCCTGCTACCACGCAACCCTTCATGCCCTCCTCAAATCTACGATCTCAACCCCCGACCTCCATCTCTCCATTTCTACAATCCCTTCATGACCTCCTTGCTAGAACTTTTCCACCTAGGTCTCAACCCTTTCCCTTCTTTTCAGCTCCCCACCCCACTTCTCATCTATTCTCCACTTCCACACACACACCACCTACCATTCCAATGTATATGGCAGACCCCACACTCGCACCCATTCCTGAAGGTATGGACATTTCACCACCCACGGCACCTCCGCCCACGATTCCACCTCCTCCCATTCCCCCTCCACCAATTTCACTCACACACACGACTTCAATAGACACATCATTCACTCTTCCCCTTCCCCAATTCCCTTCCCATGCATCTTCCGCTGTAAACACCACCCACTCATCTATAGGAAATGCATTGGACACCATGCTAGCCTGTATATCAAACTTAAGGACAAATTACATTCAACTCCAGCAACAGAATGAACGCCTGCACGAGCACTCAGAGACACTACAGCACCGCCTCGCGGCACTAGAGGAGGAAAATGCTCGCCTCCACACACAGTTCAAAACTCTCCAAGAAGCTCATGGCATATTGGAGGTACAGTTAGAGAACACAGATCAGGAAGCGATACAGGTGGTAGAAGGTCACCTACGGACACAGCTGGAACGCAACTCAAAGCTTCAGCGAAATATGGCTCTACTCAAACGCCATCTTGCGGCCGCTCAGGAAGAGAATCGACGCCTGCAAGTACAAAATCAAGAGAACCTGGAAGCAGCTATTGAGAGCACACCGGGGGCACCCATCAGCCCAAGTTTCAAGCAGTGACCCCCGATAATATCAAGATCATATTGGAAGACTATGCCATGCTGCTTGAAGCACATGATCAGCTATCAGAGGAACTGGGACAATGGAAGCAGAAACACCAAAAAGGACCAACAGCAGCCTCTCCAACCACCCCCTCCGCGGCTTCACTTCTCACAGACTCAGAGGCCATAAAAGATCTCCAGAAACAGGTCACCGAATTGCAAACACATCTACTACAATATGAGAGACCACCTTCCCCTCCAGAGGCTCCCACTGATGAAGAAGTTGTGCAAATTCCTGTGGAACAAACGTTTGACGAAGAATATGATCCACTAGCATTCCCAAGAGGCCAACAAACAGAAGAAGCTCAGGACACATTCGAGGCACCACGGCCTCCATGGCTACGTCAAGTGGAGGAAATCGGGAGTTCGCACGAAGAGCGCACAATAGTGCAAAATCAGGCCATGAGGGTCATAGAGGAAACTGTGCTACAATCGGCTTACTTCAAGAACCTGTCATCGAGACGCCTCATCCTCTCATCTGAACTCCAATACCGGCCTTATTATATTATCTTGGCTGATTATAATGCAGAAATACAGAGAGTCACGGGTCAGATTCCTACCTTTGCTACCCAATTTCAACCCGAAGACCTTCCTCCAGAGGTGCAAAAAGGCAAAATTCGTCAACCCACCTGGCGGCAAAAACTTCTAGAGACATATCCAGAAATGCTACGCACGTGGAACAACGCGCCTTTACATCTCCTATACAATCCATGCTACGGTCCAGTTCCACGCCGCAGGTCTTGGAAGGCATTCAATATCAAAGTGCAGAACAATGCGCAATGCAAAGAATGGCTAAACTACCCGTACATTGCGCCACCACAAGGACCACCATCGGTAGCATACATGATGGGAACAATTCGCCACTGGATGCCGCGATTGAAGCCCATGCAAGATGTAGCAGCGCAAATGATGCTTAAAATCTTAGATATGATGCAGGTAGTCTTGAAAACTTTTAGAAATGCAGCCGCACCACAGGTACGTCTCCCGGGGTTCAGCAATGGAAATTATGACTTGGTGTATGACATGAGCACCACCCCCAGTATTCGTGTGGCTTACGCCTGGCATGCACGCATCAAATACCTCCCTGCCTGTTACAAATAGACCTTCGAAGAAATGTTCAGATCAGGTTTCTGGGAGTATCACTCGGAGATTTTCGCACCGAAGCCAACACATCTGCTCCATCTTTTTGCTTGTGAACAAGCAATGTACTCTGAGTACTACACTACCCCGCAACCAGAGGCCCCTGGTGCAATAAATTGGGATGCATTGGAAGCTGATCTAGCAAGAGGCTTAAGGATAGGAGAACATGAACTGGCCACCAATGTCATCCAATACTATATCGACCACCCGAGAGAACAAAGGTCTGTCAGGGGCGACAGACGCTAGGAAGGGGGGCGTGTTGGCATACAAAGCAACAGAGGAGTCATGCACAATACGGCAACAAGGCCAAATCATTTTTTCCATGGACTATTTACAAATCAAGTGATTTTAATCACTACACAAACATTGTAAATTCCGTTTTTGGTAGAGTAGACTCCATTTTGTGCAAGCCGAGGAGTCCTTGAGCTTGAGGAGTATTAGAACTAGCGACATATCAATTTTCATAATTTTTAGACTCTGTTTGAGCCCTCAAATAGACTCTAGAACCTAATTTTTAACTAGGCCGGACACTAGGTCTGGACAAGACCAAAGCTAGTTAGAAAACTATAAAAAGAGCTAGAGAGCTCATTTTTGGGGTTAGATTGTTTGTGAATTGAGCTTATGTAAGAGATCTTTTGATTAATGCAAAAAACTCCATTGTTCCTCTCCTTGTTCTTGCCTTGTGTGCGCGTGTGTGTGTCTGTGTGTGCATGCTTGTGTGCTTCTCACTCACGCACTTGTGCCTTCACTTGCTCATAGTCTTCATACTAGTCCTCACGTCTCCACGGATTGACAATTATGAGGTGAATCTTCTCACGTTGGTACTCACCATTGTGCTAGAGTGACAGTGCGTGAACAATATGTGCCCAAATAGTTATGAAAAGAGGATCTGATCTTGCACAGACAAGCACTACCATTTCCTTTGCATTGCCTGAAGAAACATAGCCAGATTCCTTGGGTCTGAATGGCATCTATGAAGAAGAAGATTTGCTCAATTACATGTCAGTCAAGTCCCCTCCATGTTACACTACCATTTGTAGTTAAGCTTCATTGAATGAAGCAGAAGATGACTCTCGAGTAGAAGTCTTAGGGCAAGGTGAGCCCATAAGTGACAGAAGGACACGAATGAACAATCCATCACAAGGGGAGCACGAGGGCAATATAGAAGGGGTGGAAGCTGTTGAAGGATAAGGATCTAGTTCAGTTTCCCATCGAAGAGATACCCCAAAGTTGGATGCAAAACGGAACTAGCAATACCAAAATCAAAGAAACTTGCACCTATTCTAAAGAATTGTTTGAAGATAAAAACCTCACCAACAAAGACACCGATGATAATGAGTCAATACAACAAGTAAAATAAGTCAATTTGGGAGAGTTAGGTGAAACAAAATCAATCCTACTGGCATCTTGGCTGTGGCAAAAACCAATACTTTACATCAAGTAATTGTTTTTCTACAAAATGTTAAAGATATTTTTGCATGGAATTACAAGGATTCGGCAGACATTCCAACAATCTTGGGACCACACAATCCCATTGTTAGACTGAAGAAGTGACGAGCAGGAGTTGGTTGAACCACACCCTAAGAGGGAGGATTAGGAAGTAATCCTCAACCATGGCTTTTGGGGCAAGTGGTTAGACCATACTACTCCTAGCCAGTAGGTCATGACTTCAATTCCCACAATTGGTATCAGAGCATAAGAAACAAGCTTGGGCAAAGTGGATGGAAGTAGCACACATCACTTTCAAAGGTGAACCCATCAAAGATTAGAGTGTATCTCCCAATATGTAGGTCAAATTTTGATATGTAAGATACCATTGGAAATCTCCTGGAATGAATATTTCAATGGAAGCACTAGATTGAGAACAAGGTTCAAGAGACCAAGGTTGAGAGCAAGCTAGGTCCATATGCAAGTGGCCAACAAGCAGAAAGGCAATGTTCAAGAGACCAAGGTTGAGAACAAGAAGATTCAAGAGACTATGCAAGGGTGAAGACACTAGTTCAAAGGGATATCAAGGATTGATAATTGAGGATAATGATCTCTAGAAGGGGAAGAGAGTGTTAGACTCAAGAAATAACAGGTAGGAGATGGTTGGACCATACCCTAAGAGGGAGGATCAAGAAGTAATCCTCAACCATGGCTTTTGGGGCAAGTGGTTAACCCATCTTACTCCTAGCCGGTAGGTCATGAGTTGAATCCCTACACCCATTGGTACCATATGCAAAACTAGCGTGAGGAAAGATTTATAGAATTAATCCGATTGACAAGATGAAAGTAAGTGGAATCACAAGTAGTCTATGATGATTGTGCTCAAGAAATAGAAAAAAAAATCAAATCAATATGTGTGGATTTTTGAGCATCGAGATGTATTCCCTACACTATTCTTAGAACAAGTAGTCAAGGATGTGTCTGGGCATGCCCTCTACAACTTCTCGAGAAAATATAGTAGATACAACCAAATTTCCATCCTCCATAAGGATCGATCAAAGATAGCTTTTGTAAGACCTTAGGGGACTTACATTTATAAAAAGATGGCATTCAGACTTAGGATGTCCGAGAACCTTCAACCACATAGTATCAATCATTTCTGGTAATTTGCTTCTAGGATCCCTCAATAATCTTTATGGATGATTTCTACACATTTTTGGGAATCAATAAAACCATTACGGTCGTGAGATTTGGTGAACATTTGACACATCTCTCCCTTGTTTTCCATAAATGTACACGCATGCTGCCATCATGCACTCATGAGAATGTACACTGATATATTGAGGCCACTTTCTAGACATGGGGAAAGACACCACCTTAGAGTGGATAGAGAATGAGAAAATACCTTTCTAGAGTTGAAATCATGGCTAACCAATGTGCATATTCTAACAATGCCAAACTAGAGTCACCCTTTCCACATGCATGTGGATGCCAACATCAAAGCACTTAGTGCTATCTTAGCACAACCAAGAGAAGGAGAAAAAATGGGTCACCCAATCCACTATGTGAGTCACTTATCATGTAGAGCCACAAAAAGTTACAACACTGCAAAAAGAGAGGCCTTGGCCATTGTCTTTTTCCTTGAAAAAGTTTAGGCACTACCTACTAGGTGTCAAACTTGTGGTAAGAAGTGATCATCAAGCCTTGAAATATTTGCTCAAAAAGCCCCATGTTACTAGAAGGATATGGGGATGTGTTGGCAGCAGCCAAAGGCATCGATCTAGAGGAAGTATGTAGAGGTGGACTACAAAGAGTTGCAGGGGGGCCAAACATTCATTTTTTCTAAGAAATATACTTGATATTACTTTTTCAAAACTCCAAATAGTGATTTTCATCACTTTTGTAATATATGTATCATAAGACACCCAATCTCATATTCACTAGCTCCATTTTGTGCAATCCGAGGAGTCCTTGAGCTTGAGGAGCTTAGGTAGAATGAGCATACCAATTTTGTTTAATTTTAGATCTCATTTGGACCTCCAAATGACCCCAATAACCTAATTTTTAACTATGCCAGTCACTAGATGTGAAACCGATCAAAACTAGTCTAGAATCTATAAAAAGAGCTAGAGAGCTCCTTTTTGAGGTTGGATTGTGTTAGCTAGTGTGAGCTTAGAGCTAGATTGAGCTTGTAATAGTGTTATCAAGCAATAGAGTCTACTTTCTACTTTCCATTGTGTCTCGTTTGTCTCTTCATGGTGTGTGTGTATGTGTGTGTGCATCTGCATGCTTCTCACCTTCACCTTCACTACTTCATGCATTCATGATCTTCACATCACTCCTATCTCTTCCACAGATTGACATTAAGGAGGTGGAGCTTCTTAACGTGATACTTACCATTGTGCTAGAGCAACACCAAATTTGCCGCTGTTGCTGGGGATCGATTTCTAGGATGAACACTTGATGGTAAGAGTATAGTGAGAATCAATGTTGAAAGGTAAATATTTTCAGTTTTTGTTGTTGTTTTTGCATTGTTTTTTGTGTTTTTCATCTCCCCTAAATTCCTCCTTCATCCCCGCATCATCTTCTTACACTCCAAAAAAATCAAAAAATTCACCATATCCCCCTATTCTCCCCATTTTCCTCATTTGCATATGAGAAAGAGAGAGAGAGATCTTGTGCAAGATTGTCTGTTTGTGTTTGTGAGTTTTCTTGCAAGAAAAGCACTCCAATTTAGTAGGGAAGCTCTGAAAAGGTAATAATTTCACATTTCTGTCAGTTCTGCCATAGGTGTCGGACCATCGCGATGGTTTGACAAAGTCGACTATTTTGGAATACGTCTATAGCATGGCATAGGGCACACTTGCACACAAAGGAATCCACAGATGCATCCTAAAAATTTGCATTTTGATGGACCATCATGCGATCACAATGGGGTATCACCATCGCGATTGGCTCATGCCATTGTGATGGCTCGACCAGACCGTCGTGATGATGTCAGACCATCGCGATGGTCTCAAACCATCACGACAATTTAGGTAGACCATCATGATGATCATGGACGATCATGACAATCACACCGACCCCATGCCATCTTGATTGGCGCATGCCATCGTGACGCTTCATTGCCACATGTCATTTGAACCATCGTGATGGTTCCTTTGATCATTGACCATCGTGACAGTACCACACCATCACGATGGCTTGACCAATTTGAACCATCACGATGGCTTGATAGGATAGACCATCGTGACGACTCGTTAGACCATCGCGATGACTTGCTAGACCATTGCCGGACCATCATGATGACTCATCTTCAGACCATCACTATTGTGTCACACCATCGTGATAGTTTAACTAGAGCATCGCAACGGTCCCAGACCATCGCGATTATTGTAGACCATCGTGATAGTTCGGCTAAAATGCAAATTTAGGGTTTTGATTTTTTGGGCAATTTCAAGGCCAGTTTGAGTGAAGTTTTGAGTGATTAGTGCATATTTGAGGCTTCTTAGCTCATATTTGGAGAAACCCCCCCCCCCCTCCAACCTCCTCCACACACCTTCCCCACCCTCCCCTCGGCGCCCCCTCCTCCAACCCCCTCACCCACCCTCGCTCCAACCCCTTCCTCCAACCTCCATCTCTCCCACTCGACCCCCCGCGCCCCCCTCTGCCTACCATCCCCCTCACCCCCTCCCTCCCCCTCAACCCACCTCCCCTCTGCGCCCCGCATCCTACCCCCCCCCCCTCCAACCTCCTCCACACACCTCCCCCACCCTCCCCTCGGCGCCCCCTCCTCCAACCCCCTCACCCAAACTCGCTCCAACCCCCCTCCTCCAACCTCCATCGCTCCCACTCGACCCGCGCGCCCCCCCTCTGCCTACCATCCCCCTCACCCCCTCCATCCCCCTCAACCCACCTCCCCTCTGCGCCCCGCATCCTAACCCCCCCCCCTCCAACCCCTCCTCCAACCTCCATCGCTCCCACTCGACCCCGCGCGCCCCCCCTCTGCCTACCATCCCCCTCACCCCCTCCATCCCCCTCAACCCACCTCCCCTCTGCGCCCCGCATCCTACCCCCCCCCCCTCCAACACCTCCCCCACCCTCCCCTCGGCGCCCCCTCCTCCAACCCCCTCACCCACCCTCGCTCTCCCTCAAACCCATCCCCCTAACTCCCCTCAACGCATCTCTCCGCCTCCAATCGCATCGCTCCCACTCGACCCCGCGCGCCCCCCCCCTCTGCCTACCATCCCCCTCACCCCCTCCATCCCCTCAACCCACCTCCCCTCTGCGCCCCGCATCCTACCCCCTTCCCCTTTCCAACCCCCTCAACACACCTCCCCCACCCTCCCCTAGGCGCCCCCTCCTCCAACCCCCTCAACAACCCTCGCTCCGCCTCAAACCCCTCCCACCCCCTCCACTACCGACTACCCCGCCGCCAACTACCCCCATGGCTGAACCCCCCGCTCCGGGTGCGCGTTCCGATCCTCCATCCTAGCTGCCTCCAAACCTTCACACTCCATCCTCTCTCACCTCCGCGATTCCCTCTGACAATCCCAATCCTCCTCCTCCCTCATCGGCAGAACAATCTGTTCAAGCTAATCCTACACCGCCTACGGCCCTTGATCTTCCCATTTATTCCATACACTCTGATTCCACGGACCTTTATTCCCCACCTCCCCTCCCGCACCCTCCTTCTCCTTCCCAATCTATGTCTCATTCATCCCACCCATCTTCACCAACCGGGGATTATATGCGCCTATTTCTCCCACCGGACTTAAACCTGCAAATCCGAATGCATCTATCCCTACCTACCATTGCCCTTCGTCAAATGTTTTCCATTGAGGATATTCAGCAGGCGGGCTTGTGGGGCTTGGCTAATGTTTTCTTCAATAACCCCGCCAATTTTACCCAGGTTTATGAAGCTATCCGCCTCTTCCCGCATTTTAGAACCGGCACTCTCTTCATCCCAGACATTGCCGCCAGTATTGGGTCCCCCCTAATACATTTTCGATCTCCCCCTTTCCTATACTCTGGACTGTCCGCCTCGGCTACTATTGCCTTTTGTACCACACACTTTCAAAGTAATGCTAGGTTTTCGCTCCGCATGACCACCCTTCTCAATGCGTTCATCTTTTTCTTCTTACTATGCAGTCAAACTTCTTCGCTTCCCTGGTCAGATATTCGTATCGCCCATCCGCTTTTTTGCTTTCTCCATAGCCGTCCTTACCCTTACGCAACCCTCGTTTATAGTTCCTTGACGTTGCGCTCCCGTCGACTCCGCGAGGCTATCTCTAGAGGCTCTCATGCATTTTCCATCTATTCTACATCCTTCTTAGCTTGGCTCTATCACATTCCTGCACACTCTGCCCACAATGTTGCTTATCTCCCTACCCACCCTGGACCTTCCATTGCTCCATCTCCCTCCCCCCCTCTAATCTCAATTGACTCAGCTTCAGCATCGACACCCGCATCCGCGCCCCCTGATGTAACTTCCTTCCCTCCCCAATCTTCTTCACCTATCCCTCCTGCATCTACCGCCTCTCCATTCATGACTAATCCCCCTGATGTAACCTCATTCCCTGCCCAATCTTCTTCCCCTATCCCTCCTGCATCTACCATCTCTCCATTCATGACTACCCCCCCTCACGTCCCCTCCTTCACTACCCAATCGTCTTCCCCTTTCCCTCCTGAATCTACCACTTCTCCATCCATGCCTACCCCTCCCATTATCCCTAGACCTCCCCTCTCTTCAGCTTTCACGCCACTCATTCAAACACATCTCAACCCTCAAAACCCCACCTGTATGCCCCCAATTCACCCGGATTACACTTCACCCTCTATCAGTAACATCCCTGTCAGTCGACCGCTCCCTTCCCCCAATCCTTCACTTCCCACTCCATCTGCCACTCCAACCCTTCATCCTCCTCCGCAGTATATTCCCCCTTCCCCTCCCCCTCCTGCTCCAACGGCCAATCCCACTCCGCTTTTTGACCTCCCATCAACCCCTTCATTTTTGCAATTACTCCAGGACGCGAGTGTAGTCGCTATCGGCAATGCTCAGGCCTCCCAGATTTCCTTGGATTCGGTTTCCGTAGCAGCTTCGGTTCATCAACAGTATATCTCAACAATAGAAAACATCAATCGCATGGCATCCTCTCAATGGCACTCCCTCAACGAAACGGCGCGATTGCTCAAAGAAGAGAGAGATCATTATCGCGATATGGCCGACTCTGCGATGAAAGCCTTAGAAGATCTTCAGAATCGCTCCAACTTAGGGCTTTGTGCTAATGCTGCATGCCGACGTATCCGACGGGAAAGGGATCATCTTAGGCAATGCCTTAGTTCGCTACAGCTTACGATCGAACAAGCTTCTGCTCCTTTGCCCCCTTCTCCATCAACCTCGGCTGACAATCTCAATCAACCTCCACAATAAATTGCCATCCACAGTATAAATAAATTGCTCATCCACAGTCATAATATTTGCTCTTAGATTCCTTTATCGCTTTGTCAATAATTAACGCATCCTTTTTGATTTCTAAATAATTCTTGTAGGGTGCATTATCGTTTTTCTTAACTCAATAATATACACACCCTTTACTTTTTTCTTCTTGCCTCCGGTTTCGTTGTTTTCATCTCTGTGTCTTTGCAATTTCTCAGTCGGTATCGCTGTTGTCTCTCCGGGACGGAGAGATCTTTAGGTGGTGGGCATCTGTAGAGCCCTAACCGGTTGAAACTAAAGGTGCAAAGTATTTTTCCTCTTAAGGTTCAAAGGATAAATTTAAAATCTTAAGGTGCAAAAGTAAAGAATTAAAAGGAAAGGTGAAGGTGGAAGGCCGCGTACGCAAAGGTAGAAATGGGCCGCCCAATCAAAAATTTTATTTTAAAAAGTCACTCTTGTTCTAAAGTCACTACAGGACAAAGTAGCGAGTGGTTGAGGACCAGTTCAAAAAGACAATCTTGGGACATTGAAAGGACACCAAGATTGTATTGCAGTTAGAGTGCGCGAACCGGCGGGCCTCAACAAAAGAAGGACAAAGGCTATTCTTGGGGACATTGAGAGCTAGGAGCAAGAGAGAGCTCCAGAAGAAGCGAGAAGAGGAAGCAAGAAGAGCCTCCAGTGTGCGACGACATTCAAGAAGTGCAAGAGGTGTCAAGAGGAAAGTGTGCAGAGAAGGCGGGGTGGATTCCAAAAGTTCCAAGGTCTATTGCGTGTGCGCCGTGATACCAATTCCTTAGCTTGGCCGAAGCTTAGTGCAAGGTGTGCACAAGGGAAGCGGGAAGCAAGTGAAGGATTGGTGCACGAGAGGCTGCTAGAGGGCTTGAGATAATTGGTCTTTAGTAATTGATATTCTCTGAAGTGGTATTTAGTCATTGATTAGACTGTGCGCAGTCCTTGTAATTGTTGAAAGATAATCAATATTCAAGGTTTCCAAGAGTATTCCTTTGCAGAAGTTCTCACTGTATTCCATTTTCATCATCTCCTTTTTCTCCTACAAACCCTCAAACTCCTTCTTGTCCCCGAATCCCCAACAAATTTGGCACGCACGGTGGGACGCATAGCACATAACGGATTCCGCCAAGCTAAGGAATTGGTATCACGGCGCACACGCAATAGACCTTGGAACTTTTGGAATCCACCCCGCCTTCTCTGCACACTTTCCTCTTGACACCTCTTGCACTTCTTGAATGTCGTCGCACACTGGAGGCTCTTCTTGCTTCCTCTTCTCGCTTCTTCTGGAGCTCTCTCTTGCTCCTAGCTCTCAATGTCCCCAAGAATAGCCTTTGTCCTTCTTTTGTTGAGGCCCGCCGGTTCGCGCACTCTAACTGCAATACAATCTTGGTGTCCTTTCAATGTCCCAAGATTGTCTTTTTGAACTGGTCCTCAACCACTCGCTACTTTGTCCTGTAGTGACTTTAGAACAAGAGTGACTTTTTAAAATAAAATTTTTGATTGGGCGGCCCATTTCTACCTTTGCGTACGCGGCCTTCCACCTTCACCTTTCCTTTTAATTCTTTACTTTTGCACCTTAAGATTTTAAATTTATCCTTTGAACCTTAAGAGGAAAAATACTTTGCACCTTTAGTTTCAACCGGTTAGGGCTCTACAGATGCCCACCACCTAAAGATCTCTCCGTCCCGGAGAGACAACAGCGATACCGATTGAGAAATTGCAAAGACACAGAGATGAAAACAACGAAACCGGAGGCAAGAAAAAAAAAAGTAAAGGGTGTGTATATTATTGAGTTAAGAAAAACGATAATGCACCCTACAAGAATTATTTAGAAATCAAAAGGATGAGTTAATTATTGACAAAGCGATAAAGGAGTCTAAGAGCAAATATTATGACTGTGGATGAACAATTTATTTATACTGTGGATGGCAATTTATTGTGGAGGTTGATTGAGATTGTCAGCCGAGGTTGATGGAGAAGGGGGCAAAGGAGCAGAAGCTTGTTCGATCGTAAGCTGTAGCGAACTAAGGCATTGCCTAAGATGATCCCTTTCCCGTCGGATACGTCGGCATGCAGCATTAGCACAAAGCCCTAAGTTGGAGCGATTCTGAAGATCTTCTAAGGCTTTCATCGTAGAGTCGGCCATATCGCGATAATGATCTCTCTCTTCTTTGAGCAATCGCGCCGTTTCGTTGAGGGAGTGCCATTGAGAGGATGCCATGCGATTGATGTTTTCTATTGTTGAGATATACTGTTGATGAACCGAAGCTGCTGCGGAAACCGAATCCAAGGAAATCTGGGAGGCCTAAACATTGCCGATAGCGACTACACTCGCGTCCTGGAGTAATTGCAAAAATGAAGGGGTTGATGGGAGGTCAAAAAGCGGAGTGGGATTGGCCGTTGGAGCATGAGGTGGAGGGGAAGGGGGAATATACTACGGAGGAGGATGAAGGGTTGGAGTGGCAGATGGAGTGGGAAGTGAAGGATTGGGGGAAGGGAGCGGTCGACTGACAGGGATGTTACTGATAGAGGGTGAAGTGTAATCCGGGTGAATTGGGGGCATACAGGTGGGGTTTTGAGGGTTGAGCTGTGTTTGAATGAGTGGCGTCAAAAGCTGAAGAGAGGGGAGGTCTAGGGATAATGGGAGGGGTAGGCATGGATGGAGAAGTGGTAGATTCAGGAGGGAAAGGGGAAGACGATTGGGTAGTGAAGGAGGGGACGTGAGGGGGGGTAGTCATGAATGGAGAGATGGTAGATGCAGGAGGGATAGGGGAAGAAGATTGGGCAGGGAATGAGGTTACATCAGGGGGATTAGTCATGAATGGAGAGGCGGTAGATGCAGGAGGGATAGGTGAAGAAGATTGGGGAGGGAAGGAAGTTACATCAGGGGGCGCGGATGCGGGTGTCGATGCTGAAGCTGAGTCAATTGAGATTAGAGGGGGGGAGGGAGATGGAGCAATGGAAGGTCCAGGGTGGGTAGGGAGATAAGCAACATTGTGGGCAGAGTGTGCAGGAATGTGATAGAGCCAAGCTAAGAAGGGTGCAGAATAGATGGAAAATGCATGAGAGCCTCTAGAGATAGCCTCGCGGAGTCGACGGGAGCGCAACGTCAAGGAACTATAAATGAGGGTTGCGTAAGGGTAAGGACGGCTATGGAGAAAGCAAAAAAGCGGATCGGCGATACGAATATCTGACCAGGGAAGCGAAGAAGTTTGACTGCGTAGTAAGAAGAAAAAGATGAACGCATTGAGAAGGGTGGTCATGCGGAGCGAAAACCTAGCATTACTTTGAAAGTGTGTGGTACAAAAGGCAATAGTAGCCGAGGCGGACAGTCCAGAGTATAGGAAAGGGGGAGATCGAAAATGTATTAGGGGGGACCCAATACTGGCGGCAATGTCTGGGATGAAGAGAGTGCCGGTTCTAAAATGCGGGAAGAGGCGGATAGCTTCATAAACCTGGGTAAAATTGGCGGGGTTATTGAAGAAAACATTAGCCAAGCCCCACAAGCCCGCCTGCTGAAGATCCTCAATGGAAAACATTTGACGAAGGGCAATGGTAGGTAGGGATAGATGCATTCGGATTTGCAGGTTTAAGTCCGGTGGGAGAAACAGGCGCATATAATCCCCGGTTGGTGAAGATGGGTGGGATGAATGAGACATAGATTGGGAAGGAGAAGGAGGGTGCGGGAGGGGAGGTGGGGAATAAAGGTCGGTGGAATCAGAGTGTATGGAATAAATGGGAAGATCAAGGGCCGTAGGCGGTGTAGGATTAGCTTGAATAGATTGTTCTGCCGATGAGGGAGGAGGAGGATTGGGATTGTCAGAGGGAATCGCGGAGGTGAGAGAGGATGGAGTGTGAAGGTTTGGAGGCAGCTGGGATGGAGGATCGGAACGCGCACCCGGAGCGGGGGGTTTAGCCATGG
Organism: Ceratopteris richardii; assembly: GCA_020310875.1. Classification (NCBI taxonomy): domain Eukaryota; kingdom Viridiplantae; phylum Streptophyta; class Polypodiopsida; order Polypodiales; family Pteridaceae; genus Ceratopteris; species Ceratopteris richardii. Next base: position 119,343,277 of record CM035414.1, read on the forward strand.
GGGTAGTTGGCGGCGGGGTAGTCGGTAGTGGAGGGGGTGGGAGGGGTTTGAGGCGGAGCGAGGGTTGTTGAGGGGGTTGGAGGAGGGGGTGCCTAGGGGAGGGTGGGGGAGGTGTGTTGAGGGGGTTGGAAAGGGGAAGGGGGTAGGATGCGGGGCGCAGAGGGGAGGTGGGTTGAGGGGATGGAGGGGGTGAGGGGGATGGTAGGCAGAGGGGGGGAGGGCGCACGGGGTCGAGTGGCAGCGATGGGATTGGAGGCGGAGAGATGTGTTGAGGGGAGTTAGGGGGATGGGTTTGAGGGAGAGCGAGGGTGGGTGAGGGGGTTGGAGGAGGGGGCGCCGAGGGGAGGGTGGGGGAGGTGTTGGAGGGGGGGGGGGTAGGATGCGGGGCGCAGAGGGGAGGTGGGTTGAGGGGGATGGAGGGGGTGAGGGGGATGGTAGGCAGAGGGGGGGCGCGCGGGGTCGAGTGGGAGCGATGGAGGTTGGAGGAGGGGTTGGAGGGGGGGGGTTAGGATGCGGGGCGCAGAGGGGAGGTGGGTTGAGGGGGATGGAGGGGGTGAGGGGGATGGTAGGCAGAGGGGGGGCGCGCGGGGTCGAGTGGGAGCGATGGAGGTTGGAGGAGGGGGGTTGGAGCGAGGGTGGGTGAGGGGGTTGGAGGAGGGGGCGCCGAGGGGAGGGTGGGGGAGGTGTGTGGAGGAGGTTGGAGGGGGGGGGGTAGGATGCGGGGCGCAGAGGGGAGGTGGGTTGAGGGGGATGGAGGGGGTGAGGGGGATGGTAGGCAGAGGGGGGGCGCGCGGGGTCGAGTGGGAGCGATGGAGGTTGGAGGAGGGGGGTTGGAGCGAGGGTGGGTGAGGGGGTTGGAGGAGGGGGCGCCGAGGGGAGGGTGGGGGAGGTGTGTGGAGGAGGTTGGAGGGGGGGGGGGGTAGGATGCGGGGCGCAGAGGGGAGGTGGGTTGAGGGGGAGGGAGGAGGTGAGGGGGATGGTAGGCAGAGGGGGGCGCGGGGGGTCGAGTGGGAGCGATGGAGGTTGGAGGAAGGGGTTGGAGCGAGGGTGGGTGAGGGGGTTGGAGGAGGGGGCGCCGAGGGGAGGGTGGGGAAGGTGTGTGGAGGAGGTTGGAGGGGGGGGGGGGGTAGGATGCGGAGCGCAGAGGGGAGGAGGGTTGAGGGGGATGGTGGGGGTGAGGGGGATGGTAGGCAGAGGGGGGGCGCGCGGGGTCGAGGGGAGGGATGGGGAGGGTTGCTGAGGGGGAGTGAGGGTGAGGGGGGTGGTGGTAGGCTGAGGGGGGGGGGCGCGGGGTCGAGTGGGGGCGATGGGATTGGAGGCGGAGAGATGGGTTGAGGGGAGTTAGGGGGAGGGGTTTGAGGCGGAGCGAGGGTGGGTGAGGGGGTTGGAGGAGGGGGCGCCGAGGGGAGGGTGGGGGAGGTGTGTGGAGGGGGTGGAGGGGGGGGGGGTAGGATGCGGGGTGCAGAGGGGAGGTGGGTTGAGGGGGAGGGAGGGGGTGAGGGGGATGGTAGGCAGAGGGGGGCGCGGGGGGTCGAGTGGGAGGGATGGAGGTTGGAGGAAGGGGTTGGAGTGAGGGTGGGTGAGGGGGTTGGAGGAGGGGGCGCCGAGGGGAGGGTGGGGAAGGTGTGTGGAGGAGGTTGGAGGGGGGGGGGTAGGATGCGGGGCGCAGAGGGGAGGTGGGTTGAGGGGGATGGAGGGGGTGAGGGGGATGGTAGGCAGAGGGGGGGCGCGCGGGGTCGAGGGGAGGGATGGGGAGGGTTGCTGAGGGGGATTGAGGGTGAGGGGGGTGGTGGTAGGCTGAGGGGGGGGCGCGGGGTCGAGTGGGAGCGATGGAAGTTGGAGGAGGGGGTTGGAGCGAGGGTGGGTGAGGGGGTTGGAGGAGGGGGCGCCGAGGGGAGGTGGGGGAGGTGTGTGGAGGAGGTTGGAGGGGGGGGGGGGTAGGATGCGGGGCGCAGAGGGGAGGTGGGTTGAGGGGGATGGAGGGGGTGAGGGGGATGGTAGGCAGAGGGGGGCGCGGGGGGTCGAGTGGGAGCGATGGAGGTTGGAGGAGGGGGGTTGGAGCGAGGGTGGGTGAGGGGGTTGGAGGAGGGGGCGCCGAGGGGAGGGTGGGGGAGGTGTGTGGAGGAGGTTGGAGGGGGGGGGGTAGGATGCGGGGCGCAGAGGGGAGGAGGGTTGAGGGGGATGGTGGGGGTGAGGGGGATGGTAGGCAGAGGGGGGGCGCGCGGGGTCGAGGGGAGGGATGGGGAGGGTTGCTGAGGGGGAGTGAGGGTGAGTGGGGTGGTGGTAGGCTGAGGGGGGGGGCGGGGTCGAGTGGGGGCGATGGGATTGGAGGCGGAGAGATGGGTTGAGGGGAGTTAGGGGGAGGGGTTTGAGGCGGAGCGAGGGTGGGTGAGGGGGTTGGAGGAGGGGGCGCCGAGGGGAGGGTGGGGGAGGTGTGTGGAGGGGGTGGAGGGGGGGGGGTAGGATGCGGGGCGCAGAGGGGAGGTGGGTTGAGGGGGAGGGAGGGGGTGAGGGGGATGGTAGGCAGAGGGTGGCGCGGGGGGTCGAGTGGGAGCGATGGAGGTTGGAGAAAGGGGTTGGAGCGAGGGTGGGTGAGGGGGTTGGAGGAGGGGGCGCCGAGGGGAGGGTGGGGAAGGTGTGTGGAGGAGGTTGGAGGGGGGGGGGTAGGATGCGGGGCGCAGAGGGGAGGTGGGTTGAGGGCGATGGAGGGGGTGAGGGGGATGGTAGGCAGAGGGGGGGCGCACGGGGTCGAGGGGAGGGATGGGGGGGTTGCTGAGGGGGATTGAGGGTGAGGGGGGTGGTGGTAGGCTGAGGGGGGGGGCGCGCGGGGTCGAGGGGAGGGATGGGGAGGGTGCTGAGGGGGATTGAGGGTGAGGGGGGTGGTGGTAGGCTGAGGGGGGGGGGCGCGCGGGGTCGAGGGGAGGGATGTGGAGGGTGCTGAGGGGGATTGAGGGTGAGGGGGGTGGTGGTAGGCTGAGGGGGGGGCGCGCGGGGTCGAGGGGAGGGATGGGGAGGGTTGCTGAGGGGGATTGAGGGTGAGGGGGGTGGTGGTAGGCTGAAAAGGGGGAAGGAGGAGGGAGGGTGGTGGTATGGAGGAGTCGATGGGGTGGAGAGGGGTGTGAGATGATCTTCTTCTTTCCTCCCTAGCACAACTTGGCCTGTGCACTGAAAAATAGTACGGAATTCTGATGATGTTGAAGCAAGTATGAAAAAAGAGGCCATATTATATAGCTAGTTTGAATGAGGGAGCACCTCTCAAGAAGGAGCGGTCTAGCATAAAAGGGTGTTCAAAAGAGGGGAAGAGCCAAACTTCAATCTCATTCACTCATGTATGAAACAAAGCAATGGGACATATTTAAAGAAGCTGAACAGAATTACGAGCCATGAAAAAAAATCGGCGCCTAATTTATTGAACACGGAAAATTACTAGATTTTTTATTTATGAAATGAGCATAAAATGAATTGGCGCCCAAAAAAGAGAAAATGCGTGAGCAATTTTTTCCTTTGTTGTTTATTTTTAATTATTAGGACAGACCGAATATTATATGTACCTATAAAGAAGTCCAAAACTCTTAGGAACAAAAGAATGAAAATGTAATTTTATGACTTTTGGTGGTAACCCTTGAGTCTGGAGATGTTTACCAAGGGTAGGGTGTTGCCATCGAGTGTTTCCAATTGCATTGCACCCCACTGTAGCATCTTCGTAATGCGAAAAGGGCCTTCCCAGTGAGGGATCCATTTCCCTTTGTTTTGATTAGAAAATTGTGGCCTGTGTAATAGTGCTAAATGACCGGGCTTCAATTTGTTTTGCCATAAACTTTTGTCATGGTTCTTCTTCCTCTTTATTTGAATATCCTCTAACTGTTTGGAGGCTAAAATTCTCGATTCTTCCAGTTTATGCAAAGCAGTCAGTCGTGCTGGAACTTCATCCCATTTTTCTCTATTCTTTCCGTTCTTATAGAGCCTCTGATGAATTCCAATGGTTCAATAGGAACCAAGCCATAAACTAATTGAAAGGGAGAATACCCAGTCTCTTTATAGGCCAGTCTGTATGCCCATAATGTACCCAGATATGCCTGTCCCCAAGAGGTCGGCTGTAACATGCATTCTTTTCGTAACATTGCAATTAATACCTTGTCTGTTGACTCGGGTTGACCATTAGCACGTGGGTAGTATGCACAAGAAGTCCTGTGTAAAATGCAATACCTGTTGGAAATTTCCTGTAGTACTTTGTTAACAAAATGAGTACCCTGATCGGTACAGATTTCCAGCGGGCATCCAAATCTGCAAATGATGTTACAATACAAAAAGTCAGCCACTGTTTGTGCAGAGCAGTCCGTTGATGCAATAGCTTCAGCCCATTTTGTTGCGTAGTCCGTGGCTATCAGTAAGTACTTTTCCCTTTTTGGAAGTGCCGCAGGGTATATAGGCCCAACAAAGTCTAATCCCCACTTCTCAAAGGGCTGCCAAGAAGTGGAAACTACCAAAGGGTAATGTCTTTGCTTGGTGGGTTTAGGTCCACACCTCTGGCACACATCACATGTTTTTCTCCAATCATCTGCATCCCTAAAGAGTGTAGGCCACCATAGACCAGCATCTAGTATTCTCTGGCTCATGATATGCCCTGGAAGGTGCCCACCACCTGTTCCTTCATGTGCAAATTGCAGTATTTCCCTCACTTCATCTTCCTCTAAACATTTCCTAATCCTGTCATCCTTGCCCTGTCTGTAGAGTTTACCCTCAATGAAAGTATATGGTCTACTCTTGATAAGCAGTCTCTTCCTAAGTACAGCATTAGCACTTTCTGGATACAATCCAGTATTAATGAACTGTTTGATATCATCATACCATCCTTTAGCTTGTATAGCAAACAAGTGTGCATCAGGGAAATCATCATTGATACCACTGGTTTGATCCCTCCTATTTATTCTGGACAAGTGATCCGCCATCACATTCTCTCTTCCTGGCTTATGGATTACCGAGAAATCGAACTCTTGGAATAACAGTAACCACCTCCATATTCTACCAGTAGCATGTGGTTTGTTGAGTAAGTACTTGAGAGGTTGGTGATCTGATATAATAAGAAATTTTACCCCCAATAAGTAATGGCAGAATTTTTGAACTGCAAAGACCATTGCTAGTGCTTCCCTTTCGGTAGTACTGTAATTCCTTTCAGCCTTGGTCAAGATTCTACTGGCATATTGAATTGGCCTGTCCATTTTAAATTCTTCACTGGGTTGAGTCAGAACTGCTCCCACTGCATATGCACTAGCATCGACATGTATATGAAAGATTTTTGACCACTCCGGGGTGACCAAGATAGGAGCACACACTAACCGTGACCTTAATGTCTGATATGCTTTTTCCTCCTCTTCTTCCCATTTGAAAGGTACTTCTTTACCTGTGAGTCTAGTCAGAGGTCTAGCTATCTCTGCATACATTTTTATAAACCTTCTATGATAACCGGTATGCCCCAAAAAACTCTGGATCTCTTTAGGAGTTTTAGGTTTAGGTAACTTTAATATAGAGAGAATTTTGTCAGGATCTGGGGCCATACCTTTAGTGGATACCACATGTCCTAAAAGGGTTCCTTCTGTCACAAGGAAATGACATTTATTTGGACTGAGCTTTAACTTAATTTCTCTGCATCTTTGGAAAATATTCTGCAGCTGCCTCAGGTGCTGGTCCAAACAATCTAGATGAGTTTCCTTGTGAGATCCTGAAAATGAAGAGAAATCATCCATGAAGATTCTAAGTGATTCCAGCAATAAGGGGCCAAAAATGAGATTGACCGTTCTGTTAAATGTGGCTGGAGCATTTCTGAGCCCAAATGGCATTTTTACATACACATACGTTCCCCACGGTGTGATAAAAGCAGTCTTTTCACGATCCTCTGGGTGTATTGATATTTGATTATAGCCACTGAAGCCATCCATAAAACTATATAGTGCATGCCCCGCCACTTCTTCAATGACCTGTTCTGCAAAAGGCATAGGGAACCCGTCTGGAATGGTCACCTTGTTGAGAGCTCTAAAGTCCACACAAATTCTGATTTTATTAGTATTCTTCTTTGGTACTATAACCATAGGCGAGAGCCACTCTGAGTGTTCCACAGGAATGATGATTCCTGCATCTTCCATCTTTTGGATTTCCACATAGACAGCTTCGGCATACTTTGGATTAAGTCTATAACTCCTTCCTCTGATGGGTCTGGCTCCCTCAACCAGAGGAATTCTGTGCTCTCCATAAGATGCAGACACTCCTTCTAAGTCTTTATAATGCCAGACAAAAACATCTGCATACTGGGTCAAGAATGATTTTACCTTTTCCAGGAGCTTTGGGTGGCTCCACAACCAAGTGGCCACTAGAACTGGTTGATTATTTTTTTGGGTGCATAAATTTACTTCTTGGACCGGATTTCTTGTTACCATATTATCTTCTTGTGCACCTGCTTCCTTGTCTTCTTCTACTAGCTTTTCGTGCATTGCTTCATAAGCAGGTGTGTTTTGGACTTCGATGTTTTCCTCCTTGTCCTGCATCCATCCTGCAGGGATTTCTTGAATTGGGAAAGAACATTCAACCTCAGAATTTTTTACCTTGTTTTTAGCTTTGGAAACTTTGTTATCTGATGTTGACACATCCTCCTCCAATTTGTATTTGAGGGGTATCTTCCTGCCCCTTCTGTGGTCAGTGATGGGCTCTCCCAATCCATCAACCTGGACCTTTCCTTTGTCTTCATCATAGCCTCCAATTGTACCAGGATTATCAAGAAAAATTCCAAAACAAGAAGAAGAGTTGCCGGCATGAAGCCAACTTAAAATATCCTCTTCTTCCTCAAAATCTATTTGGGGTTGATCCTCCGCTTCTGTTTCCATGCAAATGCTCACTGTTTGCATCATACTAGTGTTTCCTTGATTGTCTGGGCCTTCTTCTAAATGAATTTGTGTCAGCTCCTGCCCTTTCTTTTGTACCCACATGGTGTCCTTACCCCAATCATGAATGACACTGGCATGCCTCAGCCAAGGTCTTCCAATTAAGAGAGGAAATCCTCCTTCAACCTGGGGCAATCTTAAAACCACAAAATCCAGGATAAATAGATTACCTTGTACTTCAAGTGGAACTTTTGGGATTACCCCCAAGGGCCTTACTTTGCTCTGATCTGCCAAAGTAACCGTGAAATTTGCAGGTCTTGAAGGGTGGAGTCCAATCCTTTTCATGGTATGTTCAGGCATCAAATTAATGCCAGAACCACCATCTACAATAACACCTTGAAATTCATGGCCCTTGATTGATATTGTAAGCCGAGGGCTTTTATAATCTGTAAGGGGTGCTTACCCCCTAATTATCCCTTGATGTAAGATAGCAGTCTTAGCCACTAAGCTTGTCGTAGAAGCCTCATCAATTATCTGCAATAATTCTGACCTGATTTTCCCATCCATCTTTATTAAGTCAAAAATACTAACCTCCTTCTTAATTGACTTGAGTAGTTTTGAAGCCTCTGACTCTTTAAGAAAGTGAGCTTCATTTGCCTTGCCAAAACTCTTCTTGAGCCCTCTTGAAGGCATGCCCAATGGCATCGCTGGTGCCTGTGAGACATTCATTGTGGTTTGTGTCTGTACCTGTAGTATCTTTGTCTTCAATTGCAACTCTATCTTTGTTCAATTCCTTAATTATCAATTCTTGATTTTCTACCACTTTTGCCGTTCCCTTGCTTCTTGTCTGTACTGCAAAAGATTCGAGTTCTTCTAATTGTACCACTCTAGTGGATGGTGAGGGTTCATTCACCTGAGGTAATATCTCCTCCTTGAATACAGAGATCATTTGGAGATGGGGTCCGGAAGTAGAGGCTTGATTCTTAGGACAACAGTTTGTATAGTGATCTCTGGCCTCTGGACAATTCCTACAAGGAGGTGCATTTTTCGGAAGGGTGCACCTAGATTGGTAGTGCCCACATTCTCCACATCTGAAGCAAATAATTGGCCTTCTAGGCCCATTTGCAAGGTTAGTTCTCGGTCTAGGATTATAGTTATTACCTTGGTTTGTTGCTGCTGCCATTACATTTGCTGGTGGCAAGAGCCCGCCTTGTGTCCAGTATGTCGTTGTCGGCATTCCCCTTGATTGGCATTCATGGGCCTCATGCCCAATCTTCCTGCATAATTGACAAGTCACATTTAGCAAAGGACATTCACTTACTATGTGTCCTTGCTTGCTGCACATGGAGCACCATAGTCCGTTCTTAATGCCGCCTCCTTTTAGTTCTTGCAACTCCTGCCTCAGCTGAGCTAGTTCCTCTGCTTGGGCTTCCTCTTCCTTTTGGAGTTTGAGGGCTTCAATCTCTCTTCTCAGCTGAGCTACAGTAGTCTCCTCCTCTGTATAGGGCTTATTCCTTTTCAAGCCTTCCAGTTCCCTTCTTAACTGGCTCACTGGGTCCTCCAGTTCTGAACCATATGATGGTTGGGAAGAAGTTGCACCATACTGGTGCCTTATCTGTTCCAAGCGGGTGGCCGTATTGATGAATTCCTCAACAGAGGCAGTAGGTAGCACTAACTCTTTTATTTTGCATTGGGTGACCACAGGTAAGGGTTTGGCTAACCACTTCTTGACAAAGAAGTCGTGTGGTGGATCCGGTAGTTTAGCCATTAATGCTTTGGCCCTGGTCACGAATTCGGGGAACTTCTCTCCTGGACCCAACTTTAAGTTTTCCAATTCTTCTATAATGATCTCAGCCGTGTTGCCATGCTGAAATTGATTCTTAAAGGCCTCTTTCATCAAATCCCAAGAGGTAAAGTGATTTTCAGCAAACTGGCTAAACCACTTGTCTGCCAGACCTTCCAATGTGGCGGGGAAGAGTATCAAGAAAGCATCTTCCCTACCCATTAGTCCCCTAGTCTTACATAATGCAAGAAATCGTCGAATGTGCTCATCTGGGTCCTCATGGGCTAAACCTCTGAAGGAGGGAAATTTTATGTTTAATCTGGAGAGCAAGATTTCTAGGTCCACCTGTCCTGCCATGCTTCCTACCGATGAAGTCGATGAAAGTGGACTCGATGATCTTCTGTTCGTCTTTCTTCTGGTCTGCTTGCACTTGATTCTCAAGGTTTGTGACCGGGTCGCGATCATGAGCTATTCATAGTCCACTTAAAATGAGACACTTTGATAAAAGTATGTACCTTTTGGCCCACTGGAGTAATGTTGTCGACACTGGAATATTGTCCTCCAATGGAAATATATAGTCTCCTATGCTCAAAGCTCCTTGGAGGTCCCACCGGGCGTGCCAAATTTGTTGGGGATTCGGGGACAAGAAGGAGTTTGAGGGTTTGTAGGAGAAAAAGGAGATGATGAAAATGGAATACAGTGAGAACTTCTGCAAAGGAATACTCTTGGAAACCTTGAATATTGATTATCTTTCAACAATTACAAGGACTGCGCACAGTCTAATCAATGACTAAATACCACTTCAGAGAATATCAATTACTGAAGACCAATTATCTCAAGCCCTCTAGCAGCCTCTCGTGCACCAATCCTTCACTTGCTTCCCGCTTCCCTTGTGCACACCTTGCACTAAGCTTCCGCCAAGCTAAGGAATTGGTATCACGGCGCACACGCAATAGACCTTGGAACTTTTGGAATCCACCCCGCCTTCTCTGCACACTTTCCTCTTGACACCTCTTGCACTTCTTGAATGTCGTCGCACACTGGAGGCTCTTCTTGCTTCCTCTTCTCGCTTCTTCTGGAGCTCTCTCTTGCTCCTAGCTCTCAATGTCCCCAAGAATAGCCTTTGTCTTTCTTTTGTTGAGGCCCGCCGGTTCGCGCACTCTAACTGCAATACAATCTTGGTGTCCTTTCAATGTCCCAAGATTGTCTTTTTGAACTGGTCCTCAACCACTCGCTACTTTGTCCTGTAGTGACTTTAGAACAAGAGTGACTTTTTAAAATAAAATTTTTGATTGGGCGGCCCATTTCTACCTTTGCATACGCGGCCTTCCACCTTCACCTTTCCTTTTAATTCTTTACTTTTGCACCTTAAGATTTTAAATTTATCCTTTGAACCTTAAGAGGAAAAATACTTTGCACCTTTAGTTTCAACCGGTTAGGGCTCTACACCTGTCTACCTGTTTTAACCCCCCAGAGCCTGAATGTCCATAACTTTTTCATACAAAACCCATTTTTTGAGCTTTAGATAGGATATATTGAAGTTGACCCTTTTGTGGGATTAAGAAAGCAAGGAGGCACTTGAGAATCTTGCCAAAGGAAAAGGGACCCTTAAAGGTGTATACATCAAAGTGTCTATTCATTAAGGTTGAAGAGTGGTCTAAACATTGGACTTTTACAAGTCTACTAAGAGCCATCCAAGGGCATTCAAAGCAAGGAAAATGGTGAACTAAGCAAGGCTTGGGAAGCATGACTTCTTGGACAAAAAAGTACTCAACGACGTTGACTCGAGGATGGAAGAATACTCAACCCCCTCAGTCAATTACTAACTTAGGCTAAGCACATGTAGCATTGTTAATTGAGATAGGAGTGCAATAGGAACACATCAAGTACACGAGCATTAATTTTTCCAAGTCCAAGTGTAAGCTAAAAGAGTGCGAAAATAAAAACCCTAAAGGAAAGAACATAACTTCAATGTAATGAGAACTTAAACATACAACAAGAAGTCAATTCCTAACGTATACATTGAGAGAAGACAATAATTTAAAAGAAATTAGAAACTAAACAAGTGACTGAGAACAAAGAAGTATTGGCAATCAGAACGTGTATTGAGTGATCGAGGAAGAGAAATTCATGAACCTTAGTTCAAGAAAGCACATAGGTAATTCAGATTGATGAAGCCTTAGATCCATTGGAAGCAAGTGTGAAGACCACAACACACTCGTGGGCACAACAGTTGAATAGCTATCCTTAAAAATTGAGCTCAGAGACTAGTGAGTCTCAAATGGCTTATAGCATGGAAGACCGAAAGGAGGGTTAAGTGTAGCTTATTTAGAAAGACCCGACGGACCCTATTGAACTCAATTAGAATACATCCGAACCAAACACTTAGGTTCTCACATCTACGAGGATGGTTTGAGAAGATCATTGGTTCAATTGCACAACCTTGGCCAACCCATTGGACCAGAACATCTGGTGGTAAAGTTCAAGAGAGATGCTTACTTAGACAAGGAAGGAACAATGTACATAACTAATCAGCCTAACCACACTTATGAGTTTCGTGTAGTTATTCGCAAAGCGGAAGTAGGAGCCCAAGGAAAAGAACCATTAGGAGATGAACCTAGGACACCTAGAGGGAAATAAATATTGACAAGAATACTAAACCCAGAATGGATTCACTCATGAGGTAGATCCACATCCCCGAGTTAAAACAAGTATTTGACAAATGTCAAGAATATCAAGTTTGCTTGAACCTAGAAAAGTGTGTTTTCATGGTCAGGCAAGACAAAATTCTAGGGCACATAGTTTCATAGAATAGGATATCTACGGATAAAAAGAAACTGAGAGTAATTGCAGACCTACATAGGCCAAAAAATGTAAAGGAGGTATAGGCTTTCATGAGACATTGTGGATATTATCAACAACTTATACATATGTACGTGATCATAGCAAAGACTCTGTTCTCTCTTTTGACCAAGTTTGAATGGATGGATAAATATGAGAATTCATTCAATGAGTTCAACGGATGCTTGTGTTCAACACCCATATTAACGACACCAGATTGGAGTAAGCCATTCCATGCACACGTGGATGCATCCATTTATGCCATAGGATGTGTGTTGGCACAACCCACAAACGAAAGAAATTTAGATCTTCTCATAGCTTATGCAAGTAGACAGTTAAACACAGTAGAAAGAAATTACACAACGACGGAGCATGAATGATTGTGAATGATATATGCAGTAAAGAAAGAGATCTTCCATTGATCTTCCTTTGAACAAGAAGTGGAATACCTCAGTAGTCAGGTGGGTTACATCAGAGGATTGATGGGAACAATTGTCTCCTATGGCCCATCCTCCATACTTCCTGTGGTCCAGCCTAGATCTATTGTACAGAATGTTTGAGGAGATGGTAGATAGTCTTCAGAGATGAAGTGGTGTTGCTAAAACCTAATTCACACCAGCCAAGAGCAAGTGATGGAGAGTGTAGTGGGCCTCTTTAGCTTATTAATGATCATAAATAATCACTTATGCTCTTTGGAACATGATCCGCTAATCAATGGATCAAGACAAATGCATAGGAAATTAATTCAAGCTCATAGATTTGCTATTTTAGTCTCTACACCTGTTTAGTATAATGAATAGTGCTCTGAGCCTGCTAGCAATTAGACTAATTCCTTTTTATGGTCTCTAATTAACTTAGAAAACTACCAATCATGAGTGATTTCAATAGAAAAGATGAACTACACACTGAGTATGATGTTTAGCAAATCATAGGAGTTCCCCAACATTTTCGGGATGCATCACAGAACAGACCAAAGAGTAAAGATATGTTAATATCTCGGGATTGATAGAACCAATGATAATGATATTTTGTAGCTACAAGATAGATAATATTTTGAATCTATGATGCTTTAAATGATCAATCATACACTGAGAACAAGCTCTGAGAAGATCATTGTACTGATGTAGTTATGGCAGAGAAGTGAAGTAGAGATATAATCAAAATGTATCTATTAGATCACATAGAAATACAATGTGAGGGTAGTGATTGAGCTATGGAGTGAGATCTCAAATCACATAGAATCCCTCTCTATTGGTCTCTAAAAGTCAGGACATTCATGTGAGTCTTTTGATCCACCTTTATAGTTGAGTTTGGAGCCAATCTTGAATTCAAATTCAAATGTTCACCTAAAAGTAAATCCTAAACTATAGGACATATTCTCTTATCAATCATCTACCAAATAGATCGAGATTTAATGCTTCCTTACTCTACATGGAAGTAAGGTACTTTTACAAAGGTAAAAGTTAATAGATTTTACAAGGGATTGATCATAGATGACTCAATGAGATATATGCTAATCATCCAAATATGTGGGCATGGATTCTCTTACACCAACAGCTCCCCTTAAGACCAACATGTTGGGTCCTTAATTCCTCCTTGATTTCTTGCAATCCAATCATCAATTTGAACCTATTCATCTTAGTTCCATCTGAAGACTTTGTGAGTATATCTGCACATTGCAATTGAGTTGATACATAGGACAGTTGAATGTCCTTATTGAGCAATTTATCCCTTACATAATGATAGTGCACTTCAATGGACTTAGTCCTTGCATGATATACAAGATTAGCAGCCAAATGAAGTGAACTAGTGGTCTCCAAAAATCATTGGAGTGTAAGAATGTAGCCCCAAATCTATATAGAGTTGCTTGAGCCACATAGCCTCTTGTGTTGCATTTGCTAAGCCTCTACATTCTACCTCTGTAGATGACAAAGCCATAGTTGGTTTTTTTTTTAGATGACCATGATATTATCTTTGAACCAACAAAAGACAAGTATCCTAAGGTGCTCCTCCTATCATCCTTGGACCCAATCTGTATCAAAATACATCTTTATGTCCAAGTTAGAAGTGAATGGGTAAAACAACCCTTCATTTATAGTACCCTTTAGATACTTTAGTACCCACTTGGCAGCTTCCATATGAGGCTTTCTTGATGCATGCATAAATTGGCTTAATGTACTTACTCCATAAGCAATGTCTACTCTTCTTAGGGTTGCATAGTTGAGACTCCCAAGAAGTTTTTGGTAACCTGTAACATTCTCAAGAAGTTCTCCTTCATCAGAACTAAGCTTCTGATTGAGTTCAATGGGTGTACCTACAATTTGTGTGTTTTTCATATTGAATTTTCTCAACATGTCATGAATATACTTTCTCTAAGTAATGAACACACCAAAATTTGTATACACAAGTTCAAAGCCAAGAAAGTGTGTTAACAAACCAAGGTAATTGATTTTAGAATCTTCCATTAGTTGAGCTTTAACCTGCTTGATGCCATTAGCATCATTCCTTGTCATGATAATGTCATCCACATAGACACATAAGTAAATGACTTCTAAGTTTGTCTTCTTTATGAATAAAGAAGAGTCTGCTTTGCTAGCAACAAATCCTTGATCCTACAAATAAGTAACAAGCCTATGGTTCCAAGCTCTAGGAGCTTGCTTTAGGCCATAGAGTGCCTTCCTTAGCTTGCATACAAAACCTGGTTTATCCTTATCTTCATACCTTGGTGGTTGAAATGCAATATACATACACTTCTTTTGATATCCATCCATTTAAGAATGCATTCTTTACATCTAACTAACATAGATTCCAATTTTTGGGAGCAATAAGACTTACCAATACCCTAATTGTTGTCATCTTGGCCACAAGGGAAAAATTTTCTTCATAATACACTCCATGGGTTTGAGAAAACCCTTTTGCCACTAGCCTTGCCTTGTACCTATTTATAGAACCATCTGAATTCTTTTTTATTTTATATATCCCCCTTGATCCTATTACCTTCATACTTTGCTTCTTGGAGCCAAATCCCAAGTATTTTTTTCCTGAAGTGCTTCAACTTCTTCCTGCACGGATTCTCTCCATTATTTCTTTGCATTGGTTTCTTCAAATGAAGTAGGTTCTTCTGTCATAAGGTCTTTAGTGATATACATAGAGTGCTTGGTGACTAGTTGTTGGCAGTAGCCAGAGGCACAGACGACGAGGACGTATATGAAAGCGGATTACAACAAAGTAGTGGGGAGCCAAATGGATTATTTTTTCAAAGAAATATGTTTTATATTACTTTTCCAAACTCTCAACAACGATTTTCATCACTCTTGTATCATATGTAGCATAGAACAACCATTTTTGCTATTAGTAACTCCATTTTGTGGAAGCCGAGGAGTTCTCAAGCTTGAGGATCTTAGGTAGAATGAGCCTAGCAATTTTGGCTATTTTTAGATCTCGTTTAGATCTCCAGATAGTGCCCAGGACCTATTTTTTAACTATGCCTGACACTAGATGTGAAACCGGTAAAAACTATTCTAAAAACTATAAATAGAGCTAGAGAGGTCATTTTTGAGGTTAGCTTGTATGAGTAGAGGAGAGCTTTCAACTATTTTGAGCTTGTAATAGAGATCTTGAGCAACAAAGTCTATTTTCCTATCTTCCATTGTATCTTGCTTGTCTCTTACATGTGTGTGTGTATGTGTGTGTGCATCTCTATGCTTCTCACCTTCACTCTCACTACATCTTTCGTTCACAATCTTCATATTACTCCTATCTCTTCCGTTGATTGACATTAAGGAGGTGGAGCTTCTTAACGTGGTGCTTGCCATCGTACTAGAGCAACACCAAATTTGGCGCTGTTGCCGGGGATCGAGTCTAGGACAAATGTGTGATGGTAAGAGTATAGCAAGAAGTGACGTTGGAAGGTAAAAATTTCAGTTTTTGTTGTTGTTTTTAGGTAGTTTTTGTGTTTTTCATATCCTCTACACTCCGTCTTCACCACTACATCATCTTCTTCCACTCCAAAAAAATTAAAAAATTCACCATATCCACCTATCGTCCTCATTTTCCCTCATTTGTGCATGAGAGAGAGAGATCTTTTCTGCGTGTTTGTGCATGTGTGTTTTTGAGCTTTCTTGCAGGTACAGTTCTCCAAAGCAGCAGGAAAGCTTCCAAAAGGTGAGAAATCCACTTTATGTCAGAATCTGCCGTGTGTGTCAGCCCATCACGATGGTCTGGCAAATTTGGAATTTTTGATAACCGACCACACCACAGTGTAGAGCACACTTGCGGACGTAGGAATCCACAGATGCATTTGCAAAATCATCAATTTGGTGGACCATTGCGACGGGCTCATGCCATCATGATTGACTCATGCCATCGCGACGGCTTTCCTGGACCATCGCGACGGTCTCATGCCATTGCGATGGTTCACTTGAACCATCGTGACAATCACTCACCATCACCATGATCCCGTCAACCCCACGCCATCACGATTGGCCCATGCCATCGCAATGACTCACTTGCCACGTGTCAAATCAGACCATCGCGATGATACCAGGTACGCCATCACGATGCTTCAAGATTCAGACCATCGCGGTTGGCTCAAGCCATCGTGCCTCATGACCATCGCGATGGGCTCACGCCATCATGACGGTTGTGTTGACCGTTGACCATCGCGACACGCTCACACCATCGCGATTGCTCACGAGATAGACCATCGCGATGCTTCACCTTAGACCATCGCGACTCCTCGCACCATCAGACCATCGCGAGTGTACCACACCATCACGATGGTTCAACTGGACCATCGCGACGGTCCTAGACCATCGCGATTATCTCAGACCATCGTGATTATCCACCCAAAATGCCAAAATTAGGGTTTGATTTTTTGGGCTATTTTGAGGCTATTTTGAGTAAATTTTTGGGTGATTAAGCTTATTGGAGACCCCTTATCTCATAATTGAAGAAAAACCTGTTAGTTATTTTTTACCCTCAAGGGCTTGAATGCTCATATCTTTTTCATTCAAAGTCCATTTTTTCATTTGAGGTTGACAGAGTTGTGGGACTCGAAAAGAAAGGACACATTTAGCCAAAGGAAAAAAGGAACCCTTAAAGGTGTATATATCAAAGTTCTTGATCACTAATTTAAGAATTGGTCTAGACATTGAATTTTTATAGGTCTAGCAAGAGCTATCCAGGGCAATCAAAGCAAGGTAGTGAAGAACACAAGGCTTGGGAAGTGTGACTTCTTGGGTAGCAGAATGATCAAAGAAGCTGACTTGAGGTTGGAAGAATACTCAACCCCCTCAGTCAATTATTAGCTTAGGCTAAACGTCTAGCATTGTGGATTAAATTAGGATGACGATAGGAATGCATCAAGTCCAAGAGACTTAATTTTTCAAGTCCAAGATAATACTGTGCGATATGAAAAACTAAAGGAAAGAACTTAAGTCGGACTGAATGAGAACTCAAAAGTGCAACGGAAAGTCGATTCCTGACGTATACATTGAGACAAGACAAGAATCTAGAGGAACTAAAAAGGAAACAAGCAATTAAGAACAAAGAAACAATGACAATCAATGTGTGTGTTGCAGAGCTAAGAAGAGTATAAGGCAGAGAAAAAGACGAGCCCCAAAATTTTCCGATTTGGACACTCTATTTTTGTATTATAACCATTTTTGTAACATATTCTCCATTGTAAATGCACTAGAGGAGTCCTCTGGATGCATACCCATAGAGATTAGTAGCTTAATCATGTAAATTAGTAGGAAATTAGCCTTTTAGTGAATAAAGTGCCGGTCTCTTGTGTGAAAGGACCATTTTTAGGGCACATGTATATAAGTCAATTTCTGACTCTTTGTAAAGACTTTTTGCCATTGTGAGAATCAAGAGCACAGAATTTCGAATTTGTGTCTTCTCCTCTCTGTATCATCTTCTTTGTGAGCTTGTATGCATGTGTGTTGCTTGAAAAGAGTGTTAGGAAGTGTTATCTATCCATGAAAGTGTTTGTTTGCTGTGGTTAAGGTGTATGTGAAGTGTAGGAAGTGCTGAAGTGTAGGAAGGTCATTCCCACGACTCAGTATTTTGCTCATAACTTGAAGTAGAAGCGTCAAAAGAATTGAGTGAAAATACCAGCATTGGATGCGTCTTCTTGAGAGCTTCGAAACACATATGCTATTTGCTATATTCAGAGTTCGGAGCTGAGAGAAAAGCTTAATTTATTGTTGGTTGCTGCTCTAAGTATCATGACACCATGACTGACAGTTGAAGCTTGTTTGGATTAGTCTTTGCCTTGTTTGCACTCTTTGGGAAACCCATTTGCATTGATCATCATTTGAATGCATGTCCTCATACACTCGGCTAGGTTTTGATACTCATCAGATTGATAAATAAAGTGTGAATCCCCACTATATGCACTTGAGGGGGATTGAGGTATAGTCTCTTTCTCCACAAGTCCCTAGGATTGTCCTTAGGTACACACGTTTTCAGCGCCGTTGTCGGGGAGTGTCGAATCAAACCGAGGCATTCGTGTGATGGTAAGTAGCTTTTAGCATTGAAGCGAGTAGAGGAGTTGTGAATTTCTCTTCTTTGGTAAGTCACACTCGTCCGCACCTACTACTTCTCACTCTTGAAGTGTGTGTAGTGAGTTATTAGTCTAGGGAAGTGAGTGTAGTGAGTAGAGTAGGAGGAGGAAGGGAGTAAGTTAGGGAGTTAGAGTAGCCATTAACTCTAGTCGTGTGAGTCATTTTAGTTAGGAAGAATTTTTCAAAAAGTATAAAAACCCCAAAAAACTTGTCTTCAAACTTCACTTGTATCCAAGCGAGTATCGAGATAGAGAGAGATCGTTAGTCAGATATCGTGTGAGCTTGAAGCAAGGTGTGTGGATCAAGGAGAGGGAGCACAGGTGGAAGAAAGGGCTAGAGGATCTTAGTAAGGTGAGTGCATCCCTACATTGCTAGAAGTTCTTTCAAATATCGATCTGCGGTAGGTATTGTGAAGGCCATACCGGTGTAGAGAAGAAGTATTTTTCTGATTCAGGCTAAGAGAGAAGGGTAGATGCACTCTAAGAACACGTGTATGAACTCAAAGTCTAAAAAACACTTGCAAAAAAATTGAAAAAGTGTCAAGTATCGTGTTCTCCCGCGGTTGAGGTATCGCGATACCTAGGTATCGTGAACTCCTGTGGTTGAGTATCCTGATACTTGCAAGTGGTCGAATATCGTGTATTGTCGAGAAATCCTCACGATACTCGCCACATATCGTGTATCGTATATCGCGGAAATCTGATAGCGATACTTGTCAAGTATCATCTATCGTGAATTTTCAATCATGATACCTGTGACATATCGAGTATCGTTAGAATCCTTCCGTGATACTTGCGAGATATCCAGTATCGCTAGAAAATTCTCGCGATACTTGCCAAGTATCGAGTATTGTGTTCACAGAAAACGATCTCTGTCTAGTATCGACTATCGTCGGGAATTCACTTGTGGACTATCGGGTATCATGTATCGTGAGTTCCAAACGCGATACTTATATGATATCGAGTATCGTGGAGGGGGTTTTCCTGATACCTGAAACGTATCGAGTATCATCGGGAATTCTCTCGTGATACTTGTGGACTATCGTGTATCGTGGGGGCAACCATCCCGATACCTGGCAAGTATCGAGTATCGTGAGACACAGCAAGGTCAAGTATCGTGTATCGAGTTCATGAAGTATCGAGTATCGTGTCCACGAAGTATCATATATCGTGTTTCTTGAAGTATCGTGTATCGAGTTTTTGCAGATATCGTGTGTCGTGTCCAATCAAGTGGTCGACTATCGTGTATTGTCTTGTTTAAATATTGAATATCATGACAGATTCTTTTTAAGGTGAAATATCGTGTATCGTGGACTTATTTGGGGTCAAGTATCGTGAATTGAGGATTCTCTGTCAGTCTTATTCCAACCAAATTTTCCCTAGAATTCAGACCCTCAATACAGAGCTCTAGGAGCAGGAGGTTGGCTAAAGTTGATCAGAGCTTTTAAGTGAATGAATCTAAGATCTGGAAGAACCCTAGGAAGCCGAAGAAGTGTAATCTCTTCAGTGGGAAGTGTAGCCGAACCCAATAGCCGCTCACATTATTCTGAAACCTCTAGTGAGTGAGAGGAAGAAATTTCCATGGCTTCCGAGGATATGCAGAACATTGTACCAATGATTGGCATGATGTCAATTATTGAGGGAGAATATCAGACATCTTTGGAATATGTGAACACCAACCAAAATGAGATACCTATCTACCTAGATGGTCTAAACCGATCAGTGGCCAGATTAAAGAAAGTTTCAGATGCTTACATAGTGCCTAGGCTAGCAATTACGTATGCAGGAGAATTTTATATGGACAAGAGAGACATCCAGTATGTTGTTACGGAACACCCTGAAAGTATCAACGAACAAGGGGAAGAAGATAACGCTCATAACCATAATGCAGAGGGACATGAAGAACAAGTGACCACTCTAGAGGGAGATCTACTATTGTTAGGGTTTGGAGAGGAGACCTGGTTCCCCAAGATGACTCCTTGATGGATGTGTATTTGATCAATGGAATGGATCATCTCCTTAGAGCCCACTCTTTATTATGGGAAGTAGCCCCTAACCCAATTACCGTCTAGGAATTACAAGATCCTGAATTGTTGGTGCAGACCAATCACCAATTGAAGTTTGGAAGACAAAAAGATGGAGATAAGATCAAGTCTTGAAGCAAAGAAGGTGGTTACATTCATAGGATGAAGGATATGTACACATATGACATTAGTGAAGACATAGATCACTTAGACTGTTGAATAGTCATAAACTTGTACATATTTGCCTATAAATACTTTGGAAAAATGTCGGGGCAATAGAGGAGAAAATGAGAGTGTATGAGAATAGTGTATTGAGGAGTTGTAATAGTCATTAGACCTCCTAGAAGTGAGTTGAACTCTCTCTCATCACTCAGTTGTAAATTTCTGAGAAATAGAAGAAAAGTTGCGCCCGATGTTTCTGTGTTTTCTCCTCGTGTAGTAGATCTTTTGTGATTTCCTTTTGGAGATGTCTAAGTCCATAGTTAATCAATCTATGGATAGAATTTGAGAATCTAATTGTAAGCAGGCTAAGAGAATTGTGTGTAGGAACATTCATATGTAAAGAATGTTCACAGTCTCCTGAAACATGCGCAGATTTCAAGTTCAATGAAATGAGTAGTGCTCAGTGCACAGTGTAAAGTTTTACACATATGATAGCTCAAAATCTAAGTTGAGAGATAAGATATCTACAGCCAAAAGGATTTGATAAAACGGGTTTGACATTGTGAGAACTAAAGCTAAGAAGTTAGGGGTGTCCAAATCGACTTCTCAGAAATGCAGATTTAGACATAGGTAACTTGTGAAGTAGATTTCTCAAGATCTACTGAATCTTTTGGAGTGATTTGACTTGGAGGAGGTGCGCAATCTTTAGGCGACACCTTGTGCAAAGTTTCATAAAAAACTTTACACATTTACTCAATCAATGAGAAAGATATATGCAGCAGACTTTCTGAGTAATTTCCTTCTTCACAGTTTGTTCAAGAATTTGATATTTGGTCATTGATCTCTTAAATTGGTGAAGGTTTTGACTTACTCTTGATATAGAGGTGTTCTAAGTTCAAGATTAGGTTTTTCTTTTGGAGATTAACACTCTCCATCAGTGGTATCAGAGAAGGAAGCATCAGAATCAAGGAAAGGGAGACTCCGACTACTGCAGAAATACAAACTTTACATCTTGAAGGACCAAAAGGACAAAGATTGAAGAAAGCTTGAAGGAAGACACATTGAAGTTGTCAAAAGGATCAGAAGAAGTAATATTCGAAGTCAAGGTACATTTACTCCTCATAAAGTTTAAAGATCTGTTAATACAGGTGAAGGAAGATGGGAGATTCTCTTCATATAGAGAAATTGGATAGAGAGAACTATCCTGCATGGTCAATGAGGATGGAAGCTCATCTAATGAGCAAAGATTTGATAGCTTACATTACAAGAGAAGAAGAAAAGCCACAATTCAGAGATCCTAGTGTTCCAACTAGGGAAGAATTATCAGATTTGAAGAATTGGATGAAAAGAGATGCTCAAGCTAGGAGCATAATCTATATGGCAGTCAATGACTACTTGCTACCTCACATTAGAGGTCTTGAAAGTGCAAGTGAGATATGGAATGCTTTGGAGGAGCATTTCCAAAACACTACAAAGTCAAGGAAGGCATCCCTATGGGCAGAATTTACCACTTTCAAGAAGAAGGCTTCACAATCAATATTTGATTATGTGACAAAGATGAAGGAAATTGCAGATGCATTAGGAGCAGTGGATGAAGACATTGAAGAAGATAAATTGGTAAGGCAAATTCTCATAGGACTAAGAGGTGATGAGAAGTGGAAGCCTTTTATTTTATCTACATAACTTTCATTGGATCATTTCAATCCTGATTTGAATCAATTGTTAGGACATATGCTAACTTTTGAGAATGATGTCAAAGGAGATGTTGACAAGAGTGCAGGACATGTAATGTACTCTAAAGACAAGAAGAAAACTAACAAAGGAAAGCAACAAGCAAATGAAGAAGAAGGCACAACTAGTCAAGCCAACTTCCTAAGAGGAAGAGGAGGTGGCAAAGGTAGAGGAAGAGGCAGGAGTAACAAAGATGGATCCAAAGCTTGCTGGATTTGTGGTAAGACAAATCATTTAGCCAATGATTGTTGGCATAACACTCAAAGTAATTGAGGATACAATCAGAACTATAATTCAAGAGGAAGAGGTGGCAGAAATCAAAGAGGTAATTTCAGAGGTAGAGGTAGTAGGGGTTACTTTGGAAGAAATACAGGTAGAGGTTTCCAAAGTCAACAATATAACAATACCTACTACAATTATGCTTCAGATCAGAAGGAAGATTCAACATTGATAATGAATGCAACTTGTGAAAGGCAGAATGAAGATCAAAGAGTCTTCTACATTGACTCAGGGTGTAGCAATCACCTGAGTGGTAATATAGCCTTGATGACTGATTTGGAGAATAAGGTATCTAATCATGTTGTTCAAATAGGTGACAACACAAAGCACAATGTGAAGTCAATTGGATCAGTGAAAGCCAAGGATGGTAGCACCTTATTGAGTAAGGTCTTGTATGTTCCTACAATTCCTAAGAATTTGATAAGTGTAGGACAAATTGTGGAAAAAGGTTATGAAGTGAGGTTCACTAATGAAGGAGTGTTTGTGGAAGACCCTAGCAATGGGTATAAACAAATTGTTTAAGGGAAGAAAGAAGGAAGATTGTTCTCATTGAAGGTTCAAGGTAATGTTGGTCATGCCTTGTTCACTTATGGAGGACATAAGATCTCTGAGTTAGATCTTTGGCACAAGAGACTTGGACATTTCAATGAAAGAGGTATTAAAGACATGATTAATAATGGTTCAGTGCTTGGATTGCCTAATGTTGCAGGTCAACATATGACATACAGATGTGAGGCATGTCAATTAGGTAAGGCTCATAAGCAACCCTATTCTAAGCATGGGTTTATGTATTCAGAGAAACTTGAGTTGGTACACACAGATGTGTGGGGACCATCAAAGGACTTCAGTATCAATGGCTCAAGGTGTTATGTAATTTATGTTGATGATGCTACCAGATGGATCACTATCTATGTGATCAAAGATAAGTCAGAAGTATTCAATACTTTCAAACATTATCATATGTATGCAGAGAGAATTACAAGACATAAATTGAAAAGACTAAGGTCAGATGGAGGGGGAGAGTATTTCTCTAATGAGTTCAGTGATTACTTGTGGAATGCAGGTATAAAAAGAGAGGTTACTTGGAGGTACTCTCCTCAACAAAATGGTGTAGCAGAAAGGAGGAATAGGACTCTTGTTGAGTTTGCAAGATCCATGATGAAGGAGAAAAATTGCCCAAATTATTTGTGGGCTGAGGCTGTAAATACAGCTACTTATTTGGTCAATAGGCTACCTTGTAAAGCCTTGCAGGGTATGACACCATATGAGGCTGGGGTAAGAGACCTACACTAGATCATTGCAAAGTATTTGGATGTTTGGCCTATGCATATGTGCCATCACAATTAAGGCACAAATTGGAACCTAAAGCTGAAAAATATGTGTTTATTGGTTATGATGATAAGCAGATGGGATACAGGTTGTGGAATCCATCCACAAAACATTTTCTTGTATCAAAAGATGTTACATTTGATGAGCAAGGTACTTGGTATGCAGGTACTATCAATATTAATACAGATGATGAAGAAATTGTGAGCCAAAGGAAAGGTACATCAAAGGTTCATATATTTGATGAGCAAGAGAATAAAGAAGTGCAGGTTGAAGTGGAAGAAACACCAAGATTTGATCCTGAATGTGAAGAACCAGAAACCTCAAGAAGTGGAGAACTTAGGAGGTCTACAAGGAACAAATGGCAACCTACAAGGTATAGCTATGATACTTCATTCTTGACTACTAAGGATTATGCTTACATGATTAAAGCAGATGAAGACCCTTCTACATATGAAGAGGCAAAAGGTAAAGAGATTTGGGAAAAAGCTATGCAGGAAGAATATGATGCATTAATGGAGAATCAAACATGGGATTTGGTTCCAAAACCAAATAGTCAGAAGATCATTGGATGCAAGTGGGTCTATAAGACAAAGAGATTTGCAGATGGAAGTGTGTCTAGGTACAAAGCTAGACTTGTTGTAAAAGGGTTTGCTCAGACATATGGTATTGACTATGATGAGACTTATAGTCGAGTGGCAAAGATGACAACAATCAGAACACTCATAGCAATTGCTGCATGCAAAGGTTGGATCATCTCCTTAGAGCCCACTCTTTATTATGGGAAGTAGCCCCTAACCCAATTACCGTCTAGGAATTACAAGATCCTGAATTGTTGGTGCAGACCAATCACCAATTGAAGTTTGGAAGACAAAAAGATGGAGATAAGATCAAGTCTTGAAGCAAAGAAGGTGGTTACATTCATAGGATGAAGGATATGTACACATATGACATTAGTGAAGACATAGATCACTTAGACTGTTGAATAGTCATAAACTTGTACATATTTGCCTATAAATACTTTGGAAAAATGTCGGGGCAATAGAGGAGAAAATGAGAGTGTATGAGAATAGTGTATTGAGGAGTTGTAATAGTCATTAGACCTCCTAGAAGTGAGTTGAACTCTCTCTCATCACTCAGTTGTAAATTTCTGAGAAATAGAAGAAAAGTTGCGCCCGATGTTTCTGTGTTTTCTCCTCGTGTAGTAGATCTTTTGTGATTTCCTTTTGGAGATGTCTAAGTCCATAGTTAATCAATCTATGGATAGAATTTGAGAATCTAATTGTAAGCAGGCTAAGAGAATTGTGTGTAGGAACATTCATATGTAAAGAATGTTCACAGTCTCCTGAAACAGGCGCAGATTTCGAGTTCAATGAAATGAGTAGTGCTCAGTGCACAGTGTAAAGTTTTACAGATATGATAGCTCAAAATCTAAGTTGAGAGATAAGCTATCTACAGCCAAAAGGATTTGATAAAATGGGTTCGACATTGTGAGAACTAAAGCTAAGAAGTTAGGGGTGTCCAAATCGACTTCTCAGAAATGCAGATTTAGACATAGGTAATTTGTGAAGTAGATTTCTCAAGATCTACTGAATCTTTTGGAGTGATTTGACTTGGAGGAGGTGCGCAATCTTTAGGCGACACCTTATGCAAAGTTTCATAAAAAATTTTACACATTTACTCAGTCAATGAGAAAGATATATGCAGCAGACTTTCTGAGTAATTTCCTTCTTCACAGTTTGTTCAAGAATTTGATATTTGGTCATTGATCTCTTAAATTGGTGAAGGTTTTGACTTACTGTTGATATAGAGGTGTTCTAAGTTCAAGAGTAGGTTGTTCTTTTGGAGATTAACACTCTCCATCATGAATTTCCCACCATCATCATATATTTGGACAAAAACAATAGGAGGTACTGGCCTCTAACAGAGTTAGAAAGAGCAGGGTTGAAATATCAGAACATTCCGGTATTCCCTCCTAGGGATCAAGCGACTACTTCTCAGAACCCTCAAGGAACCTTTCAAGATAATTCATATCAACAGTTTGGACAAACACAACAAACACAAATCTCGGTTAGATCCCATGTGCAGTTTGCTATGCCTGCAAATAACCCTAACCATCATCCTCAGCCACCTGTTGACCCAAGGAATAGAATCCCTGTCCCAGATAGACCAACTGTGGTAAGAGGACATGGTATACTGATAGGAAGACTAGTTTTCCCTGTGATGCCTAGACCACCTGAGGCAGGAAGAAGATTAAGACCCATCCAAGTCGCCAAATGCATGAGAAACCATTATGATGGCTCTAGTGAACCTTACAATCATATAGCGGAATTCAAGCAAGTTGTTGGAAGAAGCCAGAGGCATAGAAGACGCGGAAGCATGTAAATACAGAGCAGGAAGCTAGTGGAATCTTTTTTCAAAGAATCATGTTTTAAAAATACTTTTCAAAAACTTCCAACAGTGATTTTTATCACTAATGTAACATATGTAACATAGAAAAACCCTTTTCTTAATTTCTCGCTCCATTTTGTGCAAGCCGAGGAGTCCTCGAGCTTGAGGAGCTTAGGTAGAACAAGCGTATCAATTTTGGTTATTTTTAGACACCGTTTACCCTTTCAAATAGCATCTAGGACCTATTTTTTAACTATGCCGGTCACTAGATGTGAAACCGGTCAAAACTAGTCTAGAAACTATAAAAAGAGCTAGAGAGCTCATTTTTGAGGTTAGCTTGTTTGAGGTTAGAGTTCTTTTGAGCTTGTAATAGTGTTCTTGGGTAATAGAGTTGATTTCTCACCTTCCATTGTGTCTTGCTTGTCTCTTCGTAGTGTGTGTGTATGTGTGTGTGCATCTCTATGCTTCTCACCTTCACTCTCACTTCATCTCACATTCACGATCTTCATATCACTCCTATCTCTTCCGCGGATTGACATTAAGGAGGTGAAGCTTCTTAACGTGGTACTTACCATTGTGCTAGAGCAACACCAAATTTGGCGCCGTTGCCGGGGATCGAGTCTAGGACGAATGTGTGATGGTAAGAGTATAGCAAGAAGTAGCGTTGGAAGGTAAAAATTTCAGTTTTTGTTGTTGTTTTTACTTAGTTTTTAGTGTTTTTCACCTCCCCCACACTCCATCTTCATCACCGCATCATCATCTTCATCTCCAAAAAAATCAGAAAATTCACCATATCCACCCATTCTCCTCATTTCCCCTCATTTGTGCATGCGAGAGAGTGAGAGAGAGCTTTGGTGCTTGTGTGTACTTTTGTTTTCTTGAGTTTTCTTGCAGGTACAGAGCTCCAATGCATCAGGAAAGCTTGGAAAAGGTAAAATTTTCAGTTTCTGTCAGAAATTTCCGACTGTGTCAGACCATCGCGATGGTCTGCAAAGTTCGGAATTTGAAGAAGGCGACCACACCAGCATGTAGAGCACACTTGCGCCTCTAGGAATCCATACTTGCATTGCAAAAACTCATACTTTGGTGGACCATCGCGACGGTCTCAGACCATCGCGATTGTGTCACACCATCGCGATTGGCTCACGCCATCGTGACGGCTCGGCCGGACCATCGCGACGGTCTCACGCCATCGCGACGGTTCATTTGGACCATCGCGACGGTTCACGGACCATCGCGACTGTTCGGTTGACCCCACACCATCGTGATGGGCTCACGCCATTGCGCCGACGGTGCCACGTGGCAAGTTGGACCATCGCGACAACTCAAATTTTGGACCATCGCGATTGGCTCAAGCCATCGCATCTGTGACCATCGTGACGGTTCACTTTGGACCATCGCGATTGTTCACGTTGACCGTTGACTCATGCCATCGCGATTGTCCGCCTGATCAAGCCATCGCGACTGTTCACACTCACGCCATCGCGATTGTCCGCCTGATCGAGCCATCGCGACGGTTCACATTTACGCCATCGCGATTGTCCACCTTCACGCCATCGCGACGGTCCCAGACCATCGCGATTGTCTCACACCATCGCGATTGTGCACCCCCATCGCAAATTTTAGGGTTTCATTTTTTGGCCAATTTTGAAGCTATTTTTGGGAAATTTTTGGGTGATTAGACTCATAGGAGACCCCTTAGCTCATATTTGGAGAAACACCGGTTTGTCAGTTTTAACCCCCCAGGGCCTGAACGGTCATAACTTTTTCATCCGAAGTCCGTTTTTTGAGCTTAATAGCTCGTTAGAAAGCTCTCTACGAGTACTATTTTTAGATAAGCTATTTTGAGGTTGACCTAGTTTGGGACTAGAAAGCCAGGGGGCAAGCATTAAAAAGTTGGGCAAAAGGGAATGGACTTAAAAGGTGTATATACTCAAGTGCTTGATCATCCAACTGTGAATTGGTCTAATATTGAATTTTTCCAGGTCTAGCAAGGGCAATCAAAGACAACCAAAGCAAGGCAGTGAAGGGCATAAGGCTTGGGAAGCGCGGCTTCTTGGGCATCAGAGCAACCAGAAAAGCTGACTCGAGGTTGGAAGATTACTCAACCCCCTCAGTCAATTCTTAGCTTAGGATAAACGTTAGCATTGTGGATTTAAGACGATAGGAACGCCTCAAGTTCAAGAGAATTAAATTTATCAAGTCCAAGACTAAAGATAAAGGTGTGTGACACGAAAACCTAAAGAAAGAACATAAGTCTGACGGAACGAGAACTCAAAGTACCACGGAAAGTCGAATTCCTGACGCATACATTAAGACAACAATCTAAAGGAATCTAAAAAGAATCAAGAAAGTAATAACAAAGAATCATTGACGATCTGAGCGTGTACTGAGTGTGCAAGGAACAAAATTAATGAACCTTAGATCGGGCAAACATATAGGTAAGTCAGACCGACGAAGCCTTAGATCATCAGAGGCAAGTGAAAGAACTACTGCACGATCGTGGGCTCAACAATTGAATACTAGTTACCCCTACGAGAACTCAGACACGAGTGATTCAGAAATGGCATTAGCACAGAAAGACCGGAAGAAGGGTCGAATGTAGCCTATAGGACTCAACTAGAGTTTCTCCGAACCAACCGATTAGGTGCTCGCATCTATGAGGATGGTTTGCGAAGGCAAGTGGTGCAAATGCACAACCCCGATCAACCCATTGGATTGGAACGTCCAGTGGTGAAATTTGAGAGAGACGCGTACATAGACAAAGAAGGAACAATGTACATCTTAAGTACGCAGCCAAACAATACCAATGAGTTTGGCGTGATTCAGCCAGAGACGGAAACTAAATCTCAAGGAAAAGAACCATTAGAAGAGCCTAGAACACCTAGAGGGAAATCTGTACTGACACGAGTACTAATCCCTGAATGGATCCCTCAAGACAACAGAAGCATAGAGTTGTTTGTAAATAAAGAAACTGATGAAGCCTTTTGGAGATACAAGACAGAACTACTTAGTGAGGTAGGTATCATCACGATATACGAGTTCAAGGACCCGGATACACCTGGAAAGGTTGTATACCTGGATGAGACTTCAGAAAGAGTCTTTGTGGTACCTGAGCATGCTAAAAACACATACACATGGAGAGGTGAATTGGTATTCCCTCCATCTAGAACGAAAATGAATACAAGTCAACAAGGGGCAGGAACATCATTAGCCCATGGAAATCAAAGAGAGAAAAATAAAGAAAGACCCGAAGTAAGCTTCACTCATCCCATAGGGAGAGATAGAACAACCACGGACACTAATAGAGCGGATAGACAAAGAGATCATGGAATACCAGGTGGTAGAGATGATTTTCCTCTACCTAGACCACGTGAACATGCACGAATATTGAGACCCACTCAATTAGTGAAATCCATGAAAAATTACTTTGATGGGACAGGAGATCCCTATGACCATGTCGCAGAATTCAAGCAAGTACTAAGAGCAGAACAAGTTGAAGACATGTTCATGCAATACAACGCATTTGGACTAACGTTAAAGAATACAGCTTTAACTTGGTTCCAACCTTTGCAACAAAGGCAATTTAGAGACATCCATCACTTTTTAGAGTCATTCATCACTGAATTCTCTAAAAGTGGGATCAGACATGACACGTCTTCGTTGATTCATAGCTTTAAACAGACCCCTCAAGAAACAGTCAGACTGGCAGGAAGTAGGTTTAGACAATATGTTGAACGATGTCCAATGCAAGAGCTACCCTCACAGGCCAAGCAAGTGTCATTGTTTCTAGATGGCTTGTTGAGCTCTAAACTACGCTCCTACGTGTACCTAAAAGAACCCAGAACGCTAGAGCAATGTGTAAGAATTTGTATAGACATTGAGGACAACTTAGGAGACGAGTTGGAACTCTCAAAGGTCTATAAGGACTCAGACTGTTCATCTCTAGCATCCACAAAATTGTCTAGCTCAATAGAAGACCTAGCAGAAAAAGTGGCTCAGAAACTAGGAGTTTCTAGTAAACCTAGGGTGCTAATGAACAAGCGTTGTTACACTTGTGGTGGTGACCATATGGCAAATGTGTGCCCCAATGCACCACAATCACAAGCCAACCCTAGTGGCCAATACTGTACAATTGAGAGAAGATACACGAATCATACGGCTCATGACTGCCCATACAACAAACAAACCGTGAGACAGAACTACCCGCAAGCATACCAGCAGCCAGGTAGGTATCAAGGCCAATACAATGCTCAGCCTTATTACTATAGGCCTCCTCAGAACTACCCATACCAGGCTCAACAGAGACCTCAACCTGTCTTAGCCCAGCAGCCACCCCCACCAGCGAATGTCATCTCAGTCAAATACGCTGCTGCAGAAGAGAACCTAAGTAGGGCCTTAGTGCCTTCTTCACCTTTGATCACAGAGAATGACCCGAACTCAAACAGTTTTGACTCTACTCATGTAGATAGTCCACCCGCTTATTACATGGAGTCACCAGAACACGTGGAGACATATCATTATGATAGTCCACCAGTGGAACCTAGTTGGGAGCCAGACTATGCTAATGTGATGTACACAAACCCAAATCCACGGCCCCAATTAAGACAACAGAGACCACAGGGCCCTAGAGGACCATGCTTTAGGTGCCAAGGAGATCACTTCATAAAAGATTGTCCACATCCTTCAATAGCAGGGCAATCACAGTACTATAACATACAAGGCTTTTGTGCCGATTGTGGCAAAGAGCACATAATCAAAGATTGCCCTAAGAACCCAATTAACGCTTCAAATGTGACACCGATCAACGTGATAGGTATTGTGAACAACGCAGATGGATCCAACCCTACATACGTGCCTATCCAAGCTATAACAAGAGCCCAGACGCTCTTACAGAACCAACAGCTTAATCAGGAGAAAGTAGTCGGAAGTAGTGAAGTTGCAGAATCTAGCAGTAAAAAGACAAAATCTTGGAAAGATTCTAGAGAAAGGATAAAGAGAAAGTGGAGTAAAAAGATAACTGAGTTGGAAGGAAGTTTGAAGGAATCTAGAGCCAGAATCCTAGAATTGACTTCACAGGACTTGAATCAAGAGAATCCAGCTCAAAAATCAGGATCAGTTTTAGCGGAACCCATACCAGAAAATCTAGACATGATGTTTCATGCATATTAGGCTAGATTAAAGGAGGGACCTCAAGTAGCTGAAATGAGTAAAAACTACCCACGAGCTGATCTAGAAATTGAGAGGACTAAACTGTGCATGAAGATGGTAGAACTAGCACAAGCTTTGTTCGAAGCCTCTAGATATCTTAATTGGAATAACATGGCAAAACCGGAATTACATTTTCAAGGAATAATGGAGAGGCTAGAATATTTGATTGAAAGCAAAGAGAAAAAGGATCAGCATAGGAACCCTATTGTCTCAGAGACACAGGAAAGGAATGCACCATCCCTGTCTCAAGTACCCAATACAGAAAGTCAAGACAATTTGTCTTCCATACATAAATATTCACATGAATTTTTGAGAGAAATCCAAGAAGAGAAATGGAGAAAAGAAGAGAAACTCATCCTCCTATTCAAGAAATAGACGACTTGCAAGAGCAATTTCCCCAAGACATCCCATCTATTTACGATGAGGTAGAGGAGGAACAACTGAGTGAACACACAGCTTTTGAATCTAATTCTTTACAAGAATTACCTCAGTTCACAGGACCTTGGGAAGCAAAGTCTATTAGTATGAGAGCACCCACGATAATAGTGAGGAATGAAGAATCAATAATCCCTAGAAACACAAAAATGATCAAGAACACTAAAGTACAGTGTAATCTCACTCTAGAGGAGTTGTTGAAGGTAAAACCAGAATTGTGGAAACATGTAGCAAATCAATTCCCTGAGCTTGCTACTACTCCCTCACAAATAGGATCACAAAATAAGGTACCAGAGATACCCATAGAAAAGATTGGAGATGTAAGCGAAGGAGAGGAAGGTAACACTTATCTTCCGATAACCCATCAGGGCTACACCACGAAAGCCATCTTAGATTCAGGAGCCGGAGTAGCCATTGCTACCACCGCTTTATGGAAACGTTGGGGTAAGCCAGCATTGAGACCCACCAGGATGAAGCTACAAATGGCTGACGGACACATAGAAAAACCATTAGGCTTACTAGAAGGAATATCACTCACCACTTGTGGTGTAGAATTTGAGCATACCTTTGCTATTTGTGACTTTGCAAAAAACCATGCTTATGAGATGATATTGGGACGACCATTCATGCGTCAGTTGCAAATTGTACAAGATTGGGGAACCAATTCTTTGTACTTGCAACATTTAGGAGTGACTACCAAAGTCAATCTTAAAGACTATTCACATCGAGATGTACCCCCAATACAATGGAATACCATCCATAAGACACCAGTAGAGACGGAATCCGTGCACTCATTAGAATCACATCCTTCTTGGTTGCATGCGGATACTCATTTATGGATGTGTAAAGTAGCCAAACAAGAGGAAGAAAGATTAGAAGCAAGGACCTTAGGTGCAGAACAACATCCACGAACTCTTCAAGACCCAGCTTACGCACCTGTAGTATTCCCTGACGAAGAGTTTGAACCCCATGGTTGGGCAGAAATCCTAGCAACCATGGACGTAGCCATCAATGAAGAACAATGGACACCCCACTGTGACGAGGATGGCTATGACATATCAGTTTTCACGATAGAGCCAATCATGTGCGATGCAATTTTAGAAGAGTGTGAACCTAACACTGATGCATTTGAGGATGCAAGCGATTTTGATTTAGAATCAATTATCATGGACTCTCCATTTGCATCAGAGGAAGAATATTTCTACGAAGTAGAGACTCACCCTCAGAGACGAGGAAATTACGAATGAGGTGAGATTAGCCACAGAAGTGACTACTAAGAGTGAAGGCAAGAAAAGAAAGAAGAAAGAAACCACGACAGAATAAGAAGAATCTTTGTTTGAAGTACCCGAGAATTTCAAGAAATATGAAATCAAAGATAGAAGGATCATGGTACGAATGCCTAATAGAAAGGCGAATGACGGACAAGTATATGATAACCGAGAGAAAACCAAGAAAATAATCGTAGCCATAGAAGGAGAAGAAGAAAAATGTACATACATAGGGCATGATTTGACAACTGAAGAAGAAGAAGAACTAGTTGCCCTATTGCGCGAATATAGAGATGTTTTTGCTTGGAGTTACAAAGATTTGAAAGGAGTAGATCCAGATATATGTTCTCATAGAATCCCTATGACTCCAGATGCAAAACCGACAAAACAGAAACCGTACACGTATAATGATAACTACGCTGCGAAGATTAAAGAGGAGATAGATCGCTTGATAGAAGCAGGATTCATTTACGAAATTGAGCATGCCGAATGGGTATCCCCCATTGTGGTTGTGCCCAAGAAGAATGGAAAATTGCGTGTGTGTATTAACCTTAAAAAAGTTAATGCCGCCACGATTAGAGATAGTTATCCTCTTCCTATCACAGAACATCTATTGGAAAGAGTTGCGGGCAAGGAAGTGTACAGCTTCCTTGATGGTTTTTCAGGCTATAATCAAGTAGCCATTGCTCCAGAAGACCAACACAAGAAGGCATTTGCCACCGAATGGGGTATATTTGCATTTCGTGTGATGCCATTTGGCTTAACAAATGCACCCGCCACTTTCCAACGACTCATGTGTCATGTTTTTAAGGAATTCTTACGCAAGAGCTTGGAAGTTTATGTCGATGACTTATGTGCACATTCAAATGTAAGACAGACACATATCCCAGAGTTAAGACAAATATTTGACAAATGTCGAGAATATCAGGTTTTTTTGAACCCAGAAAAATGTGTTTTCATGGTCAGACAAGGCAAAATTCTAGGACACATTGTGTCAAAAAATGGAATCTCTACGGATGAGGAAAAAGTGAAGGTAATTGCAGAATTACCTAGACCAACTAATGTGAAAGAGGTACAAGCATTTATGGGCCATTGCGGTTATTATAGGAGATTCATACACATGTATGCAATCATAGCCAAGCCTTTGTACTCTCTTTTAACCAACTTTGTATGGACAGATGAATGTGAAAATTCATTCAATGAACTCAAACGACGCTTGTGCTCAACACCTATATTGACTACACCAGATTGGAGTAAGCCATTCCATGTACATTTGGATGCATCCAATTACGCCATAGGATGCGTGTTAGCACAACCCACGAATGAAGGTAACATAGATCTCCCCATAGCTTACGCGAGCAGACAATTGAACGCAGCAGAAAGAAATTACACCACGACGGAACGAGAAGGATTAGGGATGATCTACGCAGTAAAGAAGTTTAGGCACTACTTGTTGGCCAATAAGTTCAAGTTCTTTACAGATCATCAAGCCCTATTGTACTTAGTCAACAAGCCATGTAACACAGGACGACTAATACGTTGGTTTTTATTACTCATGGAGTATGATGTTGAAGTCGTAGTCAGGAAAGGAAAGACACATCTTAGAGCTGACCACCTTTCAAGATTAACCTCAGGCGAAGCCCCTCAAGGAGTAGTGGATGATCTACCAGATGCATACTTGTTTAATCTTGAGATAGCACCAGAATGGGCTAAGCCTATAGACCCTATTCTGACATATGGACCCAAGAATCCTAGGATAAAGATCAAAGAAGGAGAGATTACCGAGTCTCAGAGATACCAAATAATGGTAGGAAGCATATATAAACAGGATAATCAAAAGATTCTTGCTTGTTGTGTAGATGAATCAGAACATGCGAATTGGTTGCAATTAGCACATGTAGGTGCACTAAAGCAACATCATTCAAAACATCGTACATTACAGACTCTGCATAGACTAGGAGTATATTGGCCTTTGATGGAAGCAGATGTCTACAAGTTGTGTAAAGAATGCCATGTTTGTTGTGAAAGACCACCAGTAGAGCATGCTACACTATATCACGTGTCTCTCACACCAGACTGGAGTGAACAATTAGTGACATACTTGAGGACGAAGACATTCCCTCAAGGAATGACTTTAGCTCGACAACGCAGTCTAGAGCAGGAAGCTCAAGATTATTCACTTATTGGCGATAACCTATACAAAAGAGGACGAGATGGATATCTAAGACAATGTGTTCATGAGAGCGATTATCTGAGCATACTAGAGACTGCACACCAAGGTGTTGCAGGAGGTCATTTTGGACCCGATAGGATAATCAAAGCCATCCTCTTTGCAGGATTATGGTGGCCCACTCTTCACATGGATGCTCATACCTATGTAAAGAGATGTGATGTGTGCCAAAGAACTCAGTTTCCTACTCGCAGAGATGAAATGCCATTGAAACCCATGATGGGCGGACGTGCATTTTCAAAGTGGGGTATAGACTTTGTAGGACCCATTAACCCCCCTGCAAAAGGTACACATGCTGAATACATCATTGTTGCCATAGATTATCTTATGAAATGGGTAGAGGCAAAAGCCACAAAAAAGAATGATGCACACACAACTGCAAAATTCTTATTTGAGAATGTCTTTACAAGATATGGACTGCCTATAGAGTTAGTGAGCGATCGAGGCACTCACTTTCTAAACCAAGTCATTGAATATTTGTTACAGGATTTTATGGTGATTCACAAGAAATCCGCACCATATCATCCTCAGGCCAATGGTCAAGCTGAAAGCACTAATAAGATCCTTTGTAACGTACTGACAAAACTCGTGAACAACAAACGTTCAGATTGGGACAAACAGTTACATCATGCTGTTTGGGCATATCGAGTGGCCTACAAGACCATACTCAATGCAACTCCCTTTTAGATGGTTTTTGGTCAGAATGCGGTGCTTCCTTTGGACTTCTTGATACCGACCCTTAAGGTTGCAAAAGAACATCAGTGGACCGGCCATGAATTATCAGCAAAAATAATGGACTTGGAACGATTAGGAGAAACCAGGCTAAAGGCGGCAGTAGGAATATATGCAACGAAGAAGCGACAGAAAGCATATTTTGATGCACATGTGAAAGATAAAAGCTTAAAAGAAGGAGATTTAGTTCTAGTATATACGCTAAAGCAACACGCACGTAAGTTAGAAAAGCGAGGTTATGGACCTATGATCATTAACAGACTCTCGACAAGTGGAGCAGTACAGTTAGCCACCTTAGAAGGAGACATCATGCCTAATTACATTAGTGGCTGTAGAGTCAAGTTATATCCGGAACCTCTTACTGAGGATATGCTTAGACGATTCACGTTGGCAAAGAAGCGTAAGGAGGAAGAAAATAGAATACGAGCTGAAGCTCAGGCAGAAGCAATAGAATGCATTAAGCGCATGAAGTTAAGAAGACAAGGACTAGGGAGAGAGTAGTATAACCATCTGGAAACAACACCCAGATATCCCATGGCTATGTGTGAGGTAAAGTCACGAACTCATCCTAGCATAGTGGACAGGAGACCATTCATTACAGTCAGGTTAGAGCACGGCAACCCTTGCCAAGAGCTCAGGGCTCTAATTGACTCAGGTGCTGCGACTAGTGCGATTAGATGGTCCCACTATAAGGATTCAGGAATAGAAATGCGGCCAATTGAGGCATACCTCATAGGGCTAGGAGGCATGGAAACCCCTTGCATGGGTGAGGTGGACCTTCCTATCCTCATTAAGGATGTGACCATGACAGCGAAGCTACTAGTGTGCCATGATGACGACCTGATAGAACCCCTAATCCTTGGCCAAGATTGGCTATACGATCACTCAGTGGACCTAAATCTTAGACAAGGCTCCTTACAGATTGGAACCTTAGAACAGAAGCGAGTGATACCGCTTGACTTCCCTAACGGCATTCCAACTGAGGTTTGTAACCCTAGACCCTATGAAATGCATGCGACGGAAGACCGGGAGATCTTGGGTCAGATCAGTCACGTTACGTCTACACCAACCCACTCGGGCTTGGCTAGGGACAGTTGTCAATCAGAAGGACGACAGGAGATCTTCCCTGGGGCTTCCTGCAAACTAGAAGGGGCAGCTACCCAACCGCTAGGGCAGATGGACACAATCAGTGGTCAGGTGGGTTGCATCAGCGGCCAAATGAGCACAACACCCTGCGGTGCTCATCCTTCCAAACTTGCTGCGGACTGGCCTAGATTAAAGATAAAGAACGAATCACTTCCTAATGGGCAGGTCACGCAAGTGTTGGATCTCCCTTCTTTTCCAAAGCAGAGCGTCCAATGGACCTCTCAAACCCAACCATGAAGGATTCAACCACGACAGAGGAACCCAGACCGACGACACCACCAGACAAGGCAAAGAAAGCAGCAGTATCAACATCATAGAACAAGTGGCACAAAACAAATATGGGTGCCAAAAGGACAGCAACCACAGGCTATTGGCAACACTGCAGACGAGAACATGACAAAGTTGCAACAGAAGCAGAGTCAGCATCCAAAGTCCCCTCGATCTTCTTCTACAAGTACCAATACTCGACAGATTTGGATCGCCAAGAAGTATCTTATCAATCGACCCACACCCACGCAGATTTGGGTACCCAAACAATGTATTATAGCCCAACCCTCAAGCCATGTAATATATACCTCTCAGAAACCTTTTCATCCTTCAATACCACCAAACCTGACACCACTTTTTGTCCCTCAGCAGAAACATACCATCCACTCAAAGACTCTTAGGAAATGGATACCAAAACGTATCCACACGTCTTCGTGTACCCCCTTATCTAACAATTCTCCCACCCCGTTTAAACTCCACCCTTGTAATAATTCACCCTCAACCAAACCTTGTATAAATTCATACACCAAAACCCCACATAATGCATAATAAAAGCTCATCAAGAAATGTATGCATAATCTGACAATGTAGGCGTCTAGAGACCTGCATTAGTTTTGCAAATAATCATTGCATCAATCACTTCATGACACTTGGCTACACGGGTTACACATCGGTTATGGAAAGGGATTGTGGTCTCACCTTAATGGGATCATAATTAATTTCCATACTAATGTGCTAATCTTTTGTAGCAGATCTTTTCCATTAGCTCGTCAGTCATCATGCAAACCGAAGAAGGACCATCAGAAGCTGGCCCAAGCACACCAATGGCCAATATTGGAGAATTACTCGCGGAATCTTATCCTACGATGCAACCACCAGAGTTTCAAGGTTTTCCAGGACCCATGCCAATCGACGATCCTCCTAGAGGATATACTGAGAAGATTCATCGTAACTCTCACTGGTTTCAAGGCCTAGTAGGACCCTTAGCAGACGCGGATTTCATATTTGAGGCTAATTTGGCATTTGATCTTCGCACATGGGCCAAGTACCAGTTCTTTTCAAGAGAATTTGAAGGATTGCAGAATACACAAGATTTAACGCACGTTTGGGCACGAGCGGGATTTACAGAATACTTTAGTGACCCTCTCCCTAAACCCGATTTTTACAGATGCTTTTACCTAGTAACCACCTTGACAACTTCAGAGAACAAGGATCTACCTGGCACATTCATGTTACCATCCTTGGTAAATGACCCTCCATTCAGAAGGTTTTATTTGTCCAAAGATTTAATTCGTGCAGCTCTCAAAATACATGGAACGCATACTCCGACGGAGCGAGAACGGCTAGTCCCAGAGAAGATGAAACGTGGTGACGTAACTAAGTGGGAGGATATTTCAGCTATAACCCCTGAGCTTTCCAAGCCATTGCGGATATGCATGCAGCATTTTGCTTTCCCAGCTCAGGATCGTTTTACCATGCCCCACAAAAGAATCTGGTTTGGATTATACTTAGCATGTACTGGACCTCAAACGGTTGATCTAGCTAGCTGGATAATTGATCAGCTCTATTTGGCACAACATAGATGGGAACGAAAGAAGGTAATCAATGGATGCTGCACCCTCACCAGGATCATATATATGTGTCTGGCATATGATTTACCCATAGAGCGCGCCATGACGAGTGAGGAATTGAAAGCATTCAAAGGGACACTAAGAAGGCTAGAAAGTCTAGCAAAGGCAGAGCCGGAAAACGCATGAGAGGAACCATACCCTGCCTTCAGGTGCCAGAATCACCCTCACCACAACCATCTCCAGAGCAGTCACCGACCGCAGCCACTCCCACGGTACCACCAATTCGTATACGGTTATCAAGACCAGTTACGCCAGAGGGCACCACCAGTACTGTTGCACCCCAAGCAGCCACAACCACAGAACCTATCACCACAGCAACTGAAATTCCCACCACCATTGGTGCGGAAGCGTTCTCTTTTCCAATACCCCATTTAGAAGCAGAACAAACAGCACCACTGGATCCAACTTTTGATTTTGAAATGCCCGATGCATTCTCCAATGAGTTCCAGTTTTCAGAAGGACAACTGTTTTCTCAAGAATATGAAAGGCCCAGCTATCCCACCATACCCCGGGATCAGCCACAAGGACAGATTGTATCTAGCTCCGATGACGAAAGAACAACAACTGATGACGATGAAGGAGATGACGAAGCCAGCCAGGGCACTCACGAATCCCAAGAACATGAATAGACAGATGGCCAAGGCCAACAAACAGACACACATGGTGATACAAGCACCCATGAAGATGAAACTTGTGAAGCAGCAGCTTACACACTGGCTATTAAGAAGCTGTATAGAACTATGGAAAAAGTTTGGGCACGCAAAAAGCTGACTGAGGAAGAGAGTCAAGCGATAATAGAGAAAGAACTTGTCACAGGCGGATTCGAAGACGCATACATCAAAGGATTCCGAGAGTTAGTCAAATCAGTAGGCTCCAACGAAGCCCTCAGGTACTTGCAAAGAAAGCCACTACCACAGTTTGACCCCCGCCGCGTACGACTACTTTCAAAGCCCGACGAATACATTCATGTACCAATAGGAGCACAGTCTTCAGAACAAGCCAGGGAGGCATGCCTCATCCCCGAAAGTTCGTTGGCAGCAGAAACCATCCTTGTAGATTCCCCACCCCGCGCTACAATTGTACATACCTCAGTAGTCACTGAAGTACCGACCACCCCACATGCTCCTCCATCACCGCCAGTCCATCCACCCTCCCCTCTTCACCCTCCTTCCCCCAGACCAACATCTTCATTTGCCGGTGACGTAGCAGAAATCGTCTTTCCGACCACTCAGCCTACAATTCCTGCACCCATTAGACCTAGTCTACCCCCTCACACATCCACCTTTCCATTCAACCCATTCCTCCATCCAGCTTTTCCATCCTTCCCCACAACTCCAAGACCCCTTTTCCCATTCCCTCCGCCCTTAACCTTCTCCCCTGTCTCACCTCCCCGACCCACTGTAACCCCTATTTCCCCTTTCCACCCAGCTACTCCAGCCAGCCCCCCTATAAATTACTCCTCAACCTTTGTAAATCCCGTATTTACACCAGCATAAGCATCCACAGTCACACCCATATTCACAGTCACCGCACTGGACACGTCCAATGACATGGACATCTCACCACCCACTGCACCATCATTCACTTCACTCACGGCACAAACATATTTAGGCACCTCACAATTTTCCACAATCACCACAGCATCCACCTTCCCACCCCCATTCCCCATTCCCGTTGCATCTACACCCACTGCATCTTCATTTAGCACCCCATTAATACTATCACCCACTGTAGATAATGCATTTCGACAAATGTTCATGTGTATGACGCAAGTAAGAGATGAGTTCACATCTCTTGGCGATAATTACCAGCAGCTGCAGAGGACAACCAATGACTTACAGTCGCAGCTCAATTTATTGTCTATTGAGAATGCCTCTCTGAACAGCCGATACCAGGAATTACGAGAGGCCTATCATAAATATTAGAACTAGAAAGCGAAGAAAAGACCAAGGAAGCCACTGCTGACCTGGATAACTTATTAAGAGCCTAGACAGTTCGCAATGCAACGCTAACACGAAACATGGGCTTACTCAGAAGACATCTAGCAGCAGCAAAGGAGGAAAACTAGCGCTTACAGGACCAGAATCGAGAAAACTTAGAAGCGGCCCTAGACCATCCAAACCAACCACTCAGTCCTAGTCGGTTCAAAGCCATTCCCTCAGATTCCATGAGGATGCTGCTAGAAGATCATGTAAGATTGCTAGATGAATATGACCGCATGAACGAGGAGTTACAGAAACTCAAAGAAGATCACAAATTACTCCAGTTACGAGAACCGGCACACCAAGACATACCAGCACCTGTGGACCCCTCTCTTGACATATTAGAGGAACTCAACGCATTACGGGCCCAGGTATCAAACCTTGAATCAAGGATTGCAGTATATGAAGCACCACCACGGCCAGATTCCCCACCTGAGCTACCAGCTGAGGAAGAAACTGTCACCATCCCGGTGGAGGAAACGTTTGAAGAGGCGTACAAGCCACAACCCATCCCAGGCGGACGCGTCACGACCGAAGGCCAGATGACTTACGAATTCCCGACTCCCGCGTGGATGAAGACAATTGAGGAACTTGGAACAACGCACTCAGCTAGAGTAGAGGCACAATTACATGCCATGGCGATGATAGAAGAAAGAATTTTACAATCTCCATTCTTTGCTCATTTGGCCCCGCGACGATACATATCTGGGCATGAGCTACAGTATAAACCGTATTTTATGTTAATGGCTGAATACCAGTTAGCCATTGAGAAAGAGACAGGTAAGAAACCATCGCATGCGACTCAGTTCGAGGAAGACGATCTACCAATCGATGCGCAGCAAGGAGAGATCTATCAACCAGAGTGGCGAAAAGATTTACTACAGAAATATCCAGAAATGATGAGTACATGGGTAAAGGCACCTTTGCACTTAAAGTACAACCCATGTTGGGGACCAGTACCACGACGCCGCTCCTGGACTGCCTTTGCTATTAAGGTACAAAACAATAAGCAGTGCCAGGACTGGTTGAATTACCCCTACTTTAAGCCACCCATCGAGTTACCAACTGTAGGCTACATGATGGCTACAATTCACCACTGGCTCCCTCGACTAAAGCATATGGACGATATAGCAGCGCATATGACTGTCAAAATCTTTGACATGATGCAAATGATTTTTAAAGTCTTCCGACGCGTCAAGGCACCTCATGTAAACACCCCGGGCTTTGAGCATGGCAATTTCGACCTGGTATATGATATGAGTACAACGCCATCGCTACGGGTGTGTTATGCCTGGCATTGCAGAATCAAGTACCTACCGGCGTGCTACAAGCAGACATTCGAAGAGATGTTCACAACCGGCTTCTGGGAATACCATTCCGAGGTATTCATAAGCAGGCCTACACATTTATTACACTTATTTGCCTGTGAACGAATGGTCTATTCCACACACTATCAGCTCCCGCCACCAGAAGAACCGCAACCAATAGACTGGGAGAAACTCGAGGCCGATCTGGCCCGAGGCATTCATATCTCCGAGCACACCCTCGCTCAAGACCTCCTACAAAACTATATCCGCCAGACCTCACAACAAGGTTCTGTCAGGGACGACAGAAGCGAGAGGGAGGGGGGTGTTGGAAGCAGCCAGAGGCATAGAAGACGCGGAAGCATGTAAATACGGAGCAGGAAGCTAGTGGAATCTTTTTTCAAAGAATCATGTTTTAAAAATACTTTTCAAAAACCTCCAACATTGATTTTTATCACTAATGTAACATATGTAACATAGAAAAACCCTTTTCTTAATTTCTCGCTCCATTTTGTGCAAGCCGAGGAGTCCTCGAGCTTGAGGAGCATGTCCTCATACACTCGGATAGGTTTTGATACTCATCGGATTGATAAATAAAGCGTGAATCCCCACTATATGCACTTGAGGGGGATTGAGGTATAGTCTCTTTCTCCACAAGTCCCTAGGATTGTTCCTAGGGACTTGTGGAGAAAAAGGCTATACCTCAATCCCCCTCAAGTGCATATAGTGGGGATTCACGCTTTATTTATCATTCCGATGAGTATCAAAACCTAGCCGAGTGTATGAGGACATGCATTCAAATGATGATCAATGCAAATGAGTTTCCCAAAGAGTGCAAACAAGGCAAAGACTAATCCAAACAAGCTTCAACTGTCAGTCATGGTGTCACGATACTTGGAGCAGCAACCAATAGTAAATTGAGCATTTCTCTTAGCTCCAAACTCCGAATATAGCAAATAGAATATGCGTTTTGAAGC
Organism: Ceratopteris richardii; assembly: GCA_020310875.1. Classification (NCBI taxonomy): domain Eukaryota; kingdom Viridiplantae; phylum Streptophyta; class Polypodiopsida; order Polypodiales; family Pteridaceae; genus Ceratopteris; species Ceratopteris richardii. Next base: position 119,386,440 of record CM035414.1, read on the forward strand.
TCTCAAGAAGACGCATCCAATAATGGTATTTTCACTCAATTATGACACTTCTACTTCAAGTTATGAGCAAAATACTGAGTCACAGGAATGACCTTCCTACACTTCAGCGCTTCCTACACTTCACACACACCTTAACCACAACAAACAAACACTTTCATGGATAGACAACACTTCCTAACACTTTTTTCAAGCAACACACATGCATACAAGCTCACAAAGAAGATGATACAGAGAGGAGAAGACACAAATTCGAAATTCTGTGCTTTTGATTCTCACAATGGCAAAAAGTCTTTACAAAGAGTCACAAATTGACTTATATACATGTGACCTAAAAATGGTCCTTTCACTCAAGAGACCAGCACTTTATTCACTAAAAGGCTAATTTCCTACTAATTTACATGGGTAAGCTACTAATCTCTATGGGTATGCATCCAGAGGACTCCTCTAGTGCATTTACAACAGAGAATATGTTAGAAAAATGGTTATAATACAAAAATAGAGTGTCCAAATCGGAAAAATTTTGGGGCTCGTCTTTTTCTCTACCTTATACTCTTCTTAGCTCTGCAACACTCTCCCCCTCTTTGTCTCTGTCGTCCCTTGACAAGCTTTACTTCTTATCTTCAGTTTGTTGTCCGCATGCATCTCTTGGTCAGTTCTGCCTGTTTGTTAAACAGGTGTTCAATTTTGATAGCCTCTTCTTGATTCTTCTTTTACATCCTCTGGGCCTGATGCATTCGTGTTGCCTGTTCTTTTCTTTTGCTCGCCCGCAACCCATGGAGATGGACTACCTGATGTTCGTAGTCTAGCTCACCAATAACCTCTTTAATTCCGGGTTGCTGTGTTAAGTCGGGCTGCCACGCACGCCACCAATGGAAGGTATGAGGATGTGGTCCTTCAGTCTTTGATCTGGACCTTCTAAAGACCCAGATGTTGAAGGACCTTCTTGTGGTTTCAGAACCGCTGGATATCTTCTTGCACTTCTTCATGGATACTTTCCTGGCCCTGGTTCCTCCTTCCACCTACGTGCTTTTCCTTGATATGTGCCCCTGTGAGGCTTTGTGCAGAGATGGGTGTTGCGCCCCTGTGGGGCTTCTTGCAAAGATATGTCTTCAAAATATTATCTTTTTATTGAAGCTTCTTTCTTTGTCGTCTTCTTTTCTTCTTTTTGCTGGACTCTCCCTCAACAGTGTGTCGAGTGACAAAAGAAGTAAATTCATGAACCTTAGATTGAGCAAGCACATAGGTAAGTCAGACCGACTAAGCCTTAGATCAGCAGAAACAAGTGTAGGAACTACTGCATGTTCGTGGGCTTAGAAATTAAATAGTTATCCTTATGAATTGGGCTCAGATACCAGGGAATCGAAGATGAATTTTAGCACTGAAAGACCAAAAGGAGGGTTAAACATAGCATATTTGGAAAGACCCGAAGGACCCTACAAAACCCAATTAGAATATGTCCGAACCAACCACTTAGGTGCTCGCATCTATGAGGATGGTTTGCGAAGATCAATTATGCAATTGCACAATCCTGACCAACCCATTGGATTGGAGCATCCAGTGGTGAAGTTTGAGAGAGATGCATACATAGACAAAGAAGGAACAATGTCATAAGCACTCAACCAAATCATACAAATGAGTTTGGTGTAGTTCAGCTAGATACAAAAGTGAAAACCCAAGGAAAAGAACCACTAGGAGAAGAACCCAGGACACCTAGAGGGAAATCTGTCTGTTGCACATTACTCACTCATTGACTAATCAAATGTGTAAATTTTTCTATAAAACTTTGGAGAAGGTGTCGGCTATAGATTGTGCACCTTCTCCAACTTAAATTATCTCAAATGATTCAAAAAATTTTGAGAAATGAATCAAATCTTTCACCTATGTCTGAAATTGTTCTTTTGTATAGTCGAGTTTGACACTTGCAACTTCTAAAGCATGGTTCTCCCCATGTACAAACCTTTTAATCAAATTCTTTTAACCATAGGTAGCTTACCTTCCAACTTAAAGAATGAGTGCATGCTTGCTAAAAAATTTACACTATCAAAAGAGCACTAACCAAAACATTAGCATCGAATTTTGTGCATGTTGGAACTTCACTTCTTCACATTTACACATGTAATTGTTCCTACTCTCAATTATCTAAGCTTGATTACAATTAGGCTCTCAAACTTTAACCATAGACTCTTTAACTATGGAATTAGACATCTACAAAAGGGCTCTTGAAATGATCAAGCACACAAGGTGTACATATGTATACACGTCTTCTTCTTCTGAACATACTCCATCTTCTATCTTCAATTGTTGATCTCTTCTTCATCCTTTGACTTCAAACCTTTATCCAAAACATCAATTGGTGGTTGACTCGCACCAACAGCTCCCCATCAATCATCAATTGAGGTTTTCTCCATCTTCTTTATACTTGCCATATCTTTAAAATTTTGTAGCTTTGGTCCATCCAAGCTTTTGGTTAACATATCTGCAATCTGATCTTTTGTTGAAGTATGTATGACTTCAATATCCTTATCAATCACCTTCTCTCTTAAGAAGTGATATTGAATCTCAATATGTTTAGTCCTGACATGAAAAACAGGGTTAGCAGCTAGATACAATGAATTCATGTTATCTCCATGAATAGTGGATATACTCTAAATGATGTCAAAACTCTTCATGAGAGTCTTCAACCATATGACTTCCTTTGCAACTTCAACCATACCTTTGTACTCTGCCTCTGTAGATGATAAAGCAACTGTGTGTTGCTTCTTAGAGCACCATGAGATTAGCTTATCTCCCACATAACACAAGTATCCATAAGTTGATTTTCTATCATCAAGATTACCTGCCCAATCTGTATCACTATGTATCTTGATGTTTGTATCTGATGTAAATCCATAATACAAACCTTCCTTGAATGTACCCTTAATGTACCTCAGCACTCTTTGTCTTGGAACCCAATGTTCTTTCCTAGGATAATGCATGAATTGAGACAACACTCCAACTGCATATGACAAATCAGGCCTTGTTAATGTAGCATAAATTAAGCTACCTACCAAACTCTGATAAAGCTTCATGTCCTTGAGTTCTTCTCCTCCATATCTGCTCAACTTATGATTCACCTCCATTAGAGTAGGTGCTACCCTGCAATCTTCCATTTTAAACTTGATCAACAAGTTCTTCAAATATCTTTCTTGAGTTACATACACTCCATGTTGAGTATATGAGATCTCCATGCCCAAAAAATATATGACAAGTCTCCCAAGTCACTAATCTTGAACTCTTTCTCCATTTTCTTCTTGAGGTTTTGTATGCCCTTTTCATCTGTACCTGTAAGGATTATATCATCAACGTATATGCACATATAAATGAAGCCATCATCACTTGCTTTGACAAAGCAAGCTACTATCAGCTTTAGATACTTGGAAACCAAGTTCCTTCAAGAAATTTACAAGTCTATAGTTCCATGCCCTTGGGGCCTGCTTCAACCCATACAAAGCTCACTTGAGCTTGAATACCTTTTATCTCTGAATCCTTGTGGTTGCTCCATGAAAACATCATCTGAAATATAACCATTAAGAAAAGCATTCTTTACATCTAATTGACATAATCTTCAACCTTTACATGTAGCAATAGTCTCAAGGCTTGAGAAGCCTTCCTAAGGTTAAATACCATACCCTTAGGAAATATCAATCCTAAGGGTCAAAACCCTTCAATTGGGAGTAAATAAATCCAAATAACTCAAGGGTTCAAACCACACTCTTGGAGAGACTTTCCCAAGGGTTTCCCAATAGAATCCAAGGGTTCTCCAAGTGGTTTTGGACCCTCAAAACCCATGTCTTTGGCCACTTTGACCCATAGTTATACAACATTCTTCCCCCCTTTAACATTTTCATCCTCAAAAATGTGTGTAGGTATATTATGTGGAGTATTCCCCCGTGCCCCATGATCTTTTCTAAAGATCATGGCTTTTCTCATCTCTTTGATTTGCTTCTTTATCAGAAGGAGATTCTATCTCATACTTGATCTGAAAAGAAGGAAATCCACTTATGGGGCTAATCCCTGCCTAAATCATTACTTAATTTTGCATGTGAAACACTAAATCACATGCTAAGTATGGTTGACAAGGGTGGATTAAAACATCCCTGCCTAATTCAATGTTTCCCTATGTCTGAACTCTGCATCCATAGTACAAACATATGAAGTAGGTGGATTGTAATAGTTTCCAACTAATTTGCTATGCAGGTCCATTTCTATGCACCACTCGAGTGTGTACCTAGCAAAATAGATGGATCTCTTACTAGTTCAAAACTTTGAGAAATCTTCTTAAATTGAGGTTGATCAAAACATCTAAATAAGGTGTTTTTGACTATTTTCATATTTTCTACTTCTTAACCAACATCTACTAATCTTTTTTCCAAATACAGAACTACCATGTCCTATTGTACTTTAAAGTCAAGGTAGAATGTAGGAAAGAAGTGATTCCATATTTTGGGCATCCAACCTCAAAATGATTTTTCCAAGACTTTCTCAAAATCCTTGACTTGTTTGGAATGGTTAGAATTTATATATGATTCCTAAGAGTTTTATTTCAAACTCTTTTAAGAGAAATTTTTTGATTCTTCATCCATTTATATTAGATGGATGAATGAATTCTCTTAAACTTAAGTGTCTTCTGAAATTGAAGGGGTTCTATATAGAACATCTATCTTTTGATGTTCAATTTGGTTATCCACTCCATCTAGCTAAACCTGATCTAGGAGTGACTTTGAAGATTCCTTCTAAGTCAAATCCAAGGTCTGGAAAAGCGAGAAGGAAGAACCAAAACTCGATGTAACTGGTTCAACCTTGAAACACTAAAAGGATTTGAGCCAAACCAAATGAGACTCAAAAACTTTAAAGATTTAATCTAGCTAATGGTTTGAAGCATTGTTTCTATTGAATCTAAATTCTCAAGAAGATCCATTGGGTAAAGTTTAAACCATCATCCATCTACCAGACTTTAGTGGTAACAAACATCGGTGTCTCGAGCCATCAATTTTTTATGATGTTCAACTTTACTATGATGCTTCTTAATTAAGTAGTTAGTCCTTTTCAATCTTGAGACTCCTATAGACTGAAATACCAAGTCTAGTATAAATCTCTTACTTTAGGAGATTCATTACCTTGTTGTACTATCAACAAGATGTTTTTGACTAACTTAGTCTAACTTCAATTATGAAAATAACTAAGTCAATCCTTTTTAATACCTCTTGGTACATCTTTTTTCTAAAAAATATTAACTCACTTAGTTGTATTTGTCAACTAAGTGTTTTATCCAAGATTGACTCAGTCAATTTTACCTTTCTCGAAAGGATCTTTCCAAGTTCTCTCCCCAGAAATCCATGTAGCATTTCTGATAAAGAACTTCAAAATCCTTAACAAGACTACATTAGTCTTATTGAAAATCTTTATGAAGATCTAGAAAGTGATTTCTCTTCATGATCTTTGAACTTAATTAGTTACTTGGTATGGTCCTATTCTTGACCAACCTATGCTTCATTTTTATCTATGAAGTTTCAGTTTCCATTGGGATGGAGTTTCACTCCAACTCATGAGCCCAAGACTAAAAGATACCTATCATATCAAGGGCTGATGTCCCATACCATCGTTCCTACATTAATGTGAATATAAAGGATAGTGTCCCATACCACTACACTTTATATCCCATTGATGTGTGAATGATATTTATCTTAAAGTCTAGAAGCTTAATCTAACTATAGAGTACCCTTTACTCAAATTCCTTTTGAAGTCAAGGGATTACCTCTATGTTTCCATCTTGTTTGGGTTTCTAAGATTTTCAACATATGATCATTCTATGATCCTAATTATTCCAAAACTCCTATTGGAAGATCCAAACCTTTTGATGAAATAAATATCCATCCTGATGGAATAAACATTTATTCTTTCTTTCTAAGGTTTTGAGTGCGATGCCAAGTGTCTTGAATCATATTCAAGATCTACTTAGTTCTTTTTTGAAGTAACAAGAGATTACTCTTGCCTTTTAGATTCCTTTGTTTATCCAAAGCTTTTCAAAAAGCCACCCTAGGGTTTTCTAGGAATCTCAGTTACTACTTAATTCAAAGCATCTTCTAATGCTTCTGGATTTTCCTTGAAATCCCTTTAAGAATAGGTGAATACAAGTTTCACCTTCTCCAGACTTAAGTATCATTTATCAAAGTTGCATATTATGCACTTTGCATATTCTCTCCTTCGTACTTCCCCTTAGAGAAGTATAAGTTTTGGCATGCTTTATTCGAGCTTGTGGTTTACAACCATCTTTCTTCAAAATCTTTAGTGATATTGTTGGGATCCCAATATTAGATTTAGCATGCCATGAATTTGCTTTCTGAGCAACTCACTGTTTGCCAAACATCTTATGTATATGTAGCTCAGTGATGAGTAGCACCTCCTTTAATGTCAATCTGAGAAGACGTGAGGATGGTATGATGACCTCGAGCAAGTGAAGGCACAAGTGCGTGAGTGAGAAGCACACTAACATGCACACACATACACACACGTGCGCACACACAGCAAGACAAAGAGAAAGACAATGGAGTTCTTTTAGATTACTTCCAAAATGATCATACAAGTTCAATTCTATTACAAGCTAAGCTCAAAAATGAGCTCTCTAGCTCTATTTATAGTTTTTGACTAGGTTTTGGCCATGTCCAGACCTAGTGTCCGGCCTAGTTAAAAATTAGGTTCTAGGCCCCATTTGAAGGCTCAAATGGAGTCTAAAAATTATGAAAACTGGTAGGTAGCTACTTCTAATGCTCCTCAAGCTTAAGGACTCCTTGGCTTGCACAAAATGGAGCTACAACAATATGAAATGGTATTTACAATGGCTTTTAGTGATGAAAATCACTATTTTTGTAGGGATTTCCTATAACGGTTTGACATACACATCTTTGAGCTTCCTACTTGCTCCTTCTCCTTATGTGTCCACCTCTTTGATATGCTTTAGCTTCCTAAAAAAATAATGGCCTACTTGCCCGATCTTCTTTGACTACTCTGTCTGCTTGTACCTTCTCTTCGCTCCGACTCCCTTCGTTGGCTTCCTTGTCTTGTTAGTCCTTCAGTTCCTTGACTACTGCTAACACCCCCCCCTCTCTCGCGTCTTTCGTCCCTGACAGACCCTTGTTGGGTGGGTCGTTGGATGTAGTACTCCACAACATCTTTTGCTAAATGATGTTCCGCAATTCTCAAACCTTTGGCCAAGTCAGTGAGTAGAGCATCCCAATCTACAGGCCCGGGAACCTCTGGATGTGGTATACATAGCTTTTCTGAATGGAGAGCTTGTTCCATGGCAAATAACTGTAATAGATGAGATGGTCTGGGAATGAATATCTCTTAATGATATTCATAGAACCCCGTGATAAACATTTCTTCAAACGTCTGTTTGAAGCAAGCAGGTAGATACTATATACGGGCATGCCAGGCATAGACGACGTTAATGGAGGGCGTGGTGCTCATGTCATAGACAAGGTCCTGATTCCCTTCATTAAATCCAATAGCCAAAAGATGAGGTTCTTTGATGTTCTTAAATGTCCTGAATGTAATCAGCATGAGCTCAAAAATTTTTAGGCATATCTGTGCCATGACATCTGGGACATTCTTGAACTGGATTGCCCAGTGTCGGATGGTTGAAATCATGTAGTTGACTGTGGGTTGGCCATTAGGAGGTGCTAGGTACACATAATTTAACCACTTTTCACATCCTTTAACTGTCAAAACTGTTTTTGTGTACTCCGGCCAAGACCTTCTTCGAAAGACAGGGCAGTAGCAGGGATTATACTTGATATAGAGAGGCATGTTATTCCACGTGCGTACAATCTCAGGGTAGGTTTCAAGCAGGCGGATTCTCCAAGTAGGTTGATGTATATTCCCTTGCTTGGCACTTGCAAGTATATCATCCGGTGCAAACTATGTCGCCGAGGTTGGCTCTTTTGTTGTATGTTGCTTGATTTCAGCATTGTAATCTGCCATTAATACACAGAATGGAACATAGAGATCATCAGACGTGCCAATCCACCTATGATGGGAGAGTTTTCTAAAGTAATCCGATTTTATGACGACTTCTTCCAATCGTGACATAGACGCTATCTGAACTACAACTCTCTCATCATGGGTTGTAGCAACCTTTTCCAACCTTTGCATCCATTCAGGCACTTCGATCTCAATCGTGTCCATTCCTTCTTCTGTTTGCTTACCTCCGGGTGTTGGCATGGGAACGTATGGGTCTTCAAAGATCTCCTCCACTTGAATTGGCACTAATTCTTCAGGCTCCAGTTCCGCCAAGGGGGAGGGTTGACGTTCGTATTGAAGAACTTTACTTCGTAGTTCTTCTAGTTCTGCTCTGAGTTCTGCGACTTCTTCTGAAGTGTCGGCTGTTGTTGTGACTTTGCTTGGTGACTCCTACCGAGCTGCCAGTTGCTTGAGTAGATCATCTCTTTCTCTTTCTAAGGCTGCGTGGGCTTCCAGGAGCTCGTCATGGGTTTCCAAGACGATTTGCATATTTCTAGATGGGATAGCCTTGAATTTCTCTGGTTCGATTTCCTGTGGTGAACCCTCCATTGCTGCTTCCAAGTTTTCTTCGTTGTGTCTCTGTAGTCGCTTATTTTCCTCGAGTGCTGTAGACATGTGTTTCCGTAATAGGGCCAGGTTGCTTCGAAGCTTGAGGTTCTCTGTTATCTGGGAGTGTAGAAGATCATCAAGTTGTTGTTTTTCTTCCGCATCTGACTGGGGTGGATTGGCCACTAACTGTTCATGTTGTTCCTGTAAAGTGACATACTGTTGTTGTAGTAGCTACTTTTCCCTCTCTAAGTCAATGAATCTTCCTTGTAATGTTTCATGGCTTCTGAACAGACTTGTAAGCTGAGCATCTAGGTGCTGATAATGCTGTTGCAGCTGAGACATACACTGGTACATGTTATTAAATACATTATTAATGGGAGTGGATGCGGGAAAGGTGTTGAATGCAGAAGGGAAGGGAAAGGGGAATGGGAGCGTGTATGCTGTGCTCGAAAAGGGTGAAGTTGGTGGTGGGGGAATGGGAGATTGTGGACGTATGGGGGGAGGGAGAGGTGCGGAGGTGGGTGATATGTCCATGAGGTCAAAAGTGGATGCAGTCGTGGGGGTGATTATGAACATGGGAATTGTGGGTGCGGTGATGGTGGTGAAAGTGTAAAGTGGTGTGTGTAGTTGTGAATATGAACCGCCAGGAAGTGTGATCGGGGGAACGGGGTTTTCCATGGCTGCAGTTAGAATTACAGTGTCAATTGTAGTGTATACAAGTGAGGTGGTGATAGGGTGTGTGGGTGGTGTGGATTGACTGACAGTCTGTGCTTCGGTATGGGCAGTGGACGCTGAGGCGGTGACCGTAGTGGTTACACTGGTAGTGGGAGGTGAAGTTGGTGGAGTTGGAGGTGGGGGTGGTAAAGGGGGTGATGGGGGTGCACTGGATGTATGGGCTTCCTCAGTTTCCTGAATGATATGAGCTGTGCCCGTGGTTGTGGATGTGGTGCCCTGTGGTTTTGATACTAAGATATTCATTTGTTTTCCTGATCGAGAGGGGCGTCTGCCGTATTGTCGCTCTGCTCTTCTCGAGTGTGCAAGAGCTGTATGTACCGTCTCAGGTACCCCCAACACATCAGAAATCATATCTAGGGTTGCTCGGTATTGCTCGTCCATACCTTCCTCTTCAAGGATTTGGTTCATGAGGGCTTTTCCTGCTGCCAGGGACAATTTGTGCTGTTCTTGAACTCTGTTGATGGTATCATACAACTTTTTCAATTCCTTCGTATAAGCCGGGGCACCCTCAAGTTCTTGTAGAACTTCTTGTTCATATTCCTGCTCTTCTTCCTCTGTTTGTCCTCCTCGTTCCTCCTCCTTCACTTCTTCTTCTTCATCCTCCACTTCAACTACTCTTGGTTGGACAGGATGGGGTTGGACAGGATGGGGTTGGTCTGTGACTGTCTGCTGGCCGCTTGCCTATTCTGCCTCGACTTCCACGTTAACAGCCTCGATTATCCTGGCTACCTCCTCATCAGTTAGGTCTTCTAATGTGAATCCATGAGGAAACTCTAGGTCGGTTGGTACAGGTGGAAACACCAGATTCGGTCCATCAGTGCTGTGTCTTGGTAATCTGATAGTGAAGGGTTGTACACGCCTCAGAAGTCGTGGAGTTGTCTCAGGTGTCAGTGTCGCACTACGGGCTTGTGCATAGGGCATCTGAACGGCGCCTCTCATTTTCTTTGATGGTGGCCCTGCGGTTGATAGTCTACGTTGAAATTCCTGTACCCTGGTCCAAATTAATGCCCTTTGAACTGGCACATCATAAGCCAAACATCTATACACAATTCTGGTGAGGGCACAACATCCATACAGTACAGACTTTTGCTTTTTATACCACCGTTGATGTGCCAAGGGATTTGGTCAATAATCCAATGCGGCATGTTGATTGTCAAATTGAAGGCATCTGCCAAATATAGACTGAACCATATCTTCTTGGGTGGCATGGTGAACCGCTCCTGAGCTGGGAACGTAAAATGTTGTATGACCATTCGCAAGTGGATGGCGATTGTGGGTGTCATTGCCACCATGTCTTTGAGCTTATTCAGTTTCCTGTTTTTCATGTTATCCGGGACCATCGTCTCTTTTTCGGTGGGGATATGCATGCCGTTCATGTCAAGAGCTTCCCTCACCAAGTTGTTTGTCAATTTGAAATGCTTTAATTCATTACCTCTGGTCAGTGATGGTAGAACGAAGGTACTATATCCCTTTTTCTCTTTACTAGGGGTCAGAGTGCTAATTAAGTAGGAACACCGTAGAAAATCTGGCTTGGGTAACTGAGCCTTGAAATAGTCGTAGAGTCCAGCCTTCTTCCAGATGGGTTTCAGACCTTCATCATTTTGAAGCCTCTCAAATTCCCTGGTGAAAAAATGATATCTGCCCCATCACGCGTTGAACTCTATCTCGGCCTCCCACATATAAGTGCCTTCACCCAGAGATCCGGCCACATCACTGAACCAATGTGAGTTTTTGCTGACCGGCATTGTGTGCCCCTATGGAGGATTCTGAATCGGTATGGCGTGTAATGCCCTCAATGCCACTGGGCGTTCCTTCAATTCCTCAATGTCCACGATTTGGGGGCTGGTGCCTGCCTAGGAGCTAGTTCCTGCCTCGGCCATGGTGAAGAGACTGGTCACCGGTTCTGTGAGAATAGACAAATGAATGTTAACATTGCAAAAGGACACCAAGCATTCATGCGTCCCCATTACAACATTAACATGATTTTAGTGAGAGGTTAGTAGTTCAATAAGTGCTTGGGGATCGTGTGTGTAGTTAGTGAATGGATATTCCTAAGAGCTAAATGGAAAGATGCGATGTATGAGTGATGTAGTGAGTAAGTGGATATGAATTTACAAATGAGGGTCGGGGGGTTTAGTACACGTTTTGGGCTTCCAAACAGACTGATTTGCTGCTGTTCTTGATTTTGTGGAGACTCTGGAGGGCTGTTCAGGAGTGTCTACTGGGAAATGAGGCTTTTTAAGGACCCATTTACAAGTAATTCTGCTTGTGCTCATGGACCAATGTGTGTCCGTGCGTGTTGTATAAGAAAGGGTATCAGATGTTCGAGTGAGTGAACCATGTTGTATAGGGTGTGGCCTCGGTGTAACTATTTGAGCCCGCAAGCAAGCCTTAGGCACCAAAATTTGTCGTGATTGTGGGATGGCCTTCATCGACTTCTTGGGTACCCAAATAGACGTTACTTTCGCAGAAGAATTTTTGAAAGACTTCTTATTAGTGTCATGTTGTTGGTTATTAATAAGAAGTTTTGCCCGTGTGGTTGGCTTGATCGCAACAGGGTGTTCGCCTTTCCGCACCCACAATTGTTTCAATGGCTGAGACATTCTGCTTCGCACGTTCTTTTGACCTCCAGCATAGGTATTACTCTGCTCCATCTGTATTTGATCTGTCTTCGATTGCTCCATCCCTCTGGTCTCTGGAAAAGAAGGGAGTTCCGTTGCGCCCCTGACTTCTTGATTGAAATCATCATTCCTCTGCATCACACAGTTTTGGACAAGAACAACATGGTCATCTTCATGTGTACCCCTGGAAGGACCAGGAGTGTGTGCCTTGTCTAATTCCTTGAGTGCTTCATTTTCTAACTCAATTGTAATGCGATTCTGATTTACCCAGACTTGAAGGACTCCACTTCTTAGGTTTAGGTTGACTGCATGATCATAGATCCAGTCTTGACCCAAGACAAGAGGCTCCGTGACGTCCTCATCTTGACACACTAGAACTTTAACTGTCATTACTTCGTCTTGAATGTAGAGGGGAAGTTCCACATCGCCCATGCAAGGGGTTTCCACACCTCCCAGTCCTATGAGATATGCTTTTATAGGATTGACAGTTAATTTCAACTTTTGACAGTAAGAAAATTTAACAGCACTAGTGGCTGCACCTGAGTCAATCAAGGCTCTTACAGTCCTTGCACCCTTTCCTTGTCCTATCTCTAAGGTTACAAAAGGTCGTCTATCAATTATTCTATGAGAACTTATTCTTGAGACTTCACACATTGCCATATGATAACCTGGGTCCGCATAGTCATCTACCCTGGCCTGATCTCTCCCCAGTCTTCGCAACCTCATCCTTCGGATGCATTCCAATGCTTCTGCCTGTGCCTCTTCTCGAACTCGTTTTTCTTCTTCCTTGCGTTTTTTGGCAGTGTTGAGTCGATTTAGCATCTCCTCTCTCAGGGGTTCTTGATATAACTTGACTCTGCATCTGCTTATATAGCTAGGGAGAACATCACCTTCCAGTGTAGCGAGTTGAACTGCTCCACTGGTTGAGACCCTATTTATGATCATAGGTCCATAACCTCTCTTTTCGAGCTTTCTTGCATGTTGTTTTAGGGTATACACCAACACTAAGTCTCCGGCCTTCAAGCCTTTATCCTTAACATGGGCATCAAAGTATGCCTTCTGTCATTTCTTAGCTGCATATATTCCTGCGACAGCCCTCAGTCTTGTTTCTCCTAATCGCTCAAGGTCAAAGAGTCTAGAGGAGAGTTCATGACCCGTCCACTCATGCTCCTGTGCTACCTTTAGTGTAGGTATCAAGAAGTCCAATGGTAGCACTGCATTTTGGCCAAATACCATCTGAAAGGGTGTGGCTTGGAGTACCGTTTTATAGGCAACTCAGTATGCCCAAACAGCATGATGTAGTTGTTTGTTCCAATCAGAGCGTTTATTATTCACTAATTTGGTAAGCACGTTGCATAGAATCTTATTTGTGCTTTCAGCTTGCCCATTAGCTTGTGGATGATAGGGGGCAGACTTCTTATGTACTACCAAGAACTCTTGGAGAAGATTTTTGATAACTTCATTCAAGAAGTGAGTCCCTCTATCACTGACTAGCTCTATAGGTAGCCCGTATCTTGTGAACACATTCTCAAATAAGAACTTAGCTGTCGTTTGAGCATCGTTCTTTGTGGTAGCTTTTACTTCTACCCACTTTGTTAGATAGTCTGTGGCAACAATGATGTATTCAGCATGTGAACCCTTAGCTGGGGGATTAATAGGACCTACGAAGTCTATTCCCCACTTAGAGAATGCACGTCCACCCATCATAGGTTTCAATGGCATCTCATCCTTGTGTATAGGGTACTGAGTTCTCTGACAGACATCACACCGTTTCACATAGGTATGTGCATCCATGTGAAGGGTCGGCCACCAGAAGCCCGCAAATAGTATTGCCTTGATCACCCGATCTGGTCCAAAATGTCCTCCTGCTACACCTTGGTGAGCTGCTTCCAAGATCTTGAGATATTCGCTCTCATGGACACATAGTCTCAGGTAACCATCTTTACCACGCTTGTATAGATTATCACCAATGAGTGAGTAATCTAGGGCTTCTTGTTCTAGACTTCTTTGTCTGGCCAGTGTCATATCTTGAGGGAATGTTCTCATCCTCAGGAAATCTACTAATGGTTCACTCCAATCTGGCACTATGGACACGTGATAAAGAGTGGCATGCTCCATAGGTGGTTTAGTGCAACAGATTGGGCATTCCTTGCACAACTTGTGGACATCAGCCTCCATAGTCGGCCAATGCACTCCGAGTCTCCTTAGAGTCTGTAGGGTTCGTTGCTTTGAGTAGTGTTGCTCTAATGCACCTACATGTGCCAATTGCAACCATTTAGCGTACTCGTCCTCTTCCACACAACAAGCTAGGATCCCTTGATCTGTGTGCTTGTACATACTTCCTGCCATGATCTGGTATTTTTGGGCTTTTATTATCTCCCTATCTTGAGTGTTTATGACTGGGTGATTGGGCCCGTATGTCAATACTGGCAAATGGCTTAGCCCATTGAGGTACAACTTCTAAATTAAACAAGTAAGCATGAGGAAGGTCATCTGACACTCCTTATGGGGCTTCTCCAGAAGTGAGCCTAGAGAGATGGTCTGCTCTCAAGTGAGTCCTCCCTTTCCTTACCACAACTTCAAAATCATATTCCATTAGTAAGAGAAACCATCTTACTAATTGGCCTGTATTGCATGGTTTGTTTACCAAGTACAATAATGCATGATGATCGATAAAAAATTTAAATTTATTTGCAAGCAAATAGTGTCTAAACTTTTTAACTGCATATACCATGCCTAATCCTTCTCGTTCGGTGGTGGTATAGTTCCGTTCAGCTGCATTCAACTATCTACTAGCATAGGCAATTGGAAGATCCATATTACCTTCGCCCGTAGGTTGTGCGAGTACACACCCAATAGCATAATTGGATACATCTACATGAACATGAAAAGGATTATTCCAATATGGTGTGGTCAAGATTGGTGCTGAACATAACCTTCTTTTGAGCTCGTTGAAAGAGTTTTCACATTCATCAGTCCACTCAAAGTTAGTCAACAGTCCATACAGAGGCTTTGCTATGATGGCATACATGTGTATAAATCGTTGGTAATAACCACAGTGCCCCATGAAAGCTTGTACTTCCTTGACATTCTTTGGCATAGGTAGCTCCGCTATGGCTCTTACTTTCTCTTCATCGGTGGATATGCCATTCTTTGACACTATGTGTCCTAGAATCTTGCCTTGCCTGACCATGAAAACACACTTTTCTGGGTTCAAGTAGACTTGATACTCTCTACACTTGTCAAAGATTTGCCTGAGTTCTGGTATATGTGTCTGTCTAATGTTGGAATGAGCACAGAGATCATCAACATAGACCTCTAAATTCTTCCTCAAGAATTCTTTAAACATGTGACACATCAATCTTTGGAAAGTTGAAGGAGCATTGGTAAGCCCAAATGGCATTACTCTAAAGGCAAATATGCCCCACTCTGTGGCAAGAGCTGTCTTATGCTGGTCTTCCGGAGCAATGGCTACCTGATTGTAGCCCGAAAATCCATCAAGGAAGCTGTAGACTTCCTTGCTTGCTAGCCTTTCTAATAGATGCTCGGTAATTGGAAGGGGATAGTTATCTCGAATTGTGGCTGCATTAACCTTCTTCAAGTTAATGCACACATGTATCTTTCCATTGTTCTTGGGTACAACTACAATGGGGGATACGCACTCGGTGTGCTCAATTTCATAGATAAATCTAGCTTCTACCAGTCTATCTCCTCTTTGATCTTGGCAGCATAATTATCATTGTATGTGTATGGCTTTTGCTTAGAAGCTTTAGCATCTGAGGTCATGGGGATTGTGTGTGAGCATATGTATGGGTCTACATCTTTCAAATCCTTGTAACTCCAAGCGAATACATCTCTGTATTCTCTTAGCAAGGCTATTACTGCATGATCTTCTTCCTCTGTTAGGTCATGGCCTATGTACGTGCATCTCTCCTCTCCTTCTTCTAGGGCTACCACTATTTTCTTGGTGGTTTCTTTGTTATCATAGGCCTCTCCTGATTGTGCCTCTCATTTAGGCATTCTTATCATGACTCTCCTATCGTCTATCTCATACTTTTTAAAGTTTTCAGGGACCTCAAACAAAGATTCTTCCTCCTCCGGGGGAACTTCTTTCTTCTTCCGTTTCTTGCTATCATTATTAGCAGTCACTTGTGTGGTTAATCGTACACCGTTTGTTATCTCTTCATGTCTCTGAGGTTGGAATTCTACTTCATAGAAGTATTCTTCATCTGATGCAAAAGGTGGGTCCATAATGATTGACTCTAGATCGGAGTCACTTGCATCCTCAAATGCATCAGGGCTAGGTTCGCACTCTTCTAAAACTGCATCTCCCATAATTGGCTATGGAGAAAACTGAAATGTCATAGCCATCCTCATCACAGTGGGGTGTCCATTGTTCTTCATTGATGGCTACATCCATTGTTGCTAAAATTTTTGCCCAGCCGTGAGGTTCAAATTCTTTGTCCGAAAATACTACAGGTGCATAGACTCGGTCTTGAATTGATCTATGTGTTTCCTTCGCACCTACCTCTCTGGCTTTTTCTCTCTTCTCTTCTTCTACTGCTACTTTGCACATCCATAAGTGGGTGTCTTCATGCATCCATGAGGATCCTGATCCTATGGAATGCACAGACTCCATATCATCTTTGGCTCTATGGATGGGGTTCCATTGGATAGGAGGGACATCTCTATGAGAGTAATCTTTGAGATTCACTTTGGTCGTAACACCCAAGTGTTGAAAGTACAAGGAATTGGTTCCCCAATCTTGTACCACTTGCAACTATTGCATAAATGGTCTTCTCAAAATCATCTCATAAGCATGGTTCTTGCTAAAATCACATATAGCAAATGTGTGCTCAAACTCTACACCACAAGTAGTGAGAGTTATTCCTTCAAGTAGTCCTAAAGGCCTCTCTATGTGACCATCAGCCATTTGCAATTTCATCCTCATGGGCCTGAGTGCTAGCTTGCCCCAACGTTTCCATAGGGAAGTGGTAGCAATTGCAACTCTTGCACCAGAGTCCAGAATTTCCTTGGTCTTGTATCCTTGATGGGTGATGGGAAGATAGGTGTTTCCTTCTTCTCCTTCACTCATGTCTCCTATCTTGTCTAGAGGAATTTCTGGCACTATCCTATGAGAACCTACCTGGGAACGTAGTTTTGCTATCTTTGGTACTTGTTTGGCTACATGTTTCCATAGCTCTGGTCTTACTTTGAGTAGCTCTTCTAAAGTGAGGTTGCACTGCACTTTAGTATTCTTTACTACCTCCGTATTCCTAGGTATTATCGAGTCTTTGTTTCTGACCATGACTATGGGTGCTCTCATACAAGTGGACTTAGCTTCCCATGGGCCTGTGAAGTGGGGTAATTCATGTAAAGAATTAGACTCAAAGTCTAATCTCTCTTGAGACTGGGTGCTCTCCTGCTCTCCATAAATGGAGGGAATATCTTGTGGGAATTGGTCGTGTGCATCATCCACAAGTTCAATGGGAAGAGGGACTTCACTTTCTTTAGCCCATTTGTCTTCTTGAATCTCTCGTAGGAATTCTGGTGTGAACCGATTCATAGAAGAAGATGCGTCTGGCTCCGTAGAGTTAGGCACATAGGCTTCCTGGGCAGGTAGGCTTTCTCTTTTGCTTGTCTTGCCCTTATTTGACAGGGTGGGTTCCTTTTCTGATTGTGCAATTAGCTGTTCCAATCTTTCTACCAGTCCATCAAAGTGCAACTACGTCTTAGCTGAACTAGAGATGTTAAAGAGACGACTAGCTTCAAACATGGTTTGAGCCAATTCCACCATCTTAGCATAGGTTTTGGTTCGTTCAAGCTCTAGTTCTGCTCTCGGGTAACACTTTTCATGATCAGTTACGGTTGGCCCTTCTTGGATTCTGGCCTGATATGCCTTAAGCATCATGTTAAGGTCCTCGGGAGTGGGATCTGCTAATACTGATCCTACTCTAGGGGGTGGTGGGATTATGTGAGGTGGGTTGGAAGGTGTTGGATCGGATGGTGAGGGGAATGGTGGGGGTGGGGTAGTGTGAGAGGGAGTTTGAAATGTGAGTTCAATTATCCTGGCTTTTGTTTCCCTTAGGCTTTCCTCGAGTTCACTCATCTTCTTAGCCCATTGCCTCTTCATTCTTTCTCTATATCTCTCCAGGCTCTAGTTCTCTTCTTAGTTATGCTCTCAGTTTCACTAGCCTCTGAGCTCTTTTCCTGGCCTACCCCTTGGTTTTGCTGCACTGCCTGAGCTCTAGTGACTACCTGTACTGGTGGTGGACGTCACACTTCTTGTAGAGTCTACTACTAACCCGATAACATTGATAGGAGTAATTTTTGGCATATTATTGGGGTTTTTTGGGCAATCTTGTAAGAGATGCTCCTTTCCACAATCTTGGCAAAAGCCTTGAATTGTCACTGACTGGGGTTGTGTAGGTGGAGGTAAGGGGCAATCACGAATGAGGTGATCTCCCTGACATCTGTAGCATGGTCCTCTAGGGAATGGGGGTCTTACCTGCCTAGGTTGGCGTCTAGAGTTAGGGTTTGTGTACATTACATTTGTGTACTCTGGCTCCCAACTAGGTTCACTTGGTTCTTCACTGTAGTAGGACTCACCATGTTCAAGAGATTGCATGTAGTAAGCCTGGGGACTATCAATATGTGTAGAATCAAAGCTATGGTCAGTGGGATCACTTTTTGAAAGCAATGGTGTTACTGGCACTATAACTCTATTCAAATTCTCTTCTATCGCTGCATACTTTACCGGAATTACATTAGCTAGGGCAGGCGGTTGTTGTGCTAACACAGGCTGAGGCCTTTGTTGGTTTTGGTATCGTGGTTGGTAGGTTTGTTGAGGCCTAGCATACTGCTACGGTGGGTAATGGTTCTGGTATCTTCCTTGTTGAGGGTATGGTTGTGGGTACGTCTGCCTAACTGCTTGCTTATTGTAGGGGCAATCTTGCGCAGTGTGATTGTTGTACCTCCGTTCTATGGTGCAGTACTGGCTACTAGGATTTACTTGGGGTTGAGCCATAATGGGACATACGTTTGCCATGTGGTCACCACCGCAAGTATAGCACCTCTTCACAGGGGCAAATCTTGGGATCTGTTTGCTAGAGACACCTAATTTTTGGGCTACTTTCTCTGCTAATTCCTCAATAGATGTGGATTTTGTGGAAGAAAGGCTAGAAGAACTATCAGAATCTCTGTAGATTTTGGAAAGCTCTAACTCCTCCCCTAGGTTATCCTTGATGTCGATGCACATGCGTACACACTCTTCAATGGTTCTAGGGTCCTTCAAGTACACATATGACCTCAATTTGGTACTTAGCAATCCATCCAAGAATAAGGCCACTTGTTTGGCTGGTGTGGGCAACTCAGGAACAGGGCATCTCTCAAGATATTGCCTAAACCTTCTTCTTGCAAGTCTCACGGTCTCCTGAGGGGTCTGCTTGAAGCTATGTATCAATGAGCAAGTATTATGCCTTATGCCACTTTTAGAGAATTCACTGATGAAGGCCTCTAAGAGTTGGTCTATGCTCCTGAACTGTCTCTCATTCAATGGTTGAAACCACGTAAGGGCTGTGTTCCTAAGGGTTAGACCAAAGGCATTATACTGCGTGAATAGGTCCTCAACTTGTTCAGCTCTCAAGACTTGCCTAAACTCAGCCACATGGTCATATGGGTCTCCTGTGCCATCGAAATAGTTCTTCATGGACTTAACCAACTGTGTAGGTCTCAATGTTCTGGTGTGTTCCCTAGGCCTTGGCAGAGGGAAATCATCAGCATTCCTTTGGTTCCTTGGGGCTCTAAGTCCCTCAGGTTCCACTGTATTTGCTTCCATTCTCGTTCTTTCTCTTCCCATTGGATTGGCAAAGCTTACCTCAGGTCTATCTCTATGTATGTCTCTTTGAGCTCCATGAGCTTGGGATGTTCCAGCTCCTGGGGGACCAAAGGACACATTCGATCTTGGTTGGGGCAAAATAAATTCACCTTTCCAAGTGTAAGCATGCCTATCATTTTCTGTAACCACAAAGATCCTCTCTGAAGCATGATCTAAGTAGGTCACTCTGCCTGGGCTATCAGGATCTTTGAATTCATATATCATGATTGTTCCTACCTCATTCGGCTGATCAGATCTATACCTCCAAAAGGCTTCATCAGTCTCTCGGTTCAGGAGTAGATCTATGCTCTTATTGTCTTGGGGAACCCACTCTGGTGTGATCATCCTGGTGAGAACAGATTTGCCTCGGGGGGTTCTAGGTTCTACACCCATGTTTCCTTGCTCCAGGTCACCTAAGTCCGTTTCTGGGATCACATTCCCAAATTCATATGTCCTATCTGGATGACTTGTGACTACATATATTGTTCCTTCTTTGTCCAAGTATGCTCCGTTTTCAAACTTGACCGCTGGATGTTCTAGTCCAATGGATTGGTCAGGGTTTTTAATCTGGACCACAGATCTTCCTAGGCCGTCCTCATAGATGCTAGCACCTAATCGGTTGGTCCTCAAGTATTCCAGCTGCGTCTTGTAGGGGCCTTCTACCCTATGTAAGTATGGCACACCTGAACTTCCTGTAGGTCTCTCCATACCGTGGGACATCTCTGACTCACTAGTTTCAGAGCTAGGGTAGTGTGAATAATGGCTCAACTACTGGGCCCAAGACCTAGCAGTATGGTTGACACTAGCCTCTGAAGATCTAAGACTTTGTCTATCTCTTCCTAGGTGTCGCCCTGATCTAAGGTTCATATGCTTAGCTGAGCAATCCCAAATTTTTCCCAAGGTACAACCTCATTGTTGAGTTCTTTTATATCGGTCACTTGATTCTTTTTAGTTGATTATTGTGGTTATGATCTTGTCTGATATCACGGCATCACGAACACTTGAGTTGATTTCCGCACTTGAATGTTGATCGTCTCACGTTAGGTTCTTTTCCTTTAAAGTTTTCGGTCACACACAGGTTATCTGTTGACTTGAACTTGATTTCTTAGATAGTCTTGACTTGTCTCGTGCCTATCGTTGCCCTGACTTACTTATAGCACTACTCGAACTTAGCCTAAGCTAGGGATTGACAGAGGGAGTTGAGAATATTCCAACCTCACTTGCAGATCCCTTGCTCTTTGGTACTCAAGAACTCGGTTCTCAAGTTTGCAGATTACCCTTGCTTTGGATGCCTTCTAGTGCTCTCCGTGGACCTGTAAGAGTCCCAAATTTAGCTCACGACTTAAGTTCAAATGACATAATAAGTCACTTCCATTCATGCAAATTAGATATCAATTGGCCCTCTGTCTTTATGGCAAACAATTCTAGAGATCCCTTTGTTTTGTTCCCTCCTGGGTAGGGTCAATTTCAAAATAGTATACCCAATAGTATAGCAAACGGATTTCGTATGAGAAAATTTATGAATGTTCAGGGTTTCGAAGTTAAAACAAGGTTCGAACAAGCTGACAGTTCACAGGGTTTTTCTCAAAACACGTGTGTAGGGATCTCACAACTCACTAATTGCTTGATGAGTATGCCTAAAAATTACCCCAATAACTTGGAACAAAAAACCCTTAGAATTTGGCCGAAAAAGCCTGTCAATCGCGATCGATAGGTCTGTCAATCGCGATTGACAGAGGTGTCCGTCGGGGCCTGTCGGTCGCGATCGACACGTCAGTCGCGATTGACAATGTCAATCGCAATCGACAGAGTCGGTCGTGGGTCCTGTCAATCGTGATCTACACGTTTTTTGGGATTTTCGCTGTAATTTCAATCGATCGGGGATGTGTCCGTCACGATGGACACGTGGCAACGCGAGAAATTCAGTCAATCGTCAAAATTCAGTCGGTCGCGATCGACGGTGTCAATCGCGATCGATAGAGGTGTCGGTCGTGGCTGTCGGTCACGATCCCGGTGTCAATCGCGATTGACAGGGTCAGTCGGTCGTCTCTATCAGTCGCGGTTGACAGAATCTGTCGATCATGGCTGTCGATCGCGATCAATGGTGTCAGTCACGATTGACAAAAAAACACGGAATTTTTTAGTTTTTTCTAGTGATTTGGAATGTGCACCTTGTGCATGTCATGGTGGTGCACTTTGTTTTACCAAAAGGTGAAATTTTCTGTCGATCGCGATCGACAGAGGTCTACGACACAGAGATAGTTCCGAGTTCGTCCGTACCTGCGCAGCGTGCTAGAGGGGATGATACAGCTGTACCTGCAAGATTACTCGGAAAACAGGCAAAAAGCAATGCACACAATTCGCTCTCTCGCTCTCTCTCACAAGTGAAATGAGGGACATGGAAGGAAGAAGGTGATATGATCAAAAACTAAAATTTTTCGCGATGGTGGAGATGGAGGTGGGAGGTGGTGAGGATGATGATGGTGATGATGATGATGAAGTAAGAAAGAGAAAAATAAAGAAGAAGTAAAGAGATTACCTACAACGCCAACGTCACAACTCTACGTCTTACCATCACACGCTCGTCCTCAAAGCTCGATCCCTGGCAACGGTGCCAAAATTTGGTGTAGCTTAGTGATGAGTAGCACCTCCTTTGATGTCAATCCGGGAAGACGTGAGGATGGTATGATGACCTCGAGCAAGTGAAGGCATAAGTGCGTGAGTGAGAAGCACACTAACATGCACACACATACACACACATGCGCACACACGGCAAGACAAAGAGAAAGACAACGGAGTTCTTTTAGATTACTTCCAAAATGCTCATACAAGTTCAATTCTATTACAAGCTAAGCTCAAAAATGAGCTCTCTAGCTCTATTTATAGTTTTTGACTAGGTTTTGGCTGTGTCCAGACCTAGTGTCCGGCCTAGTTAAAAATTAGGTTCTAGGCCCCATTTGAAGGCTCAAATGGAGTCTAAAAATTATGAAAACTGGTAGGTAGCTACTTCTAATGCTCCTCAAGCTCAAGGACTCCTTGGCTTGCACAAAATGGAGCTACAACAATATGAAATGGTATTTACAATGGCTTTTGGTGATGAAAATCACTATTTTTGTAGGGATTTCCTCTAACGGTTTGACATACACATCTTTGAGCTTCCTACTTGCTCCTTCTCCTTATGTGTCCACCTCTTTGATATGCTTTAGCTTCCTGAAAAAATAATGGCCTACTTGCCCGATCTTCTTTGACTACTCTGTCTGCTTGTACCTTGTCTTTGCTCCGACTCCCTTCATTGGCTTCCTTGTCTTGTTATTCCTTCAGTTCCTTGACTACTGCTAACAGTATACAAAGATGTTCTTTTATCTCATCATCTATATTCTAAGTTTCTCTTTATGAAATTAATTGTACCAAATTTTTGATAAGTTTTGGTACTTTCTTCCCCCCTTTGAAGAGTTTTCGTCCTCGAAAACTGTGAAATCTTTGGCTTCATTTACAACTAGAGAGTCGATACTATGACTCCTCCCAATATTGGACTAATCAAGTAATCTTATACTTGAGTAGAACCTAAACAATTTCTAGAAGATTCACTAGAAATAGTATCTTTTAGAAGATCTTCTAGAGGTAGTTAAGCGACTACCTATCCTAACTTGCTCATGAACTTCCCCTTGACTTTATGGAAATGCTCATGAGCTCTAATGATCTCTAACAATGCAATGCTCATGCTTATCTGTGCTAGGAGAGGTGGCTGTAATTTTCGATGCTAATCAAAGCATAAGAGGTTTGAAGGTACTATGAAATAAGAAAAATTCTTCCATTTCATCATTGTACCTATAGAACTTTAAGTTTCTTCCATTAAGAACCATTGCATCTGCTTAGGAAAACCTTACTTGAATTTCCTGAGATGCAAATCTATTTAATGAAGTCTTCAATTAAATTGGAGATTTTTCTAAAAGGAGGGAGCTTTCAATGATGCATTGAATACTTTTCGCCCTTCATATTGGGGAAAGTAATCTTTGCTCATAATTGGTCTCCATCAATGTCTTTGATGGCATCAATTTAATCGAGCTTTATATCATGAGACTCTTGAAACCATTCTAGAGTGTTATCCTATTTAGGATATTTCATGAAGAACTCTTTTAGAACCTTTTTCTCTAAGTATGTCTTAAACTTAGAGGAGTATTGTAGGTTCTATGTAAGAATATGTCCTATAAAAATTTCCTAGAGATAACATCTATGTCATTAATGACATTTGATGTATTCAGGTGCCAGGCTCTCAAGATATCTCATTAGAAGCTTGATTTGGAACCATCTTTAAGTATCTGTTATACTTAGAGTTAGCATTGAAAATGCTAGGTTCTCTAATAGTTGTGTGCCTCAAAAACTGTCAAAGTTATCAAAGAGCTTATATGTATACATTGCTTGAGGTTAAAAATTGTATCAAAAGATTTAACTCGGAGAAATTTTCTAAGTTATTAAATAACTTAGATATATTCAGGTATTCATCAATTCATTTTTGTCTTGCCATTGACTTGGTAAGGGCTTTTCCTCCTTAGGTTTACTTCATTGGTAGGCAAGTCATACTTAATGTGGTCATAACATTAAATATATGATACATTAGTATCCCTTTTTTGGAAAGACATTGCTAAGTACTTATATTGCAAAATCTAATCATGATTTTGCAAGTACTTTGGCTTCATTCCTTTCCAATTGCCTTGCTTCCATAAAGAAGTAAATCCTCTACTCAAGACTATGATTACTTACCTAGTTCATATCATTGAAAGACAAAAGAGTGAATTCCATTTACTGAAGTACATGTGCTTATATGCATGTAGTACAAATTCTCATACTAAACTTCAAGCACTCTTATCATTGAGGAATACTTAGCTTTTGTCTTCCTTTTTGCGCACAGAAATGAGCCTTTCTTCCATGCATCCACATGCCAATGCACATGTTCTTTGGCATCTAAATATGTTTCTTATTAAAAGAAACATTTGGAGATGAATTTGTGCATTTGAGATAACTTTTTGCTAAAAGAAAAATAAAAATGCACATACATCCATTCTTTTCAATGCATAGATGCCTCTTACTACTCAAGGTGCTTGATTTCCTTTGCCATGCCTTCATGTTTACCTATTCTTAACTTTGATTAACTGTGGATGTGAATTGAAGACTTGTCCTAGGCTTCAATTACCTCCCAATACAAAAGATATGGCAAACCAATATGAAATCCAAACATAAGTTCCAAAATACTTAGCTCAATGTCAAGCTTCGTCCTTCCTTTGAAGTTCGAGAAGAGCTATCCTCCACTTTGTTTTTAATTGCTACTCCAAGTAACCCTTCTTCAACTTCATCCATATCTCGAAATGCTCAGAGGATACTTGAAGGCTTGCAATTGTATGCAAATATACATTGCGATAAATGCAAAATTTCATCATACATAAACATGATGTGAGTTCGAATCCTTTGCATAAGTGGAGAAACGAAGTATTCGAACTATTTAAAAGAAGAATTGAAAGTTTCAAAAATTTCTCAAACTCCTTTATGCACAAATGAAAACTCGTAACCTCATAAAAATGCAAAAGTTGGAGAGAAAGGCACCCGGAATTGGAATGAAACTTCACAACAAGTTAACAAAAATGCCTCTCTTACTATCTTCATCGGTTGTAGCTTGTCTATATGTTTTCTTCATTAATGTGACCGACTGGTAGCACAAATATTAAAGCAATGCCAACCATATCATAAATGTGGGTAAAAGAAATCTTCGTATGACCACTCCCTTAGGGGCCTCACGTACGGCCATGAGCAAGTCGCGTGACTATCAAGAGGCTCACGTGGAGCTTAACACACCAACTTATGCCCAACATATCACGTGCGACTTCTCTACAGTCGGTGACCGAGATCCCACGGGCGGTGAGAGTGACTACAGACATGTGTCTGAGCGTGTGGACAAACTAATTACATGCCGGGTTGCCCGCCTATAAGTCTGAGTATGTCTTACGTGTGCGTGTTCAGATGTATGACTAAAGCGTGGACCATACAAAATATAGCATCTCTTTTAGTAAAGAGATAATGAGATCATCGCGTAACAATGGTTTCTCCTTCAAACATAAAGGCTCGGTTTAAGAAGTCCACGAACTCGTGAGAGAGGCTCTAATATCTTAGCATCCTAGCTGTGAGTACCAATGTTGTATGAACAACAAACTAGTCTAAGAGAGACCACATTCTAAGTCTAAACAAACCCACAAGGGGTGAGAGATGCACGTATCCACCCAACCAACTCCACCCATATATATACCTCAAGACCAAGGGGGAAAATGTGAGGAGAGCTTGCCAAGTGTCCTCTCCACATGGATTCTAATCCAAGGCCTTCTAACCTTGGAAATTACATGGCCTTCACATGGATTCTTAAAAGGACTTCTCCCAAGCTTGTACGTACAAGTCTCAAGGCTTGAGAGGCCTTCCTAAGGTTAAGTACCATACCCTTAGGAAATATCAATCCTAAGGGTCAAAACCCTTCAATTGGGAGTAAATAAATCCAAATAACTTAAGGGTTCAAACCACACTCTTGGAGAGACTTTCCCAAGGGTTCTCCAAGTGGTTTTGGACCCTCAAAACCCATGTCTTTGGCCATTTTTACCCATAGTTATACAACACTCATTCTCCCTTAATGCATCATACTCTTCCTGCATAGCTTTCTCCCAATTTTCCTTACCTTTTGCCTCTTCATATGTAGAAGGGTCTTCATCTGCTTTCATCATGTAAGCATAATCCTTAGTAGTCAAAAAAGAAGTATCATAGCTATACCTTGTAGGTTGCCATTTGTGTCTTGATGACCTTCTGAGTTCTCCACTTCTTGAAGTTTCTGGCTCATCACATTCTGGATCAAAGCTTGGCACTTCTTCAACTTCATCTTGGACTTCATTGTTCTCTTCTTCATCAAATATCTAAACCTTTGATTTAACTTTCTTCTGATGCACAACTTCTTCATCACCTACATGATTATTTATTGTACCTGCATACCAAGTACCTTGCTCATCAAATGTAACATCCTTTGATACAAGGAATTGATTTGTGGATGGACTCCACAACCTATATCCCATATGCTTATCATCATATCCGATAAACACATACTTTTCAACTTTAGGTTCCAATTTATGCCTCAACTGAGATGGCACATATGCATAAGCCAAACATCCAAATACTTTGCAATGATCTAAGGTAGGTCTCTTACCACACCATGCCTCATATGGTGTCATACCTTGCAAAGCTTTACATGGTAACCTATTGACCAAATATGTAGCCGTATTTACAGCCTCAGCCCACAAATAGTTTGGACAATTTTTCTCCTTCATCATTGATCTTGCAAACTCAACAAGAGTTCTATTTCTCCTTTCTGCTACACCATTTTGTTGAGGAGAGTACCTGCAAGTAACTTCCCTTTTTATACCTGTATTCCATAAGTAATCAGTGAACTCATTAGAGAAATACTCTCCCCCTCCATCTGACCTTAGTCTCTTCAACTGTTGACTTGTGATTCTTTCTGCATACACATGATAATGTTTAAATGTATTGAATAACTCTGATTTATCTTTGATCACATAGATAGTGATCCACCTGGTAGCATCATCAATATAAATCACATATATCTTGAACCACTTATACTGAAATCCTTTGATGGACCCCAGACATGTGTGTGTACCAAGTCAAGCTTCTCTGAATACATGAAACCATGCTTGGAATATGATTGCTTATGAGCATTACCTAATTGACATGCATCACATCTGTATGTCATATGTTGACCTGCAACATTAGGCAATCCAAGCACTGAACTATTGTTAATCATATCCTTAATACCTCTTTCATCGAAAATATCCAAGTCTTTTGTGCCAAAGATCTAACTCAGAGATCTTATGTCCTCCATAAGTGAACAAGGCATGACCAACATTAGCTTGAATCTTCAATGTGAAGATTCTTCCTTCTTTCTTCCCTGAAACAATTTGTTTATACCCATTGCTAGGTCTTCCACAAACACTCCATCATTAGTGAACCTTACTTCACAACCTTTTTCAACAATTTTCCCTACACTTATCAAATTCTTTGGAATTGTAGGAACATACAAGACCTTACTCACGAGAGTACTTCCATCCTTGGCCCTCACTGATCCAATTGACTTCACATTGTGCTTTGTATTGTCACCTGTTTGAACTACATGATTAGTTACCTCATTCTCCAAATCAGTCATCAAAGCTATGTTACCACTCAGGTGATTGCTACACCATGAGTCAATGTAGAAGACTCTTTGGTCTTCACTTTGCCTTTCACAAGTTGCATTGATAATCAAGGTTGAATCCTCCTTTTGATCTGAAGCATAATTGTATTAGGTATTGTTGTAGGATTGACTTTGGAATCCTCTACCTGTATTTCTTCCAAAGTAACCTCTACTACCTCTAGCTCTGAAATTACCTCTTTGATTTCTACCACCTCTTCCTCTTGAATTAAAATTCTGATTATATCCTCCATTATTTTGATTATTATGCCAACAATCATGATCTAAGTGATTTGTCTTACCACAAATCCAACAAGCTTTGGCTCCATCTTTATTGCTTCTGCCTCTTCCTCTACCTTTACCACCTCCTCTTCCTCTTAGGAAGTTGGCTTGACTAGTTGTACCTTCATCTTCATTTGCTTGTTTCTTACCTTTGCTATTCTTCTTCTTATCCTTTGAATACATTGCTTGACTTGGACTCTTATCACCATCACCTTTGACATCCTGCTCAAAAGTTAGCATATGTCCTAGCAACTGATTTAAATTAGGAGTGAAATGATCTACTGACAATTTAGTAGACAAAATGAATAGCTTTCATTTCTCATCTCCTCTCAAACCTGTGAGGATTTGCCTTACCAATTTATCCTCCTCAATATCTTCATCGAATGCTCCTAATGCATCTGCAATGTCCTTCATCCTTGTTACATAATCAGAAATGGATTGAGAGGCCTTCTTTCACTTGCACTTTCAAGACCTCTAATATGAGGTAGCAAGTAGTCATTGACTCCCATGTAGATAATGCTCCTTGCTTGAGCATCCTTCTTCATCCAAGTCTTAAAATTTGAGAGTTCATCCCTAGTTGGAACACTAGGATCTCTGAATTGTGGTTTTTCTTCTTCACATGTGATGTAACCTATTAGGTCTTTGCTCATAAAATGAGCTTCCATCCTCATTGACCAAGCTAGATAGTTTTCTCTATCCGATTTCTCTATCTAAAGAGAATCTCCCATCCTTTCTTCACCTGTGTATTAAATGCTTCAAGCTTTATGAGGAATAAGTGTACCTTTACTTCAAATTAAGTTCATTTTGATCTTCTTGATAGCTTTAGACCTCCTTCTCAAGCTTTCACTTCAACTTTCACCTTTTGAACCTTCAAAGATTGATTTCTGTATATGTGCAGTAGTCGAGATCCTCCTTTCTTCAATTTTAATGATTCCGGCTCTGATACCACTGATGAAGAGTGTTAATCTCCAAAAGAACAAGCTATCCTTGATGTTAGAGCACCTCTATATCAAGAATAACTCAAAACCTTTACCAATTTGGAGAATCAATACTCAATTATCATAATCTTGCTCCATCATGATTTATGAATTCAAGGACCCAGATACACCTAGAAAGGTAGTATACCTGGATGATGCATCAGAACGAGTGTTTGTAGTACCAGAACATGCAAGAAATACTATTTAGTGTTCCCTCCATCTTGAACAAATGTAAACACAAACCATCAAGGTGCTGGGACATCCTCAACCCATGGCATGCAAAGAGAGAAGAACAAAGAGAAACTAGAAGTAAGTTTCACTCATCCTATAGGGAGAGATAGACCAACCTTGGACACCGATAGATTGGAAAGACAAAGGGAACCTAGAATACAAGGTGGTAGAGATGATTTTCCTCTACCTAGACCATGTGAACACCCAAGGATATTAAGACCCACTCAATTAGTAAAGTGAATGAAGAACTACTTTGATGGGACATGAGATCCCTATGATCATGTTGCGGAATTTAAGCAAGTGCTATGAACAAAGCAAGTAGAAGACATGTTCATGCAATACAATGTGTTTGGACTAACGTTAAAGAATACGGCTTTAACTTGGTTCCAACCATTGCAACAAAGGCAATTTAGAGATATTCATCACCTATTAGTCATTCATCATGGAATTCTCTAAAAGTGGAATCAGACACGATACTTCTTCGTTGATTCATAGCTTCAAACAAACCCCTCAAGAAACAATCAGACTTGATGGACGTAGGTTTAAACAATATGTTGAAAGATGTCTGATGCAAGAATTACCCTCAGAGGCCAAGCAAGCGTCGTTGTTTTTAGATGGCCTCTTGAGCTCTAAACTACGATCCTATGTATAGTTGAAGGAACCCAGAACACTAGAGCAATGTGCAAGAATTTGTATAGACATTGAGGACAATTTAGGAGATGAGTTGGAACTCTCAAAAGTCTATAAGGACTTAGATTGTTCATCCCTAGCATCCTCAAAACTATCTAGATCAATAGAGGACCAAACAAAAAAAGTGGCCTATAAACTAGGAGCTTCTAGTAAACAGATGCCTTGGTTAACAACAACCAAGCATTGTTACATATGTAGTGGTGATCATATGGGGCAAATGTGTGTCCCAATATAACACAACTGCAAGCCAACCCTAGTGGCCAATACTGTACGATTGAGATACGATACACAAATCACACGGCCCAGGACTACCAATACAACAAACAAGTAGTGTGACAGAACTACCCGCAATCATATCGTCAACAAGGTAGATATCAAGGTCAATACAATGCTCAGCCTCATTACTATAGGCCTCCTCAGAATTATCCTTATGAGGCTCAACAGAGACCTCAACCTGTTTTAGCTCAATAGCCACCCCCACTAGCGAATGTCATATCAGTCAAGTACGCTGCTACAGAAGAGAACCTCAATAGGGCTATAGTGCCTTCGTCACCCCTCATCACTGAAAGTGACCCTAATTCTAATAGTTTTGACTCTACTCATGTAGATAGTCCACCCGCATATTACACGGAATCACCTGAACATGTGCAAACATATCAATATGATAGTCCACCATTGGAACCTAGTTGGGAGCCTAATTATGCTAATTTCATGTATACGAACCCTAATCCACAACCCCAATTAAGACAACAAAGACCACATGACCCTAGAGGACCATGCTGTACGTGCCAAGGAGATCATTTCATAAAGGATTATCCACATCCTCTGATAGCAGGACAATCACAATACTATAACATACAAGGATTTTGTGCCGATTGCGATAAAGAGCATGTCGTTAAAGATTATTCCAAGAACCCTACGAATGATTCAAAAGTTAACACCCATCAACCTGATAGGTATTGTACAACTGAGTGAACAAACAGGTTTTGAATCCAATTCTTTGCAAGAATTACCTCAGCTCACAGGACCTTGGGAAGCCAAGTCTATTAGAATGAGAGCACCCACAATACTGTTGGTGCAGACCAATCACCAATCGAAGTTTGGAAGACAAAAAGATGGAGATAAGATCAAGTCTTGAAGCAAAGAAGGTGGTTACATTCACAGGATGAAGGATATGTACACATATGTACATTAGTGAAGACATAGATCACTTAGACTGTTGAATAGTCATAAACTTGTACATATTTGCCTATAAATACTTTGGAAAAATGTCGAGGCAATAGAGGAGAAAATGAGAGTGTATGAGAATAGTGTATTGAGGATTTGTAAGAGTCATTAGACCTCCTAGAAGTGAGTTGAACTCTCTCTCATCACTCAGTTGTAAATTTCTGAGAAATAGAAGAAAAGTTGCGCCCGTTGTTTCTGTGTTTTCTCCTCGTGTAGTAGATCTTTTGTGATTTCCTTTTGGAGATGTCTAAGTCCATAGTTAATCAATCTATGGCTAGAATTTGAGAATCTAATTATAAGCAGGCTAAGAGAATTGTGTGTAGGAACATTCATATGTAAAGAATGTTCACAGTCTCCTGAAACAGGCGCAGATTTTGAGTTGAATGAAATGAGTAGTGCTCAGTGCACAGTGTAAAGTTTTACACATATGATAGCTCAAAATCTAAGTTGAGAGATAAGCTATCTACAGCCAAAAGGATTTGATAAAACGGGTTCGACATTGTGAGAACCAAAGCTAAGAAGTTAGGGGTGTCCAAATCGACTTCTCAGAAATGCAGATTTAGACATAGGTAACTTGTGAAGTAGATTTCTCAAGATCTACTGAATCTTTTGCAGTGATTTGACTTGGAGGAGGTGCGCAATCTTTAGGCAACACCTTGTGCAAAGTTTCATCAAAAACTTTACACATTTACTCAGTCAATGAGAAAGATATATGCAGCAGACTTTTTGAGTAATTTCCTTCTTCACAGTTTGTTCAAGAATTTGATATTTGGTCATTGATCTCTTAAATTGGTGAAGGTTTTGACTTAATCTTGATATAGAGGTGTTCTAAGTTCAAGAGTAGGTTGTTCTTTTGGAGATTAACACTTTCAGAATCAAGGAAAGGGAGACTCCGACTACTGCAGAAATACAAACTTTACATCTTGAAGGACCAAAAGGACAAAGATTGAAGAAAGCTTGAAGGAAGACACATTGAAGTTGTCAAAAGGATCAGACGAAGTAATATTCAAAGTCAAGGTACATTTACTCCTCATAAAGTTTAAAGATCTGTTAATATAGGTGAAGGAAGATGGGAGATTCTCTTCAGATAGAGAAATTGGATAGAGAGAACTATCCTGCATGGTCAATGAGGATGGAAGCTCATCTAATGAGCAAAGATTTGATAGCTTACATTACAGGAGAAGAAGAAAAGCCACAATTCAGAGATCCTAGTGTTCCAACTAGGGAAGAATTATCAAATTTGAAGAATTGGACGAAAAGAGATGCTCAAGCTAGGAGCATAATCTATATGGCAGTCAATGACTACTTGCTACCTCACATTAGAGGTCTTGAAAGTGCAAGTGAGATATGGAATGCTTTGGAGGAGCATTTCCAAAACACTACAAAGTCAAGGAAGGCATCCCTATGGGCAGAATTTACCACTTTCAAGAAGAAGGCTTCACAATCAATATCTGATTATGTGACAAAGATGAAGGACATTGCAAATGCATTAGGAGCAGTGGATGAGGACATTGAAGAAGATAAATTGGTAAGGCAAATTCTCACAGGACTAAGAGGTGATGAGAAGTGGAAGCCTTTTATTTTATCTACAGAACTTTCATTGGATCATTTCAATCCTGATTTGAATCAATTGTTAGGACATATGCTAACTTTTGAGAATGATGTCAAAGGAGATGTTGACAAGAGTGCAGGACATGCAATGTACTCTAAAGACAAGAAGAAAACTAACAAAGGAAAGCAACAAGCAAATGAAGAAGAAGGCACAACTAGTCAAGCCAACTTCCTAAGAGGAAGAGGAGGTGGCAAAGGTAGAGGAAGAGGTAGGAGTAACAAAGATGGATCCAAAGCTTGCTGGATTTGTGGTAAGACAAATCATTTAGCCAATGATTGTTGGCATAACACTCAAAGTAATGGAGGATACAATCAGAACTATAATTCAAGAGGAAGAGGTGGCAGAAATCAAAGAGGTAATTTCAGAGGTAGAGGTAGTAGGGGTTACTTTGGAAGAAATACAGGTAGAGGTTTCCAAAGTCAACAATATAACAATACCTACTACAATTATGCTTCAGATCAGAAGGAAGATTCAACATTGATAATGAATGCAACTTGTGAAAGGCAGAATGAAGATCAAAGAGTCTTCTACATTGACTCAGGGTGTAGCAATCACCTGAGTGGTAATATAGCCTTGATGACTGATTTGGAGAATAAGGTATCTAATCATGTTGTTCAAACAGGTGACAACACAAAGCACAATGTGAAGTCAATTGGATCAGTGAAAGCCAAGGATGGTAGCACCTTATTGAGTAAGGTCTTGTATGTTCCTACAATTCCTAAGAATTTGATAAGTGTAGGACAAATTGTGGAAAAAGGTTATGAAGTGAGGTTCACTAATGAAGGAGTGTTTGTGGAAGACCCTAGCAATGGGTATAAACAAATTGTTTCAGGGAAGAAAGAAGGAAGATTGTTCACATTGAAGGTTCAAGGTAATGTTGGACATGCCTTGTTCACTTATGGAGGACATAAGATCTCTGAGTTAGATCTTTGGCACAAGAGACTTGGACATTTCAATGAAAGAGGTATTAAAGACATGATTAATAATGGTTCAGTGCTTGGATTGCCTAATGTTGCAGGTCAACATATGACATACAGATGTGAGGCATGTCAATTAGGTAAGGCTCATAAGCAACCCTATTCTAAGCATGGGTTTATGTATTCAGAGAAACTTGAGTTGGTACACATAGATGTGTGGGGACCATCAAAGGACTTCAGTATCAATGGCTCAAGGTATTATGTAATTTATGTTGATGATGCTACCAGATGGATCACTATCTATGTGATCAAAGATAAGTCAGAAGTATTCAATACTTTCAAACATTATCATATGTATGTAGAGAGAATTACAGGACATAAATTGAAGAGACTAAGGTCAGATGGAGGGGGAGAGTATTTCTCTAATGAGTTCAGTGATTACTTGTGGAATACAGGTATAAAAAGAGAGGTTACTTGCAGGTACTCTCCTCAACAAAATGGTGTAGCAGAAAGGAGGAATAGGACTCTTGTTGAGTTTGCAAGATCCATGATGAAGGAGAAAAATTGCCCAAATTATTTGTGGGCTTAGGCTGTAAATACAACTACTTATTTGGTCAATAGGCTACCTTGTAAAGCCTTGCAGGGTATGACACCATATGAGGCATGGTGGGGTAAGAGACCTACACTAGATCATTGCAAAGTATTTGGATGTTTGGCCTATGCATATGTGCTATCACAATTAAGGCACAAATTGGAACCTAAAGCTGAAAAATATGTGTTTATTGGTTATGATGATAAGCAGATGGGATACAGGTTGTGGAATCCATCCACAAAACATTTTCTTGTATCAAAAGATGTTACATTTGATGAGCAAGGTACTTGGTATGCAGGTACTATCAATATTAATACAGATGATGAAGAAATTGTGAGCCAAAGGAAAGGTAAATCAAAGGTTCAGATATTTGATGAGCAAGAGAATAATGAAGTGCAGGTTGAAGTGGAAGAAACACCAAGATTTGATCCTGAATGTGAAGAACCAGAAACCTCAAGAAGTGGAGAACTTAGGAGGTCTACAAGGAACAAATGGCAACCTGCAAGGTATAGCTATGATACTTCGTTCTTGACTACTAAGGATTATGCTTACATGATTAAAGCAGATGAAGACCCTTCTACATATGAAGAGGCAAAAGGTAAAGAGATTTGGGAAAAAACTATGCAGGAAGAATATGATGCATTAATGGAGAATCAAACATGGGATTTGGTTCCAAAACCAAATAGTCAGAAGATCATTGGATGTAAATGGGTCTATAAGACAAAGAGATTTGCAGATGGAAGTGTGTCTAGGTACAAAGCTAGACTTGTTGTAAAAGCGTTTGCTCAGACATATGGTATTGACTATGATGAGACTTATAGTCCAGTGGCAAAGATGAAAACCATCAGAACACTCATAGCAATTGCTGCATGCAAAGGTTGGAAATTATGTCAATTAGATGTGAAGAATGCTTTTTTGAATGGTTATATTTCAGATGATGTTTTCATGGAGCAACCTCAAGGATTTAGAGATGGAAGATATCCAGATCATGTGTGTAAGCTCAAGAGAGCTTTATATGGCTTGAAGCAGGCCCCAAGGGCATGGAACTATAGACTTGTAAAGTTCTTGAAAGAACTTGGATTTCAAGTATCAAAAGCAGATAGTAGCTTACTTGTTAAAGCAAGTGATGATGGGTTTATTTACATGTGCATATATGTTGATGATATCATTCTTACAGGTACTGATGAGAAAGGCATTCAAAGCCTAAAGAAGCAAATGGAGAAAGAGTTCAAAATCAGTGACTTGGGAGATTTGTCATACTTCTTGGGCATGGAGATTTCATACACTCAACATGGAGTGTATGTGACTAAGAGAGGTATTTGAAGAATTTGTTAACCAAGTTTAAAATGAATGATTGCAGAGTAGCACCTACTCCAATGGAGGTGAATCACAAATTAAGCAGATTTGGAGGTGAAGAGTTCAAGGACATGAAGCAATACTAGAGTTTGGTTGGTAGTCTTATCTATGCTACATTAACTAGGCCTGATTTATCATATGCAGTTGGGGTTTTGTCTCAATTCATGCATTGTCCTAGAAAAGAACATTGGATTGCAGGTCAAAGAGTGTTGAGGTACATTAAGGGAACACTCAAAGAAGGTTTGTATTATGGATTTACATCAGATACAAATATCAAAATATATAGTGATGCAGATTGGGCAGGTAATCCAGATGATAGAAGGTCAACCTATGGATACATGTGTTATGTGGGAGATAAGTTAATCTCTTGGTGCTCAAAGAAGCAACATACAGTTGCTTTGTCATCTACAGAAGCAGAGTACAAAGGCATGGTTGAAGCTGCAAAAGAATTAATATGGCTTAAGATTCTCATGAAGAGTTTTGATACTATACAGAGCATACCTATCATTTATGGTGATAACATGAGTTCATTATATCTAGCTGCTAATCCTGTTTTTCATGCCAGGACCAAACACATTGAGATACAATATCACTTTCTAAGAGAGAAGGTGATGGATAAGGAGATTGAAGTTATACATACTTCAACAAAAGATCAGATAGCTGATATGCTTACAAAAAGTTTAGATGGACCAAAGTTACAGAAGTTCAAAGACATGGCAAGCATAAAGAAGATAAGAGAAACCTCAATTGATGATTGAGGGGGAGCTGTTGGTGCAGACCAATCACCAATTGAAGTTTGGAAGACAAAAAGATGGAGATAAGATCAAGTCTTGAAGCAAAGAAGGTGGTTACATTCACAGGATGAAGGATATGTACACATATGTACATTAGTGAAGACATAGATCACTTAGACTGTTGAATAGTCATAAACTTGTACATATTTGCCTATAAATACTTTGGAAAAATGTCGGGGCAATAGAGGAGAAAATGAGAGTGTATGAGAATAGTGTATTGAGGAGTTGTAAGAGTCATTAGACCTCCTAGAAGTGAGTTGAACTCTCTCTCATCACTCAGTTGTAAATTTCTGAGAAATAGAAGAAAAGTTGCGCCCGATGTTTCTGTGTTTTCTCCTCGTGTAGTAGATCTTTTGTGATTTCCTTTGGATATGTCTAAGTCCATAGTTAATCAATCTATGGATAGAATTTGAGAATGTAATTGTAAGCAGGCTAAGAGAATTGTGTGTAGGAACATTCATATGTAAAGAATGTTCACAGTCTCCTGAAATAGACGCAGATTTCGAGTTCAATGAAATGAGTAGTGCTCAGTGCACAGTGTAAAGTTTTACACATAGGATAGCTCAAAATCTAAGTTGAGAGATAAGCTATCTACAGCCAAAAGGATTTGATAAAACGGGTTCGACATTGTGAGAACTAAAGCTAAGAAGTTAGGAGTCCAAAGCGACTTCTCAGAAATGTAGATTTAGACATAGGTAACTTGTGAAGTAGATTTCTCAAGATCTACTGAATCTTTTGGAGTGATTTTACTTGGAGGAGGTGCACAATCTTAAGGCGACACCTTGTGCAAAGTTTCCTCAAAAACTTTACACATTTACTCAGTCAATGAGAAAGATATATGCAGCAGACTTTCTGAGTAATTTCCTTCTCCACAGTTTGTTCAAGAATTTGATATTTGGTCATTGATCTCTTAAATTGGTGAAGGTTTTGACTTACTCTTGATATAGAGGTGTTCTAAGTTCAAGAGTAGGTTGTTCTTTTGGAGATTAACACTCTCCATCAGTGGTATCAGAGCAGGAAGCATCAGAATCAAGGAAAGGGAGACTCCGACTACTGCAGAAATACAAACTTTACATCTTGAAGGACCAAAAGGACAAAGATTGAAGAAAGCTTGAAGGAAGACACATTGAAGTTGTCAAAAGGATCAGAAGAAGTAATATTCGAAGTCAAGGTACATTTACTCCTCATAAAGTTTAAAGATCTGTTAATATAGGTGAAGGAAGATGGGAGATTCTCTTCAGATAGAGAAATTGGATAGAGAGAACTATCCTGCATGGTCAATGAGGATGGAAGCTCATCTAATGAGCAAAGATTTGATAGCTTACATTACAGGAGAAGAAGAAAAGCCACAATTCAGAGATCCTAGTGTTCCAACTAGGGAACAATTATCAGATTTGAAGAATTGGACGAAAAGGGATGCTCAAGCTAGGAGCATAATCTATATGGCAGTCAATGACTACTTGCTACCTCACATTAGAGGTCTTGAAAGTGCAAGTGAGATATGGAATGCTTTGGAGGAGCATTTCCAAAACACTACAAAGTCAAGGAAGGCATCCCTATGGGCAGAATTTACCACTTTCAAGAAGAAGGCTTCACAATCAATATCTGATTATGTGACAAAGATGAAGGACATTGCAGATGCATTAGGAGCAGTGGATGAAGACATTGAAGAAGATAAATTGGTAAGGCAAATTCTCACAGGACTAAGAGGTGATGAGAAGTGGAAGCCTTTTATTTTATCTACAGAACTTTCATTGGATCATTTCAATCATGATTTGAATCAATTGTTAGGACATATGCTAACTTTTGAGAATGATGTCAAAGGAGATGTTGACAAGAGTGCAGGACATGCAATGTACTCTAAAGACAAGAAGAAAACTAACAAAGGAAAGCAACAAGCAAATGAAGAAGAAGGCACAACTAGTCAAGCCAACTTCCTAAGAGGAAGAGGAGGTGGCAAAGGTAGAGGAAGAGGTAGGAGTAACAAAGATGGATCCAAAGCTTGCTGGATTTGTGGTAAGACAAATCATTTAGCCAATGATTGTTGGCATAACACTCAAAGTAATGGAGGATACAATCAGAACTATAATTCAAGAGGAAGAGGTGGCAGAAATCAAAGAGGTAATTTCAGAGGTAGAGGTAGTAGGGGTTACTTTGGAAGAAATACAGGTAGAGGTTTCCAAAGTCAACAATATAACAATACCTACTACAATTATGCTTCAGATCAGAAGGAAGATTCAACATTGATAATGAATGCAACTTGTGAAAGGCAGAATGAAGATCAAAGAGTCTTCTACATTGACTCAGGGTGTAGCAATCACCTGAGTGGTAATATAGCCTTGATGACTGATTTGGAGAATAAGGTATCTAATCATGTTGTTCAAACAGGTGACAACACAAAGCACAATGTGAAGTCAATTGGATCAGTGAAAGCCAAGGATGGTAGCACCTTATTGAGTAAGGTCTTGTATGTTCCTACAATTCCTAAGAATTTGATAAGTGTAGGACAAATTGTGGAAAAAGGTTATGAAGTGAGGTTCACTAATGAAGGAGTGTTTGTGGAAGACCCTAGCAATGGGTATAAACAAATTGTTTCAGGGAAGAAAGAAGGAAGATTGTTCACATTGAAGGTTCAAGGTAATGTTGGACATGCCTTGTTCACTTATGGAGGACATAAGATCTCTGAGTTAGATCTTTGGCACAAGAGACTTGGACATTTCAATGAAAGAGGTATTAAAGAAATGATTAATAATGGTTCAGTGCTTGGATTGCCTAATGTTGCAGGTCAACATATGACATACAGATGTGAGGCATGTCAATTAGGTAAGGCTCATAAGCAACCCTATTCTAGGCATGGGTTTATGTATTCAGAGAAACTTGAGTTGGTACACATAGATGTGTGGGGACCATCAAAGGACTTCAGTATCAATGGCTCAAGGTATTATGTAATTTATGTTGATGATGCTACCAGATGGATCACTATCTATGTGATCAAAG
The DNA here is from genome assembly GCA_020310875.1 of Ceratopteris richardii. Classification (NCBI taxonomy): domain Eukaryota; kingdom Viridiplantae; phylum Streptophyta; class Polypodiopsida; order Polypodiales; family Pteridaceae; genus Ceratopteris; species Ceratopteris richardii. Next base: position 119,426,220 of record CM035414.1, read on the forward strand.
ATAAGTCAGAAGTATTCAATACTTTCAAACATTATCATATGTATGCAGAGAGAATTACAGGACATAAATTGAAAAGACTAAGGTCAGATGGAGGGGGAGAGTATTTCTCTAATGAGTTCAGTGATTACTTGTGGAATACAGGTATAAAAAGAGAGGTTACTTGCAGGTACTCTCCTCAACAAAATGGTGTAGCAGAAAGGAGGAATAGGACTATTGTTGAGTTTGCAAGATCCATGATGAAGGAGAAAAATTGCCCAAATTATTTGTGGGCTGAGGCTGTAAATACAGCTACTTATTTGGTCAATAGGCTACCTTGTAAAGCCTTGCAGGGTATGACACCATATGAGGCATGGTGGGGTAAGAGACCTACACTAGATCATTGCAAAGTATTTGGATGTTTGGCCTATGCATATGTGCCATCACAATTAAGGCACAAATTGGAACCTAAAGCTGAAAAATATGTGTTTATTGGTTATGATGATAAGCAGATGGGATACAGGTTGTGGAATCCATCCACAAAACATTTTCTTGTATCAAAAGATGTTACATTTGATGAGCAAGGTACTTGGTATGCAGGTACTATCAATATTAATACAGATGATGAAGAAATTGTGAGCCAAAGGAAAGGTAAATCAAAGGTTCAGATATTTGATGAGCAAGAGAATAATGAAGTGCAGGTTGAAGTGGAAGAAACACCAAGATTTGATCCTGAATGTGAAGAACCAGAAACCTCAAGAAGTGGAGAACTTAGGAGGTCTACAAGGAACAAATGGCAACCTACAAGGTATAGCTATGATACTTCGTTCTTGACTACTAAGGATTATGCTTACATGATTAAAGCAGATGAAGACCCTTCTACATATGAAGAGGCAAAAGGTAAAGAGATTTGGGAAAAAACTATGCAGGAAGAATATGATGCATTAATGGAGAATCAAACATGGGATTTGGTTCCAAAACCAAATAGTCAGAAGATCATTGGATGTAAATGGGTCTATAAGACAAAGAGATTTGCAGATGGAAGTGTTTCTAGGTACAAAGCTAGACTTGTTGTAAAAGCGTTTGCTCAGACATATGGTATTGACTATGATGAGACTTATAGTCCAGTGGCAAAGATGAAAACCATCAGAACACTCATAGCAATTGCTGCATGCAAAGGTTGGAAATTATGTCAATTAGATGTGAAGAATGCTTTTTTGAATGGTTATATTTCAGATGATGTTTTCATGGAGCAACCTCAAGGATTTAGAGATGGAAGATATCCAGATCATGTGTGTAAGCTCAAGAGAGCTTTATATGGCTTGAAGCAGGCCCCAAGGGCATGGAACTATAGACTTGTAAAGTTCTTGAAAGAACTTGGATTTCAAGTATCAAAAGCAGATAGTAGCTTACTTGTTAAAGCAAGTGATGATGGGTTTATTTACATGTGCATATATGTTGATGATATCATTCTTACAGGTACTGATGAGAAAGGCATTCAAAGCCTAAAGAAGCAAATGGAGAAAGAGTTCAAAATCAGTGACTTGGGAGATTTGTCATACTTCTTGGGCATGGAGATTTCATACACTCAACATGGAGTGTATGTGACTAAGAGAGGTATTTGAAGAATTTGTTAACCAAGTTTAAAATGAATGATTGCAGAGTAGCACCTACTCCAATGGAGGTGAATCACAAATTAAGGAGATTTGGAGGTGAAGAGTTCAAGGACATGAAGCAATACGAGAGCTTGGTTGGTAGTCTTATGTATGCTACATTAACTAGGCTTGATTTATCATATGCAGTTGGGGTTTTGTCTCAATTCATGCATTGTCCTAGAAAAGAACATTGGATTGCAGGTCAAAGAATGTTGAGGTACATTAAGGGAACACTCAAAGAAGGTTTGTATTATGGATTTACATCAAATACAAATATCAAAATATATAGTGATGCAGATTGGGCAGGTAATCCAGATGATAGAAGGTCAACCTATGGATACATGTGTTATGTGGGAGATAAGTTAATCTCTTGGTGCTCAAAGAAGCAACATACAGTTGCTTTGTCATCTACAGAAGCAGAGTACAAAGGCATGGTTGAAGCTGCAAAAGAATTGATATGGCTTAAGATTCTCATGAAGAGTTTTGATACTATACAGAGCATACCTATCATTTATGGTGATAACATGAGTTCATTATATCTAGCTGCTAATCCTGTTTTTCATGCCAGGACCAAACACATTGAGATACAGTATCACTTTCTAAGAGAGAAGGTGATGGATAAGGAGATTGAAGTTATACATACTTCAACAAAAGATCAGATAGCTGATATGCTTACAAAAAGTTTAGATGGACCAAAGTTACATAAGCTCAAAGACATGGCAAGCATAAAGAAGATAAGAGAAACCTCAATTGATGATTGAGGGGGAGCTGTTGGTGCAGACCAATCACCAATTGAAGTTTGGAAGACAAAAAGATGGAGATAAGATCAAGTCTTGAAGCAAAGAAGGTGGTTACATTCACAGGATGAAGGATATGTACACATATGTACATTAGTGAAGACATAGATCACTTAGACTGTTGAATAGTCATAAACTTGTACATATTTGCCTATAAATACTTTGGAAAAATGTCGGGGCAATAGAGGAGAAAATGAGAGTGTATGAGAATAGTGTATTGAGGAGTTGTAAGAGTCATTAGACCTCCTAGAAGTGAGTTGAACTCTCTCTCATCACTCAGTTGTAAATTTCTGAGAAATAGAAGAAAAGTTGCACCCGATGTTTCTGTGTTTTCTCCTCGTGTAGTAGATCTTTTGTGATTTCCTTTGGAGATGTCTAAGTCCATAGTTAATCAATCTATGGATAGAATTTGAGAATGTAATTGTAAGCAGGCTAAGAGAATTGTGTGTAGGAACATTCATATGTAAAGAATGTTCACAGTCTCCTGAAACAGGCGCAGATTTTGAGTTCAATGAAATGAGTAGTGCTCAGTGCACAGTGTAAAGTTTTACACATAGGATAGCTCAAAATCTAAGTTGAGAGATAAGCTATCTACAGCCAAAAGGATTTGATAAAACGGGTTCGACATTGTGAGAACTAAAGCTAAGAAGTTAGGGGTGTCCAAATCGACTTCTCAGAAATGCAGATTTAGACATAGGTAACTTGTGAAGTAGATTTCTCAAGATCTACTGAATCTTTTGGAGTGATTTGACTTGGAGGAGGTGCGCAATCTTTAGGCCACACCTTGTGCAAAGTTTCATAAAAAACTTTACACATTTACTCAGTCAATGAGAAAGATATATGCAGCAGACTTTCTGAGTAATTTCCTTCTTCACAGTTTGTTCAAGAATTTGATATTTGGTCATTGATCTCTTAAATTGGTGAAGTTTTTGACTTACTCTTGATATAGAGGTGTTCTAAGTTCAAGAGTAGGTTGTTCTTTTGGAGATTAACACTCTCCATCAGTGGTATCAGAGCAGGAAGCATCAGAATCAAGGAAAGGGAGACTCCGACTACTGCAGAAATACAAACTTTACAACTTGAAGGACCAAAAGGACAAAGATTGAAGAAAGCTTGAAGGAAGACACATTGAAGTTGTCAAAAGGATCAGAAGAAGTAATATTCGAAGTCAAGGTACATTTACTCCTCATAAAGTTTAAAGATCTGTTAATACAGGTGAAGGAAGATGGGAGATTCTCTTCAGATAGAGAAATTGGATAGAGAGAACTATCCTGCATGGTCAATGAGGATGGAAGCTCATCTAATGAGCAAAGATTTGATAGCTTACATTACAGGAGAAGAAGAAAAGCCACAATTCAGAGATCCTAGTGTTCCAACTAGGGAAGAATTATCAGATTTGAAGAATTGGACGAAAAGAGATGCTCAAGCTAGGAGCATAATCTATATGGCAGTCAATGACTACTTGCTACCTCACATTAGAGGTCTTGAAAGTGCAAGTGAGATATGGAATGCTTTGGAGGAGCATTTCCAAAACACTACAAAGTCAAGGAAGGCATCCCTATGGGCAGAATTTACCACTTTCAAGAAGAAGGCTTCACAATCAATATCTGATTATGTGACAAAGATGAAGGACATTGCAGATGCATTAGGAGCAGTGGATGAAGACATTGAAGAAGATAAATTGGTAAGGCAAATTCTCACAGGACTAAGAGGTGATGAGAAGTGGAAGCCTTTTATTTTATCTACAGAACTTTCATTGGATCATTTCAATCCTGATTTGAATCAATTGTTAGGACATATGCTAACTTTTGAGAATGATGTCAAAGGAGATGTTGACAAGAGTGCAGGACATGCAATGTACTCTAAAGACAAGAAGAAAACTAACAAAGGAAAGCAACAAGCAAATGAAGAAGAAGGCACAACTAGTCAAGCCAACTTCCTAAGAGGAAGAGGAGGTGGCAAAGGTAGAGGAAGAGGCAGGAGTAACAAAGATGGATCCAAAGCTTGCTGGATTTGTGGTAAGACAAATCATTTAGCCAATGATTGTTGGCATAACACTCAAAGTAATGGAGGATACAATCAGAACTATAATTCAAGAGGAAGAGGTGGCAGAAATCAAAGAGGTAATTTCAGAGGTAGAGGTAGTAGGGGTTACTTTGGAAGAAATACAGGTAGAAGTTTCCAAAGTCAACAATATAACAAAACCTACTACAATTATGCTTCAGATCAGAAGGAAGATTCAACATTGATAATGAATGCAACTTGTGAAAGGCAGAATGAAGATCAAAGAGTCTTCTACATTGACTCAGGGTGTAGCAATCACCTGAGTGGTAATATAGCCTTGATGACTGATTTGGAGAATAAGGTATCTAATCATGTTGTTCAAACAGGTGACAACACAAAGCACAATGTGAAGTCAATTGGATCAGTGAAAGCCAAGGATGGTAGCACCTTATTGAGTAAGGTCTTGTATGTTCCTACAATTCCTAAGAATTTGATAAGTGTAGGACAAATTGTGGAAAAAGGTTATGAAGTGAGGTTCACTAATGAAGGAGTGTTTGTGGAAGACCCTAGCAATGGGTATAAACAAATTGTTTCAGGGAAGAAAGAAGGAAGATTGTTCACATTGAAGGTTCAAGGTAATGTTGGACATGCCTTGTTCACTTATGGAGGACATAAGATCTCTGAGTTAGATCTTTGGCACAAGAGACTTGGACATTTCAATGAAAGAGGTATTAAAGAGATGATTAATAATGGTTCAGTGCTTGGATTGCCTAATGTTGCAGGTCAACATATGACATACAGATGTGAGGCATGTCAATTAGGTAAGGCTCATAAGCAACCCTATTCTAAGCATGGGTTTATGTATTCAGAGAAACTTGAGTTGGTACACACAGATGTGTGGGGACCATCAAAGGACTTCAGTATCAATGGCTCAAGGTATTATGTAATTTATGTTGATGATGCTACCAGATGGATCACTATCTATGTGATCAAAGATAAGTCAGAAGTATTCAATACTTTCAAACATTATCATATGTATGCAGAGAGAATTACAGGACATAAATTGAAAAGACTAAGGTCAGATGGAGGGAGAGAGTATTTCTCTAATGAGTTCAGTGATTACTTGTGGAATACAGGTATAAAAAGAGAGGTTACTTGCAGGTACTCTCCTCAACAAAATGGTGTAGCAGAAAGGAGGAATAGGACTCTTGTTGAGTTTGCAAGATCCATGATGAAGGAGAAAAATTGCCCAAATTATTTGTGGGCTGAGGCTGTAAATACAACTACTTATTTGGTCAATAGGCTACCTTGTAAAGCCTTGCAGGGTATGACACCATATGAGGCATGGTGGGGTAAGAGACCTACACTAGATCATTGCAAAGTATTTGGATGTTTGGCCTATGCATATGTGCCATCACAATTAAGGCACAAATTGGAACCTAAAGCTGAAAAATATGTGTTTATTGGTTATGATGATAAGCAGATGGGATACAGGTTGTGGAATCCATCCACAAAACATTTTCTTGTATCAAAAGATGTTACATTTGATGAGCAAGGTACTTGGTATGCAGGTACTATCAATATTAATACAGATGATGAAGAAATTGTGAGCCAAAGGAAAGGTAAATCAAAGGTTCAGATATTTGATGAGCAAGAGAATAATGAAGTGCAGGTTGAAGTGGAAGAAACACCAAGATTTGATCCTGAATGTGAAGAACCAGAAACCTCAAGAAGTGGAGAACTTAGGAGGTCTACAAGGAACAAATGGCAACCTACAAGGTATAGCTATGATACTTCATTCTTGACTACTAAGGATTATGCTTACATGATTAAAGCAGATGAAGACCCTTCTACATATGAAGAGGCAAAAGGTAAAGAGATTTGGGAAAAAACTATGCAGGAAGAATATGATGCATTAATGGAGAATCAAACATGGGATTTGGTTCCAAAACCAAATAGTCAGAAGATCATTGGATGTAAATGGGTCTATAAGACAAAGAGATTTGCAGATGGAAGTGTGTCTAGGTACAAAGCTAGACTTGTTGTAAAAGCGTTTGCTCAGACATATGGTATTGACTATGATGAGACTTATAGTCCAGTGGCAAAGATGAAAACCATCAGAACACTCATAGCAATTGCTGCATGCAAAGGTTGGAAATTATGTCAATTAGATGTGAAGAATGCTTTTTTGAATGGTTATATTTCAGATGATGTTTTCATGGAGCAACCTCAAGGATTTAGAGATGGAAGATATCCAGATCATGTGTGTAAGCTCAAGAGAGCTTTATATGGCTTGAAGCAGGCCCCAAGGGCATGGAACTATAGACTTGTAAAGTTCTTGAAAGAACTTGGATTTCAAGTATCAAAAGCAGATAGTAGCTTACTTGTTAAAGCAAGTGATGATGGGTTTATTTACATGTGCATATATGTTGATGATATCATTCTTACAGGTACTGATGAGAAAGGCATTCAAAGCCTAAAGAAGCAAATGGAGAAAGAGTTCAAAATCAGTGACTTGGGAGATTTGTCATACTTCTTGGGCATGGAGATTTCATACACTCAACATGGAGTGTATGTGACTCAAGAGAGGTATTTGAAGAATTTGTTAACCAAGTTTAAAATGAATGATTGCAGAGTAGCACCTACTCCAATGGAGGTGAATCACAAATTAAGCAGATTTGGAGGTGAAGAGTTCAAGGACATGAAGCAATACCAGAGTTTGGTTGGTAGTCTTATCTATGCTACATTAACTAGGCCTGATTTATCATATGCAGTTGGGGTTTTGTCTCAATTCATGCATTGTCCTAGAAAAGAACATTGGATTGCAGGTCAAAGAGTGTTGAGGTACATTAAGGGAACACTCAAAGAAGGTTTGTATTATGGATTTACATCAGATACAAATATCAAAATATATAGTGATGCAGATTGGGCAGGTAATCCAGATGATAGAAGGTCAACCTATGGATACATGTGTTATGTGGGAGATAAGTTAATCTCTTGGTGCTCAAAGAAGCAACATACAGTTGCTTTGTCATCTACAGAAGCAGAGTACAAAGGCATGGTTGAAGCTGCAAAAGAAGTGATATGGCTTAAGATTCTCATGAAGAGTTTTGATACTATACAGAGCATACCTATCATTTATGGTGATAACATGAGTTCATTATATCTAGCTGCTAATCCTGTTTTTCATGCCAGGACCAAACACATTGAGATACAGTATCACTTTCTAAGAGAGAAGGTGATGGATAAGGAGATTGAAGTTATACATACTTCAACAAAAGATCAGATAGCTGATATGCTTACAAAAAGTTTAGATGGACCAAAGTTACAGAAGTTCAAAGACATGGCAAGCATAAAGAAGATAAGAGAAACCTCAATTGATGATTGAGGGGGAGCTGTTGGTGCAGACCAATCACCAATTGAAGTTTGGAAGACAAAAAGATGGAGATAAGATCAAGTCTTGAAGCAAAGAAGGTGGTTACATTCACAGGATGAAGGATATGTACACATATGTACATTAATGAAGACATAGATCACTTAGACTGTTGAATAGTCATAAACTTGTACATATTTGCCTATAAATACTTTGTAAAAATGTCGGGGCAATAGAGGAGAAAATGAGAGTGTATGAGAATAGTGTATTGAGGAGTTGTAAGAGTCATTAGACCTCCTAGAAGTGAGTTGAACTCTCTCTCATCACTCAGTTGTAAATTTCTGAGAAATAGAAGAAAAGTTGCGCCCGATGTTTCTGTGTTTTCTCCTCGTGTAGTAGATCTTTTGTGATTTCCTTTGGAGATGTCTAAGTCCATAGTTAATCAATCTATGGATAGAATTTGAGAATGTAATTGTAAGCAGGCTAAGAGAATTGTGTGTAGGAACATTCATATGTAAAGAATGTTCACAGTCTCCTGAAACAGGCGCAGATTTCGAGTTCAATGAAATGAGTAGTGCTCAGTGCACAGTGTAAAGTTTTACACATAGGATAGCTCAAAATCTAAGTTGAGAGATAAGCTATCTACAGCCAAAAGGATTTGATAAAACGGGTTCGACATTGTGAGAACTAAAGCTAAGAAGTTAGGAGTCCAAAGCGACTTCTCAGAAATGCAGATTTAGACATAGGTAACTTGTGAAGTAGATTTCTCAAGATCTACTGAATCTTTTGGAGTGATTTGACTTGGAGGAGGTGCGCAATCTTTAGGCGACACCTTGTGAAAAGTTTCATCAAAAACTTTACACATTTACTCAGTCAATGAGAAAGATATATGCAGCAGACTTTCTGAGTAATTTCCTTCTTCACAGTTTGTTCAAGAATTTGATATTTGGTCATTGATCTCTTAAATTGGTGAAGGTTTTGACTTACTCTTGATATAGAGGTGTTCTAAGTTCAAGAGTAGGTTGTTCTTTTGGAGATTAACACTCTCCATCAGTGGTATCAGAGCAGGAAGCATCAGAATCAAGGAAAGGGAGACTCCGACTACTGCAGAAATACAAACTTTACATCTTGAAGGACCAAAAGGACAAAGATTGAAGAAGGCTTGAAGGAAGACACATTGAAGTTGTCAAAAGGATCAGAAGAAGTAATATTCGAAGTCAAGGTACATTTACTCCTCATAAAGTTTAAAGATCTGTTAATACAGGTGAAGGAAGATGCGAGATTCTCTTCAGATAGAGAAATTGGATAGAGAGAACTATCCTGCATGGTCAATCAGGATGGAAGCTCATCTAATGAGCAAAGATTTGATAGCTTACATTACAGGAGAAGAAGAAAAGCCACAATTCAGAGATCCTAGTGTTCCAACTAGGGAAGAATTATCAGATTTGAAGAATTGGACGAAAAGAGATGCTCAAGCTAGGAGCATAATCTATATGGCAGTCAATGACTACTTGCTACCTCACATTAGAGGTCTTGAAAGTGCAAGTGAGATATGGAATGCTTTGGAGGAGCATTTCCAAAACACTACAAAGTCAAGGAAGGCATCCCTATGGGCAGAATTTACCACTTTCAAGAAGAAGGCTTCACAATCAATATCTGATTATGTGACAAAGATGAAGGACATTGCAGATGCATTAGGAGCAGTGGATGAAGACATTGAAGAAGATAAATTGGCAAGGCAAATTCTCACAGGACTAAGAGGTGATGAGAAGTGGAAGCCTTTTATTTTATTTACAGAACTTTCATTGGATCATTTCAATCCTGATTTGAATCAATTGTTAGGACATATGCTAACTTTTGAGAATGATGTCAAAGGAGATGTTGACAAGAGTGCAGGACATGCAATATACTCTAAAGACAAGAAGAAAACTAACAAAGGAAAGCAACAAGCAAATGAAGAAGAAGGCACAACTAGTCAAGCCAACTTCCTAAGAGGAAGAGGAGGTGGCAAAGGTAGAGGAAGAGGCAGGAGTAACAAAGATGGATCCAAAGCTTGCTGGATTTGTGGTAAGACAAATCATTTAGCCAATGATTGTTGGCATAACACTCAAAGTAATGGAGGATACAATCAGAAATATAATTCAAGAGGAAGAGGTGGCAGAAATCAAAGAGGTAATTTTAGAGGTAGAGGTAGTAGGGGTTACTTTGGAAGAAATACAGGTAGAGGTTTCCAAAGTCAACAATATAACAATACCTACTACAATTATGCTTCAGATCAGAAGGAAGATTCAACATTGATAATGAATGCAACTTGTGAAAGGCAGAATGAAGATCAAAGAGTCTTCTACATTGACTCAGGGTGTAGCAATCACCTGAGTGGTAATATAGCCTTGATGACTGATTTGGAGAATAAGGTATCTAATCATGTTGTTCAAACAGGTGACAACACAAAGCACAATGTGAAGTCAATTGGATCAGTGAAAGCCAAGGATGGTAGCACCTTATTGAGTAAGGTCTTGTATGTTCCTACAATTCCTAAGAATTTGATAAGTGTAGGACAAATTGTGGAAAAAGGTTATGAAGTGAGGTTCACTAATGAAGGAGTGTTTGTGGAAGACCCTAGCAATGGGTATAAACAAATTGTTTCAGGGAAGAAAGAAGGAAGATTGTTCACATTGAAGGTTCAAGGTAATGTTGGACATGCCTTGTTCACTTATGGAGGACATAAGATCTCTGAGTTAGATCTTTGGCACAAGAGACTTGGACATTTCAATGAAAGAGGTATTAAAGACATGATTAATAATGGTTGTTATATGGAGAACCCCTCAGAAGAGGTGTGAACCACCTCTTAGATTGGTTATTACATGGGCTCACACATGAGTGCCATGTGGCACCCATGTGTGAAGCCATGTGGGGGGGATGACTCATCATTATGGAGAGAGAGTAACTAATTATGACTACTACGCGGCTGGGCGGCACACAAGGCATCGAACTCCGTGCTCGCGCGCTTCTGAGAAAGTTTTTTCCTCGGATTCTGTGCAGCTAGTCCCCAAAAGTGAGGGGACTCCTCGAGACACTAGAGATAGGACCCTACATTGGTATCCGAGCCGAGAGGACGACCAGCAGTCGCCGCCCGCACTCAGAGAGCAACAGGAGTCGCCGTCCGACGCGCAGACAATAGGTCAACAAGGACCGACGACCGGAACCAACATAGAGCGCAGCGACTGAGAGCTCACGCCTCTCATCCCCTCCTCTTGGATGAAAGCATCTCTTCGACTTCGAATTGACATTGAGCTTAGAAGTGGACTAGGACATATTCGAATTTTTTTTTCGAGAATCTTGAAGCTTCAAGATGATATTATAGATTAAAATGTTGGCCAAATGATTATACATACATGTATTACGGGCTGTGGAGAAGGGTTTTGGGTCTTGGGTTTTCCTTGAAAAGCTTCAATCCTTCAGTTTGGAGCTCTTCAAAGTCTCTATTTCAAGAGGGTTACCTTTTCACCTCCCACCGGTGATACACCTCACTTCTCCGGACCATATCTTCTTCATACCATATCGGATTTTAAAAATCTTGGTCACGTTTCGAAGCTACGCTTTCAAGCTTCGATCAGAGACCATCGGTGTTGGATTTGGAAGAGATTTGCCCTACCAAAATCTCTCTGCAGCGCTTCAGCAGGAACTAGGCGGCCACTCCCGGGCCTAGTTTTTCTTCATCCGGACTCCAAATCCAATTTTTTCACTTGGGATTGTCTCAAATTCTTGAAGTGCAGGTGCTGGGCAACAATTTGTGGACTGGCGAGGATTGGAAAATCTCTGAAATTGTTCAGTTATACTCAGTTTGCCCGTTTGGGGTTTTTCCTACGCACTTTTGGTGTTGTTTTGGATGGTTTATGGTGTCTAGAACCTCCCCGGACCAAGCGGACATTTCCAATTTTCTTTTGGGACTGGCGAGGACTCAAAATCAGCGGCTTGAAGCATCAAGGACCACCTGGATTTAGCTTCCGCAACTCTACTTTGTATCAGGGAAGTGCTCTTGTGTTATATTTCTCTTCTTCTTGCATATTTAAACTCTACTTCCATTCATTTTCATACTCTCTAGTTAGCAAACGGGGGAAGGGTACTTAAACATGGAAACTAAAGGCAAACAAGTAGTTGAGACCACTTCTCCACCTAGAGAGCAACTAGAGGATCAGGATGCTAGGATGGAAGAAGTAGAGTTAGGACAAGAAATAGAAGAGAATATAGAAGAAAAAGAGCCTTCACAGCAAGAGTACACTTATGAAGAGCTTATAGATGAATTTGTCACTCGTGACCAATTCATTGACTTGAAAGAGCAAACCCTTAAGTTAGAGAAAGATTTGGGTAGCATTACATCTCTTATACAGCAACTTAAGTCTCAAATGATCTCTCTTGAGACTAGTGTCACCTCTTTCCTAGCTAGGAAGGAAAGAGAGACTCCTACCATTCCTCTAGAGATTACTAGGAAAGAGACTTCTCTTCCTAGTAAGCATAAAGGAGAGAGCTCTAGGGAAGCTCCCCTCCTGAAAGACTTGAAGCCACCAACCTTCACGGGGGATGACCGAGACAGGAATAAGGATGCAATCTACACTTTTTTACAAAAGTGGCATGATTTGCATCAATTGAAGGGCACCCCACCTGAGTATCGTGTGCTAGAGGCGAGTCTTTCCCTCGGCCCACGTGCTTATAAGTGGTGGATGAGTCTTAAGGAGGCGAACTCTATCCCTAGTGACTGGACTCAGTTTGAAACTCTTTTCCTAAAAGAGTTTCTTCCTGAAAATGAAGAGGAGAGGAATTGGGATGAGTGGGATAGGATTACTCAAAGAGGCAGGCCTCTTTCAGTCTATCTATCCCACTATAGAGAGATCACTTTGAAGCTTAAGGGTCTAGATGATTTTCAGAAGACCAGAGGGTTTGTTAGGGGCTTGGATAAAGCCATAAAGAGGGAAGTCAGGAGGAATGCGCCTAAGACGTTTGAGGAGGCGATCAAATATGCACAGATATATGAGGACCATAACCGTCCTCAGTATACTCCTATGGAGACGGATCAGCCCCTTAAACCTCTTAGCACCACTAAATTTAAGAAAAAGTTGCCTTTTGGGAAAAACAAGGTTTTTATTAAAAAACAAAGATCACAAGGGCCTAAGCTATCCACAGACCAGTTTGAGAAGGCCAAAAGAGAGAACCTGTGTTTTAGGTGCCTATCCCCTAGCCACTCACAGTGGAACTGTCCACTCAAGAAGGGGGAATAAAAGAAGAAAGGACCAGAGTCTAGTACGGCTCCTGAAAGGGGCAAAAAGGCGGTCCACCTAGTGCAGACCCTTCCCATTCATGGCAGCTCTAGCTGCAAGGGAGTGGAGGTGATGCACGAGGATATAGAGCACACGTGTTGTTTGACTCAGTCATTGTGGTCACCGTAGTTTGGACCACATGACTTGGTCAAGCTACATGGTAGTGTATACGGGACCAGGGTGCGAGTCATGATAGATGATTCTGCTACTCATAACTTCATAAACTATGCTTTGGTCAAGAAATTGAAGATTCCCCAGCAGCCTAGTGCACATAAATACATTGTATCTATGATGCAAGGGCAAGATAAAAGAATATGGGATACTATGGTATCCAATTTGGAAGTCAAGATGCAGGATTATACAGATCATATGGACTTCCAAATTATGAACATGGAGAGGACAGATCTAGTCTTAGGAAGAGAATGGCTATGGGGGTTGGGAGATACACTTAAACGCAGCTATCAAAATAACACACTCGAGTTTGAAAAGAATGGAAGTAAAGTTTATATTCAGGGAGAGAGAGATGTACCTAATGCACCTCTCATCTCATCATTAGAGTTGTATAGTCTCTGTTGTTCACAGCATGTACAGGATATGTTTTTATTGTATAGTCATGATATGGAGCATTGTATAGACAGCTCATCTGATGTATATTTTCATGCTTTGAATGTAAATATGAACAGGACTTTCTACTATTCTTTTTTGCAAGAGTGTGTAGTTAAAAGTTTTAAGGATTTTATGTTTGAATACAGAGATGTTTTTCCCACTGACTTACCTAGAGGGCTACCACCTAAGAGAGGGGACATTGACCATGCCATAGAGGTTGTTACTAACACTAATCCTATTTGTAGACCACCTTATAGGCTTAGTGTTTCTCAGCATGAGGAGGTTGAGAAGCAATTGCAAGATTATTTAGATAAAGGCTTCATTAAACCTAGTAACTCACCATGGGCATCGCCAATGCTCCTAGTTAAAAAGAAAGATGGCTCTATGAGACTATGTATAGATTATAGAGCACTTAATAAGGTAACTATCAAAAATAGATTTCCAATGCCTAGGTTGGAAGATCTATTTGATCAGTTACATCAAGCTAGGTATTTTACCAAGCTTGACCTTAGATCAGGATATCATCAGATCAGGATTAGGGCAGAGGATGTCCCTAAGACTGCATTTAGGACTAGATATGGGCATTATGAGTTTTTGGTGATGCCTTTTGGTCTCACCAATGCTCCTGCCACTTTCATGAAACTCATGAATAGTGTTTTACGGCCTTATCTAGGACACTTTGTAGTAGACTTTTTAGATGACATTCTGATCTATAGTGCATCAGAACAGGAGCACTTGGAACACTTGAGAAAAGTATTTCAAGTGCTAAGGGAAAATTCGCTCTTTGCTAAGGAGTCAAAGTGTGAATTTTTCAAGAAAGAGGTTAGATATCTTGGGCATATAGTCTCCCAAGATGGAATCCAGATGGATCCTAAAAAAGTAAGGGCTATTATGGAATGGCCACATCCACGGAACCTGGAAGAGCTACAGATCTTCCTAGGTTTATCAGGTTTCTATCGAAGATTCATTAAGAGTTATGCCAAAATTGTTGTCCCGATGACGGAACAGCTTAAAGGGAAAGGGAAAGCCTTTCATTGGGGAGACGAACAGAAGCAAAGTATGGAAAAGTTGAAGGTAGCAATTGCTACAGCTCCACTTTTACATATAGCAGATCCCAATAAACCATTTGTGGTTGAGACTGACGCGAGTGATTTTGCTATAGGAGCGGTTTTAGTACAGGATGGTCGACCATTAGCTTTTGAGAGCAAGAAACTAGAACCGGCTCAAAAGAATTACTCCGTCTATGAGAAGGAGTTGTATGCAATAGTCCATGCTTTGAAGAAGTGGCGTCATTATTTATATGGTGCCAAAGTTACGATAGTGTTTGATCAAGAGAGCATTAAGTGGCTCTCTAATCAAACAAACCTTAAAGGTCGTAAGGCCCGATGGGCAGAGACCCTTCAAGAGTTTGATTATGAGCTTAGGTATAGGAAGGGAAAGTTTAATGTGGTGGCTGATTCACTTAGCCGCATGCCTATGCTCAATGGACTGAGTTTTACTCAGATCACTAGTGAGCTACTTGAGTCTATTAAAGGGAAATGTAGGCTTGATCCTACATATTCCGAGATTTGGGAAGCCATAGAGAATCGGGATCGTGATATACGGGTTTCCAATGAGGATGGAGTATCGACGGGTACTCAAGAAGGATTCAAGTGGAAGAATTACAGTGTCCATGATGGATATCTGTTATATAAAGGTAAGGTGTGTGTCCCTAGAGATACTGAGATGAGACGGCATATTTTATATGAGTGTCATGACACACCTAGTGCGGGACACCCAGGAGTTAACAAGACTTATGATCTTGTTAAGAGGCAGTTTTATTGGCCTGGACTTCATAAGGACGTCCTAGAGTATGTGCTTAAGTGCAATAAATGCCAGGTCAACAAAGCTGAGAGATTAAGGATTGGAGGGCTACTCCACCCATTGGATATTCCCAATGGGAAGTGGGAGAGTATCTCCATGGACTTTATAGTCGGTTTACCTAAGACACAAAGAGGGCACGACTCGGTCTGGGTAATTGTGGATAGGTTAACCAAAATGGCTAGGTTTATTCCGACACGTACTACAGTGAAGACACCTGAGTTGGCTAGACTCTTTGTAGAGAACCTATACCGGTTATATGGTCTTCCTTTAGACATAGTTTCTGATCGGGATAGGAAGTTTACTAGCCACTTTTGGAGAGCGGTTTTCAAAAGGTTGGATACAAAGCTTAGCATGAGTACGGCCGAGCATCCACAGTCGGATGGGCAAACAGAAAGGGTTAACCAAATCCTAGAGGATATGCTTCGAGCATATGTGAATGAAAGGCAAACTAATTGGGAAGAGTACTTACCTATAGTAGAGTTTGCATATAATAGTGCCAAGCACTCTTCCACTAGGCATAGTCCATTTATGCTTATGTATGGGTTTCAGCCAAGGGCTCCTTATGCAGTTGGCTTGCAGAATGAAAAAGTTCAAGCTGCAAAGGACTTCTTGGAAGAAATGAATGATATGCTTAGACTTGCTAAGGACAGCATTAGGAAAGCTCAGGATAGGGCTAGAGCCTATGCTGACCCTCAGAGAAGAGATATCAACTTTGAGGTAGGAGAGCAAGTCTATCTTAGAGTTCCATCTAGGTCTGAAACCATGAAGACGGGACCTTGTCCAAAATTATCTCCTAGGTATTGTGGACCTTTCCAAATACTTAAGAGAATAGGAAAGATGGCTTACCAGCTCCAAATTCCTGAGAATAGTCAAATCCATCCAGTTTTTCATGTTAGCCGGCTTAAGAAAAGGCTGGGTGAATCTGACAACCTCATTCCAGATAGTGAGGTAGTAGAGCCTATTTCTGTTCAATCTATTCCACATGAGCTAGAGAGCATACTACGCACTCGAGAGAAACGGACGAGGAGTCACTTGTATAAAGAGTGTCTAGTAAAGTGGAAAGATAGTTCAGAAGATAGTGCCACATGGGAGCGGGTTAGCACCCTTCAGAGACGGTTTCCCAGTTTCAGTTTACCTTCCCAAGAGTTTTCTTAAGGGGAAGGATATGGGGAAACAACACGGAGACAGGACCATGTATTTCTATACATGGGGATATAGTGGGAGTAGTGTTATTATTAGTTCTCTCTTTCTATTACACCTTCCAATACCATTTTTGAGGACAAAAATGGATTTAAGGGGAAGGAAATGTTATATGGAGAACCCCTCAGAAGAGGTGTGAACCACCTCTTAGATTGGTTATTACATGGGCTCACACATGAGTGCCATGTGGCACCCATGTGTGAAGCCATGTGGGGGGGATGACTCATCATTATCGAGAGAGAGTAACTAATTATGACTACTACGCGGCTGGGCGGCACACAAGGCATCGATCTCCGTGCTCGCGCGCTTCTGAGAAAGTTTTTTCCTCGGATTCTGTGCAGCTAGTCCCCAAAAGTGAGGGGACTCCTCGAGACACCAGAGATAGGACCCTACAATGGTTCAGTGCTTGGATTGCCTAATGTTGCAGGTCAACATATGACATACAGATGTGAGGCATGTCAATTAGGTAAGGCTCATAAGCAACCCTATTCTAAGCATCGGTTTATGTATTCAGAGAAACTTGAGTTGGTACACACAGATGTGTGGGGACCATCAAAGGACTTCAGTATCAATGGCTCAAGGTATTATGTAATTTATGTTGATGATGCTACCAGATGGATCACTATCTATGTGATCAAAGATAAGTCAGAAGTATTCAATACTTTCAAACATTATCATATGTATGCAAAGAGAATTACAGGACATAAATTGAAAAGACTAAGGTCAGATGGAGGGGGAGAGTATTTCTCTAATGAGTTCAGTGATTACTTGTGGAATACAGGTATAAAAAGAGAGGTTACTTGCAGGTACTCTCCTCAACAAAATGGTGTAGCAGAAAGGAGGAATAGGACTCTTGTTGAGTTTGCAAGATCCATGATGAAGGAGAAAAATTGCCCAAATTATTTGTGGGCTGAGGCTGTAAATACAGCTACTTATTTGGTCAATAGGCTACCTTGTAAAGCCTTGCAGGGTATGACACCATATGAGGCATGGTGGGGTAAGAGACCTACACTAGATCATTGCAAAGTATTTGGATGTTTGGCCTATGCATATGTGCCATCACAATTAAGGCACAAATTGGAACCTAAAGCTGAAAAATATGTGTTTATTGGTTATGATGATAAGCAGATGGGATACAGGTTGTGGAATCCATCCACAAAACATTTTCTTGTATCAAAAGATGTTACATTTGATGAGCAAGGTACTTGGTATGCAGGTACTATCAATATTAATACAGATGATGAAGAAATTGTGAGCCAAAGGAAAGGTAAATCAAAGGTTCAGATATTTGATGAGCAAGAGAATAATGAAGTGCAGGTTGAAGTGGAAGAAACACCAAGATTTGATCCTGAATGTGAAGAACCAGAAACCTCAAGAAGTGGAGAACTTAGGAGGTCTACAAGGAACAAATGGCAACCTACAAGGTATAGCTATGATACTTCATTCTTGACTACTAAGGATTATGCTTACATGATTAAAGCAGATGAAGACCCTTCTACATATGAAGAGGCAAAAGGTAAAGAGATTTGGGAAAAAACTATGCAGGAAGAATATGATGCATTAATGGAGAATCAAACATGGCATTTAGTTCCAAAACCAAATAGTCAGAAGATCATTGGATGTAAATGGGTCTATAAGACAAAGAGATTTGCAGATGGAAGTGTGTCTAGGTACAAAGCTAGACTTGTTGTAAAAGTGTTTGCTCAGACATATGGTATTGACTATGATGAGACTTATAGTCCAGTGGCAAAGATGAAAACCATCAGAACACTCATAGCAATTGCTGCATGCAAAGGTTGGAAATTATGTCAATTAGATGTGAAGAATGCTTTTTTGAATGGTTATATTTCAGATGATGTTTTCATGGAGCAACCTCAAGGATTTAGAGATGGAAGATATCCAGATCATGTGTGTAAGCTCAAGAGAGCTTTATATGGCTTGAAGCAGGCCCCAAGGGCATGGAACTATAGACTTGTAAAGTTCTTGAAAGAACTTGGATTTCAAGTATCAAAAGCAGATAGTAGCTTGCTTGTTAAAGCAAGTGATGATGGGTTTATTTACATGTGCATATATGTTGATGATATCATTCTTACAGGTACTGATGAGAAAGGCATTCAAAGCCTAAAGAAGCAAATGGAGAAAGAGTTCAAAATCAGTGACTTGGGAGATTTGTCATACTTCTTGGGCATGGAGATTTCATACACTCAACATGGAGTGTATGTGACTCAAGGGAGGTATTTGAAGAATTTGTTAACCAAGTTTAAAATGAATGATTGCAGAGTAGCACCTACTCCAATGGAGGTGAATCACAAATTAAGCAGATTTGGAGGTGAAGAGTTCAAGGACATGAAGCAATATCAGAGTTTGGTTGGTAGTGTTATCTATGCTACATTAACTAGGCCTGATTTATCATATGCAGTTGGGGTTTTGTCTCAATTCATGCATTGCCCTAGAAAAGAACATTGGATTGCAGGTCAAAGAGTGTTGAGGTACATTAAGGGAACACTCAAAGAAGGTTTGTATTATGGATTTACATCAGATACAAATATCAAAATATATAGTGATGCAGATTGGGCAGATAATCCAGATGATAGAAGGTCAACCTATGGATACATGTGTTATGTGGGAGATAAGTTAATCTCTTGGTGCTCAAAGAAGCAACATACAGTTGCTTTGTCATCTACAAAAGCAGAGTACAAAGGCATGGTTGAAGCTGCAAAAGAAGTGATATGGCTTAAGATTCTCATGAAGAGTTTTGATACTATACAGAGCATACCTATCATTTATGGTGATAACATGAGTTCATTATATCTAGCTGCTAATCCTGTTTTTCATGCCAGGACCAAACACATTGAGATACAGTATCACTTTCTAAGAGAGAAGGTGATGGATAAGGAGATTGAAGTTATACATACTTCAACAAAAGATCAGATAGCTGATATGCTTACAAAAAGTTTAGATGGACCAAAGTTACAAAAGTTCAAAGACATGGCAAGTATAAAGAAGATAAGAGAAACCTCAATTGATGATTGAGGGGGAGCTGTTGGTGCAGACCAATCACCAATTGAAGTTTGGAAGACAAAAAGATGGAGATAAGATCAAGTCTTGAAGCAAAGAAGGTGGTTACATTCACAGGATGAAGGATATGTACACATATGTACATTAGTGAAGACATAGATCACTTAGACTGTTGAATAGTCATAAACTTGTACATATTTGCCTATAAATACTTTGGAAAAATGTCGGGGCAATAGAGGAGAAAATGAGAGTGTATGAGAATAGTGTATTGAGGAGTTGTAAGAGTCATTAGACCTCCTAGAAGTGAGTTGAACTCTCTCTCATCACTCAGTTGTAAATTTCTGAGAAATAGAAGAAAAGTTGCGCCCGATGTTTCTGTGTTTTCTCCTCGTGTAGTAGATCTTTTGTGATTTCCTTTTGGAGATGTCTAAGTCCATAGTTAATCAATCTATGGCTAGAATTTGAGAATGTAATTGTAAGCAGGCTAAGAGAATTGTGTGTAGGAACATTCATATGTAAAGAAGGTTCACAGTCTCCTGAAACAGGCGCAGATTTCGAGTTCAATGAAATGAGTAGTGCTCAGTGCACAGTGTAAAGTTTTACACATAGGATAGCTCAAAATCTAAGTTGAGAGATAAGCTATCTACATCCAAAAGGATTTGATAAAACGGGTTCGACATTGTGAGAACTAAAGCTAAGAAGTTAGGGGTGTCCAAATCGACTTCTCAGAAATGCAGATTTAGACATAGGTAACTGTTTGTTATTGACTTTGGAGTTGTCCTCTGCAATCATGAAGTAAAAAAGAATCAACAAATCATCTTTATTTTGTCAATCCTGGGAATATCCATAAGACCACAGCCCCTTCTAGATGATAGATTCATAGAAATAAGAGATTGATGGCTGGAATTCTGAGAAAATGAAAATGAAGAGGAAATATCTAGGGTTTACCTTATCTAGAGCAAATCTTCATCATTTTCTATGATCTTTGTGTCTAATTCATGTTATTTTCTCATCAAAATACAAATATGAAATCAGAATTGGAGAATATCACCTGTATCACAGAGATGAGACAATCGCGATTCTGTACCAGTAGACGATTTTCACATTTCTGCAACATTCTTCAATCCTTCTTCACTCAATACATCAGTAATCATCTCTCCTCATACATCTTACTCAGCATTACACAAATGAAACTCACAAATCTCCATGATAAAGCAAGAAACAAGCTCTCACATCAAAGGAAACACACATAACAGAAGAAAACACGATTTCAGCAGAAACTCTCTCTTCTCTATTGATAGCATGTACAAATGACTAACCAACCTCTCCAAAATAGAGAAAATTGACTTATATACATTTTCAAGTGTCCTCTTTCACACTTGGATTTTGGTCCTTTCCTCTATTATTCTAAAAATATGCTATCTAAGAGTTTCCAAAAATTCTAGAAAAAATACATAAGATTCTATCCTACAAAAGGAAGACTCTTCCTTATTTTTACAACAATTACATAAATATTTCTACAAATTTCTATCATTTTACAATAATTTTCCTTCAAAAAAGGTTTCCAAAAATGCATCTTCCAACATCCTTCCCCTCCTAAGCCTTTCGGCTCCTGACGAAAGATTTTCCTGTTTCTCTGCACTGATCACTTCTCTTCATTTCTTCTTTCTTTGATATACTTGTGACAGCAAATCATGACTTTTTCTTTCTGTTACATTTAGATTGTTGACCATCTCGAATAAAGCCTTTCTCCACTGTACTGCAGCTTCAGGTTTATCTATGACATCCTTTTTCAAGTACTCTGTGTAAGCAGCTTCATATGCTGTAAGTCTGGACTTGGTAACGACTGATAGGTTTCCAAAAATCTCTGACTCCCTCTCAAAAAATCCATAATCGAAGGCATCCTCAAAAATCTGTAAATAATGGCTACCCAAAAATATAATTCTGCTGTAGTAGGCCATCAGACAGATCCTATCAGGTGTCTCACTTAGATCAAATAATAAGGCATCCGTAGGAGAATTGAAACCAATGTAATTCAAAACTCTAACATCTGTATCTGTATATGTTTCTATACAAGCTAGAAGTACCCTCATTATTTTGATAAGTAATATGCAAGCAGGGTCATTAACATCTTTATACATAGCTATGACGGACTCGGTAGTGTTCACCATATAACTCTTTGTAGGCCAAGTTCCTGCCTTTGGACCTGCTATCTTAGGGAAGTTTAACCATTTAGCTGGGATATGACCTTCTTTTCTTCTCTCCCAAAAAACAGTCCATTCTCTTCTTCTGGCAACTGGGCAATAAGCTGGATTGATCTTTAAATGCAGAGGTGCCTCTTTCCAGATTTTCCTACATTCCTTATTGGCATCCAACCACTTATTTCTCCATTTGGGATTTGCTCTTTCAAATAACTCCTTCGTGACATTAATATCTTCTTCATACTCAAGGTATTTGTTCGGAGATAACCCTACTCTGGCCAATTGATAATTCTTTATACTCTCCAACATCATACAGAAGGGTATTCCTAATCCATCTACAGCCCAATGATGCTGATCTAGATTAATGCCTTTATTCAGAGCAAAGGTAACTATTTGATCTTCATACTCATCATGCATTTTTCTGATAAATTCCATTCTTGACTCTCTATTGGTCAATAATTTTTGGACAAAATCTTCAGAATACTTTTCCTCTGGTCCTTTGGATGCTGGTTCATTGTTCTCTTGTTCTCTATCAAAATTCCCTGTTTCATATTCTCTTGTATTTGTATCTTCTGCCTGTACTTGATTTTGAATTTCTTCTTGAACTTTTGGTTTCTCCAACTGTTTCTGTAATTCCTCTATAGTCATCATTGAACTTTTGTTCTGAGCTGCCCCTAACTCCTTTTCCTTCCTCCACTCATCTCTTTCTTTCTCCATCTTTGTCTGCCATTCACTTCTTTCCTTTTCTACCTCCATATGTAATTGATGATACCCTCTCATTGATGTGGCAGCATGAGTGTTTGCCTGTTTCTCCATTTCTTTGGCCTCTTTTAATTCTATTTGAAGTCTTTGAATTTCTTTATGCAGCTCTTCCTTTTCTTCCTCTGTCAATTGAGCAGGTTTACCTTCATCTCTTAGTTGACCTTCTTCTAACAACAATTTATTAATCTCTTCATGTGCTCTGGTCAGAATTTGATATGATGTTTGTAAAGTTCTGTATCTTCCTCCTATGGTTTTTAATTCCATTTCCATTTTGGCATTCTGCTCTGATAACTTTACACTCTTTTCTTCCAAATATTGGATTCTGTTCTGCTTCTGAACCTCAGCTTCTTTCAAAGCAATGATTCTATTGATATATTCTTCATTCTTTTCCTTCATCACCCTTAATTGCTCTGACATCTGCTCTTTTTCCTTCTTGTGCTCTTTGATAATTAAACTTCCTTTTTCAAATTCCGATTCAGCCACCATTCCTGATATGATCATATTTCTGCTAGGTGGTCTGAACTGTTCAATGTTGCTCATGATTATTTGACAAGCTGACCTTATATTTTTGGGTATTCTTTCCAACCCTACTTCTATTCCTGTCTGTCTAACTTTAATTTGCTTGTCTTCTTTACCCACATCATCTTCTTCTGCTGCTGTTTCATCATCTATATCCTGAATGTCTTGTTCTTCATAATTGTGATCATCATTCTTTGTCTCCTGATTGGTATCATCTTCTTCAGAATCTAATGCTTTGTCCTTTGCACTCTTCTGCTCTGAACAATCTGAAGCCCTCTTCTCTTCTAATGCCCTCTTTTCTTCCAATACTTGTTGCTTCTTTGTAAAGAGCTGGTCTCCCTTAGTTTGTATCTCCTTCTCTTGTATTAGGGTTTCCTGACTTCTGTTTGAGTCCTTTCCAACAAGAGCTATTTGAACCTTCCTGAGTTGCTCTTCCTGTCCCTGTTTTTCCTGAACTAAAACTGATTCAATTTCTTTCATACAAGCAACCTGGTCATTACTTTTCTCATTTGTGTATTCTCGTTCCTGTTCATCAATGTCCATGATGTCTGCTTCTTCCTCTTGTTCTGGATCATCCTTGGATGTAAATTCCTCACTACTTTTTATATCATAATACATCCTTTATACTTTGAATGATCTCTTCTTCCATAACTTTCCCTGTGACCTTTGGAGCACTCTTTCCCATTTCTATCTTCTTTATTTCTTGATCCTTATTCACATCCTTCTGTTCTCTAATTGAACTACTCTTCTGTAACTCCTTTGTCAACTCCTCTAGCTTTTCATCCAATTTGAAGTGAGTCTGTGATGGTTTTGTCCATATGGGTTTTATTCCTGTATGCACTCACCCATAACTGACTTCTTTTCTTATTCGGCCTTCCTCTTCTATCATTACTGCCTTTCCTTTTAACAGCCTTCTTCCTTCTTCTGAGCTCATCTGTTGAACTATTTCCTCCTGTGTCTGCTTTTCTTGAGACTTCTTACTTGAATCCTCAGGTGTCTTCAGCTTCTCTGTGGCCTGTGTAACCACATTAGGAGTATTTGGTATTGAAAGATTTAGACTTTTTAACAAGAAGCTTTCAATATCACTATCTGAATCGGATGAAAATCGTGAAGACCCCCCTATTTCAGGTTCTGTAGGCTTTGAGACTTCTTCCACTGTGATAGGCTTCTGTGTTGCTTCCCTGATCACTTCTTCTGTGCCTTTCATTGTTGCAGCTTCAGTTATTACTTTTCCTTTCCCCTTCTTAACCAATTTCTTCTTTTGAACTGGTTTCCTTGGCACCTTCTTTTTCACAATAATAGTGGTTCTGGTCTCTGGAGGTCCTTGTAATTCCTTGAAGTAGGCCAGCAACTCCACTTCCTTCTTAACAAACACCTCTTCTGTATCAGCTGCCATCATTTCATCATGTAATGTTTCATAATGCTCCACTTCTTCTTGGATCCAATCTGTAGCTTTGCATGAGTAATCTTCCAACATTTTTTGATACTGTGCCTCATACATAGCTCTTTTGTTGTTTCCTTGGGTAAGATAAGTGTAGAGCTGTTCTTTACTTGTCTGTGGAGGATGAGGTTCACTAGAAGATTGAACCTGTTTCTGTGCTTCCTCATGTTCCTCTTTTGTAGCTTCCTCCATTTCTAGTTCCACTTTCCTTGGGTCCACCCTTCTTTTCTTTACAGGAATTACTTCCTCAGATATCATCTTCCTTTTCATACCTGTTCCCCTCATGCGGGTTTGTCCTTCTGTTTCTCTTTCAGTCATTTTCCTTGGAGGACTCTTGATTCCTGCCATAAGGCTTCTGAAATATTGTGCCTCTGGAGCCAATTTTAGTTGGTCTTCCATCCCTAGAACATAATAAATGATTCTTGTTAAGAACTGGGCTCCATTCATGAACTTCTTCTGTTCCCAGTGTTTTGCTGCTTCCTTTATCTGTTCATGGATGTATGGTGAGACATCCATTACTCCAAAAGGTTTGGTTCTATCTTTGTTATTGAACATCAATAATGTCACTGACTTATGCGGCATAGTGTACCTTGGTAGTTTTGGAAAACAAAAATACTGTAAAAACATCCTTACAGCATATTCCTCATTCTCCCTTCCTTTGAAATCAGTGAATTTTACATATCCTGTGTAAGTTTCCTTATTCTTTTTGACAAAACTCGGATCAAGTTTGGTTCCCATTGTGTAGAATTGCAGTGCTGCTCTGATATGTTCTCCCTTGATAGTGATACCTACTTCCTGGTTATCCTTGTTTTTGACTTTGCATCTGAAATAGGCATCATTTCCTCTTCCTATTTCTGTCAAACTGTTCATTACTTGTGATACTCTCTCAAAGTCAATGAAAAAGATAGGCTCCTCCAATATTCTGTGCAGCCCTACTGCCTTCCATCTTTTCATATTAACTGCCACTCTTTGGAACCTGTAGAACTCCTGGCACAACATTGTATACTTGTATCCTCCTACTCCCACTGTAAATATGTGTTGGCCAATGATGTTTAGGGTCTCCTTAAGTTCCTTCACCACCTTCTCAGCCTCTGGAATTTCTGCTTCTTCATCTGATTCTAAGTCCACCTGTTCCTCAGTCGTATCACTATCCAGGAACCAGTGTCCTCTGGACAAAGTTACCGAATCTGCTCTGAAGTCATGGATTTGTAATTCTTTCGTATTCACCATCCTGTATTTTTAACATACAAAAGAAGAGAAAACACTCCACCCATATAAGTCACAAAAATCCAGAAAAATTATTGTTTTCTTTTGGAATATTCTTGCCATGAAAATAAAGAAAGAAAGTCTTCCAAATAAATTTTGCTTCTTCAAAAGACTCAATTAAAGTGATCATTACAGGTGTAGCAAGATGTCTAATGTGCTTCCTTTAATTGTCACTTCCTTGCTTGTCATTCTTTTTCAAAAAGAGAATAATTCTTGAAGAAAGAAATGATGGAAACAATGATTAATGAAAAAAAAGACTTCAAAAAAAAATAGAAATCAAAAGATGATCATAGAAAATTGAAACAAAATAATACAAATTTTCCTTAATAATTTACTTTCCTCCTCCCTATATCTTGCTTTGTGCTTTATAAATGTAAAAACAAAATAAAATACACACTGTGTCCAGTTTTTCTTTACCCTTTTTTTTTTTTCCTGCTCTGTCCTCCTTTTCTTCCCCTCCTAATTCTCTTTTAAGGGGAAAAGGTTTAAAAGAAAATACTTTTGTCATCCTTCTCTCTTTTTTTTTATATATTTTGTTCCGAAATTCTGAAGATAGGTCAAATGTGGATGATCTTTCTGCCATTGACATAATTCTGATTTTTTTACCCAATAATGTTTAACTGCAATTGTCCTTATGTCATCCAAACATCCATGCTTCCCAGACCAACATTTTGTAGCATTTTTTGGTCTCCATACCCATTTTTCTCTAACTTCCTGTTTTAATGAGTAATATCGGTGTATGCCTTCTTTCCATGTCCCTCTTGTTCTGATTTGTTGATGTTTCAAATTAAGCAATAAGTGTCTTCCTCGTTTTGTCTCACCATTCTTCTCTACTCCTGAATTCTCTTGCTGGTTTTGATTGTAAGAAGCTTGATCATTTTGTAGTGGCAATATGTCCCTGTCCTTCGTTGAGAAAGTAAATCCTTCCATATCTGGGTCATGAACATCTAGATGAACTTCCTGTTTTTCATTACTCAGAAAAAACATTAAAAATTTTTTGTCATTTATGGTCAAACTGAGCTTCATTTTTTCAAAGTTCAAAATAACTTTACCTAGTTTGAGCCAGGGTTGTCCCAAAATCAATTTTTCATTCATCAAATGATCTGGCCACTCTTCACAATCTATCTTCATATATTCATTATTAAATTTAACTTTAATAACAAGTGAAGACAAACTCTGAATCATTTTTCCTTCTAATGTTTTAATCAACATTCTGCTTTTATTCCTCTTTATGCTAAATTTATTTACCAAGGCTGAACTGATCAAGTTCACTTGAGCTCCTGAATCTACCAAAACCCTTATGTTTTCATTTTGATGATCCATTTCTATCACAGGCAAATGTTCTCTTTGTTTTAGAGTGCTTTCACATAAACACACCTCCTTAAGTTCTTTCATTTTTCTTATTCTCTCCTTTGCTTCTTGTTGAGCCTCCTTTCTGATGTTTTCTTCTTCTTTTTTCCTATTTTGAGCCTTTTGCAGTCTTCTCCATTCATTAGTAGTTAATGGACACTCATACCTCTTAACTCTACATCCACTTATAAAATTTGGCATGATTTCTCCATCAATGTTAGCTAATTGAATGGCTCCACTCTTGCTTATCTTATGTATGATGTATGGCCCATGACCTTTCTTCTGAAATTTTTTCTGATGCTCCTTGACTGTGTATGCCAGAACCAAGTCTCCTTCTTGGAGATCTTTTTCTTTTATATGTACATCATGGTAGGCTTTTTGTCTTCTCTTGTCTGTATATATACTCATTACTGCTTGAAGTCGAGAAGCTCCCAGTTTTTCTAAATCTATGACCCTTTCAGATAGTTCATGTCCTGTCCAATTGTATTGACTACACACTTTTAATGTTGGAATAAGAAATTCCATGGGTAAAACTGCATTTTGTCCATATACCAAATTAAATGGAGTAGTCCCTAAAGCAGTTTTGTATGCCACTCTATAAGCCCAGAGAACATGATTAAGTTGAGAATCCCAATCATTTCTGTTTGTGTTGACTAATTTGGACAATACAGTGCAAAGTACTTTATTAGTACTTTCTGCTAATCCATTAGCTTGTGGGTGATATGGGGCTGACTTACTATGACGAATCATGAAATATTTAGTCATGTTTTCTATGATCTGGTTCAAAAAATGAGTTCCCCTATCACTTACTAATTCAATTGGAAGTCCAAATCTAGTAACAATATTTTCATACAAAAATTTAGCAGTTGTATGAGCATCATTTCTTTTAGTGGCTTTGGCCTCAGCCCATTTTGTCAAATAATCAGTAGCCACTAATATGTATTCTGCATGAGATTGTCTAGCTGGAGGATGTATAGGTCCAATAAAGTCCAATCCCCATTTGCTAAAAGCTCTGGCTGAAATTAATGGGATTAATGGCATGTTATCTCTTTTATTTGGTTGACTCACTCTTTGACAGATGTCACATCTTTTTACATAAGTTCTTGCATCAAGAAATAGAGTTGGCCACCAAAAGCCAGAATACAAAATGAGTTTGGCTGTTCTATCACTAGAAAAGTGTCCTCCTGCCACTCCACTGTGTGCCATTTCCAACATCTCCAAATACTTCTCTTCAGGAACACATATTCTTAAATAACCATCCATTCCTTTTTTGTATAATTGTTCTCCTATGAGTTGATATTCTTCAGAGATTTCTTGTAAATTTCTTGAATCTATACCAGCTATAAGTTGCTTCCCTTTCTCCTTTTTCTTTAATTCTTCAACAATGTTCTCACTCCATTCAGGGTTTTTTTAAAACCAATATAGAGTTATTAAATCTGAATTCTGCAAATCTTGACATTCTTGACATTTAGCAATATATCTTTCCACATCTTGAATTTTATTTGGCCAGTGTACTCCCATCCTACTCAGATTGCTTAAAGTGACTATTTTGGAAGCATGAGTACATGGGTTCCAGCAATGAGCTCTTCTTACATATTCATGTTGCTCCTCTTCTGGGGTACAGTATTCCAGTATACCTGACTGATTGAGGTGATACAAATGCCCAGCTAGCAACATAAAATTCCTGCTTTGTAACACCAAATGTGTGTTATTTGCTAATGACTTACAAGGTCCCATGGTTAACAAAGGAATTAATGATATGGACCATTCAGGCACACTTTCTACTTTGAATAGGTATGTATCTGGCAGGTCATCGTCTAAGGGTGAACTAGGTTCTTTGGACTGAACTCTAGACAAATGATCTGCTCTTAAGTGTGTTTTGCCTTGTCTAACCACCACCTCAAATTCAAATTCCATTAGTAAAAGAAACCATCTAACTATTCTTCCTGTATGACATGGTTTATTTACTAAATAAAGTAGAGCTTGGTGATCCACAAAGAATTTAAACTTGTTGGCCAATAGGTAATGTCTGTATTTTTTAACAGCAAATATCATTCCCAACCCTTCTCTCTCAGTGGTTGTATAGTTCTTTTCTGCAATGTTCAATTGTCTACTAGCATATGCTACTGGGAAATCTAATTTACTTCCTTCTATAGGTTGTGCCAACACACATCCCAAAGCATAATTTGAAGCATCTACATGCACATGAAATATTTTATCCCACTGCGGTGTTTTTAGAATTGGGGCTGTCACCAAACAAGTTTTCAATGTTTCAAAGGCTTGGTCACATTCTTTATTCCACTCAAACTTTGTGATGAGGGCATATAAGGGTTTAGCTATATCTGCAAATTTGTGAACAAATTTCCTATAGTACCCACAATGTCCCATAAAAGTTTGGAGTTGCTTCACATTTGTAGGTCTTGGAAGCTCTATTATAGCTTTTATCTTCTTCTCATCAGTAGAAATTCCATTTTTTGAAACTATGTGACCCAACATTCTTCCTTGTCTTACAAAGAATACACACTTTTTAGGATTTAAGCATACTCTGTATGTCCTGCATTTCCTGAATATTCTTTCTAAATCTTGTAAATGATCCTGTCTTTTTAAAGAGAAAGTGCACAGATCATCTACATAGATTTCCATCACATTTCTTAGGAATTCTTTGAAGATATGACACATCAATCTTTGAAAAGTTGCTGGGGCATTGGTCAATCCAAAGGGCATAACCCTATAAATCCCCCATTCTGTAGAAAAGGCAGTCTTATGTTGGTCCTCCAAGGCTATAATGGATAATTATCCCTTATAGTTGCTGCATTCACTTTTTTCAAGTTAATGCATACCCTAAGTTTTCCATTCTTTTTTGGTACCACAACTATAGGTGATATCCATTCAGTATACTCAATTTCATAAATGAAGTTAGCAGCCACCAACTTGTCAATTTCTTCCTTTATCTTGGCAGAGTATTTATCATTGAATGTATAATGTCTCTGTTTACTAGGTTTTGCATCTAGAGTCATAGGAATTTTGTGCTCGCAGATTTTTGGATCAATTCCTTTTAAATCTTTATAACTGTAAGCAAATACATCCCTATAATTCTTTGCTAGGTTCTTTAGTGCTTCTTCTTCCTCTATGGTCATATCATCAACTATTACAATATGTTTTTCCTCTCCTTCTTCCTGAGTAATCATGATCTTTTTAGTTTGTTCTTCATTATCATAAGCTTCTCCTTTCTTTTTTTCTCTCTTTGGTTTCATTTTTAGAAGTAGTCTATCTTCCACTTCATAGGTTTTAAAATTTGCTGGTACATCAAAGTATTGATCCTTGTTTATTTCCTTCTCTTTCTTCTCAATTTCTTGTTCCTTTTCCATTTCTATGTGTTTATGTTCCTTGTATTTGCCTGAGATTTTATCTTTGATTGCATCTTCAGCTTTTACTATCTCCAAATATTTTGTTTTTCCTTTTTTTAATACCATTTCTGAATCTTGATCCTCCTCTGTTTTTGATACACTTATCATGTTTATACTAATGTGAAAAATATCAAACCCTTCTTCATTTTGAAATTCCACTCCTACATACTCCTCACTGGCTATGTCCATGGTAGCCAAAATTTGGTTCCAGCCGTAGGGCTCAAACTCTTCATCCTTAAATTGTTGTGGCACATAACTTTCATCTTGCACTTTTCTTCCTTCCACACAATCTTCTCTTTTCAGTCTCCTTTTCTTATTGGTGAGGTTTCTTATTATGTTACACTTCCATATTGCTGATTCACTCTCTTCCTGATCCTCCAACTCTGATTCCTCACTTTCTTCTTGATTTTGATGTATTTTGTACCATTCTTGAGGAGATATATCACAGTAGTGCCCATTTCTTAAGTTCACTCTTGTTATTCTTCCTTTGCTTTGGAGATATAAACAATCATTACCCCAATCCTGCACAATTTGCATTTGTCTCATGAAAGGCCTTCCTAGGATGATTTCATATGAAGTGGATTGTGGAAATTCTACTATGGCAAAAGTATGTTCTATTTCTGTTCCACATATGTCCACAATTACTTTTTCCCAAATACCTAGGGGTTTTTCTATATGCCCATCTGCAAGTTGCAATCTCATCTTAGTGGGTAGTAATTCATTGCTTCCCCATTTCTCCCAAGTTTGTTTAGTCATTATGGCCACTCCTGATCCACTATCCAAAATGGCTTTAGCAAAGTTTTTTCCATATTGTACTTTTAGGGTTGAATTTCCTTCTTCCCCTTCACAATACCCTCCTATTTTATCAATAGGAATATACCATAATTCCTCTAATTCTTGTAATGGTGAATGAAGGTTTCCAAGTATTGTTTCCCCTTTGTTCATTTTGTTTTGTAAGTGAGGATTTTGTTTCAACAGTTCTTCCCATGTTGTTTGACATGTAATGCTACATTGTTCATCTATAATCATCTGGAATGTGTTGTGGATTTTCTTTTTTGTTATCATTTTCCCTGGTTTTCGTTTTCTCAAGTTGTTCAACTGTTCTCTGCGAGCTACCTCCTTCCCCCATTCTGAGTTGTACTTCCTGAATGATTTGTTTGCATTTTTGCATCCTTTCATGCTCTAACTCTGGCATGGGATAGGCCACTGCATGATCTGTAGGACTTGGTCCTTCTTGAATCCTTCCTTTATATGCTTTGATTAGGGTGTCTAGACTCTGAGAACTTCCTATTTCAGACTGATTTTGTGTCTTTTGAGGAGGAGTACTTTTTGACTGATCCTGATTTTCTTCTTCCAAATTTTTGCCCATCCTTCTCTTCTTTTCCCATTTCCCTTTTTGTCTATTTCTCACCTTTGAGGCTGAACCTTCATTTTGTTCCTTAATTGTTCCTTGTTGCTTGGCTTGAGCCCTTGTTATAATATTTATTCCAACTTGGTCATTTTCACTCAATTCTTCCTGTTCCATAATGTTAACTGTTTTTAAAGGTATGTTATTAGGTGTGTTCTGTTGTTTTTGGGGATTCTTTGGGCAATCTTTTATCAAATGTTCTCTGCCACAATCCTTACAGTAGGCTCCCTCTATTCTCAATGTAGGAGGTTGCGGACAGTCTCTAATGAAATGCTCTCCCCCACACCTATAACAAGTTATCTTTGGTCCCCCTTTGAATTGAGGTTTTTGGTTGGACATGTAATTGTTGGTAGTATACATGAATGTTGCTGTGTCCATTTCAATTTTCCCATTTCCCAAGTCTAGGGCTTTTAACTCAGGTTCTCTTATTTCATATTCTTCCCAATCTTCTTGATATCCCTCACTCCATTGATATTCTTCCTTATATGGTGATCTTAGTCTTGAATTCCCCTCCTCTATTGGTGTATACTTGATTGGTACCACATTAGTTGGTATAGGAGGTTGTTGTCCAAGCACAGGTCTTGGTTGTTCAGTATAGCCTGATTCCCTTTGAGCCATATAATCTCTTTCCTTAATGGGTTTTTTGTTATAGAAG
This sequence comes from Ceratopteris richardii, assembly GCA_020310875.1. Lineage (NCBI taxonomy): Eukaryota > Viridiplantae > Streptophyta > Polypodiopsida > Polypodiales > Pteridaceae > Ceratopteris > Ceratopteris richardii. The sequence continues at coordinate 119,459,036 of CM035414.1, forward strand.
CATTCCTCCCTGGTATGGTTTGTCCATTTTCTCTCTAGTGTACAGTACTTAAGTGTCTTCCTATCTTGTAAGTGTGGTGGCTTCTGATATGGGCATTGTTGTGCCAGATGATTTTCTCCACAAATGTAACATTTTTTATTTGTGTTTATCCTAGAGTTTATCAGATTAGTTTTAGTGCTTACCTCTAGGGCTTTAGCAATAGCCTGAGCCAACTCTTCTGCTGGAGGAATTTTGTCTTCATATGATCTAGGTTGATCAAATGCTAACAGATCTTGACCTCTGTTGTCCTCCAAATCTATTGCTTCCTTTACACAGGCTGCTAAATCAGGACATCTTCTATAATACACTAGGGTTCTTAGTTGGGCACTTCTCAAACCCTCAATGAATAAGGATACTTGTTTTGCCATGGAAGGTACTTCCTCTCTTGGGCATCTATCAATGTATTGTTTAAATCTTCTGGCTGCTTCTCTAACATTTTCATCCTTTTGTTGCTTGAAACTATGTATCAATGTGGCTGTACTATGTTTTATCCCGGTCTTAGAGAATTCCCCAATGAAGGCTTCTAAGAAAGATTCAATATCCTGGTACATTTCCTTTCTCAAAGGAATGAACCAAGATAAGGCTGGTCCTGTTAGGGTTAGACCAAATGCCTCAAATTGTACTTTGTAATCTTCTACCTCTTCAGCTCTAATCAATTGCCTAAATTCTGCAGCATGAGCATGAGGATCTGAATGACCCTCATATTGGTTCTTCATACATTTGGCAACTTGGTATGGTCTAAGCATTCTACCCTGAGGCTGCCAATGGGATCTTCTTCTGAATGGGAAGTCATTATATCCTTCTGGTTCCTTGTCAAAGGGATTTGGGGAAATCTGTGTCCTCCTCCCATGTTGTTGTTCATTACCGGTATAGTTTTCATTTGGCCTAGGTAAATTTGTCTGCTCCATGTTATGTTCCCAAGGTCCTTTGTCAGTACATTGCCCTAGATCATTTGAATTTTCTGGGTCTTGAGAGAATATGTACACACATCCTTGCCTATCTTCATATCTCCCATTTTTGAATTGAGCTACAGGGGTTATATTCAGGGGAACTTCTAAATTTCTCAATCTAATGAGAAATTTATGCATTCCATCCTGATATACATAGGTTCCAAACCTATTTGTATACATGTACTTGAGAATGTTTCTAAAATCCCCAATTTCCATAGGCTCATTTGTTTCATTTATGTTTTCCATGTTGTTTTCTTGCCCTAAACTTCTTTCTTGCCCTTTGCCTTTTACTGTCTCTGTCTCCTTCCTTATTAGGTCTTGTTTAGAAAGTTTGTTTCCAGATCTAAGTATCATTCAATTAATTTTCACAATCTCAAACTCAAAAGAGTGTTTGTCACAATTTCCTAACTAAGGTATTAATTTTTTCACAATTTTCTGACTATTTTTGTATTTTTCACGATTTTCTGACTATTTTTGTATTTTTGTATTTTCCCCGGCAACGGCGCCAAAAAAAATGTTTGTTATTGACTTTGGAGTTGTCCTCTCCAATCATGAAGTAAAAAAGAATCAACAAATCATCTTTATTTTGTCAATCCTGGGAATATCCATAAGACCACAGCCCCTTCTAGATGATAGATTCATAGAAATAAGAGATTGATGGCTGGAATTCTGAGAAAATGAAAATGAAGAGGAAATATCTAGGGTTTACCTTATCTAGAGCAAATCTTCATCATTTTCTATGATCTTTGTGTCTAATTCATGTTATTTTCTCATCAGAATACAAATATGAAATCAGAATTGGAAAATATCACCTGTATCACAGAGACGAGACAATCGTGATTCTGTACCAGTAGACGATTTTCACATTTCTGCAACATTCTTCAATCCTTCTTCACTCAATACATCAGTAATCATCTCTCCTCATACATCTTACTCAGCATTACACAAATGAAACTCACAAATCTCCATGATAAAGCAAGAAACAAGCTCTCACATCAAAGGAAACACACATAACAGAAGAAAACACGATTTCAGCAGAAACTCTCTCTTCTCTATTGATAGCATGTACAAATGACTAACCAACCTCTCCAAAATAGAGAAAATTGACTTATATACATTTTCAAGTGTCCTCTTTCACACTTGGATTTTGGTCCTTTCCTCTATTATTCTAAAAATATGCTATCTAAGAGTTTCCAAAAATTCTAGAAAAGATACATAAGATTCTATCCTACAAAAGGAAGACTCTTCCTTATTTTTACAACAATTACATAAATATTTCTACAAATTTCTATCATTTTACAATAATTTTCCTTCAAAAAAGGTTTCCAAAAATGCATCTTCCAACAGTAACTTGTGAAGTAGATTTCTCAAGATCTACTGAATCTTTTGGAGTGACTTGACTTGGAGGAGGTGCGCAATCTTTAGGCGACACCTTGTGCAAAGTTTCATAAAAAACTTTACACATTTACTCAGTCAATGAGAAAGATATATGCAGCAGACTTTCTGAGTAATTTCCTTCTTCACAGTTTGTTCAAGAATTTGATATTTGGTCATTGATCTCTTAAATTGGTGAAGGTTTTGACTTACTCTTGATATAGAGGTGTTCTAAGTTCAAGAGTAGGTTGTTCTTTTGGAGATTAACACTCTCCATCAGTGGTATCAGAGCAGGAAGCATCAGAATCAAGGAAAGGGAGACTCTGACTACTGCAGAAATACAAACTTTACATCTTGAAGGACCAAAAGGACAAAGATTGAAGAAAGCTTGAAGGAAGACACATTGAAGTTGTCAAAAGGATCAGAAGAAGTAATATTCGAAGTCAAGGTACATTTACTCCTCATAAAGTTTAAAGATTTGTTAATAGAGGTGAAGGAAGATGGGAGATTCTCTTCAGATAGAGAAATTGGATAGAGAGAACTATCCTGCATGGTCAATGAGGATGGAAGCTCATCTAATGAGCAAAGATTTGATAGCTTACATTACAGGAGAAGAAGAAAAGCCACAATTCAGAGATCTTAGTGTTCCAACTAGGGAAGAATTATCAGATTTGAAGAATTGGACGAAAAGAGATGCTCAAGCTAGGAGCATAATCTATATGGCAGTCAATGACTACTTGCTACCTCACATTAGAGGTCTTGAAAGTGCAAGTGAGATATGGAATGCTTTGGAGGAGCATTTCCAAAACACTACAAAGTCAAGGAAGGCATCCCTATGGGCAGAATTTACCACTTTCAAGAAGAAGGCTTCACAATCAATATCTGATTATGTGACAAAGATGAAGGACATTGCAGATGCATTAGGAGCAGTGGATGAAGACATTGAAGAAGATAAATTGGTAAGGCAAACTCTCACAGGACTAAGAGGTGATGAGAAGTGGAAGCCTTTTATTTTATCTACAGAACTTTCATTGGATCATTTCAATCCTGATTTGAATCAATTGTTAGGACATATGCTAACTTTTGAGAATGATGTCAAAGGAGATGTTGACAAGAGTGCAGGACATGCAATGTACTCTAAAGACAAGAAGAAAACTAACAAAGGAAAGCAACAAGCAAATGAAGAAGAAGGCACAACTAGTCAAGCCAACTTCCTAAGAGGAAGAGGAGGTGGCAAAGGTAGAGGAAGAGGCAGGAGTAACAAAGATGGATCCAAAGCTTGTTGGATTTGTGGTAAGACAAATCATTTAGCCAATGATTGTTGGCATAACACTCAAAGTAATGGAGGATACAATCAGAACTATAATTCAAGAGGAAGAGGTGGCAGAAATCAAAGAGGTAATTTCACAGGTAGAGGTAGTAGGGGTTACTTTGGAAGAAATACAGGTAGAGGTTTCCAAAGTCAACAATATAACAATAGCTACTACAATTATGCTTTAGATCAGAAGGAAGATTCAACATTGATAATGAATGCAACTTGTGAAAGGCAGAATGAAGATCAAAGAGTCTTCTACATTGACTCAGGGTGTAGCAATCACCTGAGTGGTAATATAGCCTTGATGACTGATTTGGAGAATAAGGTATCTAATCATGTTGTTGAAACAGGTGACAACACAAAGCACAATGTGAAGTCAATTGGATCAGTGAAAGCCAAGGATGGTAGCACCTTATTGAGTAAGGTCTTGTATGTTCCTACAATTCCTAAGAATTTGATAAGTGTAGGACAAATTGTGGAAAAAGGTTATGAAGTGAGGTTCACTAATGAAGGAGTGTTTGTGGAAGACCCTAGCAATGGGTATAAACAAATTGTTTCAGGGAAGAAAGAAGGAAGATTGTTCACATTGAAGATTCAAGGTAATGTTGGACATGCCTTGTTCACTTATGGAGGACATAAGATCTCTGAGTTAGATCTTTGGCACAAGAGACTTGGACATTTCAATGAAAGAGGTATTAAAGACATGATTAATAATGGTTCAGTGCTTGGATTGCCTAATGTTGCAGGTCAACATATGACATACAGATGTGAGGCATGTCAATTAGGTAAGGCTCATAAGCAACCCTATTCTAAGCATGGGTTTATGTATTCAGAGAAACTTGAGTTGGTACACACAGATGTGTGGGGACCATCAAAGGACTTCAGTATCAATGGCTCAAGGTATTATGTAATTTATGTTGATGATGCTACCAGATGGATCACTATCTATGTGATCAAAGATAAGTCAGAAGTATTCAATACTTTCAAACATTATCATATGTATGCAGAGAGAATTACAGGACATAAATTGAAAAGACTAAGGTCAGATGGAGGGGGAGAGTATTTCTCTAATGAGTTCAGTGATTACTTGTGGAATACAGGTATAAAAAGAGAGGTTACTTGCAGGTACTCTCCTCAACAAAATGGTGTAGCAGAAAGGAGGAATAGGACTCTTGTTGAGTTTGCAAGATCCATGATGAAGGAGAAAAATTGCCCAAATTATTTGTGGGCTGAGGCTGTAAATACAGCTACTTATTTGGTCAATAGGCTACCTTGTAAAGCCTTGCAGGGTATGACACCATATGAGGCATGGTGGGGTAAGAGACCTACACTAGATCATTGCAAAGTATTTGGATGTTTGGCCTATGCATATGTGCCATCACAATTAAGGCACAAATTGGAACCTAAAGCTGAAAAATATGTGTTTATTGGTTATGATGATAAGCAGATGGGATACAGGTTGTGGAATCCATCCACAAAACATTTTCTTGTATCAAAAGATGTTACATTTGATGAGCAAGGTACTTGGTATGCAGGTACTATCAATATTAATACAGATGATGAAGAAATTGTGAGCCAAAGGAAAGGTAAATCAAAGGTTCAGATATTTGATGAGCAAGAGAATAATGAAGTGCAGGTTGAAGTGGAAGAAACACCAAGATTTGATCCTGAATGTGAAGAACCAGAAACCTCAAGAAGTGGAGAACTTAGGAGGTCTACAAGGAACAAATGGCAACCTACAAGGTATAGCTATGATACTTCATTCTTGACTACTAAGGATTATGCTTACATGATTAAAGCAGATGAAGACCCTTCTACATATGAAGAGGCAAAAGGTAAAGAGATTTGGGAAAAAACTATGCAGGAAGAATATGATGCATTAATGGAGAATCAAACATGGGATTTGGTTCCAAAACCAAATAGTCAGAAGATCATTGGATGTAAGTGGGTCTATAAGACAAAGAGATTTGCAGATGGAAGTGTGTGTAGGTACAAAGCTAGACTTGTTGTAAAAGGGTTTTCTCAGACATATGGTATTGACTATGATGAGACTTATAGTCCAGTGGAGAAGATGACAACCATCAGAACACTCATAGCAATTGCTGCATGCAAAGGTTGGAAATTATGTCAATTAGATGTGAAGAATGATTTTTTGAATGGTTATATTTCAGATGATGTTTGCATGGAGCAACCTCAAGGATTTAGAGATGGAAGATATCCAGATCATGTGTGTAAGCTCAAGAGAGCTTTATATGGCTTGAAGCAGGCCCTAAGGGCATGGAACTATAGACTTGTAAAGTTCTTGAAAGAACTTGGATTTCAAGTATCAAAAGCAGATAGTAGCTTGCTTGTTAAAGCAAGTGATGATGGGTTTATTTACATGTGCATATATGTTGATGATATCATTCTTACAGGTACTGATGAGAAAGGCATTCAAAGCCTAAAGAAGCAAATGGAGAAAGAGTTCAAAATCAGTGACTTGGGAGATTTGTCATACTTCTTGGGCATGGAGATTTCATACACTCAACATGGAGTGTATGTGACTCAAGAGAGGTATTTGAAGAATTTGTTAACCAAGTTTAAAATGAATGATTGCAGAGTAGCACCTACTCCAATGGAGGTGAATCACAAATTAAGCAGATTTGGAGGTGAAGAGTTCAAGGACATGAAGCAATATTAGAGTTTGGTTGGTAGTCTTATCTATGCTACATTAACTAGGCCTGATTTATCATATGCAGTTGGGGTTTTCTCTCAATTCATGCATTGTCCTAGAAAAGAACATTGGATTGCAGGTCAAAGAGTGTTGAGGTACATTAAGGGTACACTCAAAGAAGGTTTGTATTATGGATTTACATCAGATACAAATATCAAAATATATAGTGATGCAGATTGGGCAGGTAATCCAGATGATAGAAGGTCAACCTATGGATACATGTGTTATGTGGGAGATAAGTTAATCTCTTGGTGCTCAAAGAAGCAACATACAGTTGCTTTGTCATCTACAGAAGCAGAGTACAAAGACATGGTTGAAGCTGCAGAAGAAGTGATATGGCTTAAGACTCTCATGAAGAGTTTTGATACTATACAGAGCATACCTATCATTTATGGTGATAACATGAGTTCATTATATCTAGCTGCTAATCCTGTTTTTCATGCCAGGACCAAACACATTGAGATACAGTATCACTTTCTAAGAGAGAAGGTGATGGATAAGGAGATTGAAGTTATACATACTTCAACAAAAGATCAGATAGCTGATATGCTTACAAAAAGTTTAGATGGACCAAAGTTACAGAAGTTCAAAGACATGGCAGGCATAAAGAAGATAAGAGAAACCTCAATTGATGATTGAGGGAGAGCTGTTGGTGCAGACCAATCACCAATTGAAGTTTGGAAGACAAAAATATGGAGATAAGATCAAGTCTTGAAGCAAAGAAGGTGGTTACATTCACAGGATGAAGGATATGTACACATATGTACATTAGTGAAGACATAGATCACTTAGACTGTTGAATAGTCATAAACTTGTACATATTTGCCTATAAATACTTTGGAAAAATGTCGGGGCAATAGAGGAGAAAATGAGAGTGTATGAGAATAGTGTATTGAGGAGTTGTAAGAGTCATTAGACCTCCTAGAAGTGAGTTGAACTCTCTCTCATCACTCAGTTGTAAATTTCTGAGAAATAGAAGAAAAGTTGCGCCTGATGTTTCTGTGTTTTCTCCTCGTGTAGTAGATCTTTTGTGATTTCCTTTTGGAGATGTCCAAGTCCATAGTTAATCAATCTATGGCTAGAATTTGAGAATATAATTGTAAGCAGGCTAAGAGAATTGTGTGTAGGAACATTCATATGTAAAGAATGTTCACAGTCTCTTGAAACAGGCGCAAATTTTGAGTTCAATGAAATGAGTAGTGCTCAGTGCACAGTGTAAAGTTTTACACATATGATAGCTCAAAATCTAAGTTGAGAGATAAGCTATCTACAGCCAAAAGGATTTGATAAAACGGGTTCGACATTGTGAGAACTAAAGCTAAGAAGTTAGGGGTGTCCAAATCGACTTCTCAGAAATGCAGATTTAGACGTAGGTAACTTGTGAAGTAGATTTCTCAAGATCTACTGAATCTTTTGGAGTGATTTGACTTGGAGGAGGTGGGCAATCTTTAGGCGACACCTTGTGCAAAGTTTCATAAAAAACTTTACACATTTACTCAGTCAATGAGAAAGATATATGCAGCAGACTTTCTGAGGAATTTCCTTCTTCACAGTTTGTTCAAGAATTTGATATTTGGTCATTGATCTCTTAAATTGGTGAAGGTTTTGACTTACTCTTGATATAGAGGTGTTCTAAGTTCAAGAGTAGGTTGTTCTTTTGGAGATTAACACTCTCCATCAAATACTAGTGAGGAATGAAGAATCACTAAGCCCTAGAAATATGGAAGTGATAAAGAACACTAAAGTACAATGCCATCTCACTTTAGAGGAGTTGTTAAAGCTTAAACCAGAGTTGTGGAAGCATGTAGCAAATCAATTCCCTGAGCTTGCTATTGCCCCCTCTTAGATAGGATCACACAAGAAGGTACCAGAGATACTTTTGAAAAGAATTGGAGACGTAAGCGAGGGAGAGGAAGGTAACACTTATCTTCCAATAACCCACCAAGGCTACACCACCAAAACCATCTTAGATTCAGGAGGTGGAGTAGCCATCGCTACCACTGCTTTATGGAAACGTTGGGGTAAGCCAACACTAAGACCTACAAAGATGAAGATACAAATGGCTGACGGACATATAGAAAAGCCATTGGGCTTAGTAGAAGGCATATCTCTCACCACTTGTGGTGTGGAGTTTGAACATACTTTCACCATTTGTGATTTTGGGAAAAATCATGCTTACGAGATGATTTTAGGACGACCATTCATGCGTGAGTTGCAGATCGTACAAGATTGGGGAACTAATTCTTTGTACTTGCAACATTTAGGAGGGACTACTAAAGTCAATCTTAAAGACTACTCCCATCGAGATTTACCCCCAACACAATGGAATACCATCCATAAGACACAGGAAGAAACAGAGTCCGAACACTCATTGGAATCATACCCCTCATGGTTGCACGAGGACACTCATCTATGGATGTGTAAAGTAGCAAACAAGAGGAAGAACTATTAGAATCTAGGACTTTAGGGTCAGAACGACATCCATGAACTCTTCAAGACCCAGCTTATGCACCTATAGTATTTCCAGACGAGGAATTCGAGCCTCACAGCTGGGTAGAAATCTTAGCTATGATGGACATAGCAGTGACTGAAGAACAATGGACCCCTCATTGTGATGAAGACTGATATGACATTTCCATGTTTTTAATTGAACCTATCGAGGAAGACTTTATTCTAGAAGAATGCATGGAAATGTTCCAAGAAAAAGACGAGAGTAGTGACGGGGATCTAGAATCCATCATCATGGAACCCTTCTGTTCTATAGAAGAGGAACATCAAAATCGAATGGAACAACTTGAGCCATCCATGAAAGATATAGAGAGTAAGCAAAAGAACAGAAAGAAATCACCTAAGATAGAAGAAGAAGAAGAGCCACTCATGGAAGTACCCGAGAACTTCAAGAAGTATGAAATAGAAGATAGAAGAATCATGGTACAAATGCCTAAAAGGAAAGCCGATGTTGGAAAAGTATATGATAATCGAGAGAAAACCAAAAAAATCATAGTTACCATAGAAGGAGAAGAAGAAAAATGTACATACATAGGGCATGATTTGACAAATGAAGAAGTAGAAGAGTTAGGTGCCCTATTTCAACAATATCGAGATGTATTTGCTTGGAGTTACAAAGATTTGAAAGGATTAGGCCCAACTGTATGCTCCCATAGAATTCCTATGACTCCAGATGCCAAACCTACGAAACAGAAACCATACACATACAATGACAACTACGCTGCTAAGATTAAAGAAGAAATAAATCGTTTGATAGAAGCAAGATTCATTTACGAAATTGAGCATACAGAATGGGTCTCCCCCATTATGGTTGTGCCCAAGAAGAATGGAAAATTCTGTGTGTATATTAACCTTAAAAAAGTTAATGCAGCCACAATCAGAGACAGTTATCCTCTTCCTATCATGGAACATTTATTGGAAATAGTTGCGGGCAAGGAAGTTTACAGCTTTCTTGATGGTTTCTAAGGCTATAATCAAGTAGCGATTGCTCCAAAAGATCAACATAAGATGGGTTTTGCCACAGAATGGGGCATATTTGCATTTTGTGTAATGCCATTGGGCTGACAAATGCACCCGCCACTTTCCAACGACTTATGTGTCATGTTTTTGAGGAATTCTTATGAAAGAATTTGGAAGTTTATGTGGATGATATATGTAGTCATTTGAATATGAGGCAGACACATATCCGAGAACTAGGGCAAGTGTTTGACAAATGTTGGGAAGATCAAGTTTGTCTGAACCCAGAGAAGTGCGTTTTCATGGTTAGACAAGGCAAAATTATAGGACATATTGTGTCAAAGAATGGAATTTTGACAGATGAAGAAAAGGTGAAAGTAATTGCAGATCTACCTAGGCCAAATAATTTAAAAGAGGTACAAGCCTTTATGGTTCATTGTGGTTATTACAGATGATTCATACACATGTATGCAATCATAGCCAAGCCCCTCTACTCTCTTTTAACAAAGTTTGAATGGACAGATGAATGTGAAAATTCATTCAATGAACTTAAACAACGCTTGTGCTTAGCACCAATATTGATAACCCCAAATTGGAGTAAGCCATTCCATGTACATGTGGATGCATCAAACTATGCCATAGGATGTGTGTTGGCACAACCTACAAATGAAGATAATGTAGATCTCCCCATAGCTTACATGAGTAGATAGTTGAATGAAGTAGAAAGAAATTACACCACTACCGAACAAGAAGGATTAGGAATGATCTATGCAATAAAGAAATTCAGGCATTACTTGTTGGCAAATAAGTTCAAGTTCTTCACGGATCATCAAGCATTATTGTACTTAGTCAATAAGCCTTGTAATAGTGGATGATTGATACGATGGTTTCTATTGCTCATGGAGTATGACTTTGAAGTTGTATTCAGGAAGGGAAAGACACACCTTAGAGCTGACCACCTCGCAAGATTAACTTCGGGAGAAGCTCCTCAAGGAATAGCAGATGAATTACGCGACACATATTTGTTTAACCTTGAGATAGTACCAGAATGGGCTAAGCCTATTTTCCCTATTCTCACATATGGACCCAAGAATCCTAGGATAAGGATCAGAGAAGGACAGATCACCAAGTCACAAAGATACCAAATAATAGCAGGAAGTATATATAAACAGGATAATCAAAAGATTCTTGCTTGTTGTGTAAATGAATCAGAACATGCGAACTGGTTGCAATTAGCACATGTAGGTGCATTAAAGCAACATCATTCAAAAAATTGTACATTGCAGACTCTGTATAGACTAATAGTATATTGGCCTTCTGTTCTGGAAGGACTCCATAGCCTTCACAACAATCAACTAGGAAACTAAGTAACTAAACCACTCTAAGAAGAGAGATGTGTTTCCACCCAACCAACCCCTCCAATATATAGCTCCAAGTCCAAGGGGGTGAGTCCCTCTCAAGGGGACATGTGTACCTTCCATCACATGGGTCCCTAAGGTGTTCACATGGTTTCCAAGCTTAGAAAATCACATGAAATCACATGGCTTCTAAAAGAAGACTCTCGAATCTTTCACGTACAAACCAAGTGGCTAGGAGAAGCTTCCAATCAAGCCTAAGGTACTCAAACTTAGAGAATTAACCGTAAGGTTCAAGACGCATCTAAAAGGGTTAAATAAACCATAAATCCAAAGGGTTTCACACCTAGAAACCCAAGGATTCTACCCCTTAGACCCATATAATTATACAACATTCTCCCCCCCTTAAAAGCATTTCTGTCCTCGAAAATGAGTGGAGATATATACCTTGGGGTATTCCCCCGTGCTCCATGATCAATCTCAAAGATCATGGCCTTCATCTCTCTAATTTGCCTCTTAATTCAAAAGGGTGATTTCTATCTCGAATGAATTTTTAAAGAGGAGAATCCCTGTGTGGTCTGCCCCAATCATTCAAAGTTCCATCTAGTTTTGCATACAAAAAAGAATTGAGTTGAATGCAAAATAGGGAAAGAATGAAAAGGGTGGAAAGAATATCCTTGACTATTTCCATGTTTAAGCCATGTGCCATCTGGCTCTCCATAGCTCAAACATGTGAATTAGGTGGATACAAAGTGACTTCAGTTAAATTACTACCTTGCTCCATTGCTTTGCACCACTTGTGCATGGACCTAGCAAAATAGATGAATGCTACTTAAGGTTTCCTTATCAGATTCATCTCTCAAGTTAGAATCCAACTTGTTCTAAAAGGAAGATGATTCTTACATAATCCGTGCCCAAATCACTCTCTTTTAGTGAAATGGGTGGATTTTCTTGTTTGCAATTTGCCTCCAATAAATCTAAATAGAGGGGAATTTCATTATATAATCCCTACCTAACCAATAGAATGGTAAAGGTGGATTATCTAGTTTTTACAAGGATATAACATCCTCTTTATCTTCAGAGAAAATTTGAATAGCTTACCAAAAGTGGATGCAATGTTCTTTGAAAACCTTATGTAGTTTTGAGAATCCATGTTAAGGGACTAGAATCCATAGGGATTAATCTAACTATTGTAGAATCCAATTGATTGAAACCTATTTTACTTGTTCTTCCAAAAAAGATTAAGATCTTTATAACTATGTCCCAAGATGGGAACTCATAGTGTAAAAGATCGTGTTATCTTTAAGGTCATGAGTAGAAATAGATTATTCCAATCATTTCTTCACTGCTTAATCCTTACGGGTCTTTAGTTGAATCTCAAACCTTAAAGGTCTTCTTGATCCTTCCAGAGTTCTCTCCCTTATATTCTAGATCTATTAAAGATGTCCTATGTTGACATCATAATTAGATCTTTTCTATTCTTCAGTTAACTAGAATTATTAAGTATCAAAAAGATGATCTTTCTGAGCTTTCTTTCAAGCTTGATGTAAGATAATTTTTATGATCCTTGAATTTCAAGTCATTCTTTGGGATGAAGCTTTTAGAGCTTCATTCTTTGGAGTTTACTTTCAAACTCAAAAAAGTTGATCCTCTCCTTATTTCTAATTCTTTATGAAAGATAGATCCTTTCATATTTTGTTGGAAGAATTATTCTTCCCTTTGAGAGGATAACTGAAGAAGATACTCATTCCTAGACATTATCTTCTTGATGTATTCCATTGGATCATGAGTCCGTTTCTTGTGGTCATGAAGAAAAAGTACTCAATGGGAATCATTACCCACCGTCCCATACCGGTGGGTTCTTCATCCAATCCACATAACTATGTCTCTATATCTTTTCACCTTCTCTGTCCTTTTAAATGCCCTTCATACTATGGTACCAAATTATAAGAGCAAGGACTAAGGTGCTTAGATACACCACTACTAATCTTAGTTAAATATTTGGTTAACCATTTAATGTGGTGTGACTCATCTTATCAAACTTAAAGTTTGACTTGATCTTTGCCCTACTTGGGTCTTTTGGCTTTCTTCTCTTCTTTAGCCAAAATAAGAGATACGACTAGGTCTTTCTCAAATAGATCCCTTCATGTTCAATGCTTTACCCATGGGTTTTACTTGGGGATCTAGTTATTATGCTTCATACAAGAAGCCATTTTCCTTAGGTCTATATTATTGGAATCTATAACGTATGTTATGTTATCCCCATCAAGCATCAAGATAGATTATGCTTTATAGCTCATCCAACTTCTTTTCCTAACCCACTTAGGATGCATATGCATTGTGTGTATGCATATGCATATGTGTATGCATATGCATTTGTGTGTATGCATATGCATTTGTGTGTATGCATATGCATTTGTGTGTATGCATATGCATTTGTGTGTATGCATATGCATGTGTGCATGCATATGCATGTGTGCATGCATATGCATGTGTGCATGCATATGCATGTGTGCAGGTGTGTATATGCATTTGTGTGTATGCATATGCATGTTTGTATGCATATGCATGTGTGTATGCATATGCATGTGTGTATGCATATGCATGTGTGTATGCATATGCATGTGTGTATGCATATGCATTGTGTGTATGCATATGCATTGTGTGTAAGCATATGCATTGTGTGTATGCATATGCATTTGTGTATGCATATGCATATGTGTATGCATATGCATTTGTGTGTATGCATATGCATGTGTTCATGTGTGTATATGCATGTTTGTATGCATATGCATTGTGTGTATGCATATGCATTTGTGTATGCATATGCATTTGTGTATGCATATGCATTTGTGTATGCATATGCATATGTGAATGCATATGCATTTGTGTGTATGCATATGCATTTGTGTGTATGCATATGCATTTGTGTATGCATATGCATGTGTGTATGCATATGCATGTGTGTATGCATATGCATGTGTGCATGTGTGCATGTGTGCATGTGTGTATGTGTGTATGCATATGCATGTGTGCATGTGTGTATGTGTGTATGCATATGCATATGCATGTGTATGCATATGCATGTATATGCATATGCATGTGTATGCATGTGTATATGCATATGCATATGCATGTGTATGTGTGTATGTGTGTATGTGTGCATGTTTGTATGTGTGTATGCATATGCATGTTTGTATGCATATGCATGTTTGTATGCATATGCATGTTTGTATGCATATGCATGTGTGTATGCATATGCATGTGTATGTGTGTATGTGTGCATGTGTGTATGCATATGCATGTGTGTATGCATATGCATGTTTGTATGCATATGCATGTGTGTATGCATATGCATGTGCATGTGTATGCATATGCATGTGTGTATGCAAATGCATATGCATATGAATTTTTGTGTGCATATGCATTTGTGTGTATGCATATGCATGTGTGTATGAATATGCATTGTGTGTATGCAGATGCATTTGTGTATGCAGATGCATTTGTGTATGCATATGCATTTGTGTATGCATATGCATATGCATGTCTAGGCATATGCATATGTGTATGCATATGCATGTTTGTATGCATATGAATGTGTGTATGCATATGCATTGTGTATGTGTGTATGCATATGCATTGTGTATGTGTGTATGCATATGCATTTGTGTATGCATATGCATTTGTGTATGCATATGCATTGTGTGTATGCATATGCATGTGTGTATGCATATGCATGTGTGTATGGATATGCATGTGTGTGTTTATATATATGTGAGTGTGTATGTATATGTATCTCTCTCTCTCTATGTCAATCAAAAACAAAACAATCACTTACATCGATGTAATTGTTTGAATCGTGGTCGTCAAAGTCCACTTGAAGTTGTCTTTTGTCAAATTTCCAAAGACTTGATCCAAAATCTCTTGCAAAATTAAAGAGAGAAGATATTAGAAAAGCAAAAACATAAAGAAAGAAAAAAGAGTGCTACAGTATGTGTGATATACTTACCAAAACTTCAGATCTGGAAAGATTGTGTGTATGCATATGCATTGTGTGTGTGTATGCATATGCATTGTGTGTATGCATATGCATGTGTGTATGGATATGCATGTGTGTGTTTATACATATGTGAGTGTGTATGTATGTGTATCTCTCTCTATGTCAATCGAAAACAAAACAATCACTTACATCGATGTAATTGTTTGAATCGCGGTCGTCAAAGTCCACTTGAAGTTGTCTTTTGTCGAATTTCCAAAGACTTGATCCAAAATCTCTTGCAAAATTAAAGAGAGAAGATATTAGAAAAGCAAAAACATAAAGAAAGAAAAAAGAGTGCTATAGTATGTGCGATATACTTACCAAAATTTCAGATCAGGAAAGATAGAGGTGTGCTTAGATCTAGAGAGAGAGAGGGAGGGAGAGAGAGAGAGAGGGAGGGAGAGAGAGAGGGAAGGAGAGAGAGGGAGAGGGAAGGAGAGAGAGAGAGAGAGAAGAGAGAGAGAGAAGAGAGAGAGAGAGAGAGAGAGAGAGAGAGAGAAAGAGAGAAAGAGAGAAACAGTGACAAACAGAGATATGTTGCTTGCATGCGCAAAGTCGACAGTCGAAGATCTAAGTTCAAAACGCTCGAAATGTCGAATGTTTGCTCCCGGGCCCGGTTAAAATGTGTGCCTGTGTGTATGCGTGTATGTGTGTATGTGTGCATGTGTGCATGTGTGTATGCATATGAATGTGTGTATGTGTGTATGTGCATATGAATGTGTGTATTTGTGTATGTGTGTATGCACATGCATATGAATGTGTGTATGTGTGTATGTGTGTATGTGTGTATGTGTGTATGTGTGTATGTGTGCATGTGTGCATGTATGTATGTGTATGCATAATGCATATGTGTGCATGTGTGCATGTGTGAATGTGTGCATGTGTGCATGTGTGTATGTGTGTATGCATATGCGTGTGTATGCATATGCATGTGTGTATGCATATGCATGTTTATATGCATATGCATGTGTGTATGCATATGCATGTGCATGTTTATGCATATGCATATGTATGCATATGCATATGCATTTGTGTGTATGCATATGCATGTTTGTATGCATATGCATGTGTGTATGCATATGCATTTGTGTATGCATATGCATTTGTGTGTATGCATATGCATTTGTGTATGCATATGCATTTGTGTATGCATATGCATGTTTGTATGCATATGCATGTGTGTATGCATATGCATATGCATGTGTGTATGCATATGCATATGCATGTGTGTATGCATATGCATATGCATGTGTGTATGCATATGCATGTGTATGTGTATGCATATGATTGTGTGTATGCATATGCATATGCATGTGTATGCATATGCATGTGTATGCATATGCATGTGTATGCATTATATGCATGTGTGTATGCATATGCATATGCATGTGTGTATGCATATGCATATGCATGTGTGTATGCATATGCATATGCATGTGTGTATGCATATGCATGTTTGTATGCATATGAATGTGTGTATGCATATGCATTGTGTATGTGTGTATGCATATGCATGTGTGTATGTGTGTATGGATATGCATGTGTGTTTTTATACATATGTGAGTGTGTATGTATATGTATCTCTCTCTCTCTCTCTCTCTATATATATATATATATATATATATATATATATATATATATATATATATATATATATATATATATATATATATATATATATATATATATATATATATATATATCTCGAACACAAAACAATCACTTACATCGATGTAATTGTTTGAATCGTGGTCGTCAAAGTCCACTTGAAGTTTTCTTTCGTCAAATTTCCAAAGAATTGATCCGAAATCTCTTGCAAAATTAAAGAGAGAAGATATTAGAAAAGCAAAAACATAAAGAAAGAAAAAAGAGTGCTACAGTATGTGCGATATACTTACCAAAACTTCAGATCTAGAAAGATAGAGGTGTGCTTAGATCTAGAGAGAGAGAGGGAGGGGTAGAGAGAGAGAGAGGGAGGGGGAGAGAGAGAGAGAAGGAGAGAGAGAGAGAGAGTGAAGAGAGAGCGAGAGAGAAAGAGAGAAATAGTGACAAACAAAGATATGTTGCTCACACGCGCAAAGTCGACAGTCGAAGATCTAAGTCCAAAACGTCTGAAATGTCGAATGTTTGCTCCCGGGTCCGGTTAAAAACGGAGCATCAATATGAGCGTCGATATAAGCATCAGTACTTTCCAGTAACTTACCGACGCTTATACCGATGCTCATACCGACACAATTGTTCTGAGACTAAGCGGCTTTCCCAAATCTTCCGAGGGTCTTACCGATGCCGACGCGGACCGTCGGTATGCCAAACGTCGGTATGCCAAACGTCGGTATACCCTTGGTATGTTGTAGTGTCTCCGTCTTCATTGTCAGTTTTCGTCCTCTCTTCTTTGGAGTTGGAGACTGCTTGCTCTTGTGGTTGATCTCGGGATGTGGTAGGGTAACTAGGGCGTTCATATTCTTGTGAGAAAAGTTATCCTTCTGAGAATTGGAATTCACTCAAAAAAGCATCATGCATTTCAAAGCCAAAAGTGGTGTTAATTGGTTCTGCCTCCAAATTAGGTATATGGAAAGTGAATGCTTCTGGACCAATGGTGGTGGGAATTTCCGCTCCTGTAGTGGTGGGTTCCTGAACTATGGTTGCTTGAGAAGTAACAGCGCTAATAGTGGCTTCTTTGATAACCGATCATGAAAGGCGTATACAGATGGGTTGTACAGGTGCAGGGGGTTCTGTAGGAGATTGTTTTGGACACCGTTGAGGTGATGAGGACTCTGGAACTTGCAAACATGGGACAGATCTGTGCATGTGTTTGCCTGCTTGTCCCTTGCTAGCTTTTCGGGCCTTCTTGGTGGTTCCTTTGAATGCCTTCAATTCTTCACTAGTCATTGCACGTTCTATAGGTAAATGATATGCCAAACACATGTAAACAATTCAAGTAAGAGCGCAACAACCATGGATGACTTTTTTTCCTTCCCATCTCTGTTGAGCCAAATACAATTGATCAATGATCCAACTTGCAAGATCTATGGTTTGGGGCCCAATACAAGCTAAGTATAATCCGAACCAAATATGCTTGTGAGGAATAGTGAAACGATCCTGAGCCAGGAATGCAAAATGTTGCATACATATGTGTAATGGCTTAGAGATTTCAGGTGTAATGGCCGAAATGTCTTCCCATTTCACAACATCACCACGCTTCATGGGCTTTGGAATCAGCCTTTCGCGCTGTGTCGGTGTGTGAGTTCCGTGGATCTTAATTTTTATCCTAATCAGATCTTTTGAAAGATAGAACTTTTTGTATGATGGGTCATTTACCAAAGATGGAAGAATGAAAGTTCCTGGAAAGTCCTTATTCTTGGAGGCTATAAGTGTGGTCTCTAGGTAGTAGCATCTATAAAAATCAAGTTTGGGCAGTGGATCACTAAAATATTCCATAAAACCTGCTCTAGCCCAAATGTGCTTTAACTCTTCTGTATTCTGGAGCCCTTGAAATTCTCTCGAGAAAAATTGATACTTGCCCCACTTAATATTGTCAAAAGTTAGCGTGGCATCAAAAATAAAGTCTACATCCACTAAAGGTCCTGCTAAACCTTAGAACCAATGATAATTACGGTGAACTTTTTCGGTGTATCCCCTAGGAGGATCAGCAATCGGCATTGGTCTTGGGAATCCTTGAAATTCTGGTGGTTGTGACGTAGGATGTGGCTTAGCCAACAAGTTTCCAACATTGACCACTGGTGCACTGGGGCCAGCTTCAGATGGTCCTTTTGTCTGCATGATGAGTGATGTGAATGTGGAGAAGATCTACTACAAAAGATTAGCACATTAGTATGGAAATTAATCATGATCCCATTAAAGTGATACCACAATCCCTTTCCATAACCGATGGAGGTGCTATATGGAATGATTTTTTGCAAAACTAGTGCAGATCTCTGAACACCTACATGCTTTTGATAGTGCATACATTGCTTGAGATGAAATGTTATTACCAGTGACTATCGAAAGGGAGTTGGTTACTTAGGATGGGGTTAATGTTATACAATTTGTCATGCAAAGGCATTTCAGTATCCATCTCCTAAAGGTTGTTGAGTGGGTGATATACTTCTGCTGAGGGACAAAAGGTGATATTGGATGTTGGGGAGTTGAGGGGTGAAGAGATTTCTGAGGGGTATATGTTACATGGCTTGAGCGTTGGGCTATAATATACTATTTAGGCACCCAAATCTGTGTGGGTATGGGTCAGTTGGTTAAGTACTTCTTGGCAATCCAAATCTGTCGAATGTTCGTACTTGTAGAAGAAGATCGAGGAGATACTGGATATGGCCTCTAATTCTGTTGAAACTCCATCTTATCATTGTTTTCCTTGTTGACAATTGTCGGTGCTTTTTGCCCTTTTGGCAACCATACTTGTTTCATGCCGCTTGCTTTGTGATGTTGATACAACTGCCTTCTTTGTGTTGCCTGGTATGGTCCTCAGTTTGGGTTCTCCTTCGTGGTTGAGGGTGAAAGGTCTGGTTGACACTCTTCTTTGGAAAACAAGGGAGGCCCAACACTTGCAAAATTGCTAGTGGAAATTTATCCACTTACCTTTGTAAAAGTCATTTCTTTTGACTAGAGAATATTTGTAATCACCTACCCAAAATTCATGGACTTGTTAGTTAGCAAAGTAACTACCAAATTGAAAGAATATCTCCTAGGATGAAGGATCACTTTTAGAGAGAGCCAAAACTTGAATTCAAATTCAAATATGATTGTAACACTTATATAAGATGACTTGAAAAAGTCATGGTTAGAAGTCCTTCTCCCCGAGTTTGTTCATTGCCATACTGTATGTGTGTAAGGCCTACATTGTAGCCTACACTATCCACCATCATAAGACTATGATTATCAAGCCTATGACATTGTACAACATTGTTCATTAATACATACATCTGCATTGTTTATCTATGACATCTCTGTTATAATCATTCTTCACTATCAACTTGTACTGCTCATATCTCAATCAATTCTTCACCAAATTCAAAGATATATAGCTTGTTGGAATCAACTCAACGTTATCCACATTCTGACAAATTGTGAATCGAAGCCCTCACTGTTCAAACTCTATAGAGGTCCTAAAAAATCAAGGGTAATGATTAATTTGCTAAATTGATTTCTCTATGTATAGTGGATCATTTCAAGTGATTCCACTTGGAATAATTAGCTTACTAAGATAATTAGATACATCTAAAAGGAATTTTTTGAATTCCTACTATAATGGTTGTACTGAGCATTACAAGCAGTAGGTGTATGATCCAAAATAGAAGGTTTTCTTAGATTCTTCTATTTTGAAGTAGTCTATTTTGATTCAATCTTTTCTTACATCGTTTCCAAAGTACAAAGGCACTTGTATGGTGTCTTTAGAAAGCTAAGAGGGCCCGCATATCAACTCTGAAGTCACATAGGTCTAGTACTGTGCAGGATTTGGCAGTACCTACTCATCACTTGGAGTGTCCATCCATCTTTCCTAACAGTGATATTAGAGCAAAGCTATGGTAAAATGGGAGATGATTTTCCTTCTTTCATTGATAAATTGGACAGGAACAACTATCAGGCATGGTCTCTAAGGATGAAGACATACTTATAAGGAAGGAGCCTCGATGGATACATCTCAGGAGATGAGGAGATGCCCATATTCAGAAGCAAAGGACAACCTACAAGGGAAGAACATGAAAGACTCAACACATGGTGTGCCAAGGATGCATTAGCAAGGTCTTAATTACTTAACTCAAACTCTGTTTTTTATCTTCCTTATATTAGGAACTGTAAGACATCCCAAGAGACTTAGGAAACATTGTCTTCTTACTTCTCTTCCAACACAAGGGCCAGGAAGAATCAATTGTGGATTGAATTCACAACTCAAAGAAAGCAACCTAAGCAAGCTATCTCAGAGTATGTGACCAAAGTTAAAGATGTAGCAGATCAGTTGGCAAGCATAGGAGAAAAAAATGGAGAATAGCAAATTGTAAGGCAAGTGATCAATGGGATTAAAGCTGATGACAAATGGGAGAGCTTCACAACTGCAATGGACTTGTACATGGACATGCAGATTCTAGACCTTACCACACTCATTGGGCAACTATTCACCCATGAAGCCAAGATCAACAAGAATGGAGATTCATCAAGAGGTAATAGTGCTTCTACCCTATACACTGATAAGAATAAGTCTAAAGAGAAAGGCAAGAAGGTAGAAGATGAAGGAACTACCTCCCAAGCCAACTATGCAAGGAGAGGTAGATCATCAAGAGGAAGGGGTAGAGGAGGTAAGCAAGGTAGGTTGAGACCTTATAACTCCTCACCATGCAATATTTGTGGTTTATCAAATCATTCTACAGATGAGTGTTTCAGGAACTTCAAGAGTCAGATAGGTAGAGGTTATCAAAGAGGTGGATATAAACAATCAAGAGGAAGATTTAATCACCACCAAGGATACAACAACAACTACAACTACAACTACAATAGCAACTACCAAGGAGGATACAAATCCAGAAAATATTACAACAACTACACAGAGGAGCAAGAAGATTCTCTTCTGATTATGAACATGACTTCAAAACCAGGTATAGATGATGACCATCTCTTCTACATTGACGTAGGATGCTCAAACCATGGGGCAACCAATGTAGCTCTTCTCTCTGACCTTGAGGAACCAAAGGGTAAGCATCAGGTACAAACAGGTGATGACACCAAGCACTCAGTAACGAAAGTTGGAAATGTTAAGACCTCTGATGGGAACAAAAATCTGTTGAGTAGGGTTCTATATGTACCAACTATTACTAAGAATTTGATGAGTCTTGGACAGATTGTGGAAAAAGGTTTGTAGTTTAGATTCAACCAATATGGAGCATTTGTGGAGCATCCTAAGCATGGTTCAACAAAATTTCTAAAGGAGAAAAGGCAGGTAGACTAGTCACTTTTGAACTTGAAGATACAAGGAACATTGCACTTTATAGTTATAAAGATCAAACTTTATCAGAGCTTGAAATTTGGCATAAAAGGTTAGGGCATGTAGGTGAGAGAACCTTGAAACAAATATGCAGAGATC
Organism: Ceratopteris richardii; assembly: GCA_020310875.1. NCBI lineage: Eukaryota > Viridiplantae > Streptophyta > Polypodiopsida > Polypodiales > Pteridaceae > Ceratopteris > Ceratopteris richardii. Next base: position 119,481,373 of record CM035414.1, read on the forward strand.
AATGCGTGTTTGGGATACCTAATGTATCCAAGCAACATATGATTTATAAATGTGGTGCTTGTCAGTTTGGAAAGTCTCAGAGGTTACCCTTCTCAAGGAAAGACTACATGCATGAGAACTACCTAGAACTTGTTCATACAGATGTATGGGCAAGTGTTGAAAAAGTGGCTCAAAAAGCACCAAGTTGATGCTTGGCATCACCTTTTGGTTGCAAGTCGATGCTAGGCATCGAATTTGCATTTTTAGATAATCAATTTTACTAAAACAAGTAATATCTCCAATTTTGGTACTTTGCCATAGTCACCTTGTGAAGGCCATAACTTGCGTTGTAGTGACCCATTTCTTGCAAATAATAGCTTATTGGAAAGCTCTACTCTTCTACTTGCATCTGTGAAAATAATCTTTGTGATAAGAGAAATAAGAAAAATACTGAAGGTATGTCATTTCAATGACAAGAAATTTCTGAAGAAGTAAAGTTTTTGGCTTTGGCTATCATTTCTCAAAGTTTGGAGTAGCAATGAGTTAATGGTTACCATAGAGGTTGTCTAGTGTCACATTAATTCATTTCTTTTGATGTTTTGCACATCAAAAAGTGGTATCAGAGTAGAAAGGTTCTCGAGAGCACAAGGTGTCAAAGGTACAAGAAAGCTGGATCAAGGTATTATGTATCTTATATTGATGACTATAGCAGGTGGACTGTATTGTACTTTATGAAGCACATAGATGAAGTATTCAATTGTTTTAAAAAGTATCTTGCACTTGTTGAGAATCAAACACGGAGAAATCTAAAAAGGCTAAGGTCAGATGGAGGAGGTGAGTACTTCTCAAATGATTTTGATGCATTCTTGCAGGATATAGGAATCAAGAGAGAAATTACCACAAGGTATACTCCTGAGCAGAATGGGATAGCAGAAAGAAGAAATGGATTGATTGTTGAAACAACTACATCAATGTTAAATGAAAAGAAATTACCTAACTATTTGTGGGTAGAGAGTGTATCTACTTCCACTTATCTTGTAAACAGGTTGCCATCCAAATCTCTTGATGGGATGACCCCTTATGAAGCATGGCATGGTAAAAGACCTTCACTTGATCATTGCAGAATCTTTGGATGTATAGCATATGTGCATATACCTTCTGAGATAAGAGGTAAGCTAGACCCTAAGGAAGAGAAGTGTATCTTCATAGGGTATGATCTAAATCAAAAAGGATACAGGTTCTACAACCCCTCAAACAAAGGATTCATAGTTAGTAGAGATGTTGTCTTTGATGAAAATGACTCTTGGTTTGATAGTGAATGCAAGAAGGTAAAACTACCTTATGACTTGGAAGAGGAATTTCCAAGCCTTACCAAAGAAGAGCCTACTCAGAATGAAGACACCAATTCAGATGATGAAGACATCATCAACCTTGAAGAGTTCAAGGCATGGAAGTCCAAAGGCAAACTCAAGATGAAGAAGTTGGAGGATATACTTGAATCATCCAACCACGCAATCAGAAGATCACAAAGGGAGAGCAAGAAGCCAATTAGATATGGGTATGACACTTCCCTAGTTACTAAGCACTATGTCTATCTTCCTAAGGATTTATCAATTGAAGAACTAGCAACATATGAAGAGGCAAAGACCAAGACAAAATGGAAAGAAGCTATGGATGAGGAGATTGAAGCACTCTGTCACTCTAGCACAATGGCAAGTACCAACGTGAGGAGCTTCACCTCATAAATGTCAATCCGTGGAGACGTGAGGACCGGTATGAAGACCAAGAGCAAGTGAAGTGCACAAGTGCGTGAGTAAAAGTATACAAACATGCACACACATACACACACGTGCACAAGGTAAGAGCAAAAGTGGAACAATGGAAGGACTTCGATTACAAAAGAATTCTCTTACAAAGCTAAAATTTACAACAAGATAACCCCAAAAATGTGCTCTCTAGCCCTTTTCATAGTTTTTTGAGTAGTTTTCCCTGTCCATACCTAGTGTCCAGCCTAGTTAAAAAAGAGGTTCCAAGGCTTATTTGGGGGCTCAAACGGAGTCTAAAAATTATGAAAACTGGTAGGATGATACTTCTAATACTCCTCAAGCTCAAGGACTCCTTGGCTTGAACAAAATAGAGTTCCAAAAATGGAAAATGGTATTTACAATGGTTTCTAGTGATAAAAATCACTATTTTTATAGGGATTTCTTCTAAAAATTTGACATGTGCTTCTTGGAGCTCCCTACGTGCTCCTTTTTCTTGTGTGTCCTCTTCATTGATGCGCTTCCATGCTTGTGTGTGACCTTGACTGTCAACACTCCCCCCCCCTCTAGAGTCTGTCGTCCCTAAGAGACCCTTGTTGTAGTGGTTGTTCCGTGTAGTGCTTGGAGAGATAGTGTCCATCATGTATCCACAAAAGCGGTCCATCTTCCAATCGTAGCTTGGGTAGTTATCTAGTTCCTCATTTTGTCACTACTACCTTTGTATGTACGTCTTCCTTGTATTCCCGCTTAATGGTGTCGTTGTGAGCTTTCAAAAATTGTGAGCTACTCGAAAGAGGTTGTCAATGTTGGCTATGAGCAACTCTCGTGGTGGATTGCTTCCTTGCTCTTGTTGTTGTCCCCTTGATGTCCTCTGGTTCTTCCAAAGATGGCTTTCTTCATTTTCATGTCAAGTACTTGTAACCCATAATGGATGATGGATCAGTGCATTAGTGCATGGGTTGGACAAGATATGTGCCTTGTGCATGGCCTTGTAATATAGCCCTATGTATGCTATGTACCTAAGTCAAGAAGACTTAAGGACTTGTGCCAAAGAGACTAAATCTCATTTGCCACACAAGTGCGTATAGTGGGGAATTGACACATGCTTATTTATCAATCCGATGAAACAACCTAACCAAGTGTATGAGGACATGTGCACACGTGATGGGAAATGAAGTGGTTCAGTTTATATGTGTGAGAAAAGACTAATCCACCTCTCTAACTCACTTAAATATTGAAAGTGTCTGTCGTGATACCACTTACAGTAGTTTTCACTAAATCGAGGATTTGTCCTAGCTCCGAACTCCGAATATGGCCAATAGCGGGTTCCTTTCGAAGCTCTCGAGTATACCTTCTATTGAAGTGGTTTCACTTGATTCTGACAACCGTGCTTCAAGTTATGACTAAAATAGTGAATGGCAGGAAACACCCACACTCACTCCACAACTTCTACTAGCTCACACACACAATACAATAGCTCAAAAACAGTGGGGAGGGGTAGACAACACTCCTGCACACACATTCCAAGCATTACACACACATAGAAGATCAAAGAGAAGATGAAAATCTGCAAGAAAGAAGCAATTTCGAAAATCAGGAGCTCTCCTCCTTCACAATGGCAAAAAGTCTCTACAAAGAGTCACAAAGTGACTTATATACACATGCCCTAAAATTGGTCCTTTCACACAAGAGACCGGCACTTTATTACTAAAAAGTGAACTTCCTACTAATTTGGAATATATTACAGTAAGTTGGGATTATGCATCTAGAGGACTCCTCTAGTGCATTTACATGGCTTGAGGGAATTTCCTAAGACTTTGAAGAAGAAAAATGTGCCCATTAATTTGAAAATTTTGGGGCTCCTCTTTTGTGCCTCTTTACTCTGCAACACTCTCCCCCTCTTTGTCTCTGTCGTCCCTTGACACGCTTTTGCTTCTCATTTGGTGCTTGTCTAAGCTTTCTGAATACACACACCTAGTGGTCAAAGAAGCGATAAGGACTGTCAACGAATTTGTTACTTTATCAGAGGTATGTCCTTTGCTTCTATTTTCCCCTTGGTATTCTGTACATCACAAATCTGGGTTGCTGCATTCAATCAGGCTACCACACACACCACTAGTGACTAAAAATGTGATGTTCTTAGTCACCCACTTCAACTTCTCAGCCTCTCCCCTTTCTAGCTTTTGGTCTTCTGATATGTCTTTGTCTTCACACATCTGACCCTGTTGCATTGCTTTAAGCCTATTTATTTTCTGCCAACACATGCTATTAGTGGGAGAATTATTACCTGCCAAGTATTGTCTTGCACTTCTTCATGGATACTTCCTGGCCCTAGTCTGTCCTTCCCATGAAATGTCCTGGTTCTGATTGTTCTTTAATTCCATTCCTCAGGACCTGGATGTTTGGCGTTGTTGCCTGATGCGTGCCCCTGAGGGGCTTTGGGCAGAGGGTGGTTCTTTTGCTTTATTATCTTCATTCTTTATTGAACAGTTTTTGTCTTTGATTTTCTTCTTCTTCTCTTCTTACTTGATTCCCCTTCCACATGTCCCTCCTCCTAAACTCTGTCGTCCCCGACATGCTTTTTGTGGCGAACTGAGTACGTTTGAATGGCGGTTTGCTCTCTTTGATTAAGCAGGTTGGCGTGACATATCATAAACTCTTTCCACTGTGTTGACTTCACTCCATCCTCTGGTGCTTGTCGATGATCTGCAAAAAAGCTAGTTTCATAAGCCACCAGTCTTGCATTAAGATTTGAAGTCATCTTTACAAAAATTTTTGAATCAATTTCGAAGAAGCCAGTGAAAAATGCTTCTTCAAATGTTTGCATATATGTGCTCGGCAAAAACATAAGTCTTGAATAGTATGCCATAAGTGTTAAGCGGCTCGGGATGGTGGAAAGATAAAAAATGAGTGCTTCGGATCCTTGTGTAATGCGGATGAAGTTCAAAAATGTATATTTCACATGCTGGAAGACTTTAATAACTGTAAGGAGCATGCTGAAAATTTTATTCGTCATTTTGACTGCTAAATCCGGCAGAGTCGCATATCTTGCAATCCAAAATTCCATGGTTTTCACCATGTATTCTTCTGTTAGGAGGTAGTTATGCGGTGGACTGGGTAACAGTGGATAATTTAGCCATTGATTATTGATGCTGCCCTGACGCTGTCCTTCCCAAAATTGCGATCAGGAGTGTCTGTGGGGTACTGGACAAAAAGATGGGTTTACCTGAAGCACATATGGTGATGCTTCCCATTGTACCCGTAGTGTAGGATTCTTTTCCAAAATTTTGCGCCTCCAGATAGGATCAGCCTTTTCGAATTATTCTTGAGTATAATTGAATGTATCTTTGCTGAATTGGAGGTTGGTGTCAGGGTCCTTATTTGTCGTTGTCTTAATATATTGCCGTGTTTGCTCTTTCAGGAGGCCATATGGTACATTAAAAGGCTTCAAGATTTGTTCCAAGTTTTTGCTCTCAATTTTAGCTTCCTTCATGACCTGGATTGTTTGATCTTCAAATTCAGCAGTAAGTTGGGACACCAGTAGTGCCCTCTCATGTCGGCTCAGTTCTGCAATATTCCGATGATTACGTTCAATTTGGATCTCTGTTTCCTCCCTTATCGATGAATGATGTAAGGGGGGAGAGAGAAGATGTACCTTAGTCTCCTCAGTAGCCGCTGTGGATTTTGGAACTACTGGTGTCCCCTCACTTGCCTTCTGCTCTAGCCGCTCTTGTAGCTGCTTGATAATCTCATCTTTTTTCTTGATTTCTTCATCGACTTTAGCAATAGTTTCCTTGTTTTTGAGAATTTCTTTAGCTACAAGATCAAGGTGATCAGTGTCTTCTTTACATTGCACTAAATATCGATTCTCTACTTTTTTCCACTTTGTCCTTAGAGCTGCGGTATCATCCATATACCTCTTTCCCCATTCAGCAATGACTACCTGCTCCTGCTTGAGCTTATCTTCATACCTAGCCATCTTTTCCTCCATTTCCTTGATGTCTTTTTCTGGTCTTCCCTGAACCTTTATGGGCTGATCATTCAGAAGAGCTGTCATTAGCTCCTTGTTTCTGTTCCTTAGGTTTTATGCCTCCTCCATGTATACCTTTATTTGTGATTCTAATATTTTACGTCTTGCATTTATCCGCGTCTTCTCAGCCTCGCTAGCCTCATATTTCTTCTGTAATTCATGTAGTTGTTCTTTTAATTTCTCATTTTCTGTCTAAAACTTTGCACTGCTGTTTGATCTCTTGAACTTCATTTTCTTTATGTATTATTTGCTCTCTTGCTAGCTTTAATTCTGCTGAAAGGTTCTTACGCATTTCTTGAAGTTCATGCTTGTCCTGCATCGCTTGATCATAGTCCTCATCAGCCTCAAGCATTAACTGTTGCGTATCCATTGCGGTTCTGATCATGTCTTGCACTACTGGCTTGAGCTGAGCGATGTTGACATTCAACAAGGTTCTTGGTATGCTTGGAGCTTCTCCGGTTTGTACATCTTTTTCGTGCTCTACATGGATAGTTTGGTTGTGTGGTTGTGTGATTTGTAGTTGAATTGCCGGTTCCTTTCGTTCTTCTTCTAGGTCAATAGTTTTCGTGGCACTTTAAAGGTGACATCCATGGGGGAGGGTTCTGCCACAACCCTTATCGGAGTGAAGGGTTCTGATTCTTCCACCGAAGCTTCTTTTGGTTCTTGCTTTGGATTCTTGATTGACCCCTCTCCTGTAAGCATTGTCTCTTTGATTTGAATTTTGGAAGTCTCATTTATTCGGATGACATGTGTCCCTGCTTGGTTTGCTTCCTTTCTTGCTGTGTTTTGATCGGGGTGGGCAGGGTTGTCATTCACCTTCATGTCCTCTTCTGTTTCATTGTAGTTTACGGCATTAAGTTCCTCCCATTGTCCATCATCCTTGGATTCACTTTGAATATCCACATTTAATAAGGATGTGTCGGGTTCTTCTTGTGCATCCGAAGATGAGCTTGAATTATCCAACCCTAATTCTCTGTATCGATGTACTTTGGTGAGCTTCTTTTTAGCTTCCACGTCTTGTTGGGTCTGCTGGTAATGATGTCCTTGCACTGGTAGATTAATTTGACCTTCTGTATATTGGTGTGTGTCTTCCAGTGCTCGTGTTAAATCCTCTTCGGTAATAGGTCTTTGCTCTTCAATTCTTGTCTTTGGAAGTACGTGTGCCCTTTTCATGGCTGGAACTTCTTCTTCTATTTGCTTTACCTCCCTTAATCTCTTTGTACCTCTCATTTTCGGTTGAGAGCTAGTTTCTGCTTCTTCAACAATTTTGACTCCCTTTTTCTTTCTTGGTACTGTCGTGACTTTGACATACTTATCCATGGCAGTCGATGATGGCATTTCTTGGAGGTGCTCTCTAATACCTAAAGCATGGTAAATCAATATTGTCATGGCTACACTGTTGTTCAGGAACTTCTTGTTATTCCATTGCTTCTTCGCCTCAAATAGTCGTTCCTATATGTATGGAGTTAGATTGATTTGATTGCCAATCTGTTTGATAGCATGTGAGAGTAGTTGAACAATTATCTTCTGAGGGGCGGTGTATCGATGCATGTTTGAGAAGCAGAAGTGCTGATGAATGAGTCTGACTTCCTCTTCTATGTCAACTCTATTGATGTCAGTGAATGTTCTGGTTTTTGCCCCTCAACTCTCTTCCTTCAAGACAGTGATTCCGTCCTTCTCCCATCCGAAAGCTTCTTTAATCAAATCATGTGTAAACTAAATGACTACCCATTCACCTACTCCATCCATGACTCTAGCCTCTGGCACCAATGGGTCATGTAGTGCTGGTTGTAATGTATTTGAAAGTCGGGCTTGTAGATCGGCAGTTCAAAGTATTTGTGTATACCCGCTTTCTTCATGATGTCAATTGTAGATGGGAGCAAATGCACCACTTTAAAATTTCGAGACATAATCGGGAATTGATGATCCGTGTCCATGATTTTGATAGTCACCAGGAAGAGATACTCCCCGATCGGTTGATCTTCTCTAAACCAATGTCCCTTTGCTTTGGTTCTAGAGAGGAAATTCCAATACTTCCTCTTGAATCGTTGCTTCAGAATCTTCAAAAGCCATCTGCACTTGTAATGAAAGGTGCATTAGCTTCAATAGAAGATATAGCAATTGTGTGGTGCATTGTTTATGACATGTCGCTTCGTCACTCCATTTCCCTTGCTTCTATAAGTGAGGTCTCTTACCACATATTTTTATTTCTTTTGAGAAAGAAAACAAGTATTAGTATAGCCGAAGCATTTATTTATTTACATAGTAGGTCCATTCCTAAGGAAGTTGAAGCTATGACCTATTCCCCATTGGAGAATGTGCACCACTAATTTTATTATGTACATCATGTGCCGAATGCCTGGCCTTGTAGTGTGGCCCTATTATGCATACTTTAGGTGCATTCGATACTTCATGAGTGCAATTGGAATCTTCGTTGTTCTAGTGGTCCATTCCTCGTAGTTGCTTTGGTTTCCAAATCCATTTCGTGGTCGCATTGATAGGCTGTGTCTTCTCTCTAGTCCTTCCAGCTTCATGTGTTTCTTTTGTTTCTTCTGATGTCCTAGTGATAGAGGTTTTTCGCTTCATGTTTCTATGACGAGTCATTCTTGTCTTCGTTGTCTGAATGTCTCGATGTAATGTACCCTCCTATTTGCTTATCTCTTGATTGGCTACTTTTCTGACCTTCTTGGGAATCAATATCTGTTGTTGTGCCTTCTGAGCTTCAATCAAGGGCTTAGGGAGCCATACTTGCAAGAGTCTTTTTGGTTCGGATTTCGGTGAAGCTGACTTCTTGTCCTCTTTTTCTCCTCATGAGTTGGTGTTGAGGTCTCTGATTTCTGCACTTGATCCTTGCGTACCCATTTGAATCTAACCTTTCCTGGATCTGAGTATTTAATTGTGGTTTTCCAAATTGGTGATCCTTCTGTCCTGTGAGAAACTCTCAGATTGTTGGTTTCCTTAGTGTTTGGCCGTTCATCAATTGAATAGGATGAATTCACTTCTTCCTTGGACATGTTAGGGTTTGAACTTTCTGCTTCTTCCAAACTTGCTTCTGAGGGATTGGGGCTGGAATTATGCTCTGCGTGCTCTTCGTTGAGTTCTTTCGGTTCCGATGAGGGCTTCTCCCCTAATAGACTAAAAATCTCCTTGTGCCCTATCTTGGCTTAAATGTATCCTTGCGCTAGGTGGATGCTTACTTCATTCTCAATAATCCAATCTTGTCCTAGGATCAAGTCTTCTATTAAGTCTTCATCCTTGCACACTAAGACTCATTGTTCCATGGAGGAATTTCCTAGGTGGAGGGATACATTAGTTTCTCGCATGCATTCTATGACTTGACCTCCGATACCTATTGTAGCTCAAGCGTAAGCACCACCTCCTTTACTTGTCAATCCGCGGACACGTGAGGACCGGTATGAAGACCACGAGCACGTGACAGCACAAGTGCGTGAGTGAAAGCACACGAACATGCACACACATACACACACACGTGCACAAGGTAAGATCAAGAGAGGAACAATGGAAAGTTTCGATTGCAAAAGAGTTCTCATACAAAAAACTCTATTCTCTAACAAGCTAACCCCAAAAATGAGCTCTCTAGCTCTTTTTATAGTTTTTTTGACTAGTTTTGGCCCTATCCAGACCTAGTGTCCGGCCTAGTTAAAAATTAGGTTCCAGGGCTTATTTGAGGGCTCAAACGAAGTCTAAAAATTATGAAAATTGGTAGGATGATACTTCTAATACTCCTCAAGCTCAAGGACTCCTTGGCTTGAACAAAGTGGAGTTACAAAAATAGAAAATGGTATTTACAATGGTTTTTAGTAATGAAAATCACTATTGTTGTAGGGGATTCTTCTGAAAATTTGACATACACTTCTTGGAGCTCCCTACTTCCTCCCTTTCCTTGTGTGTCCACCTTTTGATGTGCTTCCATGCTTTGTCCTTGACTTTGAGCTTCAACACTCTCCCCCCTCTCGAGTCTGTCGTCCCTGACAGACCCTTGTTGTAGTGGTTGTTTCAAGTAGTGCCTTGAGAGGGAGTGTCCCTTCTGTATGAACAAAAGTCGTCTGACTTCCAGATGTGGCAGGGTTGGTTGTCTGGTTCTTCATCTATCACTGCGAGTCTTTGCAAGGTGTAGTCTCTTGGTATGTGCTCCTTCCTTGGATTCCAACATGACTGTGTCGTTGTGAGTCTCCGTTGATGTTTTCTAGATCTTCCAAAGTTGATGTTCATAGTAGTCATGCCAAGTACTCATAACCCATATTGAGTGATGGGTAAGTGTGTTCGTGCATGGGTTGAGGAAAATACGTGCCTTGTGCACGGCCTTGTAATGTAGCCCTATGCATGCATACTTGGAAAATGCATTGGAAGAAGTATGGTGCAAAAATTGGGGTCTTGGTATGGTGTTTCCAAAGTAAAGATACTTACCATGGAGAAGGTAGATCGATGTTCATCTCTTTGTGTTGTACACTCGGCCTTTGGGATGGAACATTGTTGATGAATGTCCATGTTGATGGTCCACTGATGAGATCTTTTGAGTGTTTGATCCTCTCTCCTCTTTTCAAAGCAACATTTGCCAAATACTGAGAATTGAATTTCTTTATATTCCTTGGCAAACAAGATTGGGTAACTACACCAAGCTTAGTTTCACATATTCTCTTTAGCTCACCATACGCAGGAGTCTTCTCCTCCAGAAGTACCCTTTGCAGATATCTCCTTGGATGCTCTCGTACATGAAGTAGTTAAGCATCACTCAAGTTGCGGACCTTCAAGCTCTTCATTCCTACCATGGTAAGAGAAAATCATAGTTGTAGATGCCATGTTCATGCCAAGTGCTTGACATCTACCAGATAAGGCAGCAATAATATCATCTGCTAGCCGAGACACACTTCTATCCAAATTGATAATGCCTAGTAATCAACAAGTCCACCTTCAACTAAGCATGACTCATTCATGTTTCATAAGCCAAACCTGGGAACAAGCTCTCTCTCGCTTTTCTTCTTTCTTTCTTTTTTTTTTTTTTTGGAGGAACAATGTCACAAAACAAGAAGATAGACGTTAGTATCAGTAAAACTAGTTGACTTGTGTCCATGTGCTCTTGTGCCTGGGATTCTCAAATGTGTCTATGCACGGCCATGTAATAGGGCCCTATATCAATGCATACTTTGGAAGTGCATGCCCTGAATGGTGCAAAAGACAGGGTTGTGCAAGAAGCACATGGTTGTCGCTCGTCGGGGCTTTTGATGTTACTTGTAGTTGTTGATGCCGGCTTTGGTAGAGGTATCCATTGGATCTCGAAATGATGTAATCCTCCTTATTGGGGTCCATTTTAGAACAACATTTGGCACTGTAGAGATTACTTCAGGCGTCTTCCTCTTTGGATCCTTTCTGAACTGTGGTATCCAATGTGGTTGGCACTTTGGTTCGGTGGAGGCTACTTGTACTTTTGGCTTCCAAACCCATATCCTTTTTGCACGTCTTCCTACTATTGTTGAAGAGCTGATTTGATCTTCTTTTGGTCTCTGTACATGGTTCTTACCCTTTTCTCTTTTTGGCTTCTTTGTTGGGACCTTTCACATGTGGGAGAACATAGGTTGTTGTGGATGTAAGAGCTTCTTAGGTACCCACATCTGTAATCGCCCTTGTTGAGTCGCAGCGAATTTCTTAGGCACCCAAACTTGTCGCATATCTTGTGGTTGAGTTTGTCGTAGCTTCTGCATTCGTCTTCTGGCCTGCTGGGAGTCCCTAGAGGGGAATTGTGGGGTTAAGGCCGATGGTTGCTCTCCTTTTTTTACCCAGATCTGCTTCATGCTCGGTACTAATTTCCTTTGGAAATCTCGCTGTCTATTTGATATAGCAATTGTTCTATTCGGTTGTGCTTGCTTTGTTGGTTGAGTTGTAGTGGCGGCATTAGTCCTTGCCCCAGAGGAGGAGTCCGCTTGTCTTTGAGCCTGTTCTTCCATGATTGAGTTCTCCTGCGACATAGAGCTTTTGACACATACAACATCTCTTTTGCTAAGATTAGTCCTAGGAGAACTACAAGATGTGACATCTGGATTTGTGAGCATGCGATTTTCTAGTTCTAATGTAAAGCATTGTCCCTGGACCCAAACTTGAAGAAGTTGACTTCTTAGGTTCAAGTTGACTGCATTGTCATAAATCCAATCTTGTCCTAAGACAAGTGGTTCTGTAAGGTTCTCATCTTTACACACTAGCACTTTGACTTTCATTGGAACATCTTGAAGGTAGATGGGAAGTTCCACCTCGCCCAAACAAGGGGTTTCCACACCTCCCAATCCTATGAGATAAGCTTCTATGGGATTGATGTTCAACTGCAAGTCTTGGCAGTAGGAAAGTCTAACTGAGTCGATCAATGCTTTCACAGTCCTTGCACCCTTTCCTTGTCCTATCTCTATGGTCACGAATGGACGTGGGTCGATGACTTGAGAAGTCGCAATGCCTGATTTTTGGCACATATCCATGTGATATGTGCCCCTGAGTCAATCAATGCTTTCACTACTTGCTGCCCCTGAGTCAATCAATGCTTTCACAGTCCTTGCACCCTTTCCTTGTCCTATCTCTATGGTCACGAATGGACGTGGGTCAATGACTTGAGAAGTCGCAATGCCTGATTTTTGGCACATATCCATGTGATATTTTGGAGCTTTTGAGTTGACATCTAGGCCTAGTCACCTTAACTTATTTCACCTTATGCGCTCTCTAGCCTCTGCTTGTGCTTCTTCCCTCACCCTTAACTCCTCTTCTTTTTGCTTCTTAGCAGTGTTGAGTCTCGTAAGCATATCCTCAGTAAGAGGTTCTTGATATAGCTTGACTCTACAACCACTAATATAGTTTGGCAAGATATCACCTTCTAAAGTAGCCAATTGAACCGCGCCGCTAGTGGAAATTCTGTTAATGATCATGGGTCCATATCCTCATTTTTCCAACTTACGGGCATGTTGTTTTAGTGTGTAAACCAACACTAGATCTCCCTCTTTTAGTCCCTTATCCTTAATGTGTGCATCGAAGTATTTCTTTGCAGCGTAGATGCCTGCTGCCGCTCGTAGCCTCGTCTCACCTAAGCGTTCTAGATCAAAGATCCTGGAGGAAAACTCATGTCCATTCCACTCATGCTCTTGTGCTACCTTTAAGGCTGGGATGAGGAAGTCCAATGGTAGAACAACATTCTACCCGAAGACCATCTGAAATGGGGTGGCATTCAGTACCATTTTATAGGCAACTCGATAAGCCCAAACAGCATGATGAAGCTGTTTATCCCAATCAGAGCGTTTATTATTTACCAGTTTTGTCAATACGTTACAGAGGATCTTATTGGTGCTTTCAAGCTGGGGGGTTAATAGGACCTATGAAGTCTATACCCCACTTTGAAAATGCACGTCCTCCCATCATTGGTCTCAAAGGCATCTCATCTTTTCTAATTGGATATTGTGCCCGTTGGCATGTGTCGCATTTCTTCACATAGGTATGTGCATCCATATGAAGAGTTGGCCACCAAAGTCCTGAGAAAAGAATGGTCTTGATTACTCGGTCAGGACCAAAATGTCCACCTGCAACACTACTGTGTGCAGTCTCTAAGACTTTCAGATAGTCTGATTCATGAACGCACAGTCTTAAGTAACCATCTTTGCCTCTTCGATATAGGTTGTCTCCTACCAAGGCATAGCCTTGAGCCTCTTGCTCCATGCTTCGTCTTCTTGCTAGACTAGCCTCTTTGGGTAATCTTCCTGACCTCATAAACTCTACCAATGGAGCACTCCAATCTGGAATTAATGACACTTGATAAAGGGTCGCATGCTCCACTGGGGGTCTCTCTCTGCACATTGGACAATTCTTAATCCACTCATGTATTTCTTTGTCCATGCTAGGCCAATACACTCCTAAACGCTTTAGATTCTGCAATGTTCGTTGTTTAGAATAGTGATTTCCTAGCAATCCTTCATGAGCTTGCTGCAACCAACTACTATGTTCATCATCCTCGACACAACAAGCTAATACACCCTCAGTATCTTGTTTGTACATGCTTCCTGCCAATATGTGATATTTTTGTGATTTTACAATTTCTTCTTGTGATGTTTTAACATTTTTATTTGCGGGTCCGAAGGTTAGGACTGGTACCAACTTATTTGCCCATTTAGGAACAACTTCTAAATTGAACAGATAAGCGTCAGGTAGTTCATCAGACACTCCTTGCGGTGACTCTCCTGAAGTGATGCGAGAAAGGTGATCTGCCCTAAGGTGGGTTCTACCTTTCCTGACAACAACTTCAAAGTCATATTCCATTAGTAAGAGAAACCATCTTACTAACCGTCCTATATTGCAAGGTTATTGACCAAATATAACAAAGCTTGATGATCAGTGAAAAACTTAAATTTGTTGGCCAATAAATAGTGTCTAAACTTCTTCACAGCATGTACCATGCCTAAGCCCTCTCGCTCAGTTGTGGTATAGTTTCGTTCAGCTGTAGTGAGCTGTCTACTAGCATATGCTATGGGCAAATCTAAGTTTCCGTCACAAGTGGGTTGTGCTAGCACACATCCTATGGCATGATTGGATGCATCCACATGGACATGGAATGGTTTATTCCAATCAGGAGTGGTCAATATTGGTGCTGAGCACAAACGTTTCTTCAGTTCGTTGAAAGAATTCTTGCATTTGTTGTTCCACTCAAAATTAGACAACAAGGCATAAAGGGGTCTAGCTATGATCGCGTACATGTGAATAAACCTACGGTAGTATCCACAATGGCCCATAAAGGCTTGTACCTCTTTAACATTCCTTGGCCTTGGCAGCTCCGCTATGGCTCGTACCTTATCTTCGTCGGTTGAGATTCCATTCTTAGAAACAATATGACCTAAGATTTTACCTTGACACACCATGAACACACACTTTTCTAGGTTCAGACACACTCGATATTCTCTACACTTGTTGAAGATTTGTCTGAGCTTAGGGATGTGAAATCCTCTTTCTTGGGAATGAGCACATAAATCGTCCACATACACTTCTAAGCTCTTTTGCAAGAACTCTCTGAAGACATGACACATGAGCCTTTGGAATGTCACAGGTGCATTGGTGAGCCCAAATGGCATCACACGAAAATGCAAAGATTCCCCATTCTGTAGCAAAAGCTGTTTTGTGTTGATCTTCTGGGGCAATGGCTACTTGATTGTAACCTGAAAATCCATCAAGGAAGCTATAAACTTCCTTGCCTGCAACACGCTCCAATAGGTGTTCCATGATTGGAAGTGGATAACTATCTCTAACTGTAGCAGCATTAACTTTTTTAAGGTTAATACACACTCGCAATTTCCCGTCCTTCTTGGGCACCACTACAATGGGGGACACCCATTCAGTATGCTCAATCTCATAGATGAATCCAGCTTCAATTAGTCTATCAATTTCTTCTTTTATTTTGGCTGCATATGTATCATTATATGTGTAGGGCTTCTGTTTGGTGGGTTTGGCATCAGCAGTCATGGGGATCATATGCGAGCATATTCTTGGATCCACTCCCTTCAAGTCTCTATAGTGCCAAGCAAACACATCCCTATATTCCCTTAATAGAGCTACGAGCTCCATTTCTTCTCTTGCACTCAGGTCATCTCCTATGTAGGTACATCTCTCTTCGTTCTCCTCAATGGTCACCACAATCTTTTTGGTCTTTTCTTTATTATCATATGATTCTCCTATGATGGCTTCTCTCTTAGGCATTCGTACCAAAATTCTGCGGTCGTCCACTTCATATTTCTTGAAGTTTTCTGGTACTTCAAACAATGATTCCTCCTCTTCTTGTTTCACTGTTTTTCTTTCCTTTTTCTTTTGACTACTCTCACTTCCATCCTTTGAATTTACCGTTTTAATACTTGTGAGAGGTTCTTCTTCTTTCTGGGTGAACACTCCTATATCTTCTAGATAGTGCTGCTCTGAGTTAAAGCAACTATCCATCACAATGGACTCTATATCATCGTCATTCTCTTCTTCTTCTATGACATCACTAGGATCACATTCTTCTAGCAAGGGCTGACACATGAACACTGAAATATCATAACCCTCCTCATCACAATGAGGTGTCCATTGTTCTTCATTGACAGCAATGTCCATGGTGGCTAAGATTTCAGGCCAGCCATGAGGCTCAAATTCCTCATCTGGAAAGATCATCGGTGTGTAGGCTAGGTCTCTAACTGGTCTATCTCCTGGCAAAGTTCCTTCTTCTCTTGCCTTTAGCCGTTTTTCCTCTTCCTCTGCGACCTTGCACATCCACAAATGAGTATCTTCATGCAGCCATGATGGATCAGGTGAACTTTCAGAATGCATAGAGATAGAATCTTCTTTCGCTTTGTGGATAGGATTCCACTGTAGGGGTGGTACATCTCTGAAGGTGTAATCCTTCAAATTGACCTTGGTGGTGACCCCTAAGTGTTGTAAGTACAAGGAGTTGGTTCCCCAATCCTGTACTATTTGCAATTGTCGTAGGAAGGGTCTTCCTAGGATCATCTCATAGACATTATTTTTCTCAAAGTCACATATAGCAAATGTGTGCTCAAACTCTACACCACAAGTGGTTAGAGTTATCCCTTCTAGCAATCCTAGAGGCCTTTCAAAATGACCATCGGCCATTTGAAGCTTCATTCTAGTTGGTCTTAATGTGGGTTTGCCCCATTGCTTCCACAAGGAGGTGGTCGCAATAGCAACACCAGCACCTGAATCTATGATTGCTTTGGTTGTGTAACCTTGGTAGGTGATTGAAAGATAAGTATTACCTTCTTCACCCTCACACATGTCTCCTATTTTATCGAGAGGTATCTTTGGAACTTTTTGCTTAGAGCATGTTTTTGGCATATTGGAATCAAGTTCTGGGACTTGATCCTTCACATGGTTCCATAGCTCGGGTTTTGCTTTGAGCAGGTCTTCTACAGTGAGATGACATTGAACCTTAGTGTTCTTCACGACATCAGTGTTCCTTGGGACCACTGAGTCTTCATGTCTTACCAGTATTGTGGGAGCTCTGATCTGAAGAGATTCAGATTCCCATGGGCCTGGAAATTGAGGCAGTTCTTCTAAGGTATTAGATTCAAAATCTAATCCTTTGTCTTCTTGTTGTTCTGCTTCGTCTCCGTAAATAGATGGAATGTCTTGGGGAAATTGATCATGAAGATCATCAATCTCATGAATAGGAGGGGAATTACCCTTCTCCTTGGCTCATTTCTCCTCTTGTATTTCCCGTAAGAACTCTTGAGAGTACTGTTGAATTGAAGGAGGTATTCGATCATCCGTGGAATTAGGAACATATGCTCCCATTGGTGGTGAGCTTCCCCTTTCAATAACTGGTTGAGCCTGTGGAGGTAAAGAAACTTGTGGTTTGTTTACCAACTGCTCTAATCTTTCTAGTAAGCCCTGGAAATGCAAATCCGGTTTGACAGAGTTTGTCTGATTGAACTTTTGACTAGTCTCGAGTATAGCTTGAGCTTGTTCTACCATTTTCATGCACATTTTCATTCATTCAATCTCTAAGTCTGCTCTAGGGTAACTCTTGTCTAGGTTTGCAACTATTGGCCCTTCTTGAAGTCGAGCCTGGTAGGCCTTGAACATCATGTCCAAGCCTTTTGGGGTTGGATCTGGAAGAACAGACCCTGGTTGTGGCCTATTTACAATGGGTGATGGGATGGGATGAGATGGAGTGGATGGAGTTTGGACATGTGAGGGGTTTTGAGATGCGATGTCTTCTATTTTTGTTTTTGCATCTTTCAAGCTTTCTTCTAGTTCCGATAACTTTTTATTCCACTTGCAATTAGCCTTCTCTCTGGTATCTTTCCATGTTCTTGTTTTCCTCCTACTAGGTTCTCCCGATTCACTGGACTCCGATTGCTCTGCTGGTTTATCGTGTTTTAAGGCTTGTGCTCTAGTGACAGCTTGTATAGGAGCCACATTACTGCAACTTGAAATTGAATCGGCCACTAAGACTACCACATTAATAGGTGTAATCTTGGGTGCACTAGAGGGGTTTCTTGGACAATCTCTGGGGAGATGGTCTTTGCCACAATCAGGACAAAAAGCTTGTATTGTGATAGCCTGTCCTTGACTCGGGGATGGTGGATGGGGACAATCACGAAGGAAATGGTCACCCTGACATCTGAAACATGGTCCTCTAGGGGCTTGTGGTCTTACTTGTCTCAATTGGGGCCTAGGGTTAGCATTTTTGTACATGACATTGGAGTATTCAGGCTCCCAATTTTGTTCCATAGGTGGTGCCTCATATTGATACAGATAAATCTCACTATGTTCAGGTGACTGTGTAATAAGCATGTGGACTACCTTCATGGGAGTAGTCTGAACTATGAGCATGAGAGTCATTCTCTGAGATCAGTGGGGTCACTGGCACCAATACTCTATTAAGGTTCTCTTCTGCCACTGCATACTTAACTCGAATTGCATTGGCAGGAGCTGGTGGTTGGTTTCCCAAGACTGGTTGTGGCCTATATGGTGCCTGATATTGCTGTTGTGGTCTATAATATGGCTGTTGGTATTGGTTCTGATACCTACCTTGTGGGTAAGGTTGCTGATAATTCTGTCTAACAGCTTGCCTATTGTAGGGACAATCTTGAGCCGTATGGTTTGTGTACTTCCTTTCAATAGTGCAGTATGGGGTATTCCTTTCTCTCATGTTCTGGTTGTGCATTGGGCATACATTAGCCATGTGCTCGCCTCCGCAAGTATAACACCGATTCAATGGGGTGACTCTCGGTGTTTGTCTATTTTGGACTCCCAACTTCTTGGAAACTTGCTTAGCTATCTCCTCTATTTCCCTAGAGATTTTCGAAGTATGACTAGTAGAACTATCAGAATCCTTATAGAGTTTGGACAATCCTAATTCCTCTCCCAAGTTATCTTCTATGTCAATGCACGTCCGGACACACTCTTCTATGGATCTAGGCTCTTTCAAGTACACATATGATCTTAACTTAGTGCTTAGTAAGCCATCTAAAAACAAAGCCACTTGTTTGGCTGGTGTGGGTAACTCTGGAGCAGGGCATCTCTCTAGATACTGTCTGAACCTTCTACCTGCTAGCCGCACTGTTTCTTGGGGTGTGTGCTTGAAGCTGTGGATCAAAGATGATGTGTTATGCCTGATACCACTCTTGGAAAATTCTACAATGAATTCGTCTAGCAGTTGACCTATATCGCGATAGTTGTGACTACTCAGTGGTTGAAACCAAGCCAAGGCAGTGCCCTTAAGAGTCAAACCAAATGCCTCGTACTGGGTGAACAAGTCCTCGACGTGCTCAGCTCTTAACACTTGTTTGAACTCGGCCACATGATCATAAGGATCTCCTGACCCGTCAAAATAATTCTTCATTGCCTTGATCACTTGAGTGGGTCTAAGGGTTCTTGGGTGCTCTCGGGGTCTAGGCAATGGAAAATCCTGTTCATCTCTTTGTTGCCTATGTGCTTGATGTCTCTCTCTTTCAAGTCTTTCATTTTCAAATCCTGACTTATTCCTGCCCACGGTGTGTGCAAAACTTACCTCAAGTCTCTCTCTAGTTCTTTCTTTCTGGGCTTCATGAGCGTGGGATGATCCTACTCCTTGGAGGCCATGGGAAACATTGGATCTTGGTGGAGGGAAAATCAATTCACTCTTCCAAGTATATGCATGTCTATCATGTTCTGTTACCAAGAAATTTTTCTCTGATGTGTTATCCAGGTAGACCACTTTGCCTGGTGTCTCTGGATCCTTGAACTCGTAGATGATGACTATGCCCAATTGGCTAGGTTGATCTGGCTTGAATCTCCAAAAGGCTTCCTCTGTTTCTCTATTCAAGAATAGTTCTATGCTTTTGTTGTCTTGAGGAATCCGATCCGGAGTGATCACTCGGGTCAAAACTGACTTACCTCTAGGAGTCTAGTGTCCTTGTCCTACATTTCCTTGTTCTAGGTCTCCTATTTCATTCTCAGGAATGACATTTCCAAACTCATCAGTCCTATCTGGTAGGTTGGTGACCACATACATGGTTCCTTCCTTATCAATGTATGAACCCTCTTTGAACTTGACCACCGGGTGTTCAAGTCCAAAGGGTTGATCTGGAATTTTGAGTTGGACCACTGATCGCCTTAGGCCATCCTCATAGATGCGAGCACCTAATCGGTTGGTCCAAATATATTCCAACTGTGTCTTATAGGGACCTTCTGGTGTTTCTAAATAATCAGTTCCTGAGCCACCTACAGGTTTCCCCATGCTAAAAGACATTTCTGAATCACTTGTGTCTGAACTTAGTCTGTAAGGATGACCACTTAGTTGTTGTGCCCAAGACTTAGCTGTATGGTTGACACTAGCCTCAGAAGATCTAATGCTTTGTTTATCCTTGCCTAGGTGTCTACCAGACCTCAGGTTCATAAGCTTTGTCTTCTAGTCCCAAAATTCTCCTTTCTATTGCTCAAAATCCCTTGGGGCCCCCTTGGTTTCCTAGTCCCATCGGAGGGTCAACTTCAAAATATACTATCTGAAAATCAACGCATTATTCTTATAAAAAACAGTTGAGGCTGTATAGGATTTGAAACGAGCTTTCCAACGAGCTATAGAGCTCAAAAAATGGACTTTGGATGAAAAAGTTATGTCAAATCAGGCTCTTGGGGGTCAAAACAGGCAAACAGGACCTTTTGGAGAAAATCGCGATTTTGTGAAATCAGGGAATCGTGATTGTGTGAAATCAGAGAATTGCGATTGTGTGAAATCAAAGAATCGTGATTTTGAGCACAGAATCGTGTTTTTTGAAAATCACGATTTTGAGCACAGAATCGTGTTTTAGAGAATCGCAATTTTGTCTCAGAGAATCGTGTTTTCACAGAATCGGGGTTCACAGAATCGTGATTCACAAAATCGTGTTTTCACAGAATCGTGTTCTAGAGAATCGCAATTTTGAGCACAGAATCGTGTTTTTTGAAAATCGTGATTTTGAGCAAAGAATCGTGTTTTTTGAAAATCGCGATTTTGTCTCAGAGAATCGTGTTTTCACAGAATCGGGCTTCACAGAATCGTGATTCACAAAATCGTGTTTTCACAGGATCGTGTTCTAGAGAATCGCGATTTTGTCTCAAAGAATCGTGATTCACAAAATCGTGTTTTTCACAAAATCGTGGTTCTCATAATCGTGTTTTTTGACATGAAAATCACGATTTTGTCTCAGAGAATCGTGTTTTTGGCTGAAAATTGTGATTTGTGAGAATCGCGATTTTGAGCACAACCACAGAATCGCGATTCTGAGAATGACCACAGAATCGTGATTCTTTCAGCAAGCTTTTAGGCGGGAAAAAGAAAATCGTGATTTTCAAAAAAAATTGAATTTTCATAGAATCGCGATTTTCATCACAGAATCGCATTTTTTGGCGGGAACTTCGAATTTTTGAGCACCGAGCAATGGAGAGCTCCGTATGAGCAGAAAATCATGAAAAACACAGGCGCTTGTTCTCCCTTGCACTTCCTAACTCCTTCCCACACAATAATGCATGAAAAATGGTATGAAAATGGTAAAAATGCACTAAAAAACAAGAAATTTCTATGAAGAAGAAGATGGAAGAAGGTGGAGATGATGATGATGAAGAAGATGAAGAAGAAAAATCAGAAAATGAACAAAAATGAGAGTTTTTTTACCTTCCAACGTCGCAAATCTACGATCTTACAATCACAACGCTCGTCCTCGAAGCTCTCTCCCCGGCAATGGCGCCAAAATTTGGTGTAGCTCAAGCGTAAGCACCACCTCCTTTACTTGTCAATCTGCGGAGACGTGAGGACCAGTATGAAGACCACGAGCATGTGACGGCACAAGTGCGTGAGTGAAAGCACACAAACATGCACACACATACACACACACGTGCACAAGGTAAGGTCAAGAGAGGAACAATGGAAAGTTTCGATTGCAAAAGAGTTCTCATACAAAAACTCTATTCTCTAACAAGCTAACCCCAAAAATGAGCTCTCTAGCTCTTTTTATAGTTTTTTTGACTAGTTTTGGCCCTGTCCAGACCTAGTGTCCGACCTAGTTAAAAATTAGGTTCCAGGGCTTGAGGGCTCAAACGAAGTCTAAAAATTATGAAAATTGGTAGGATGATACTTCTAATACTCCTCAAGCTCTTGGCTTGAACAAAATGGAGTTACAAAAATAGAAAATGGTATTTACAATGGTTTTTAGTGATGAAAATCACTACTGTTGTAGGGGATTCTTCTGAAAATTTGACATACACTTCTTGGAGCTTGTTGAAGCTCAAAGTCAAGGACAAAGCATGGAAGCACATCAAAAGGTGGACACACGAGGAAAGGGAGCAAGTAGGGAGCTCCAAGAAGTGTATGTCAAATTTTCATAAGAATCCCCTACAAAAATAGTGATTTTCATCACTAAAAACCATTGTAAATACCATTATCTATTTTTAGTAACTCCATTTTGTTCAAGCCGAGGAGTCCTTGAGCTTGAGGAGTATTAGAAGTACCATCGTACCAATTTTCATAATTTTTAGACTTCGTTTGAGCCCTCAAATAAGCCCTGGAACCTAATTTTTAACTAGGCCGGACACTAGGTCTGGACAGGGCCAAAACTAGTCAAAAAACTATAAAAAGAGCTAGAGAGCTCATTTTTTGGGGGTTAGTTTGTTAGAGAATAGAACTTTTGTAAGAGAACTCTTTTGCAATCTAAGCTTTCCATTGTTCCTCTCTTTGATCTTACTTTGTGCGCGTGTGTGTGTATGTGTGTGCATGTTTGTGTGCTTTCACTCACGCACTTGTGCCTTCACTTGCTCGTGGTCTTCATACCGGTCCTCACGTCTCCGCGGATTGACAAGTAAAGGAGGTGGTGCTTACACTAGAGCTACACCAAATTTTGGCGCCGTTGCCGGGGAGAGAGCTTGGAGGACGAGCGTGTGACGGTAAGACGTAGAGTAGCAACGTTGGAAGGTAAAAATTTCAGTTGTTGTCGTTGTTTTTACTTAGTTTTTAGTGTTTTTCACCTCCCCCACACTCCATCTTCATCTCCAAAAAAATCAGAAAATCCACCCATTCTCCTCATTTCCCCTCATTTGTGCATGCGAGAGAGCAAGAGAGAACTTTTGTGCTTGTGTGTGCTTGTGTTTTCTTGAGTTTTCTTGCAGGTACAGAGCTCCAGTGCATTAGGAAAGCTTGGAAAAGGTAAAAATTTACTCTCTGTCAAAGATCTGCCGAGTGTGGCGGACCATCGCGATGGTCTGCAACCTTCGGAATTCTTGGTAGGCGACCACACCACGAGGTAGGCGACCCTTGCGCATCTACGAATCCACAGACGCATCTCAAAAATTCACACTTTTGTGGACCATCGTGATTGGCACAGACCATCGCGATTGTGTCGCACCATCGCGATAGGCTCACGCCATCGCGACGGCTCGGCCGGACCATCGCGACGGTCTCGGACCATCGCGACGGTTCACTTGAGCCATCGCGACGGTCCACTTGGACCATCGCGATTGTTCAGCTGACCTCGGACCATCGCGATTGGCCCATGCCATCGCCACGACGGTGCCACGTGTCAAGATAGACCATCGCGGCTGTTCATTTTTCGGACCATCGCGACAACCCAAAATCGGACCATCGCGATTGGCTCACGCCATCGCACTTGTGACCATCGCGACGGTTCACTTCGGACCATCGCGATTGTCCACCTTTGACCGTTGACCGCGCCATCGCGATTGTCCGCCTGATCACGCCATCGCGATCGCTCACTACTGGACCATCGCGACGGTTCATTTTTCGGACCATCGCGATCGTTCACTTCGGGCCATCGCGACGGTTCACCTTTTCGCACCATCGCGATTGTCCAAACTCCACGCCATCGCGGGGGGAGTGTTGAAGCTCAAAGTCAAGGACAAAGCATGGAAGCACATCAAAAGGTGGACACACGAGGAAAGGGAGCAAGTAGGGAGCTCCAAGAAGTGTATGTCAAATTTTCATAAGAATCCCCTACAAAAATAGTGATTTTCATCACTAAAAACCATTGTAAATACCATTATCTATTTTTAGTAACTCCATTTTGTTCAAGCCGAGGAGTCCTCGAGCTTGAGGAGTATTAGAAGTACCATCGTACCAATTTTCATAATATTTAGACTTCGTTTGAGCCCTCAAATAAGCCCTGGAACCTAATTTTTAACTAGGCCGGACACTAGGTCTGGACAGGGCCAAAACTAGTCAAAAAACTATAAAAAGAGCTAGAGAGCTCATTTTTTGGGGGTTAGTTTGTTAGAGAATAGAACTTTTGTAAGAGAACTCTTTTGCAATCTAAGCTTTCCATTGTTCCTCTCTTTGATCTTACTTTGTGCGCGTGTGTGTGTATGTGTGTGCATGTTTGTGTGCTTTCACTCACGCACTTGTGCCTTCACTTGCTCGTGGTCTTCATACCGGTCCTCACATCTCCGCGGATTGACAAGTAAAGGAGGTGGTGCTTACACTAGAGCTACACCAAATTTTGGCGCCGTTGCCGGGGAGAGAGCTTGGAGGACGAGCGTGTGACGGTAAGACGTAGAGTAGCAACGTTGGAAGGTAAAAATTTCAGTTGTTGTCGTTGTTTTTACTTAGTTTTTAGTGTTTTTCACCTCCCCCACACTCCATCTTCATCTCCAAAAAAATCAGAAAATCCACCCATTCTCCTCATTTCCCCTCATTTGTGCATGCGAGAGAGCGAGAGAGAACTTTTGTGCTTGTGTGTGCTTGTGTTTTCTTGAGTTTTCTTGCAGGTACAGAGCTCCAGTGCATCAGGAAAGCTTGGAAAAGGTAAAAATTTACTCTCTGTCAAAGATCTGCCGAGTGTGGCGGACCATCGCGATGGTCTGCAACCTTCGGAATTCTTGGTAGGCGACCACACCACGAGGTAGGCGACCCTTGCGCATCTACGAATCCACAGACGCATCTCAAAAATTCACACTTTGGTGGACCATCGCGATTGGCTCAGACCATCGCGATTGTGTCGCACCATCGCGGCGATAGGCTCACGCCATCGCGACGGCTCGGCCGGACCATCGCGACGGTCTCGGACCATCGGGACGATTCACTTGAGCCATCGCGATGGTCCACTTGGACCATCGCGATTGTTCAGCTGACCTCGGACCATTGCGATTGGCCCATGCCATCGCCACGACGGTGCCACGTGTCAAGATAGACCATCACGACTGTTCATTTTTCGGACCATCGCGACAACCCAAAATCGGACCATCGCGATTGGCTCACGCCATCGCACTTGTGACCATCGCGACGGTTCACTTCGGACCATCGCGATTGTCCACCTTTGACCGTTGACCGCGCCATCGCGATTGTCCGCCTGATCACGCCATCGCGATCGCTCACTACTGGACCATCGCGACGGTTCATTTTTCGGACCATCGCGATCGTTCACTTCGGGCCATCGCGACGGTTCACCTTTTCGCACCATCGCGATTGTCCAAACTCCACGCCATCGCGACGGTTCGCTTGGACCATCGCGACGGTCCCAGACCATCGCGATTGTGCACCCCCATCGCAAATTTAGGGTTCCAATTTTTGACCAATTTTAGGGGTATTTTTGAGAAATTTTTGGACCATTAGACTCATAGGAGACCGCTTAGCTCATATTTGAAGGAAAACCTGATTGACAGTTTTTACCCCCCAGGGCCTGAACGCTCATAACTTTTTCATCCGAAGTCCGTTTTTTGAGCTTAATAGCTCATTAGAAAGCTCGTGACGAGTACTACGTGACCTCAACTATTTTTTTCTTAAAGGATACGTCTATTTTTAGATAAGCTATTTTGAGGTTGACCTAGTTTGGGACTAGGAAGCCAGGGGGCAAACATTGAAAAATTTGGGCAAAAGGGAAGGGACTTAAAAGGTGTATATACTCAAGTGCTTGATCATCCAACTGTGAATTGGTCTAATATTGGATTTTTCCAGGTCTAGCAAGGGCAATCAAAGACAACCAAAGCAAGGCTGTGAAGGACATAAAGCTTGGGAAGCGCGGCTTCTTGGGCATCAGAGCAACCAAAAAAGCGGACTCGAGGTTGGAAGATTACTCAACCCCCTCAGTCAATTCTTAGCTTAGGATAAATGTTAGCATTGTGGATTAAGACGATAGGAACGCCTCAAGTTCAAGATATTTAATTCTTTCAAGTCTAAGACTAAAGTAAAGGTGTGTGTGACGAAAACCTAAAGGAAAGAACCTAAGTCTGACGGAACGAGAACTCAAAATTATAACGGAAAGTCGAATTCCTGACGCATACATTAAGACAAGAATCTAAAGAAATCTAAAAAGAATTAAGACAGTAATAACAAAGAATCATTGACGACCTGAGCGTGTACTGAGTGTGCAAGGAGGAAAACTAATGAACCTTAGATCGGGCAAACATATAGGTAAGTCAGACCGACGAAGCCTTAGGTCATCTGAGGCTAGTGTCAACCATACATCCAAGTCTTGGGCTCAACAGCTTAGTGGTTATCCTTACACACGAAGTTCAGAAACCAGTGACTCGGAAATGTCTTTTAGCATGGAAAGACCCACACGTAGCTTAGGCATTGCCTATTTACAGACACCAGAAGGTCCCTATAAGACCCAATTGGAGTATATCAGGACCAACCAACTAGGTGCTCGCATCTATGAGGATGGTCTAAGACGATCAGTGGTTCAACTCAAAAATCCTGACCGACCCTTTGGACTTGAACACCCAGTGGTCAAGTTTGAAGAGGGTGCTTACATTGATAAGGAAGGAACCATGTATGTGGTTACCAACTTACCAGATAGGACAGATGAGTTTGGAAATATCATTCCTGAGAACGAGATAGGAGACCTAGAGAAAGGAGACCTAGGAGGAGAACCCAAGACCCCTAGAGGTAAGTCAGTCTTAACAAGAGTGCTCACTCCAGAATGGATTCCTCAAGATAATAAAAGCATAGAACTATTCGTGAATAGAGAAACGGAGGAAGCCTTTTGGAGATTTAGGCCAGATCAACCCAGCCCAGTAGTCACCATCTATGAATTCAATGATCCAGAGACACCAGGGAAAGTTGTCTATCTAGATCACACATCTCAAAAACTATTCTTGGTATCAGATCATGACAGACATGCTTACACTTGGCAAGGTGAATCAATTTTTTCTCCACCAAGATCTAATGTTTCCCAGGGCCTCCAAGGCGCTGGATCATCCAAGGGTCATGAAACCCACAAGGAAAGAACTAGAGAGAGACCGGAGGTAAGCTTTGCAGACACTGTAGGCAGAGACAGATCAGGATATGGAACGGAAAGACTTGAAAGGGAGAGACATAGAGTTCATAGGCATCAAAGAGATGATCATGATTTCCCATTGCCTAGACCACGAGAGCACTCAAGAACCCTTAGACCCTCTCAAGTGGTTAAGACAATGAAGAACTACTTTGATGGATTTGGAGATCCTTATGATCATGTGGCGGAGTTCAAACAAGTGCTAAGAGCTGAACAGGTTGAAGACTTATTCACCCAGTTCGAGGCATTTGGTTTGACTCTTAAGGGTACTGCCTTAGCTTGGTTTCAACCTCTAAACAGTCGCAACTATAGAGAGATAGGTCAGCTGCTAGAAGAATTCATTGTGGAATTTTCCAAAAGCGGTATCAGGCATAACACATCATCCTTGATCCACAGCTTCAAGCAGACACCCCAAGAAACAGTGCGACTCGCAGGAAGAAGGTTTAGACAGTACTTGGAAAGATGCCTTGTACCAGAATTACCCACATCAGCCAAACAGGTGGCACTGTTTTTAGATGGCCTGTTGAGCACAAAATTAAGGTCATATGTATACTTGAAAGAGCCTAGATCCATAGAAGAGTGTATACGGATATGCATTGACATAGAAGACAACTTGGGTGAGGAGTTAGGACTATCCAAACTCTATAAGGACTCTGATAGTTCTACAAGTCACACCTCTAGAACCTCCACTGAGATAGATGAGATAGCTGAGCAAGTGGCCAAAAAACTAGGAGTTCAAAATAGACAAATGCCAAAGGTCACTTCAGTGAAGCGGTGTTATACATGTGGAGGAGATCACATGGCTAATGTCTACCCAATGATGACTCAATCTCAAGGAAACCCTAACACCCTATATTGCACCATTGAAAGGAAGTATACAAATCATACGACCCAAGATTGTCCCTATAACAGGCAGGCTGTTAGACAAAATTATCAGCAACCTTACCAGCAGGGTAGGTTTCAGAATCAGTACCAACAGCCATATTATAGGCCACAACAATATCAACCTCAATACCAGCAGCAATATCAGGCACCATATAGGCCACAACCAGTCCTAGGAAACCAACCGCCAGCTCCTGCCAATGTGATCCCAGTTAAATATACGATGGCAGAGGAGAACCCTAATAGAGCATTGGTGCCACTAACCCCATTGGTCTCAGGAAATGATTCTCACGCTCATGGTTTAGACTACTTCCATGAAGATAGTCCACATGCTTATTATATAGAGTCACCTGAGCAAAGTGAGACTTCTCAGTGTCAATATGAGACACCACTTACGGAACAAAATTGGGAGCCAGAATACTCCAATGTCATGTATACGAATCCAAATCCTAGGCCCCAATTGAGACAAGTAAGACCACACGCCCCTAGAGGACCATGCTTTAGATGTCAGGGCGACCATTTCATTCGTGAATGCCCCCACCAACCAGCTCTGGGACAAGGGCAAAACATTACAATACAAGGCTTTTGTCCTGAGTGTGGCCAGGAACATCTTCCTAGAGAGTGTCCGAGAAACCCCTCTAGTGCACCCAAGGTCACACCCATCAACGTAGTAGGCTTAGTGGCAGATTCAAGTTCAAGTAGCAATAATGTGGTTCCTGTACAGGCAGTTACTAGGGCACAGGTTGCACAACAAGCAAAACCATCTGAGCAATCGGAGTCAAGTGAGGCAGGAGAACCTAGTAAGAGGAAACCAAGAACATGGAAGGATACCAGAGAGAAGGCTAATCGCAAGTGGAACAAAAAGCTATCCGAGCTAGAAGAAAGCCTAAGGGGTACCAAAACAAAAATAGAAGACATTGCGTCTCAAAGCCCCTCGCATACCGAAGCTCCATCCACTCCACCTCATTCCACCCCACCACCCATTGAAAATAACCCACAACCAGGGTCTGTTCTTGCAGATCCAACCCTAGAAGGCTTGGACATGATGTTCAAGGCCTACCAGGCTCGTCTTCAAGAAGGGCCAACAGCAGCAAACCTAGACAAGAGTTACCCTAGAGCAGATTTAGAGATTGAACGGATGAAAATGTGCATGAAAATGGTAGAACAAGCTCAAGCCATACTTGAGACGAGTCAAAAGTTCAATCAGACAAACTCTGTCAAACCGGATTTGCATTTCCAAGGTATACTAGAAAAACTAGAGCAGTTGGTAAACAAACCACAAGTTCCTTTACCTCCACAGGCTCAACCAGTTATTGAAAGAGGAAGCTCACCACCAATGGGAGCTTATGTTCCTAATTCCACGGATGCTGGAATACCTCCTTCAATTCAACAGTACTCTCAAGAGTTCTTGCGGGAAATACAGGAAGAGAAATGGGCCAAGGAGAAGGGTAAATCACCTCCTATTCCTGAGATTGATGATCTTCATGATCAATTTCCCCAAGACATTCCATCTATTTACGGAGATGAAGCAGAACAACAAGAAGACGAAAGGTTAGATTTTGAATCTAATACCTTAGAAGAACTGCCTCAATTTCCAGGTCCATGGGAATTTGAATCTCTCCAGATTAGAGCTCCCACAATACTAGTAAGAAATCAAGACTCAGTGGTTCCAAGGAACACGGATGTCGTGAAGAACACTAAGGTTCAGTGTCATCTCACTGTAGAAGAGCTGCTCAAAGCAAAACCTGAGCTTTGGAATCATGTGAAGGATCAGGTTCCAGAACTTGATTCCAACATGCCAAAAGTGGGCTCTAAGCAAAAAGTTCCAGAGATACCTCTCGACAAGATAGGAGACATGAGCGAAGGTGAAGAAGGTAATACTTATCTTCCAATCACCTATCAAGGTTACACAACCAAAGCAATCGTAGATTCAGGTGCTGGTGTTGCTATTGCGACCACCTCCTTGTGGAAGCGATGGGGCAAGCCCACATTAAGACCAACTAGAATGAAGCTTCAAATGGCTGATGGTCATTTTGAAAGACCTCTAGGATTGCTTGAAGGGATAACTCTAACCACTTGTGGTGTAGAGTTTGAACATACATTCGCTATATGTGACTTTGAAAAGAATCATGTCTACGAGATGATCCTAGGAAGACCTTTCCTACGACAATTGCAAATAGTACAAGATTGGGGAACCAACTCCTTGTACTTACAACACTTAGGGGTCACGACCAAGGTCAATTTGAAGGATTACACCTTCAGAGATGTACCACCCCTACAGTGGAATCCTATCCACAAAGCAAAAGAAGATTCAATCTCCGTGCATTCTGGAAGTTCACCTGATCCATCCTGGCTGCATGAAGATACTCACTTGTGGATGTGCAAGGTTGCAGAGGAAGAGGGAAAGCGCCTAAAAGCGAGAGAAGAAGGAACTCCCCCAGGAGATAGACCAATAAAAGACCGAGCCTATACACCGATGATATTCCCAGATGAGGAATTTGAGCCTCATGGTTGGGCAGAAATCTTAGCTACCACGGACATTGCAGTCAATGAAGAACAATGGACACCTCATTGTGATGAGGAGGGTTATGATATCTCAGTGTTTATGTGTCAGCCCTTGTTGGAAGAGTGTGATCCTAGTGAGTTCATAGAAGAAGAAGAGAATGACGACGATCTAGAATCCATTGTGATGGATACTTACTTTGACTCAGAGGAACACTATTTAGAGGACATAGGAGTGTTAACCCAAAAAGAAGAAGGACCCCTCACGAGTATTAAAACAATAAATTCAAAGGAAGGAAGTGAAGGAGGTCAAAAGAAAAAGAAAACAAAAGCAGTGAAACAAGAAGAGGAAGGATCATTGTTTGAAGTACCAGAAAATTTCAAGAAATATGAAGTGGAAGACCGAAAAATTTTGGTTCTGATGCCTAAAAGAGAGGCCATTATAGGAGAAGCATATGACAATAAAGAAAAGACCAAAAAAATTGTAGTGACCATTGAAGGGAACGAAGAACGATGTACGTACATAGGAGATGACCTAAGTGCAAAAGAAGAAGAAGAGCTTGTAGCCCTATTAAGGGAATATAGGGATGTGTTCGCATGGCACTATAGAGACTTGAAAGGAGTAGATCCAAAGATTTGCTCTCATACGATTCCGATGACCGCTGATGCCAAGCCCACCAAACAAAAGCCCTACACATATAATGACAATTATGCAGCCAAAATAAAGGAGGAAATTGACAGGCTAATTGAAGCTGGATTCATCTATGAGATTGAGCACACTGAATGGGTGTCCCCCATTGTGGTGGTGCCCAAGAAGAATGGGAAATTGCGAGTGTGCATTAACCTTAAAAAAGTTAATGCCGCTACAATCAGAGATAGTTATCCACTTCCAATCACCGAACATCTATTGGAGCGTGTTGCAGGCAAGGAAGTTTATAGCTTCCTTGATGGCTTTTCAGGTTACAACCAAGTGGCCATTGCTCCTGAAGATCAACACAAAACGGCTTTTGCCACCGAATGGGGAATCTTTGCATTTCGTGTGATGCCATTTGGGCTCACCAATGCACCTGCAACATTCCAAAGGCTCATGTGTCATGTCTTCAAAGAGTTCTTGCGGAAGAGCTTAGAAGTATATGTGGATGATTTATGTGCGCATTCCCAACAGAGAAGTTACCACATCCCTGAGCTCAGACAGATCTTCAACAAGTGTAGAGGTTATCGAGTTTGTCTGAACCCAGAGAAGTGTGTGTTCATGGTACGACAAGGTAAGATCTTAGGTCACATTGTTTCTAGGAATGGAATTTCAACCGATGAAGACAAGGTAAGAGCGATGGCAGAGTTGCCAAGACCAAGGAATGTTAAAGAGGTACAAGCCTTTATGGGCCATTGTGGATATTACCGTAGGTTTATCCACATGTATGCCATCATAGCTAAACCTCTTTATGGGTTGTTAACACATTTTGAGTGGAACGAGGAATGCGAGAATTCCTTCAACGAGCTGAAAAGACGTTTGTGCACAGCACCAATATTGACTACTCCGGATTGGAGCAAACCCTTCCATGTCCATGTAGATGCCTCCAATCATGCAATAGGATGTGTGCTAGCACAACCCACAGGTGAAGGAAACCTAGATTTGCCGATAGCATATGCTAGTAGGCAATTAAATGCAGCTGAACGAAATTATACCACAACGGAGAGAGAAGGCTTAGGCATGGTATATGCCATGAAGAAGTTTAGACACTATCTATTGGCCAATAAGTTTAAGTTTTTCACCGATCATCAAGCTTTACTATATTTGGTCAATAAACCTTGCAATACAGGCCGCTTAGTAAGATGGTTCCTCTTACTAATGGAATACGACTTTGAAGTTGTTGTCAGGAAAGGTAGAACCCATCTTAGGGCAGACCATCTTTCCCGCATCACTTCAGGAGAGCCACCGCAAGGAGTGTCTGACGAATTGCCCGATGCTTATCTGTTCAATTTAGAAGTTGTTCCTAAATGGGCAAATAAGTTGGTACCAGTTCTAACCTTCGGGCCTGCAAATAAAAATGTGAAAACAAGCAGAGAAGAAATTGTAAAATCACAAAAGTATCAAATATTGGCCGGAAGTATGTACAAGCAAGATACCGAGGGCGTATTAGCGTGTTGTGTTGAGGACGACGAACATACTAGTTGGATGCAACAAGCCCATGGGGGACTGCTAGGAAATCACTACTCTAAACAACGAACATTGCAGAATCTAAAACGTTTAGGAGTGTATTGGCCTAGCATGGACAAAGAAATACAGGAGTGGATCCAGAATTGTCCAGTGTGCCAGAAGAGACCCCCAGTGGAGCATGCCACTCTTTATCATGTGTCATTAATCCCAGATTGGAGTGCTCCATTGGTTGAGTTCATGAGATCGGGAACATTACCCAATCAAGCTAGTCTTGCAAGAAAACGGAGCATGGAGCAAGAGGCTCGAGACTATGCCTTAGTAGGGGACAACCTATACCGAAGAGGCAAAGATGGTTACTTAAGACTGTGCGTTCACGAATCAGATTATTTGAAAGTCTTAGAAACTGCACACAGCGGTGTTGCAGGTGGACATTTTGGTCCTGACCGAGTGATCAAGACCATTCTATTCTCAGGATTTTGGTGGCCCACTCTTCATATGGATGCACATACCTATGTGAAGAAATGTGACACATGCCAACGTGCACAATATCCTGTCAGAAAAGATGAGATGCCCTTGAGGCCAATGATGGGAGGACGTGCATTTTCGAAGTGGGGCATAGACTTCATAGGTCCTATTAACCCCCCAGCTAGAAACTCCCATGCAGAGTACATCATTGTAGCCACAGATTACCTTACAAAGTGGGTAGAAGTCAAAGCCACAACAAAGAATGATGCTCAGACTACGGCTAAGTTCTTATTCGAGAATGTGTTCACGAGATATGGACTACCAATAGAGTTGGTGAGCGATAGAGGCACACACTTCTTGAATGAAGTCATTGAAAATCTTCTCCACGAATTCTTGGTGACACATAAGAAATCTGCCCCCTATCACCCACAAGCCAACGGACAAGCCGAGAGTACCAATAAGATCCTCTGTAACGTATTGACAAAACTGGTAAATAATAAACGCTCTGATTGGGACAAACAACTTCATCATGCTGTTTGGGCATACCGAGTGGCCTACAAAACGGTACTCAATGCTACCCCATTTCAGATGGTCTTTGGACAGAATGCCGTGCTACCATTGGACTTCCTAACCCCAGCATTGAAAGTAGCACAAGAGCATGAGTGGAATGGACATGAGTTGTCTTCCAGGATCTTTGATCTAGAACGCTTAGGTGAGACGAGGCTACGGGCAGCAGCAGGCATTTATGCTGCAAAGAAAAGGCAAAAGGCATACTTTGATGCCCATGTAAAGGATAAAGGATTGAAGGAAGGAGATCTAGTGCTGGTTTATACGCTAAAGCAACATGCCCGCAAATTGGAGAAACGAGGATATGGACCCATGATCATTAATAGACTCTCCACTAGCGGTGCAGTTCAATTGGCCACTCTAGAAGGCGATATCTTGCCAAACTATATTAGTGGCTGTAGAGTCAAGCTATATCAAGAACCTCTTACTGAGGATATGCTAATGAGACTCAATACTGCTAAGAAGCGAAAAGAAGAAGAGTTAAGAGTGAGAGAAGAAGCACAGGTAGAGGCCAGAGAGCGTATTAGGCGAAATAAGTTAAGGCGATTAGGCCTAGATGTCAACTCAAAAGCCCCAAAATATCACATGGATATGTGTCAAAAGTCAGGCATAGCGACTTCTCAGGTCATTGACCGAAGACCCTTTGTGACCATAGAGATAGGACAAGGGAAGGGTGCAAGGACGGTGAAAGCATTGATTGACTCAGGTGCAGCAAGTAATGCAGTTAGACTTTCCTACTGCCAAGATTTGGGGTTGAACATCAATCCCATAGAAGCTTATCTCATAGGATTGGGAGGTGTGGAAACCCCTTGTTTGGGTGAGGTGGAACTTCCCATCTACCTTCACGATGTTCCAATGAAAATCAAAGCGCTAGTATGTCAAGATGAGAACCTTACAGAACCACTTGTCTTGGGTCAAGATTGGATCTATGACCATGTAGTTAACTTAAACCTAAGAAGTCAAATTCTTCAAGTTTGGGTACATGAACAATGCATTACAGTAGAATTAGAGAACTGCATGCTCCTAAATCATGGCACAACACACTCTCTTAGTTCTTCCCAGACTAACCATATGAAAGAAGATGTTGTATGTGTCAAAAGCTCTATGATGCAGAAGGAGTCAATCGTAGAAGACCAGGTTCGAAGGAGGGTGGATCTTTCTTCTTCTCCAAAGAATCAAGTAGCCACAGTTGTGAGTCCACCACACAAGCAAACACAACCGTTCACGACAACTGCTACATCAAATAGAAAGACACCATTCGATAAAAAAGCGGTTCCGGGCATGAAGCAGATCTGGGTACGCAAAGGAGAGCAACCACCAGCCTTGCCCCCACAAATCCCATCCATGCACACTAACCAGGCCAGAAGACGAAGGAAGCAGCCCAGACAAGCTCAATCACAAAGCATCCAACAAGTTTGGGTGCCTAAGAAGTTAGCTGCAGCTCAACAAGGGCAATTACAGATGTGGGTACCTAAGAAGCTCCTACATCCACAACAACCTTTGTTCTCCCACATGCAAAAGGTTTCAACAAAGAAGCCAAAAAGAGAAAAGGGTAAGAACCACGTACAGAGACCAAAGGAAGATCAAATCAGCTCTTCAACATTAGTAGGAAGACATGCAAAAAGGATATGGGTTTGGAAGCCAAAAGTGCAAGTAGCCTCCACCGAACCAAAGCGTCAACCACACTGGATACCACAGTTCAGAAAGCATCCAAAGAGAAAGACGCCTGAAGTGACCTCTACAGTGCCAAATGATGTTCTAAAATAGACTCCAATAAGGAGGATTACATCAGTTCGAGACTCAATGGATACCTCCACCAAGGTCGGCATCAACCTCCGCAAATAACATCGAAAGCCTCGAACGAGCAAAAACCATGTGCTCCTTACACAACCCTGTCTTTTGCACCATTCAGGTCATGCATTTCCAAAGTATGCATTAATATAGGGCCGCATTACACGGCCGTGCATAGACACACTTGAGAATCCCACGCACAAGAGCACAGTGACGTATGTCAAATATTTCTATTGATACTAACTTTTGTGTTCTTGTTTTGTGATATCCTGTCCCTTCAAAAAAAAAAAAAAAAAAAAATGGGGGGGGAGAAAGAAAAGTGGGAGAGAGCTTGTTCCCAGGTTTGGCTTATGAAACATGAATGAGTCATGCTTAGTTGAAGGTGGAACTGTTGATTACTAGGCATTTATCAATTTGGATACAAGTGTGTCCCGGCCAGCAGCGCGATTGTAGCTGCCTTATCGGGTAGATGACAAGCATTTGGCATGAACATGGCATCTACAACTATGATTTTCTCTTACCATGGTAGGAATGAAGATCTTGAAGGTCCGCAACTTGAGTGATGCTTAACTACTTCATGTACCAGAGCATCCAAGGAGATATCTGCAAAAGGTAGTTCTGGAGGAGAAGACTCCTGCATATGGTGAGCTAAAGAGAATATGTGAAACTCAGCTTGGTGTAGTTACCCAATGTTGCTTGCCAAGGAATATAAAGCAATTCAATTCTTAGTATTTCTTGAACCAGTATGGAACAGTAGCACTGGTGAATGGTCTATGTCAATCAGCATGGTAATCTCTTAGAAACCGGCACGTGTCCAATATTCCTCTGAGTGTCAATATCGGGAAGTGAACGTGCATGAGCCCAAGCTCAGAAATGCACATTGTTAGTGACAAATGTTGCTTTGAAAAGAAGAGGGGAGACCTACCACTCAAAAGATCTCATCAGTGGACAATCAACATGGACATTCATCAACAATGTTCCATCCCACAGGCCGAGTGTACAACACGAAGAGACAAACATCCATCAACCTTATCCATGGTAAGTATCTTTACTCTGGAAACACCATAACCATGATAGTTTAGGAAACCTCTTCGTCAGCATACCCTTGAGCACTTAGCTCAAGAACCGCAATTTTTGCACCATACTTCTTCCAATGCATTTTCCAAGTAAGCATGCGTAGGGCTACATTACAAGGCCGTGCACAAGGCACATACTTTTTTTAACCCAGGCACGAACACACTTACCCATCATTCGTTATGGGTTATGAGTAGTTGGCATGACTGCTCTCAACATCATCTTTAAAAGAGCTAGCGGACATCATGGGAACAACATCCATATCTCGGAAACAAATTGAAGCCAGTAGTTGCTCCAAATCACTCTTGACAACCTCTTTTGAGCAACTTGCAGTTTTGAAAGCTCACAACGCCACATTCTTGCTGGAATCCAAGGAACCAGCTCATACAACGGATAGACACCACCTCTCAAAGCACTACACAGAACAGCCCTTCCAACAAGGGTCTGTCAGGGATGACAGACTCGAGAGGGGGGGGAGTGTTGAAGCTCAAAGTCAAGGACAAAGCATGGAAGCACATCAAAAGGTGGACACACGAGGAAAGGGAGCAAGTAGGGAGCTCCAAGAAGTGTATGTCAAATTTTCAGAAGAATCCCCTACAAAAATAGTGATTTTCATCACTAAAAACCATTGTAAATACCATTATCTATTTTTAGTAACTCCATTTTGTTCAAGCCGAGGAGTCCTCGAGCTTGAGGAGTATTAGAAGTACCATCGTACCAATTTTCATAATTTTTAGACTTCGTTTGAGCCCTCAAATAAGCCCTGGAACCTAATTTTTAACTAGGCCGGACACTAGGTCTGGACAGGGCCAAAACTAGTCAAAAAACTATAAAAAGAGCTAGAGAGCTCATTTTTTGGGGGTTAGTTTGTTAGAGAATAGAACTTTTGTAAGAGAACTCTTTTGCAATCTAAGCTTTCCATTGTTCCTCTCTTTGATCTTACTTTGTGCGCGTGTGTGTGTATGTGTGTGCATGTTTGTGTGCTTTCACTCACGCACTTGTGCCTTCACTTGCTCGTGGTCTTCATACCGGTCCTCACGTCTCCGCGGATTGACAAGTAAAGGAGGTGGTGCTTACACTAGAGCTACAGAGCTCCCTACTTCCTCCCTTTCCTTGTGTGTCCACCTTTTGATGTGCTTCCATGCTTTGTCCTTGACTTTGAGCTTCAACACCTATCATATGAGCTTTCGTGGGAGTCATAATCATTTGAAGATCTCATATGACCGCATTCCGTATGCAACTGAGTCCTGCTCCTGAGTCTATCAAGGCATCTATTAGTTTGTACTCTGTCTTGCCAATCCCTAGGTTTAGGTAGGGTTGTGACATGTAGGCATTAGTCGTGTCAGAATTATGGACTTGGTAATTAGCCATAGGGATAGGCTCTTCTCCTTAGAGATACCATTCGTCTCTTTGCCTAATCCACTCTTTCTGTTTCTTAATACGTTCCAAGGCTTTTTGCCGTGCCTCTTCTCTAATCCGTTCTTCCTCTTTCTTCCTATTTTGTGCACCTATGAGATGTGCTAACATGTGATCTGTCAATGGCTCCATGAACCGTTTCACTCTACATCCACTTATGTAGTTAGGAAGAATGTCTCCATCCAAAGTGGCTAGATTAACTGCTCCACTCATCGAGATCCTATTAATGATTAGAGTTCCATATCTGCGTTTTTGTAACTTTTTGGCATGTTGCTTCAAGGTGTAGACCAGGACTAGGTCTCCTTCTTTTAGTCCTTTGTCTCTTATGTGAGCATCATAATATGCCTTTTGCCTTCTCTTAGCCACATAAATTCCTACAACAGCCTGTAACCGAGTTTCATGCAACTTCTCCATTTGGTCTAGTTGCTGGGATAATTCATGCCATGTCCATTCATATTGTTGGGCTACTCTCAAGGTGGGTATCAAAAAATCAACTGGTAGGATTGCGTTCTGTCCGTATACTAGATTGAATGGGGTAGTTCCAATGGTATTCTTGTACGCGACTCGGAAGGCCCAAATTGCATGATGCAATTGTTTGTCCCAGTCAGACCTACCATTATTGACAATCTTTGTCAATACTGTGCATAACACCTTATTGGAACTTTTTGCTTGACCATTGGCTTGGGGATGGTATGGGGCTGATTTTTTATGGAGCACTAAAAATTCATTCATTAGAGACTCTATCACCTCATTAATGAAGTGCGTTCCTCGGTCACTCACAATTTCAATTGGTAATCCAAAACAAGTGAATATATGCTCAAAAAGAAACTTAGCAGTGGTTTGAGCATCGTTCCTTCTAGTAGCCCTTGCCTCTACCCATTCTTGTTGGTGCAGGGCAATCAACAATTGAAGTTTTAATGAAAGTTTGGAAGTCAAGGATTAAAGGAAAGTTCAAGTTATGAAGCATGGAGGAAGTGCACATCTAGAAAATGAAGAGGTGTACACATATATACATTAATACAGAGATAGTTCACTTATACTTTTGTATAGTCATGATATTGTAAATATTTGCCTATATATACAAGTAAAAAGTCAGGGCAAATATGAGAGAGCATGAGAATAGAGAAATCAGTAGTTGTATGAGTCATTAGACATCTTAGAAGTTAGTTGAGTCTCTCTCATTACTCAGTTGTAAATTTCTTCAAAAATGGAAGAAAAATTGCACTCGATGTTTCTGTGCATTCTCCTTCTATGCTTGATCACTTTAAGAATCCTTGTGTAGATGTCTACGTCCATAGTTAATGAGTCTATGGTTAAAGTTTGAGAGCCTAATTGTAAACAAGCTGTGAGAATTATGAGTGGGAACATTCATATGTGAAGAAGTGTTCACTGGTTCATGAAACAGGCACAAAATTCGATGTTAATGTTTTGGTCATTTCTCCTTCCACAGTGTAAATTTTTGAGCAAGCAAGCACTCAATATTTAAGTTGGAAGGTAAGCTATTTGTGGCTAAAGGCATTTTCATAAACGGGTTCTAGATTGAGAGAACCAAGTGTTAAAAGTTATAGGTGTCTAAATCGACTTCTCAGAAGAGCAGTTTTAGACATAGGTAACTTGTTGAGTTCATTTCTCGAGATACACTCAATCTTTTGGAGTGATTCAACTTAGAGAAGGTGCGCAAACTATAGGCCACACCTTGTGCAAAGTTTCATAAAAAACTTTACACAATTCATAAGTCAATGAGAGAGATATGTGCAGCAGACTTTCTGTGTAGTCATCTCCTTCACAGATTTTTCAAAATCTTTATAATTGATCATTGATCCTCTAAAATTGGTGAAGGTTTGAGTTATTCTTGTTATAGAGGTGCTCTAACTACAAGAGTAACTTGTTCTTTTGGAGATTAACACTCTCCATCAGTGGTATCAGAGCAGGAAGCATCAGAATTCAAGAAAGGTGAAGGTGACAAGAGTACAGGTCATGCAATGTATTCAAAGGATAGGAAGAAGAATATCAAAGGAAAGAAACAAACAAATGAGGATGAAAGTACAACTAGCCAAGCTAACTTCCTAAGAGGAAGAGGAGGTGGCAAAGGTAGAGGAAGAGGTAGGAGTAATAAAGATGGAGTGAAAGCTTGCTGGATTTGTGGTAAGACAAATCACTTAGCTAATGATTGTTGGCATAATACTCAGACTAATGGTGGATATAATCAGAATTTTAATTCAAGAGGAAGAGGTGGCAGAAATCAAAGAGGTAATTTTAGAGGTAGAGGTAGTAGAGGTTACTTTGGAAGAAATGCATGTAGAGGATTCCAAAGTCAACAATACAACAATACCTACTACAATTATGCTTCAGATCAGAAGGAGGATTCAACATTGATAATGAATGCAACTTGTGAAAGGCAAAGTGAAGACCAAAGAGTCTTCTACATTGACTCAGGGTGTAGCAATCACCTCAGTGGCAACATAGCCTTGATGACTGATTTGGAGAATAAGGTAATTAATCATGTGGTCAAACAGGTGACAATACAAAGCACAATGTGAAGTCAATTGGATCAATGAAGTCCAAGGATGGTAGCACCCTCTTGAGTAAGGTCTTGTATGTTCCTACAATTCCTAAGAATCTGATAAGTGTAGGACAAATTGTTGAAAAAGGTTATGAAGTTAGATTCACTAATGAAGGAGTGTTTGTGGAGGACCCTAGCAATGGGTATAAACAGATTGTTTTAGGGAAGAAAGAAGGAAGGGTGTTCACATTGAAGATTCAAGGTAATGTTGGTCATGCCTTGTTCACTTATGGAGGGCTTAAGATCTTTGAGTTAGATCTTTGGCACAAGAGGCTTGGACATTTCAATGAAAGAGGTATCAAAGATATGATTAATAATGGTTCAGTGCTTGGATTGCCTAATGTTGCAGGTCAACATATGACATACAGGTGTGAGGCATGTCAATTAGGAAAGGCTCATAAGCAATCTTATTCCAAGCATGGTTTTATGTATTTAGAAAAGCTTGAATTGGTACACACAGATGTGTGGGGGCCATCAAAGGATTTCAGTATCAATGGTTCAAGATATTATGTGATTTATGTTGATGATGCTACCGGATGGATCACTATCTATGTGATCAAAGATAAGTCAGAGGTATTCAATACATTCAAACATTATCATATGTATGCAAAGAGAATTACAGGTCATATGTTGAAGAGACTAAGGTCAGATGCAAGGGGAGAGTATTTCTCTAATGAGTTCAGTGATTACTTGTGGAATGCAGGTATAAAGAGAGAGGTTGCTTGCAGGTATTCTCCTCAACAGAATGGTGTAGCAGAGAGAAGAAATAGAACTCTGGTTGAGTTTGCAAGATCCATGATGAAGGAGAAAAATTGCCCTAATTATTTGTGGGCTGAGGCTGTAAACACAGCTACTTATTTGGTCAATAGGTTACCATGTAAAGCTTTGCAGGGTATGACACCATATGAGGCTTGGTGGGGTAAGAGACCTACATTAGACCATTGCAAAGTATTTGGATGTTTGGCATATGCATATGTGCCATCACAATTAAGGCACAAATTGGAACCTAAAGCTGAAAAGTATGTATTCATTGGATATGATGATAAGAAGATGGGATATAGGTTGTGGAGTCCATCCACAAAACAATTTCTTGTATCAAAAGATGTTACATTTGATGAGCAAGGCACTTGGTATGAGGTACAATCAATATTAATGCAGGTGATGAAGAAGTTGTGAATCAAAATAAAGGTAAATCAAAGGTTCATATTTGATGAAGAGGAGAATAATGAAGTACAGGTTGAAGTTGAAGAAATGCCAAGATTTGATCCTGAGTGTGATGAACCAGAAACCTCAAAGAGTGGAGAACTCAGAAGGTCATCAAGACACAAGTGGCAACCTACAAGGTATAGCTATGACACTTCTTTTTTGGCTACAAAAGATTATGCTTATATGATGAAGGCAGATGAAGACCCTTCTACATATGAAGAGGCAAAAGGTAAGGAGAATTGGGAGAAAGCTATGCAGGAGGAGTATGATGCATTGATGGAGAACCAGACATGGGAGTTGGTTCCTAAACCAAATAGCCAGAAGATCATTGGATGCAAATGGGTCTACAAGACAAAGAGATTTGCAGATGGAAGTGTGTCTAGGTATAAAGCTAGACTTGTTGTGAAGGGTTTTGCTCAGACTTATGGTATAGATTATGATGAGACCTATAGTCCTGTGGCAAAGATGACAACCATAAGGACACTCATATGAGGAGACCTATAGTCCTATGGCAAAGATGACAACCATAAGGACACTCATAGCTATTGCTGCATGTAAAGGTTGGAAATTATGTCAATTAGATGTGAAGAATGCTTTTTTAAATGGTTATATTTCAGATGATGTTTTCATGGAGCAACCCCAAGGATTCAGAGATGAAAGGTATCCAGAGTATGTATGTAAGCTCAAGAGAGCTTTGTATGGTTTGAAGCAGGCCCCAAGGGCATGGAGTTATAGACTTGTAAAGTTCTTGAAAGAACTTGGATTTCAAGTATCAAAGGCAGATAGTAGTTTGCTTGTCAAAGCAAGTGATGATGGATTCATTTACATGTGCATATATGTTGATGATATAATT
Source organism: Ceratopteris richardii (assembly GCA_020310875.1). Taxonomy (NCBI): domain Eukaryota; kingdom Viridiplantae; phylum Streptophyta; class Polypodiopsida; order Polypodiales; family Pteridaceae; genus Ceratopteris; species Ceratopteris richardii. The sequence goes on from CM035414.1 coordinate 119,523,888, forward strand.
CTCATAGGTACATATGAGAAAGGCATTCAAAGCCTAAAGAAGCAAATGGAGAAAGAATTCAAGATCAGTGATTTGGGAGACTTATATTTCTTGGGCATGGAGATTTCATACACTCAACATGGAGTGTATGTAACTCAAGAAAGGTATTTGAGAAACTTGTTAATCAAGTTTAAGATGAATGATTGCAGGGTAGCACCTACCCCAATGGAGGTGAATCACAAATTGAGCAGATATGGAGGTGAAGAGTTCAAGGACATGAAATTATATCAGAGTTTGGTTGGTAGCCTGATTTATGCTACATTAACAAGACCTGATTTATCATATGCAATTGGAGTTTTATCTCAATTCATGCATTGTCCTAGGAAAGAACATTGGATTGCAGGTCAAAGAGTGTTGAGGTACATTAAGGGTACACTCAAAGAGGGTTTGTATTATGGTTTTACATCAGATACAAACATCAAAATATATAGTGATGCAGATTGGGCAGGTAATCATGATGATAGGAGATCAACTTATGGATACTTGTGTTATGTGGGAGATAAGTAAATTTCTTGGTGTTCAAAGAAGCAACACACAGTTGCTTTATCATCTACAGAAGCAGAGTACAAAGGTATGGTTGAAGGTGCAAAGGAAGTAATATGGCTTAAGACTCAAATGAAGAGTTTTGACATCATTCAGAGTACACCCACTATTCATGGAGATAACATGAGTTCATTGTATTTAGCTGCTAATCCTGTTTTTCATGCCAAGACTAAACACATTGAGATTCAGTATCATTTTCTAAGAGAGAAGGTGATGGATAAAGACATTGAAGTCATACATACTTCAACAAAAGATCAGATAGCTGATATGCTAACCAAAAGCTTGGATGGACCAAAGCTACAGAGATTCAAAGACAAGGCAGGCATAAAGAAGATAGAGAAAACCCTCAATTTCAGCTATTGGTGCAGAGAAATCAACAATTGAAGTTTTAATGAAAGTTTGGAAGTCAAGGATTAAAGGAAAGTTCAAGTTATGAAGCATGGAGGAAGTGCACATCCAGAAAATGAAGAGGTGTACACATATGTACATTAATACAGAGATAGTTCACTTATACTTTTGTATAGTCATGATATTGTAAATATTTGCCTATATATACAAGTAAATAGTCAGGGCAAATATGAGAGAGCATGAGAATAGAGAAATCAGTAGTTGTATGAGTCATTAGACATCTTAGAAGTGAGTTGAGTCTCTCTCATCACTCAGTTGTAAATTTCTTCAGAAATGGAAGAAAAACTGCGCCTGATGTTTCTGTGCATTCTCCTTCTGTGCTTGATCACTTTGAGAATCCTTGTGTAGATGTCTAAGTCCATAGTTAATGAGTCTATGGTTAAAGTTTGAGAGCCTAATTGTAAACAGGCTATGAGAATTATGAGTGGGAACATTCATATGTGAAGAAGTGTTCACTGGTTCCTGAAACAGGCGCAAAATTTGATGTTAATGTTTTGGTCAGTTCTCCTTCCACAGTGTAAAGTTTTGAGCAAGCAAGCACTCAATATTTAAGTTGGAAGGTAAGCTATTTGTGGCTAAAGGCATTTTCATAAATGGGTTCTAGATTGAGAGAACCAAGTGTTAAAAGTTATAGGTGTCTAAATCGACTTCTCAAAAGAGCAGTTTTAGACATAGGTAACTTGTTGAGTTCATTATAAATCGACTTCTCAAAAGAGCAGTTTTAGACATAGGTAACTTGTTGAGTTCATTTCTCAAGATACACTGAATCTTTTGGAGTGATTCAACTTGGAGAAGGTGCGCAAACTGTAGGCAACACCTTGTGCAAAGTTTCATAAAAAACTTTACACAATTCATAAGTCAATGAGAGAGATATGTGCAGCAGACTTTCTGTGTAGTCATCTCCTTCACAGATTTTTCAAAATCTTTATAATTGATCATTGATCCTCTAAAATTGGTGAAGGTTTGAGTTATTCTTGTTATAGAGGTGCTCTAACTACAAGAGTAACTTGTTCTTTTGGAGATTAACACTCTCCATCAATTTTGTCAAGTAATCTGTGGCTACTATGATATATTCAGCATGTGACCCTTTGGTCGGTGGGTTAATGGGTCCTATGAAGTCAATACCCCATTTAGAAAATGCTCTGGTGCAAACCATAAGTCTCAATGGCATGTCATCTCTCCGAATTGGGTATTTAGCCCTTTGGCATGTCTCACAGCTTCGTACATATGTCTCAGCATCCATATGTAAAGTTGGACACCAGAAGCCCGCGAAGAGGATCATTTTCACAGTTCTCTCAACTGAAAAATGACCTCCTATCGCACCTGCGTGTGCCATCTCTAATATGGGTAAATATTCTCCTTCATGCACAAATAGTCGTAATTGGTTGTCTTTTCCTCTCCTAAACAAATGTCTTCCCATAAGTACATAATCCTTGCTCATTTCTTCTAGGGATCGTTTTCTCGCTAAGCTAACTCCTTCCTCGTGTTCTCTCATCTTTAGGAATTTGATCAATGTTTTGCTCCAATTGGGTGCTATCGTTGAGAAAGGAATGGATGTATGATCCTCGAGAATCGTTTCTTGAAATTCTGCACAGTTACTCATGTAGTCATGGACATCCTTAGGCATGTCAGGCCAGTATACTCCCAATCGCTTTAACTCCCTAATCGTTCCATGAGTTCCTTTGTGTGTCCTCCATTTGTTCACATGTGCTTGTTCAATCATCTTCAATTGTTCGTCTTCCTGAACACATCTTAGCAATACACCATTGGGTTCCTTATAATACACGCTTCCCGCAATAATATGCAAATTCCTTGATTGTAGAATTTCCTTTTTGCTCTCTTTATTGATTGAGTGTTGTGGGCCATGATTGAGTATAGGAATCAGCTTCTCTGCCCACTTTGGACACACTTCCAAATTAAACAAATAAGTGTCTGCCAGATCATCGGGTACTCCACTTGGTGGTTCTCCATGTGTTAACCTAGAAAGGTGATATGATCTTACATGGGTATTTCCTTTTTTCACTATCACTTCAAAGTCAAACTCCATCAATAGTAGAAACCATCTCACCAATCTTCCCGTGCTACAAGGCTTATTGACTAGGTACAATAAAGTCTGATGGTCTATGAAGAACTTGAATTTGTTGGCTAAGAGATAGTGTCTAAATTTCTTCACTGCATAGACCATTCCTAATCCCTCTCGCTCCGTAGTTGTATAGTTCTTCTCAGCTTGATTCAGTTGTCTACTCGCATAGGCAATTGGGTGATCTAACTTTCCTTCATCTGCTGGTTGGGCTAAGATACATCCTATTGCGTAATTAGAAGCATCCACATGAATATGAAATGGCTTGTTCCAATTTGGTGTTTTTAGAATTGGAGCTGTGCTAAGCCGCTTCTTTAACTCATTGAATGCCTTCTCACATTCCTCTGTCCATGTGAATTGAGTCAATAGTCCATACAAGGATTTGGCAATTATGGCATACATGTGGATAAATCGACGATAGTATCCACAATGTCCCATAAATGCTTGCACCTCTTTCGCATTCTTAGGTCTAGGAAGCTCTAAAATGACCTTAATCTTGTCTTCATCCATGGATATTCCATTTCTAGAAACTATGTGTCCTAGGATCTTTCCTTATCTTACCATGAAGAAACACTTCTCTGGGTTCAGGCAGACTCTGTACTGTCTGCATTTATTAAATATCTTCTGCAATTGAGGGATGTGGTCTTGTCTTTGATTTGAATATGTACATAGGTCATCTACATACACTTCCATGCTCTTCTTCAGGAATTCTTTGAAAATGTGACACATCAATCATTGGAAGTAGCAAGCACATTAGTGAGTCCAAAAGGCATCACTCGAAAAGCATAGTCTCCCCATTCAGTCACGAATGCGGTCTTATGTTGATCCTCTATAGCTATGGCTACTTGGTTGTATCCATAGAATCCATCTAAGAAGCTATATACTTCTTTTCCTGCAACCCTTTCCAATAGATGGTCAGTGATGGGTAATGGGTAGCTGTCACGTATGGTGGCTACATTGACCTTTTTCAAGTTAATGCACACTCTCAATTTTCCATTATTCTTAGGTACCACTACTACTGGCGAAACCCACTCGATGTGTTCTATTTCATATATGAATCTGGCTGCTAGTAGCTTGTCTATTTCTTCCTTAATTTTAGCCGCATAGACCTCATTGTATGTATAAGGGTGTTGTTTAGAGGGTTTGGCCTCAGCCATCATTGGTATTCTATGAGAGCAAATTGAGGGTTCCACACCCTTGAGATCCTTATATGTCCATGTGAATACATCTCGATATTCTTGGATCAATTGTATTAATTCTTCTTCCTTCTTGGTTGACACATCTTTACCTATGTATGTACATCTTTCTTCTCCATCTTCCACTGTTACTATGATTTTTTTTGTTTGTTCTTTGTTGTCGTACGCTTCTCCTTCTCGAGCCTCTCTCTTAGGCATTTGAATGGCTATCTTTCTCTCTTCTACTTCGTATCTTTTAAAATGCTTCCGGACCTCAAAAAGATCTGGATTTGGTCCAATTTTTCCTCTTGCTCTTGTACTATGGGGGCGGCTTCTATTGCCAAGAGCTTGGTCGGTTTCTGCTTCTCTTTGGTTCGAATGGTGTCTAGATAGCTCTCTTCTGAATCGAATTCTGGTTCCATTTCTATACTCTCATATTCCTCTTTCCACTCTTTTTCTAAGATTTCCCCTGCTTCTACTTCTTGAAGGATAACCATGTACAAATTTACATCATAGCCTTCCTCGTATATGCACTCGTTCAGAGTTAGGACTTCCTCATTCACACATACATCTAAGCTTGCTAAGATTTCCATCCATCCATGCGGTTCAAATGTTTCATCAGGAAAGATTTGAGGCAGGTACCTTGGGTCCTCTACCGGTCGATAGTTAGGATGCCCTATTGGCCACAGCTGCATTATATTTTCCTCCTTCTTGGCTTCCTTACACATCCATAACTGGGCATCCTCATACTTCCAAGATTGATCACTTGATCTAGCACTATGAATAGATAGGTCATCTTCCTCCTTGTGTATAGGATTCCATTGTAGTGGTGGGACATCTCGATATGCAAAGGTGTGCAAGTTTATCTTGGTGGTATTTCCTTGATGTTGTAGGTATAACGAATCTCGTCCCCAATCTTGCACTACCCGCATTTGTCTCATGAAAGGTCATCCTAATATCATTTTGTAATTGTTAGCCTTTTCGAACTTACAAATGGCTAATGTGTGTTCAAATTCAACTCCACAGGTGGTTAATTTGATTCTTTCCAATATTTCTAAGGGTTTCTCCACATGACCGTCTGCTAATTGGAGCTTCATGTGTGTGGGCCGTAAAGAAGGCTTTCCCCATTTTTCCCAAATTTCCTTGGTGGCAATTCCTACTCTTGCTCCTGTGTCTAGTATAGTCTTGGTCATGTACCCATTGTAAGTGATAGGTAGACATGTATTACCTTCGTCTCCTTCACTAAATTCTCCCACCTTATCAACTGGGATTTGTATCTTAGATGAATTTTCTTTTCCCTTGTTTTCCTTTTCGTCCTTCTCTTGCCCTAATTCTAGTTGACTTGCTAATTGCTTCCATAGTTGCGGTTTAACCCGAAGTAATTCTTCCACAGTCAGTTTGCATTGTACTTTCATCTTCTTAAGTTCCATTAGATTGTGTGAATTCTTTTCTGAGTTTCCTTTTCCTTTTCCATGTACTGTGGGTGCTCGGATTATCATAGATTCCTTTTCGCATTCTCCCATGCAATTTGGTAAGGTTGAAATGCTCTAAGCTTCTTCTCTATGTCGGTCTAGTCTTGATACTTCCTCATACACTTCTTCCATGTTGGGATTTGGTTGATACATTTCCACATCTAATTCCTCAAAAGGAGGCTTAGTCACTCCATTCTTCTTCCATTGTTCTTCTCGGATTTTATTCCATAATTCCTTTGGCCAATCAGCCTCTAAGTCAGGTATTGTTGACATAGGTTCCTCCTGGGTTTTCACTCGTTCACACTTGTCATCCTTCTCTTTAAGTTCTTTATCCTTGGCTTTGACACACTCCTTGTATTGCTCCTCTATTATCCTTGTCTCTGGAAGGGTTGTGATAGTCTTTTCTAGGGTTGCTTGTGCTTCCTCTATACGTTTTTTACATATCGCGAGCCTCTCTTTTTCTAATTCTCCCTGTGGATAAAGTTTGTCATGTTGTTCGACATTTGGTCCAGTCTTAATTCTAGCTTGGTAAGCTTTTAGCAACATGTCTAAGTTGTCCGGTTTTGGGTCAGCTAGAATCGATCTTGGTCTCTTTGCTTCTCGGATAAGCGGTGGAATGGGAACTTCCTCCCGAATCTCTGGTTCTTTATGCTCTTTCTTACTTCTAGTTTGTTTCTTATTGTCTTGACTCTTGTTTTTCATCCATTTATCTTTGAGCTTCTCTCTTCTTTCCTTCCATTTTTGTGCTTTTATGTTCTGGGCATTCTCACGTGAATCCTTTGAATCTTCTACTATTTGAATTTTGGGACTTACAGTTCTATTGTTTTCCTGTTCCCTTTCTGGTTGTTTTCCTTTTTGTTCTTTAGTTTGAGCTCGGGTAATGGCCTTTAAAGGCACGATGTATTCCTTATCACCTCCAGGTGCTTCTATCACTTCAATTACATTAATAGGTGCAGTGTCTTGGACTTTGGTGGGATTCTTAGGGCAATCTCTGAAAAGATGTTCCTTTCTACAATCATTGTAGTATCCTTCCCAAGTCCTAGGGGGTGGTGGATTGTAAGGCCGAGGACATTCTCTAATAAAATGGTCTCCTCCGCATCTATAACAAGGTCCTCTCGGCACAGGTGGTCTAATGGGTGGTCTTTCGGGTTGTTGTGCTTTAGGTGCAGTATACATTAAAGTTGCTACCTCCGTTCCATAAGCCTGATCATAGCCTTCATATCCATAGCATGCCGAATCATATGCTGGTTCGTACTCTAACATGTTGGCTTCATAGGGATAGTAACCTCCTGGGGGCAGCTCATATCTAGGGTTTGCTGATTCTACACTGGTCATCGTTGAGGCTGGTACTATGGCTCTTTCCAATTTTTCTTCTGGTTGGGCATACTTTATAGGTACCACATGCTAAGAATGTGGAGGTTGTGGTCCTAACACCGGTTGAGGGTTTCCAAATTGTGCTGGTTCATATGGCCTGGGGGCTCCTGCTGGTGTTGGGTAGGAATTGTATCTAGGCATATCTCTACCTGGCTCTCTAGGTGGATATCCATATGGTCAATATTGAGGCGGTTGGAGGGGCCGTACCTGCCTATTGAAGGGGCAGTTCTCCGTGGTGTGGTTGGTGTATTTTTGTTCTATTTGGCAATACAAGGCAGTTCCTTGTTGGGGCTATCTATTGTAAGGATATATCTGAGGTATAGCAGTTCCTCCTCATACACACATGTGTGTGGGGTGATCTCCTCCACATAGACTACATCTTCGTAACATAGGCACTCTTAAGGCTGGGTGTTGGTAATTTCTCTGTTCTTGGACTCCCAATTTCTTTGCTACTAGCTCCGCTAATTCCTCCACATTACTGGAGTTGGAAGTAATAGTACTCCGAGAGTCCTCTGATTTAGTGGGACTGGGCGTGCTCTTGAGATCCTCAGCTAGATTGTCTTCTAGGTCAATGCACTCTTGAAGACACTCACTCAGGGTTTGTAACCTCTTCACCTAAACTAGCGTTCTTAGGGTTCCATTCCTGAGTCCATCCAAAAATAATGAAATCATTTTTTGCTGAGTGGGTCTCTCCGCAGCTGGACATCTATCAACATACTGGTTGAATCTTCGGGCAGCCGTTTTCACAATTTCATTAGGGTTCTGTTCAAAGCTATGGATTAAAGATGAAAAATTGTGTTTAATCCCTCTCTTAGTGAATTCCCCAATGAATTCTTGAAAAAATTGCTCCATATTTCCAAATTGGTTGGGGTCTAATGGCTGGAACCAAGTCAGAGCCGTTCCTTTGAGGGTGAGTTCGAAGGACTCATACTGCACGAAGAAGTCGTCTACTTGTTCCGCTCTTAGAACTTGTTTAAATTTAGCAATGTGAGCATAAGGTTCTCCCAATCCGTCATAATGATTTCTCACGCATTTGGCCACCTGAATCGGTCTCAATCTTCTCATCGGTTCTGGCGGTCTAGGCATTACAGGGAAGGTAGGGATAGCTGGTCTAACTGGGGGCATTCCACGTTGTACTCCTATTGGTGGCCGTGGTCTTACTGGTGGTCGGTATTGATTACCTACTCCAGGGTAGGTCTAATTGTGTGGTTGCACTTTTGGAGTCGCAAATTGTACATGAGTACGATTTGGAACACTCCATTGGCTAGTTTGTCCTGACATGGTGTGCTCTGCCTCTTGTTGGGTTCCGAATGGGTTATGAGAGGTGGTTTCCTGTTCTCTCTGAGGGAATACAGGCAAGCCCATGTATTTCAGTCGAGTCCTGTCTATGGCATCTACCAACCAATACCTTCTTTGGTTCTTGTCTAGGTATGTTATTCTAGTCTCATCTTCCGGATCCTTTAGCTCATAAAATGTCATCGGGCTTTCTTCTCTTCCTTGGGCCGGTGAGTCTGTTTGAAGCAATAAGTCCATTCCATGGATCAAATAGACTTCCGATAGGTAGTCGTCCCGAGGTATCAAGTCTCCTCTCAAGACTCGCATCACTTGGGATTTGCCTCTAGGAGTCGTCACTAACTCCTTAGGGTTTGGTCTCCCTGAGTTTTCTTGTCCCACTAACTCTCCCCTTTCATTGATCAAATCAGGGTATTCAGTCACTATGTATATGTGACCCAACTTGTCCACGTATGATCCTCCCTCATACTTAATAGCTGGTCTGGGCACTACTGTTGCATCCATGGAAATCACCATCTGAGCACAGATCTGTTTAAACCATCCAGGTAGATGGGAATCTCATGGGCATTAGTAGAACGTACTGTAAGGAAGTGCGATACTCCCCTTCTACAGTGGTCATGAAGTTTCTACCAGGAGTGGGGCCCTGCATGTCTTCTGAAGCCATGGGTATCTCCTCCTCTGAGTCACTAGAGGTGTTTGAATAGACTGAGCAGTGACTGACCTGAGCGGCACTTCCAACAAAGGATATGACACTTCTCCGGCTATTTAGCACTCTTCCTGACCTCAAGTTCATTCATCCTCCTGGGACTCTCTTGGTCTCTGAAACTCTACCTAAGTGGCTCCTCAATTGCCTCAAATTTGCCTTTCAAAATGCTTCAAATGCTCTGGGTGATACCACTTTAGGCGATACTGCTCTAGGCCATACCAAGCAGTCCACGATACAATGCATGAAGCCTAGGTGATACGATACTGTGGCAACAGACAATACGATACTATAGTTGGGCACGATACGATACCGATTTCCCTGGCGATACGATACCTCCAGAGTGGACGATACGATACCAATATCTAGTAACGATACGATACCTATGCGCTCGCTGATACAATACCAGAAAATCGACGATACAATACTTGTGCATTAGCCGATACGATACCAGGAATTCTCACAATACAATACTAAAACTGGGACGATACGATACTGAAATTTGGTTCGATATGATACCTGAGTATTGCACGATACGATACTGCCACTAAGCACGATACGATATTGACCTTCTCACATGATACGATATCACAGCAGGTGGCGATACGATACCAAAATGGTATCGCGATACAACACCGGAATGAGAGACGATACGATACTTGAGGCCTGCACGATACGATACTACTGCAGGTGGCGATACGATACCACCGACGTGCGCGATACGATATTGGATGCTCTGACGATACGATACCAGAGTAGGGCACGATACGATACTAGAGTTACACGATACGATACTAGAGTTACACGATACGATACCACATAACCGCACGATACGATATCAATGGAAGTGGCGATATGATACCACCAACTTGCACGATACGATACTAGTATGGTATCGTGATACAATACTAGGACAAGACACGATATGATACCAAAAGTGGACTGCGATACGATACCACTTTGGTAAAGTGCGATCACGATACCAACTAGGCGATACGATACCACAAGTGGTATCGTGATACCACGGCTGGTAATCGACGATACGATACTTCGGCGAGTATCGCGATACAAGGGAATTTTTGCTATCGCGATACCAAAAACTCAACCGATCGTGATACTCAAGCCAAAATATCTCCAAATTCAAAAAATTTTTGTTTCCCCTTGCTCTTCTCTCACCCCTCTTCACTCGTAGCCTACCTTTTCAGTCAAAGAATTCCAAAAAACACTCTGTCCCACCCTGCGATACTAGATGCACAAGTGATCACGTTTTTGTGCACTTCTAAAGTGTTTTTGCCAATGAAATCTTATGGAATCTTACTTCTATGATGTCTTGCTTGAGTCTTGAGCTCACTAACTAGCTTTGATAGCCTGGAAAGCACGATACCACACCCAGGATACTGATTGCTGTGCTCAAACAATACCACTTTCTGAACAAATGAGAAATGATCTAAAATTTTTGGTTTTTATACTTTTTTGGAGACTGAACTTAACTACTCTACTTTGACAAATTTTTTTTGGGATTTTTCTTGGTGATCTTGACTTACTCCTACTTCACTCCTCTTCTCCTAACCTAACCCTAACTCTTCCTTTTCTCCCTTCCTACTAACCCTAAAACTAAAAACTCATTACACACACCTCCGGATGTGAAGTAACAAGTGCTGAAGTGGTGGACTACTTGCCACTGAACGAGTTCACTTCTACATGTACGATTTCATCAGTCTCGAGCTATAACCATCATGAAGGCACCTTGGTTGAGTGTTCCCCGGCAACAGCACCAAAAACATGTGTACCTAAGTCAAGAAGACTTAAGGACTTGTGCCAAAGAGACTAAATCTCATTTGCCACACAAGTGTGTATAGTGGGGAATTGACACACGCTTATTCATCAATCCGATGAAACGACCTAACCAAGTGTATGAGGACATGTGCACACGTGATGGGAAATGAAGTGGTTCAGCTTATATGTGTGAGAAAAGACTAATCCACCTCTCGAACTCACTTAAATATTGAAAGTGTCTGTTGTAATACCACTTACAACAATTTTTACTAAATCGAGGATTTCTCCCACCTCCGAACTCCGAATATGGCCAATAGCGAGTTCATTTCGAAGCTCTCGACGAGACGCTTCTACAAGGTAGGTTCACTTGATTCTAACAATTGTGCTTCAAGTTATGACTAAAATAGTGAATGGTGGGAAACACCCACACTCACTCCACAACTTCTACTAACTCACACACACACTATAGTAGCTCAAAAACAGTGGAGGGGTAGACAACAGTCCTACACACACATTCCAAGCATTACACACACATAAAAGATCAAAGAGAAGATGAAAATCTACAAGAAAGAAGCAATTTCGAAAATCAGGAGCTCTCCTCCTTCACAATGGCAAAAAGTCTCTACAAAGAGTCACAAAGTGACTTATATACATGTGCCCTAAAATTGGTTCTTTCACACAAGAGACCAGCACTTTATTACTAAAAAGTGAACTTCCTACTAATTTACAAGGAATATATTACAATAAGTTGTTATTATGCATCTAGAGGACTCCTCTAGTGCATTTACATGGCTTGAGGGAATTTCCTAAGACTTTGAAGAAGAAAAATGTGCCCATTAATTTGAAAATTTTGGGGCTCCTCTTTTGTGCCTCTTTACTCTGCAACACATGCATACTTGGGAAATGCATTGGAAAAGTTATGGTGCAAGAAGTTGGGTCTTGAGCTAGGTGCTCAAGGGTATGCCGACGAAGAGGTTTCCTAATCGACCATGGTTATGTTGTTGTTGAAGCATACAATTCTTACCATGGTGAAAGTTCCGTTGATCGTCACTCTTCATGTTGTATGCGCGTCGTGATGATTGATCACTGGCTTGTCTCTCGTGTTGATGGATGTCCGTGTTGATGGTTCTCATCAGAGATTGTTCAAGCGTGCACTCCTATCCTGTCGCTCTCTTTGTTTCTTTTTCTTTTCTTTTCTTTTCTTTTCTTTTTTTTTTCTTTGGAACAATGGAATAAAACAAGAAGAAAGGTGTTAGCATCAATAAAATATTTTACATATGTTAGATGTGTATCATGTGCCTGGGATTCTCAATTTTGTCTATGCACGGTCCTGTAAGGAAGCCCTATATTAATGCATACTTTGGAAATGCATGACCTGAATAGTGCAAAAGACAAGGTTATGCCAAAGGCACATGGTTGTTGCTGGTCAAGGCTTTTGATGTTACTTGTAGACTTGATGCAATCTTTGTTTGGAGGTGTCGATTGAATCTTGCAATGATGTAATCCTCCTCATAGGGATCCATTTGAGAATGGTATGTGGTCCTATGGAGATCCCTTCTGGCCCTTTCATCTTTGGATGGTTTCTAAAATTTGATATCCACCGTGGTCGACTCCTTAGTGTTGTGGAATCTGCTAGGACTTTTGGCCTCCAAACCCGTATCCTTTGTGATTGTCTTTTTATTACCGGCCAGGAGATGAATTCATCTTCTTTTGGTCTCTACCCTTGGTTTTGACTCTTGCTTCTCCGTGGTGTTTTTGCTGAGATTTTGCTTGTGAGGGAGATCAGTGGTGTTTGAGCATGTAAGAGTGCCTTGGGTACCCACATGTGTAATTGTTCTTGTTGAGTTGCAACTAATTTCTTAGGCACCCAAATTTGTACATGATTATCTTCGGCCTTCATCGATTGCTTCGGTACCCAGATTTGTCGGAGACCTTGTGATTGAGTTTGTCTACGTTTCGTGGTTCCTCTTTTAGTGTGGTGGGCTTGCCGCAATGGTAATGTTTGGGGCAACACTAGTGGTTGCTCTCCTTTTCATACCCAAATCTGCTTCATGCCCAAAGCTTCTTTCTTCTTGAATTCTGTTTGTCTAGTTGATATAGCAGATGTCTTTTTTGCTTGCCTCTTTGGTCGAGTTACACTTGCATTAGTATGTGAAGAAGAAGAGAGGTTTTCCAGTCTTTGAGCTTGTGCTTCCATGGTTGAGTCCTTTTGCTTCGTAGCTTTTGTGGCACACACAACATTTTCTTTACGAAGATTAGTTTCGGAAGAACTAAGAGAATGTGTGACCTCTGGATTCGTGAGCATGCAATTGTCTAATTCTAATGTAATACATTGTTCATGTGCCCAAACTTGAAGGATTTGACTTCTTAGGTTCAAGTTGACTGCATGGTCGTAAATCCAATCTTGACCCAGGACAAGTGGCTCTATAATGTCCTCATCATGACATACTAGCATTTTGACTTTCATTGGAACATCTTGAAGGTAGATGGGAAGTTACACCTCGCCCAAACAAGGGGTTTCCACACCTCCCAAACCTATGAGATAGGCTTCTATGGGCTTTATGTTCAATTGCAAGTCTTGGCAGTATGATAGTCTAACTGCACTAGTTACTGCACCTGAGTCAATCAATGCTCTCACAATCCTTGCATTCTTCCTTTGTCCTACCGCAATGGTCACAAAAGGACGTCGATCAATTATTTGAGAAGCAATTGCACTTGATGTTTGACACATGGCCATGTGGTATCTTGGGGCCTCACGATCGATATCTAGGCCTAAGCGTCTTAACTTATTTCTCCTAATGCGTTCTCTAGCCTCTGCCTGTGCTTCTTCTCTAACCCTTAAATGTTCTTCTTTTCTCTTCTTAGCAGTGTTGAGTCTCTGTAGCATATCCTCTGTAAGAGGTTCTTGATATAGTTTGACTCGACAACCACTGATATAGTTGGGCAAGATATCACCTTCTAGTGTGGCCGATTGAACTGCACTGCTAGTGGAAATTCTATTAATGATCATGGGTCCATATCCTCTTTTTTCCAATTTACGAGCATGTTGATTTAATGTATAAACCAACACTAAGTCTCCCTCTTTCAAGCCTTTACCTTTGATGTGTGCATTGAAGTATGCCTTTTGCCATTTCTTTGCAGCATAGATGCCTGCTGTTGCTCGTAGCCTTGTCTCACCTAAGCGTTCTAGATCAAAGATCCTAGAGGATAACTCGTGTCCATTCCACTCATGCGCTTGTGCTACTTTTAAAGTTGCAATTAGGAAGTCCAATGGTAGCACCGCATTTTGTCCAAAGACCATCTGAAATGGGGTGGCATTGAGTACAATTGACTTCTTATGTATCACCAAGAATTCTTGGAGAAGATTTTCAATGACTTCATTCAAGAAGTGTGTACCTCTATCACTAACTAACTCTATTGGTAATCCATATCTGGTGAACACGTTCTCGAATAAAAACTTCGTTGTAGTTTGAGCATCATTCTTTGTTGTAGCTTTGACTTCTACCCACTTCGTGAGGTAATATGTGGCTACAATAATGTACTCTGCATGGGAGTTTCTAGCTGGGGGATTAATAGGGCCTACAAAGTCTATGCCCCACCTCGAGAATGTGTGTCCTCCCATCATTCGCCTCAAGGGCATCTCATCCTTTCTAATGGGGTACTGGGCACGTTGGCATGTGTCACATTTCTTCACATAGGTATGTGCATCCATATGAAGAGTGGGCCACCAAAGTCCTGAGAATAGAATAGTCTTAATTACTCGATCAGGACCAAAATGTCCACTTGCAACACTGCTATGGGTAGTTTCTAAGACTCTCAAATAGTCGATACATGAACGCACAGTCTTAGGTAACCATCCTTGCCTCTTTGATATAGGTTGTCTCCTATTAAGGCATAGTCCTGAGCTTCTTGTTCCATGCTTCATTTTCTTGCTAGAATAGCCTCGCTAGGTAGTGTTCCTGATCTCATAAATTCTACCAATGGAGCACTCCAATCTGGGATTAGCGACACGTGATAAAGAGTGGCATGCTCCACTGGGGGACTCTCTTTGCACGTTGGACAATTCGTAATCCACTCATGAATTTCTTTGTCCATACTAGGCCAATACTAGGCCATACTTTGTCCCTAGAAATCCTTCATGGGCTTGTTGCAACCAACTAATATGTTCATCGTCCTCAACACAACAAGCTAATACACCTTCTGTATCTTGCTTGTACATGCTGCCTGCCAATATTTGATATTTTTGTGATTTTACAATTTCATCCCTGTTTGTCTTCACCTTCTTATTTGCAGGTCCAAAGGTTAGGACTGGTACCAACTTATTTGCCCATTTAGGAACAACTTCTAGATTGAACATATAAGCATCGGGCAATTCATCAAACACTCCTTGTGGTGACTCGCCTGAAGTGATGCAAGAAAAGTGATCCGCTGTGAGGTGGGTCTTACCTTTCCTAACAACCACTTCAAAGTCATATTCCATTAGTTAGAGGAACCATCTTACTAAGCGTCCGGTATTGCAAGGTTTATTGACCAAGTATAATAAGGCTTAATGATCAGTGAAGAACTTAAACTTGTTCGCGAACAAATAGTGTCTAAACTTCTTACTGCATATACCATGCCTAAGCCTTCTCTTTCGGTTGTGGAGTAGTTTCGTTTAGCAGCGTTCAATTGCCTACTAGCATAGGCTATAGGCAAATCTAAATTTCCTTCTCTTGTGGGTTGTGACAACACACATCCTATTGCATAATTGGATGCATCCACATGTACATGGAATGGCTTATTCCAATCAGGAGTGGTTAGTATTGGTGCTATGCATAAGCGTCTCTTCAGCTCATTGAAGGACTTCTCGCATTCGTCATTCCACTCAAATTTTGTCAACAAGGCATAAAGAGGCTTAGCTATAATTGCATACATGTAAATAAACCTACGGTAATATCCACAATGGCCCATAAAGGCTTGTACCTCTTTAACATTCCTTGGCCTCGGCAGCTCCGCTATGGCTTTTACTTTGTCCTCATCTGTTGATATTCCATTCTTAGAAACAACTTGACCTAAGCTTTTACCTTGATGTACCATGAATACACACTTCTCTGGGTTCAGACACACTCGGTAGTCTCTACAATTGTTGAAGATTAGGATGTGACATTTCCTTTGTTGGGAATGAGCACATAAATCATCCACATATACTTCTAAGCTCTTTCGCAAGAACTCTTTGAAGACATGACACATGAGCCTTTGGAATGTTGTAGGTGCATTGGTGAGCCCAAATGGCATCACACGAAATGCAAAGACTCCCCACTCCATGGCAAAGGCCGTTTTATGTTGATCTTCTGTGGCAATGGCTACTTGGTTGTAACCCAAAAATCCATCAAGGAAGCTATAAACTTCCTTGCCTGCAACACGCTCCAATAAATGATCAGTGATTGGAAGCGGATAACTATCTCTTACTGTGGCAGCATTAACTTTTTTAATGTTAATACATACACACAACTTTTCATTCTTCTTGGGTACCACTACAATGGGGGACACCCATTCTGTATGCTCAAACTCATAGATAAATCCAGCTTCAATCAATCTATCAATTTCTTGTTTTATTTTGGCTGCATAAGTGTCATTATATGTGTAGGGCTTTTGTTTGGTGGGCTTGGCATCAGCGGTCATGGGGATTGTATGAGAGCAAATTTTTGGATCTACTCCCTTCAAGTCTCTATAGTGCCACACAAGCACGTCCCTATATTTCCTTAACAAAGCTACCAACTCGACTTCCTCTTCTTTACTCCTATGTACGTACATCTCTCTTCGTTTTCTTCAATGGTGACTATGACTTTTTTGGTCTTTTCTTTGTTATCATACGCTTCTCCTGTGGTGGCCTCTCTCTTAGGCATTCGTACCAAAATTTTTCGGTCCTCAACTTCATATTTCTTGAAATTCTCTGGTACTTCGAACAATGATTCCTTCTCTTCTTGTTTCACTCCTTGTCTTTTCTTTTTCTTTTGACCTCCTTCACTTCCATCCTTTGAATTGACAGTTTTAATGCTTGTGAGAGGTTCTTCTTCCTTTTGGGTAAATACTCCTATGTCTTCTAGATAGTGCTCCTCTGAAATAAAGCAACTATCCATCACAATGGACTCTAGATCGTCATCATTCTCTTCTTTTTCTATGAAGTCACTAGGGTCACATTCTTCTAGCAAGGGCTGACACATGAACACTGAGATATCATAACCCTCCTCATCACAATGAGGTGTCCATTGTTCTTCATTCACTGCAATGTCCATGGTAGCTAAGATTTCTGCCCAACCATGTGGCTCAAATTCCTCATCTGGAAAGATCATCTGTATATAGGCTGGGTCTCTAATTGGTCTATCTCCTTGAGAAGTTCCTTTTTCTCTCGCTTTTAGGTGTTTCTCCTCTTCCTTTGGAACCTTGCACATCCACAAATGAGTATCTTCATGCATCTAGGATGTCTCAGATGAACTTTTAGAATGCACAGAGATCAAATCTTCTTGCTCCTTGTGGATAGAATTCCACTGTAGGGGTGGTACATCTCTGAAGGTGTAATCCTTCAAATTGACCTTGGTTGTGACCCCTAAGCATTGGAAGTATAAGGAGTTGGTTCCCCAATCCTGTACAACTTGCAGTTGTCGTAGGAAGGGCCTTCCAAGGATCATTTTGTAGGTAGTAGTTTTGCCAAAGTCACATATAGAAAAGGTGTGCTCAAACTCTACACCACACATGGTTAGAGTTATCCCTTCTAGCAATCCTATAGGTCTTTCAACATGGCCATCAGCCATCTGAAGCTTCATTCTAGTTGGTCTTAATGCAGGTTTACCCCATTGCTTCCACAGGGAAGTGGTCGCAATAGCAACACCAGCACCAGAATCTATGATTGCTTTGGTTGTGTAACCTTGGTAGGTGATCGGAAGATAAGTATTACCTTCCTCACCTTCGCTCATGTCCCCTATTTTGTCTAGAGGTATCTCTAGAACTTTCTTCTTAGAGTCTGTTGTTGGCATATTGGAATCAAGTTCTAGAACCTGATCCTTCACATGATTCCATAGCTCCGGTTTGGCTTTAAGCAGCTCTTCTACAGTGAGATGACATTGAACCTTAGTGTTCTTCATGACGTTAGTGTTTCTTGGAACCACTGAGTCTTCATTTCGTACCAATATTGTGGGAGCTCTTATATGAAGAGATTCAGATTCCCATGGGCCTGTGAACTATGGAAACTCTTGTATAGAATTGGATTCAAATTCTGATCTTCCTTCTCTTTGTTGCTCTACTTGGTCTCCATAAATAGATGGAATGTCCTGTGGGAATTGAGCATGAAGGTCATCAATCTCAAGAATAGGAGGGGAAACATCCTTCTCCTTGGCCCATTTCTCTTCTTGTATTTCCCGCAAGAACTTTTGAGTGTGATGTTGAATTGAAAGAGGTTCTCCATCATCTATGGAGTCGGGAACATAGACTTTCTTTGGTGATGAGCTTTCTCTTTCAACAGTTGGTTGAGCCTCTGGAGGTAAAGAAACTTGTGGTTTATTTACCAACTGCTCTAATCTATCTAGTAAGCCTTGGAAGTGCAAACTTGGTGTAATAGCATTTGTCTGATTGAACGATTGATTGGCCTCGAACATAGCTTGAGCTAGCTCCACCATTTTTATGCACATTTTTGTCCATTCAATCTTTAAATCTGCTCTAGGGTAGCTCTTGTCTAGGTTTGCAGGTATTTGGCCCTTCTTGAAGTCGAGCTTGGTATGCCTTGAACATCATGTCCAAGTCTTCTGGGATTGGATCTACAAGAACAGACCGTGATTGTGGTCTATTTACAATGGTTGGTGGGTGAGGATGAGGTTGGGGATGAGGTGGTGTGGCTGGAGTTTTGACATGTGAGAGATTTTGAGAGGCAATATCTTCTATTTTTGTTTTTGCATCTTTCAGGCTTTCTTCTAGTTGGGATAACTTTTTGGTCCACTTACGATTGGCCTTCTCTCTAGTATCCTTCCATGTTCTTGTTTTTCTCTTCCTAGGCTCTCCTGACTCACGTGGCTCTGATTGCTCAGCTAGTTTAGCTTTTCGTGAAGCTTGTGACCTAGTAACTGCATGTATAGGAGCCACATTATCGCTACTGGAACTTGAATCCCCTACTAGGCCTACCACATTAATGGGTGTAACCTTTGATGCACTAGAGGGATGTCCAGGACAATCTCTCAGGAGTTGTTCTTTACCACACTCAAGACAAACAACTTGTATGGTGATGTTTTGCCCTTGTGTCAGAGTTGGTGGGTGGGGTGGTTGTTGTCCTAGTGTAGGTTGAGGTTGGCTATATCCTCTATGTTCATTCGGTCTAGCTACTCCTCGTGGTCCTGGACATGGGTTATATCTAGGAACTTCTCTGCCTTGTTCTATGGGAGGGTACCAGTATGGTCTACATTGGGGTGTTACAAATGGTCGTGGTTGTCTATTCATTGGATAGTTTTCAGTGTTGTAGTTGGGGTACTTCTGCTCACTATAAGAGTACATGTTAGGCTCTTGAGTTGGGTGTCTATCATAAGGGTGTCTATCGTAAGGGTAAAGTTGTGATAACCCTAGTCCTTCTCTGGTGCATACATGAGATGGATGATCTTCGTTGCAAAGTGTGCAACTCCCTAACATTGGCACTCTCAAGGAGGAGTTCTGGTAGTTCCTTTGTCCTTGTACTCCTAATTTCTTGGCCACTAATGTTGCCACCTCCTCCACATAATTCGAACTAGAAGTCTCATTGCTCTTTGTATCCTCTGTTTTGGTAGGATCTTGTGTGATTCTAAGATCCTCAGCTAAGTTGTCTTCCAAATCTATGCACTCTTGAAGACACTCACTCAGAGTTTGCAGCCGTTTTATGTACACTAACATTCTCATTGTTCCATTGATGAGACCTTCTAAAAATAGGGATATCATTTTTTGTTGAGAAGGTCTCTCTGTCACAGGGCATCGTTCTACATATTGATTAAATATTTGTGCTGCATTTTTTACTGTCTCATTAGGAGCTTGTTTGAAACTATGTAGTAAGGATGACGAATTGTGCTTGATCCCTCGCTTAGTGAATTCCCAAATAAATTCTTGGAAGAATTGTTCGATATTGCCAAAGGAATTTGGATCCAAGGATTGAAACCAAGTTAAGGCTATTCTAGTGAGGGTTAGCCCAAAGGATTCATATTGCATGACAAAGTCATCCACTTGCTCCGCTCGCAACACCTGCTTGAATTCTGTAATGTGGTCATATGGCTCTCCTATGCCATCGTAATGATTTTGCATACATTTGGCCAATTGGATGGGTCTTAGTCTTCTGCCTGGCTCTGGGGATTCAATGATGATGGGAACACCTTGGTGTGGTTCTATCGTAAAGGTAGGTCTATTCATATTTCCCATTCCTTGGCTAATTTGGTTGTTGGAGTTAATTCTTGGCATGGTGAATTGCACCTCTGGTCTGTTCGGCATACTACGTTGGCTTGTTTGTCCTAACATCACATGTTCCGTTCTTTGCTGAGTCTCGAATGGGTTTTGTGAGGTAGTTGTCTAATCTCGAGGTAACTCTCCTCTTTCATTAATCTGATCAGGGTTTTCAGTTACTACATAGATCTGGCCCATCTTGTCCATGTAAACTCCATCTTCGTACTTGACAGTTGGTCTTGGAACTATTTCTAATTCAGTAGTGTTTCTCATTCTTGCTACTGACTTGTATAGACCGTCGAGGTAGATGGGTATTCCTTGCAGGTTAGTGGATACGTATTGAAGAGACATCCTATATTCCCCTTCCACTGTAGACATAAGACCTTCCCTAGGTATGGATCTATGCATGTCTTTGTTGCGAACATTTTTTTTATGTAGGGTACAAGTTTCAAATTATGTAAATACCTTTGGAAAGTCTTCAAATACTTCAGAAGGCTCATATTATTCATAAAATGTAGCAAAAATACCACGTGAGTTCTAGAACATGGTGAGTCAAATTAGTGAGTCACAAGGGAGCTTCAGTGGTGTCTTAGTGGAAGGTCGATGTGGCTAGTTCTCAAAGTCCATCAATACTTTGCTTATTTGAGCACTTGAGTCATGTAATACCTCCATCCAAGTGTCTAGCACGAATTTAGATGTATTAGGAAGGTTTTAGATTAGTTTCCCATGCTATAAAAAGAGGAGAAAAGTCATGATCTTGTGGGATGTCCAAGAGAGTCATATGTGTATCTCTACACTGCTGTAGTTTTGTATGCAGAGATTGCAGAGCTTGTATCTCCCTCATTATATATCCAAATTACATGTTTGATAGCTCATTGGAAAGCTCTTACTGTCTACTTTCTTCCTGTAAATTTTCATAATCATTGGATTTGTGAGCTGAGAGAAATACTCTCTGCAAGTAGTGTGTGTTCTCTGTTTTTTATCCCTGCTGAAGGTCTCCATTAAACCTTAAACTTGCAGAGGTCATATCTCCTTGTGTATGTATCCAAATCATGTGTTCTTTGGCTTGTTAGAAAGCTCTTTAAGTCTACTTATATTCTGGAAAGCTTCAAAGTCATTGGAGTTGTGAGTTAAGAGCAGTAGTCTCTGCAAGTGATGTGTGTCCTCAGGTTCATCTCTGTTTCAAGGTCTCCATTAAAGCTGCATATTGCAGAGGTCATAGCTCATTGTGTATTTATCCATTTGAGGTGTCCTATATCTTGTTGAAAATCTCTTAGAGTCTAGTTTATGTGTGTGAAACAGTTTTGGAAAATTCTAAGTGAGTAAAGAGCAATTTGCTCTGCAAGAAAATTGGTCTATGCATATAAGTTTGTGAAAAAGTCAACTAGGTCCTGTTAGATTTCACCTACTTCTAGCTGTACTTTGGAGATCAATAAAATCCAACATTGGTATCAGAGCAAGTACTTGGAGGCTTGGAGAAGGTTATCACACCTTGATGAAGAATTTGAACCTATCAAAGAAGCAGTTCATCATCAACACTACACAAAGGTAGAAGAAGATTGCAAGGAGGCATCTGAAGCAACATCCAAGCAAAGAAAGGTGCACATACCTCATTTACAAGGTAAATATTATATTTCTTCTCATCACAAACATTGGAAAGGAGGCTTAAAGGAGGAAGCTTAGCATTTGTATTATGGGAGACCAACATGCACAAATAGAGAAGCTTGATAAGACCAATTATCAAGCATGGAAGTTTAGAATCACAGCATACTTGCAAGGTAGAGGCTTGTATGGTTTGATTGACGGCACAGATATCAAACCCACATTACGAGAGGACCCAAATCAGCAACAATTGAGGGAGTTTAGACTTTGGAATGAGAGAGACAAAAGGGTTATATTCATTTTATCACAAAATATTCAAGATTCAATGGTAGGACACATACAAGATCTAGACACAAGTAGAGATGTTTGGCTTGCATTGGAAAGGTTGTATGCTACAGGTACAAGAGCAAGGAAGATTCAACTCAAAAATGAGTTGAATAACATAAAGAAAGATACAAGGACATCGGTCAATGATTACATATTGAAAGTTAAAGAGATTGCAGATCAACTAGGATCAATTCAAGCTCATGTGGAGGACGACGACTTGGTTGCACATACTCTCAATGGACTCAAAGATGATGAGAGATGGAAACCCTTCATTACTTCAGTTTATGTCAGAGGAGAATTACCAGATTTTGATCAACTTATTGCCCTCATGGTCACGGAGGAGATGAATCTAAATGGTTCTACTTCAAATCAAAAAGGATCTCAAGGACAAGCTCTTTATGTAGGATCATCAAGAGGTGGAAAGAGAGGTGGAAGAGGTTCAAATAGAGGTCGAGGAAGAAGGAGCGATGATCAAAGGACTTCAAGTGGCTTCTTCAACACAAGAGGAAGAGGAAGATCAAGCTCTAGAGGTACGAGAGGCTACTACAACTACAACCAAAGACAAAGGAGTGAAGATAATAAGAACAATTGCTATATATGTGGAAGGTATGGACACTATGCCAAAGATTGTTATCAAAATGAAAATAATCAAGGTGGTAATCGAAGAGGAGGCTATTCAAGAAGAGGTAAACAACAAGGAAATTATGCAGTTGAAGGTAAAAGTGATGATTATGATTCTCTTTTTATGATGAATGTAGAAACTAAGATGAATTGCAATAGCGATGTATGGTATGTAGATAGTGGTTGTTCTAATCACATGTCTCATGATGCTTCATGGTTTTCTAATATGCATAATCCGTCATGTAAAGGTCATGTTGAAACAGGAGATGATACAACACATAAGATTATGCAGGTTGGAGATGTTGTTATGCAGGATAAGAGCAAGACAAATTGCTTGAAGGATGTACTTGATGTGCCAACGATCACTAAGAATTTGATGTCGGTTGGTCAAATGGTAGAAAAAGGTCTACAAGTGAGATTTAATCATGCAGGTTGCTTCATTGAGGATCCAAAGCAAAGGAGGTTAATTGCTAGAGGTCAAAAACAAGGTAGATTGTTTACATTCAAGGTAAACCCAAATCATACAAACTATTTCTCTTATGGTATGCATCGAATAGCAGAGCTTGATCTATGGCACAAAAGGATTGGACACATGAATGTACACAGGTTAAAGGAGCTATCAAAGAAGAGGATTGTTGAAGGATTACCTGATCTTACTAAGCAACATATGGTGCATCTTTGTGAAGCATGTCAAATGGGTAAGTAGAGTAGACAACCTTCAAGCATTCAAGCTATGTAAGTGATGGTTTGCTAGATCTCATACACACAGATGTGTGGGGACCTACTAAAGAGGCATCCTTGGTTGGTAATAAGTACTATGTATCATTCATTGACGATCATAGTAGAATGACATTTGTGTATTTTATTAAACATAAGAGTGAGTTCTTTGATTGTTTCAAGAAGTTCAAATCATATGTCGAAAAGCAAACAGGAAGGTATATTAAGAAGCTAAGATCCGATGGAGGGGGAGAGTATTTCTCTCAAGCTTTTACTGATTTTTTGCATGATGAAGGTATCAAAAGAGAGGTTACATGCAGGTATACTCCACAACAAAATGGAGTCGCAGAAAGAAGAAATAGAATCATGGCAGAAGCATCTAGAAGCATGCTTAATGATATGTGTTTGCCTAATTATTTTTGGGCTGAAGCTGTTAGCACAAGTGTTTACATTATGAATAGAGTTCCGACTGCTGGAGCTCATCATTTGACACCATATGAGGTATGGCATGGAAGGAAACCAAGTGTAAGTCATTTGAAAGTATTTGGTTGTGTATGTTATGTACATGTACCTAGTGAGGTGAGATCTAAACTTGATGCGAAATCAGAAAAATGTATATTTATTGGTTATGCAGATACTCAAAGAGGATATAGATGCTATAATCCTCATACCAATAAGGTTGTTGTGTCAAGAGATGTAAACTTTGATGAATCACTTTCATGGTATGCAGATAAGAATTGTTTGTAGGTCATGGATGAAAATGAAGAAGGTGTGGTTGAAGGAGATGAATGCATAGTTCAGCCATCAGGAAGTTTAAATGATGAAAGGAGTGGTTTAGATGAAGAAAGAGGATCACCTTTCAATGGAAGATTAAGGCAAGAGTCACCTCCAAGTGTTAAAAGTAAAGGTAAACTCAAACTTGTTGAAGTTAATGATGAAGGAGAGGAAATTAGTGATGTATGTGAGTATGGAGAATCATCAAAGGTTCCTAATAAGAAAGGAAGAGCATCTACATTGGAGGTAAGAAGAACTTCGAGAGTAAGTAAGCAACCTCAAAGGTATACTTATGAATCTTTCATGAATACTCATTATGCTTTTATGACAAAAGTTGAGCAGGAAAATGAACCCACATGTTATGATGAGGCCAAAGGAGATGAAAAGTGGGAGAAAGCAATGAGAGAAGAAATGGAAGCACTACAGGATAACAAGACTTGGAATTTAGTTCCAAGTACACCAAAGCAAAAGGTAATTGGTTGCAAGTGGGTTTTTAAGATTAAAAGAAATAGTGATGGTAGTGTGTCTAGATATAAGGCTAGACTTGTAGCAAAAGGATATAATCAAACTCAAGGTGTGGACTATGAGGAAACATTTAGTCCAGTAGCAAATATGGCAACGGTGAGAACTTTGTTGGCTTTAGCTGCAAGTAAAAGGTGGAATATATATCAACTCGATATAAAGAATGCCTTTCTTAATGGTGAGTTAAATGAAGAAGTGTATATGTCACAACCAGATGGTTATGTGGATGCAAAATGTCCTAATCATGTATGCAGGTTAAAGAAGGCATTGTATGGTCTTAAGCAGGCACCAAGGGCATGGAATGCAAGGTTGGTAAAGTATCTTATGCTGCAAGGATACATAGCGAGTCATGCTGATCCTTCACTTTATGTAAAACATGTAGATGGCATGTGTGTCTATGTATGCATTTATGTGGATGACTTATTGATTACAGGGAATGATGCAAAAGCAATTGATGAGATAAAAGGTAATTTGGGAAAGGAATTTAAAATTTCAGATCTTGGTTTGCTCAGATAATTTCTTGGGATTGAAATTGTGTATAGCGATGAAGGTATGTGGTTGATACAAAGAAAGTATATATATGATATGCTGAAAAGGTTTGGTATGCAGGAATGTAAATTTGTTTCTACTCCAATGGAATGTAATGTAAAGCTGAGTGCAAAGGAAGGTGATGAGTTGCATGATATGAATATATATAGATCCATGGTAGGATCTTTGATTTATGCAACAAAAACTAGACCTGATATATGTTATACAGTGGGAGTATTGTCACAGTTTATGCATGAACCTAGAGTACCTCATATGCATGCAGCGAAAAGAGTGCTTAGGTATTTGAAAGGTACCATGAACGAAGGATTATTTTATAGTCATGATGCTGATCTAACTCTTAAAGTCTTTAGTGATGCAGATTGGGCTGGAAGCAAAGATGACAGAAGATCCACAAGTGGATATGTGGTAATAGCACGAAACAAGACATTAACATGGAGTTCAAAGAAACAGCCTACAGTTGCTTTATCTTCTACAGAGGCTGAGTATAGAGGTTTAGCATTGGCTACTACTGAGGTTATGTGGTTTAAAAAGTTGTGTCATGACCAAAATGTGCAGGTTGATGTACCACTGATATATGGGGATAACTTGAGCAGCATTCATATGACCTCAAATCCTATTTTTCATGCTAGAACACAGCATATAGAGGTTCACTATCATTATGTTCGAGAGAAGGCCATGAACAATGAAGTGCAGGTTTCTTTTGTTGGAACAAAGGATCAAGTTGCAGATATCTTCACCAAATCCTTGGATGGACCAAAGCTTCAAAGATTCAACTATATTCTTGGCATGAAGGAAATACCCTTTGAAACTTGAGGGGGAGAATGTTGCGAACATTTGTTTTATGTAGGGTACAAGTTTCAAATTATGTAAATACCTTTGGGAAGTCTTCAAATACTTCAAGAAGGCTCATATTATTCATAAAATGTAGCAAAAATACCACGTGAGTTCTAGAACATGGTGAGTCAAATTAGTGAGTCACAAGGGAGCTTCAGTGGTGTCCTAGTGGAAGGTCGATGTGGCTAGTTCTCAAAGTCCATCAATACTTTGCTTATTTGAGCACTTGAGTCATGTAATACCTCCATCCAAGTGTCTACCACGAATTTAGATGTATTAGGAAGGTTTTAGATTAGTTTCCCATGCTATAAAAAGAGGAGAAAAGTCGTGATCTTGTGGGATGTCCAAGAGAGTCATATGTGTATCTCTACACTGCTGTAGTTTTGTATGCAGAGATTGCAGAGCTTGTATCTCCCTCATTATATATCCAAATTACATATTGGATAGCTCATTGGAAAGCTCTTACTGTCTACTTTCTTCCTGTAAATTTTCATAATCATTGGATTTGTGAGCTGAGAGAAATACTCTCTGCAAGTAGTGTGTGTTCTCTGTTTTTTATCCCTGCTGAAGGTCTCCATTAAACCTCAAACTTGCAGAGGTCATATCTCCTTGTGTATGTATCCAAATCATGTGTTATTTGGCTTCTTAGAAAGCTCTTTAAGTCTACTTGTATTCTGGAAAGTTTCAAAGTCATTGGAGTTGTGAGTTAAGAGCAGTAGTCTCTGCAAGTGATGTGTGTCCTCAGGTTCATCTCTGTTTCAAGGTCTCCATTAAAGCTGCATATTGCAGAGGTCATAGCTCATTGTGTATTTATCCATTTGAGGTGTTCTATATCTTGTTGGAAAGCTCGTAGAGTCTAGTTTATGTATGTGAAACAGTTTTGGAAAATTCTAAGTGAGTAAAGAGAAATTTGCTCTGCAAGAAAATTGGTCTATGCATACAAGTTTGTGAAAAAGTCAACTAGGTCCTGTTGGGTTTCACCTACTTCTAGCTGTACTTTGGAGATCAATAAAATCCAACAGTCTTTAGAAACCAAGAGTCTCTCCCAGTTAAATGACATTTTTTACTCACTTGTCTATGAACTCACCACGTAGTGTTAACCATTGAGTTGTGAGTCCCTGACTTGGTTGTGTGGTTGACCTTAGTTTTAAGTGATTTGGTACTTTATCTATCTCTTCCTAAGTATCAACTTGAGCTTAGGTTCATAAGCCTTGTCTACAACTCCAAAATTGTCCTTTGAATTGCTCAAAATCTTGTGGAACCCCTAGCTTCCTAGTCCAACCTGAGGGTCAACTTCAAAATACCCTATCTAATAATCCACGTCTTAATAAGCTTGGTAGTACTCCCCACGATCTTTCCAACAAACCCAAAATCACTCTGAACGGATTTCGTATGAGAAAGTTATGCTAGTTCAAGGTTCTGGGGGTTAAAACAGGGAAATAGGATCTCTATGGGAGCTCAGAACAGGCGATACGATACCAGATTTTCCATGATACGCGATACCACTGTGGACGATACCACTTAGGCGATACGATACCACCCAGGCGATACGAATTCCACGATATGATACTGCTCTCCCGATGATACGATACTGGAAATGGCCATGATACGATACCTCTAGTTGACACGATACGATACCAACCTCACGATACGATACCAAAACAATCGATGATATGATACTTGGTCTGCTGACGATACGATACCAGAAATCACATGATACGATACCAAGGTAAGGGACGATACGATACCACATGGACGATACGATACCAGAAATCACACGATACGATACCGGATTACTCGCGATATGATACCAAAAATTTACACGATACGATACTGGAGCTCTCACGATACGATACTGGTTCTATGGACGATACGATACCACTTGATCAACGATACGATACACTTTTTTGCATGATACGATACTAGAATAGGCACAATACGATACCATTCGATTGACGATATGATACCACCGAGGCGACCGCGATCACGATACCAACACTACGATATGATACCAGAATGGTATCGCGATACCTCAAGTGGGCGTGCACGATACGATACCTCGACAAGTATCGCGATACTCAGGAATTCTGGTATTGCGATACCAAAACTCAACCGAACACGATACTTGGAGATTTTTAAGCCCAAATTCAAAAATTTTTGCAAATATGTGTACCTTAGGTTCTCCTTCTCACTGCTATCTACATGTAGGTGCAAAGTCACCATACGACACTCGCAATACCAAACGAAGCTCTTGTCACTCCGCGATATCACCGCTCACTTTTTTGATGTTTTATGTGGATTTCAAGGTGATTTCTCTAGCGTTTTAGTTCTGAACGTCCTCTATGCTTCTTCCTCGTAGCCACAAGTGAAAAACGAGGTGAATGTGCACTTGAAAATGAGAAAAATCAGAGAAGATGAAGATGGGAGAAGATGGAGATGATGATGAAGATGAAGAAGAAGGAAAACTCAGAAACTGAACTGAAAATGGTGATTTTTTTTTACCTTCCAACGTTGCTACTCTACGTCTTACCGTCACACGCTCGTCCTCCAAGCTCTCTCCCCGGCAACGGCACCAAATTTGGTGTCACTCTAGCACAATGGCAAGTACCAATGTGAGGAGCTTCACCTCATAAATGTCAATCCGCAGAGACATGAGGACTGGTATGAAGACCAAGAGCAAGTGAAGTGCACAAGTGCGTGAGTGAAAGTATACAAACATGCACATACATACACACACATGCACACAAGGTAAGATCAAAGAGTGGAACAATGGAAGGAATCCAGACCTAGTGTCCAGCCTAATTAAAAAATAGGTTCCAAGGCTTATTTGGGGGCTCAAACGGAGTCTAAAAATTATGAAAACTGGTAGGATGATACTTCTAATACTCCTCAAGCTCAAGGACTCCTTGGCTTGAACAAAATGGAGTTACAAAAATGGAAAATGGTATTTACAATGGATTTTAGTGATAAAAATCACTATTTTTATAGGGATTTCTTCTAAAAATTTGAAATGTGCTTCTTGGAGCTCCCTACATGCTCCTTTTTCTTGTGTGTCCTCTTCATTGATGCGCTTCCATGCTTGTGTGTGACCTTGACTGTCAACACACTCAAAGAGAGTGATACTTGGGAACTAGTACCAAAGAAGGAGTCTGTGAAGGTAATTGGTTCTAGATGGATCTATAAGATCAAAAGGAATTCTGATGGGTCAATAAGCAGGTACAAAGCTAGACTTGTGGCTAAGTATTTTGCACAAACCCAAGGCATTGATTATGAAGAAACTTTCTCACCTATGGCCAAAATGCAAACCATCAGTGTGAAGAGGTGGATAGGTATGTGCTTGAAGATGAAGAGGTGTTGCAAAATCCTTGATCTACACCAGCCAAATGAACTCCAGGAGTATATGGTGGGCCCTTTTAGCTTGACAATGGATGTATTAGACACCCTATGTACCTTGGAAGATCACTCTCAAAAAGATAGATCAAAATAGATAAGTTGGAGTTAGCTCAAAGGTGAAAAACTTGCTATTTTGGTTCATACACCTGTCCAGTGTTTTGCATAATTCTCTGAGCACAACAGCAATTAGCTTAATTCCTCTTGGGGAAGTCTAGATAACTTAAAGAGCTAACTTTCAAGAGTAATCTAATCAAAAATAATAAACCACACACTAAGAATTAGTTTTAACAAGTGATGACATCATCCCGATTTTCACGGGCTGCTACAGTTTGAGACCAGTGAGCAGAAAAATGAACATATCTCAAAATATAGGAATTCAATGATCATGACAATTTGTATGTTTATACTAGACAGTAATCTGAATCCAACAAGCTTTAAATCACTGAATTTGGGTAAGTAACCACTGAGAAATGGCTCTGACAAGGTGAGTGAAAAAGTCGGGTACCTTACAGAGAAGTGAAGATGAACAAACACTCTTGACTTCAATTGAACATAACTGAAGATTGCAACATAAAAATGACATGAAAATTTGTGAGCATATAGTAGACTTGTAGAGATAACTTTACCAAGTTAAATCACTGAAAATGATGGACCAAGCTCAGAGAAAACATCTCTGCAATCTGACTTAGAAAACTGAGAGTAATGGCAGTGAGTAGTACACTTCACAAGAACATGGAAATATGAACCCAAATAATCATGAAAATGAAAGTATATTTCTTGTAATACAATGACTTACTGATACATATGTGTGCCTTGTAATCACACCTTGATATGGCATAAAGCTTGTTGGAGTCAATATCATATGGTCCAACAATAATTCAATAGTTCAAGTTCATACTTCAAGCAGTCGACGGGCGCAACATCCATATAGGAGAGTCCTTCTACACTCTTGTACAACAAAGCTGACGGGTCGACTTGGTCTAGCCCATCGTTCTAAAAGCTCCCTCAGTAGACCCGGGTTCGAATCCCGTTAAACGCAACGCGAAGACGGATTTCTATTTAGTACTTTACTTTTGGGAAAAGCATACGGATAGCTACGCTATTCCGATAGATTTAGCGAACGTAGCTTTATTAGTGCTTTTCGATGTGCTTTTCAAGGAAGAGTTACAACTACTATATAAGGAGGCCCTTGGCTCCTTGTATAATCACTCACTCAAAGATCTAGAGCTTGGAGATCTTCTTGAAGACAGAGTGTTCTCACACTCTTGAAGGAGGTGAAGTTGTGTTGAAGGAGAGGCTACTCTCATTGTAGCAAGAAGTCTTCTACGAGGTGGTGATAACTATCTTTTATTCTCTTCACACACACTTAGATTATTTCGACATAATCTAAATTTTGTATCATCATCTTCTTATTCTTCCATTAGTGAGTGCACCACTTTATATGGTTGAGTAGTACTCCCATGTTGTAATTTGGACATCTATTATTTTTAGTGAAGTAAGCATCCAGCTTACGTTCCCTATCCTTGTCTCAAGATCTCTTTCTTTCTCTATCTCACTTATCATCTTGTCAATTAAGTTGTGTATGCTCAAAAGGTTTTAGTATTGGAACGATCGTGGGGCCCCAAATTCCAACAAAGCTCAGCTCTTGGAGGTCTTCACATAGGTCTCTCTAACCATGACTAAAACTGCCATCTATTTATAGTTGAGTTTGGGAGGCTAACTTCCCTCAATCACTCTCCAATCAATCAATGATTGATTTGATTCTCCACAAATCACGAATTCGTGGCTCCTCTTTCCCTTTTTGATCAAGTGGACTCAACCACTTAAGATTCTTTCACTTTTACATTAAGTAAACTCTTCAAAAGTTACAAGAGGTAGTTCACAAGTGAACTTTACATAGTCTTCATTTTAAAGCTTCTTCTATGACTTTGTGGGACTCAAGCCAATACTTAGGCTTGTCATAGACTTGCTCCAACAGCTCCCCCTCAAGCCAAGTATGCTTGAGGTCTTCAATCTTCCAAGATTACCTGCAAACCAATCATAGCCTTGAATTTGCAAAGCTTTGTACCATCCAATGCTTTGGTTAGAATACCTGCACATTGTTGATGAGTGGACACATATGATATTTGAATCTCTTTGCTTAGAACCTTCTCTCGTACATAGTGATAATGAACTTCAATATGTTTAGTCCTTGCATGAAAAATAGGATTAGCAGCCAAGTGAATAGAACTCATATTGTCACCAAAAATAGTTGGAGTTCCAAACTCCAATCCAAGATCTTTGAATAATGTCTTCATCCACATAGCTTCCTGAGTAGCTATGGCAAGACCTCTATATTCAGCTTCAATAGAAGAGAGAGCAACTGTGGGTTGCTTCTTGGATGACGATGAAATAAGCTTTGAACCTGCAAAGGTAAGATAACCTGATGTGCTCCTTCTATCATCTTTGGAGCCAGCCCAATCTCCATCAGAAAATAGCTTCAAACCTAAATCAGATACATAAGGATAATAAAGTCCTTCATTTATGGTTCCTTTGAGATACTTGAGAATCCTTTTGGTAGCATCCATATGTGGTTTCCTTGGTGTGTGCATAAATTGGCTTAGCACACTCACACTGTAACATATATCTACTCTTGTCAATGTGGCATAGTTGAGACTACCCACTAGACTTTAATATGATGTGATGTCCTCTATGAGTTCACCTTCATGTGAGCTCAATTTGTGATTGATCTCCATTGGAGTACCTGCAATCTTACAATCTTGCATCTTGAATTTTGCCAACATGTCCTTAATGTACTTTCTTTGAGTGAGAAACAAACCATGATCTTTGTAGACAACTTCCAAACCTAGGAAGTAGGTAAGTGAACCCAAATCACTTATCTTGAACTCTTCTCTCATCTGATCTTTGATCTTCTTCATACCATCTGCATCATTTCCTATCAATATAATATCATCTACATATACACATAGGTAGATGATCTCAGAATTACTCTTTTTAATAAAGAGTGAAGGATCTGCCTTGCTTGGTTGAAAGCCTTTGTCCTGCAAGAATGAAACGAGCCTGAAATTCCAAGCTCTTGGAGCTTGCTTGAGACCATACAATGCTTTGTTAAGTTTACACACATAATCAGGATAAACTTGATTCTCAAAACCAGGTGGTTGTGCCATATATACCTCTTCTGTTATCCAACCATTCAAGAATGCATTCTTTACATCTAGTTGAAGTATCTTCCAATTCTTGGAAGAGGCAATACTAAGCAAAACCCTAATAGTAGGCATCTTTGCCACAGGAGAGAAAGTCTCCTCATAATCAATTCCTTGAGTTTGTGCAAAGCCTTTTCCTACAAGCCTTGCCTTATACCTGTTAATGGAACCATCAGAATTCTTCTTGAGTTTATAGACCCATCTTGAGCCTATTACCTTCATGGATGAAGTCTTGGGCACCAAATCCCAAGTGTTGTTTTCCTCAAGTGCTTCAATCTCTTCCTTCATTGCATGCTTCCATTCTGTTTTTGCTTTGGCCTCTTCAAATGATGATGGCTCCTCTTGGTTTATCTCTTGTGCTATGTAGATAGAATGTTTAGTTACTAATGAGGTGTCAAACCCATACCTTTCTGGTTTTTTCTTTTCCCTCATAGATCTTCTTAGGCCATGATGTGATGATTATGCCTCATGTCCAAGTTCCTGCAATTTTGCTTTACCTTTAGACTTCCATGCTTTGATCTTTTCCATCTAAAATTCTTCATCATCCTCTAAGGTGTCTTGTTCTTAAATCTTTGGTTGTTCTCTACCAAGCTTTGGAAAATCTTCTTCAAGATCATATGGTAAATTGACCTTCCTGCATGAATCTTCATACCATGAATTGTTCTCATAAAAAACTACATCTCTGCTTACCAAGAATCCTTTGTTGGTAGGGTTGTATAACCTGTAGCCCTTTTGATTGTT
The DNA here is from genome assembly GCA_020310875.1 of Ceratopteris richardii. Lineage (NCBI taxonomy): Eukaryota > Viridiplantae > Streptophyta > Polypodiopsida > Polypodiales > Pteridaceae > Ceratopteris > Ceratopteris richardii. Next base: position 119,557,457 of record CM035414.1, read on the forward strand.
GATCCAATAAATACACACCTTTCTGCCTTTGGATCCATCTTGCCTCTAACCTGTGAAGGAACATGAGCAAAAGCAATACATCCAAAAATTTTACAATGATCTAAGCTTGGTCTTCTTCCATTCCAAGCCTCATATGGAGTCATCCCATCAAGGGATTTTGAAGGCAACCTGTTAATCAAGTAAGTGGCTATAGATACAGCCTCAACCCATAAGTAATTAGGTAAATGTTTTTCATTTAACATAGACCTTACAGCTTCAACAATTGTCCTATTCCTCCTTTCTGCCACTCCATTTTCCTCAGGAGTGTACCTTGTAGTTACCTCTCTTTTGATTCCTCTTTCTTGAAGAAAGGAATCAAACTCATGGGAGTAGTATTCTCCCCCTCCATCTAACCTTAGCCTTTTTAGTGATTTACCTGTTTGGTTCTCCACAAGAGCCAAATATCTTTTGAAACATGAAAAAACTTCATCTTTGTGTTTCATAAAGAATAGGATAGTCCATCTGCTGCAATCATCAATAAAGGAGACATAATACCTTGATCCAGATATTGAAGCTTCCTTGCTAGGTCCCCATACATCTGTATGAACCAACTCCAAGAGATCTCCATGCATATAACCTTTCTTCATGAATGGTAACCTGTGAGACTTTCCAAATTGACATGCACTACACTTATAAATCATATGTTGTTTTGACAAATTAGGGATTCCAAGTACACTTTGGTCCCTGCAAATTAGCTTTAATGACCTTTCACCAATATGTGCTAACCTTTTGTGCCATACTTCCAATTCTGTGAGTGTCTGACTACCATAATTAAAGAGAGCAATGTTTCTAGTGTCCTATAATTCAAATGTGAACAATCTACCTGTCTTTTCACCTTTTGCAATTTTTCTGAATCCTTGAATTGGATCTTCAACAAATGCCCTTGCTTTTGTGAACCTGACTTGCAACCCTTTCTCTACTATCTGCCCAACACTTATCAAATTCTTTGTAATGGTAGGGACATATAGTACCTTACTAAGTAGGTTGATGTTTCCATCAGGTGCTTTGACATTGCCTATTTTCTCCATAGGATGTCTTGTGTCATCTCCTGTTTGTACCTCATGCTTATTCCTTGGATCTTCTAAATCTGATAGGAGTGCCACATTTCCTGCCACATGATTTGAACAACCTGAATCTATGTAGAAAACATGCTCATCAGATTTACCTTGTGGCATAGCCATGTTCATGATCAATAATGAATCCTCTTTGTTTGAGTCTTCTGTGTAGTTATTGTAGTCTCTCCTTCCTTTGTAGCCTCCTTGATAATTTGAATGATTGTAGTTGTTGTAGTTGCCATGATAATTGTTGAACCTTCCTCTTGAGTAGCCATAACTTCCTCTATTGTATCCTCTGCCTCTTTGATTCCTAGAATTCCTAAAGCAATTTTTAGTTGTATGATTAGTTAATCCACAAATAGAACATGAGTTGGAGTCTTGGGATCTCCCTCTGCCTTGTCTACCTCCTCTTCCTCTACCTCTGCCATGTCTTCCTCTACCTGCATAGTTAGCTTGATATGTACCTGCTTCATCATCCACTTTCTTTGCCTTTCCTTTGTTATCTTTGGACTTGCTTTTATCAGTGTATAAAGCTGAAGATTGATTACCTTTAGAGCTTTCTCCATTTTTGATAAGCTTTTCCTCTTGAGTAAGTAGTTGTCCAATGAGTGTATTGAAATCAGGTACATGCATGTCCATGTACAAATCCATAGCTGTGGTGAATGCTTCCCACTTGTCATCTGCCTTCAAGCCATTGATGACCTGCCTTACAATTCGCTCTTCATCTATTACCTCTCCAATGCTTCCGAACTGATCCGCTATGTCCTTGAGCTTTGTGACAAAATCAGTCACATTTTGTTTGGGAGCCTTCTTGAGAGTTGTGAAATCAAGCCATAGTTGATGCTTCCTAGCTTTAGTACTTGAAGAAAAGAAAGCTTCAAGTGCATCCCACACTTCCTGAGATGTCTTACAACTTCTAATGTGAGGCAACAAAAAATCTGAGATAGAGTTGAGGAGATAAGACCTTGCAAGTGCATCCTTGGAGCACCATGTGCTCAATCTTTCTTGCTCTTCTTGTGTTGGTTGACTTTTGTTCCTAAAACTTGGCATAACTTCATCTCCAGCCACATAACCATATAAACTTCTACCTTGGAGATAAGCTTCCATTCTTAATGACCAAGCTGAGTAGTTACCTCTGTCCGATTTGTCAATTGATGAAGGAAATCCATCTGCCATGTTGTCCAACCTTGCTCTGATACCACTGTGAAGAGATGGATAGGTATGTGCTTGAAGATGAAGAGGTGTTGCAAAATCCTTGATCTACACCAGCCAAATGAACTCCAGGAGTATATGGTGGGCCCTTTTAGCTTGCCAATGGATGTATTAGACACCCTATGTACCTTGGAAGATACTCTCAAAAAGATAGATCAAAACAGATAAGTTGGAGTTAGCTCAGAGGTGAAAAACTTGCTATTTTGGTTCATACACCTGTCCAGTGTTTTGCATAATTCTCTGAGCACAACAGCAATTAGTTTAATTCCTCTTGGGGAAGTCTACATAACTTAAAGAGCTAACTTTCAAGAGTAATCTCATCAAAAATAATAAACCACACACTGAGAATGAGTTTTGACAAGTGATGATATCATCCCGATTTTCACGGGCTGCTATAGTTTGAGACCAGTGAGCAGAAAAATGAACATAACTCAAAATGTACGAATTCAATGATTATGAAAATTTGTATGGTTATACGAGACAGTAAGCTGAATCCAACAAATATTAAATCACTGAACATAACTGAACATAACTGAACATAACTGAAGATTGCAACATCCAAATGACATGAAAATTTGTGAGCATATAATAGACTTATAGAGCTAACGTTACCAAGTTAAATCACTGAAATGATGGACCAAGCTCAGAGAAAACATCTCTGCAATCTAACTAAGAAAACTGAGAGTAATGGCAGTGAGTAGTACACTTCACAAGAACATGGAAATATGAACCCAAATAATCATGAAAATGAAAGTATATTGCTTGTACAATACAATGACTTACTGATACATATGTGTGCCTTGTAATCACACCTTGATATGGCATAAAGCTCAGCTCTTGGAGGTCTTCACATAGGTCTCTCTAACCACGACTAAAACTGCCATCTATTTATAGTTGAGTTTGGGAGGCTAACTTCCCTCAATCACTCTCCAATCAATCAATGATTGATTTGATTCTCCACAAATCACAAATTCGTGGCTCCTCTTTCCCTTTTTGATCAAGTGGACTCAACCACTTAAGATTCTTTCACTTTACATTAAGTAAACTCTTCAAAAGTTACAAGAGGTAGTTCACAAGTGAACTTTACATAGTCTTCATTTTAAAGCTTCTTCTATGACTTTGTGGGACTCAAGCCAACACTTAGGCTTGTCATAGACTTGCTCCAACAATCAGGGTATTGGTAAGTGTGGCTGCATCCAAGAATTGGAACATATATCAATTGGATGTAAAAAATGCATATTTGAATGGCTGGATTTCAGAGGAGGTGTACATGTCTCAACCTCCTGGCTATGAGCACCCAAACAAGGTAACATATGTATGCAAATTCAATAAAGCTCTTTATGGATTGAAGCAGGCACTTAGGGCATGGAACCATAGGTTAACCACATACCTACAGGATCAAGGTTTTGTCATGAATAAAGCAAATACTTCCTTGTTCATCAAGAGAAGTGATTCAGAGGTAATATACCTATGTGTATATGTTGATGATATCATACTTTCAGATAATGATGCTACTGGCATCAAACAGATCAAGAACCAGATGATGAAGGAGTTCAAAATTAGTGACCTTGGATCACTAAAATACTTTCGTGGACTTGAGTTAGTTTATACTAACTCTGGAATTTATATTACTCAGAGAAAGTACATATAGGATATGTTGAAGAATTTTCATTTGCAGGATGCCAAAGTTGCAAGTACTCCAATGGAGGTAAACCTAAAACTAAGAGCTCATGAAGGTGATCTACTTGAGAACATTGCAGGTTATCAAAGCATAGTGTGAAGTTTGAACTATGCTACCTTGACAAGGATTGACATTGCTTATGGAGTAAGTGTGCTAAGCAAGTTTATGCATAAGCCTAGGGCACCTCACTTGGAGGCTGCCAAAAGGATCTTAAAGTACCTTAAGGGTACCCAACATCATGGCTTGTATTTCCCTTATACACCAAGACCAAATGTTTGGCTTGAGGGGGAGATGTTGGTGCAAATTCCAAGCTCACACATTTGGCTTGAGGTTCATATAGACATGAAGTTCCATTAGAACCATTTCTAGTGGAAATTTATCCACTTACCTTTGTAAAAGTCATTTCTTTTGACTAGAGAATATTTGTAATCACCTACCCAAAATTTGTGGACTTGTTAGTTAGCAAAGTAACTACCAAATTGAAAGAATATCTCCTAGGATGAAGGATCACTTTTAGAGAGAGCCAAAACTTGAATTCAAATTCAAATCTAATTGTAACACTTATATAAGATGACTTGAAAAAGTCGCAGTTAGAAGTCCTTCTCCCCGAGTTTGTTCAATGCCATATTGTATGTGTGTAAGGCCTACATTGTAGCCTACATTATCCACCATCATAAAGCTATGATTATCAAGCCTATGACATTGTACAACATTGTTCATTAGTACATACATCTACATTGTTTATCTATGATATCTCTGTTATAATCATTCTTCACTGTCAACTTGTACTGCTCATATCTCAGTCAATTCTTTACCAAATTCAAAGATCTATATCTTATTGGAATCAGCTTGAAGTTATCTACATGCTGACAAATGTTGAAGTAAATCCATTCAGCCAATTCGAAGAAAACTGCATCAAAGCACTCATAGATCAAACTCTATAGAGGTCCTAAAACATTGGGGGTAATGATTAATTTGCTAAATTGATTTCTCTGTGTATAGTGGATCATTTGAAGTGATTCCACTTGGAATCATTAGCTTACTAAGCGAATTAGATAGCTCTAAAAGGATTTTTTTCAATTCCTACTGTATTGGTTGTACTAAGCATTACAAGCAATAGGTGTATGATCCAAAATAGAAGGTTTTCTTGGATTCTTCTATTTTGAAGTAGTCTGTTTTGATTCAATCTTTTCATACATCATTTCCAAAGTACATTGGCACTTGTATGGTGTATATGGAAAGCTAAGAGGGCCTACATATCAACTTTGAAGTCACCAAGGGCTGGTACTAAGCAGGATTTGGTGGTACCTACTCATCACTTGGAGTGTCCATCCATCTTTCCCAACAACTTGCCCATTAGGAAGTGCAGCATTTTGTACCATAAATCTAGGCCAGTCCACAATAAGTGTGGAAGGATCGGCACTACAGACTATAGTGGCCATTTGGCTGCTGATGCAGTCCCCCTGATTGCTGATTTAACCCACCTAACCGCTGCTAGAAGACCGGGGGAAAATCTATTGACATTCTTTTGTCTGGCCACTATCCATCGCGAAGTTCTCATGGGTTGACTTTGGAAGTAACGTGCTTAGCCGAGAGATCTAGCCAAAGATCTTCTAGTCCTCTATTGCATGCATTTCATATGGTCTAGGGTTACATACCTCAGGCGGAGTGTTGTTAGGGAAGTCAAGCGGTATCACTCACTACTGGTCTAAGGTTCCAATTTGCAAGGAGCCTTGTCTAAGATATAGGTCCACTGAGTGATCGTATAAGAAGGTCCACCTCGCCCATACAAGGGGTTGTCATGCCTCTTAGCCCTATGAGGTATGCCTCAATTGGCCGCATTTCTATTCATGAATCCTTATAGTGGGACCATCTAATCGCACTAGTCACAGCACCTGAATCAATTAAAGCCCTGAGCTCGTGGCAAGGGTTGCCGTGCGCTAGCCTGACTGTAAAGAATGGTCTCCTATCCACTATGCTAGGATGAGTAGTTGACTTTGCTTGACACATGGCCATGGGATATCTGGGTGTTGTTTCCAGATGGTTATAATGTTCTCTCCCTAGTCCTTCTCTTCTCAGCTTCATGTGTTCCATAGCTTCTGCCTGAGCTTCCACGCATATTCTCTGTTCTTCCTCCTTACGCTTCTTTGCCAACTTGAGTCTTCTAAGCATATCCTCAATAAGAGGTTCCTGATAAAGCTTGAATCTATAGCCACTAATTTAATTAGGCATTATCTCTCCTTCTAGGTGTTGATATATTTAGCTAGTGATGTGTGTGAACACACTAGGACTGCCGGGGCACTTTTTTCCCTCTTTAGGAGGTTTTTTTCCCCCGGCTTGTATATACTCCTATTGCCCTAATGGGCTACTTATCTTTGTACATTCTCTAGTAATACATTCAGTATTATGTGTTAGTGCTCCAAGCTTCTTCTTCTTCTTCTTCCTTGTGCTGTTCGCGTGCTTCTGTAGACGTCTAACTCCAACAATTGGTATCAGAGCTGGTCGTAGCTTCATCTAGGGGGCCGTCGACACTCCTCCGTTTGTAGTCTCAGATTCGCACAAAATTTGGTGAGCATACTCAGGCTGTTTCAGAGATCAAAACTGCTTCGCTTTGTCGTGCTGAAATCGCGATCTGACCTCGTTTTGACCTCCGAACGCACTATCGTAGCGCTTGTGCAGGCTATTTTTTCTTTTTGTGCCAAAGATATATACCAATTTTTGTTCACCAGTATAAGCGTCTCGAAGTCTGCTACAGGTTTAGCAGAACTCGTCTGGGCACTTCCGTTCAACTTTTTGAGATACAGTCAATTTTCTACATCAAGGTATTTTAGTCACCTGCCATGGCTGAAAGTAGTGATGTATTCCGTATGTTGGCTGTTGAGGATAAGTTGGATGGTACCAACTACCCATTGTGGGCTTATATGATGCGACATGTATTGGTTGCAAAAGGATTGTGGAACATTGTGCAGGGTGTTGAAAGACGTCCTATTACACCTGTAACAACAGGTACTGCAAATACAGGTGTTGGAGCTGATGAAGATGGTGTCGAAGATGATGTTGTGCAGATTCCTGTTCGTGCTGCTCTTTCTGCTGCACCTACTGTAGAGCAGATTCGTTGGGATGGTAGAGATGCCTAGGCACATGCATTGATAGCTTTGTCTGTCAAACGTGCCATTATTCCTCATATTCACTCTTGCAGAACAGCTAGGGATGCTTGGGATACACTTACCACATTGTACCAAGCTAGGAATGAGGCTCGTGTTGCTTACCTCCGAAAACAGTTGGAGAGTGAGAACATGAATGAAGGTGATTCTATGGACATTTTCCTAACAAAGATCAAAGACTTGAAGGAACAGTTGATTTCTGCTGATAAGGTTATACCAGATAGCTCACTTGTGCAGACCGTTCTGAATGGTCTTCCTAATTCATATCAGAGTTTTGCTTCTACTCTTCGGTTGATGATGAAAGGCAATCTGAATGCCTTATCATTTGAGGAGTTAGTCTCTGTTCTGTTGTAGGAAGATCAGTCGAGGCAGAACAGGTCCATTATGCGTGTTGCAGATCAAGCTTTCCTGGCTAGTCAGAAGGGCAAAGGAAAATGGAGCTCTTCTACTAGTAAGCAGAAATCTGCAAATGCTGCACATTCGAAGAACGAGGATAAAGATGAGAAGAAATCAGAAAAGCAGAAATTATTTTGCAAGTACTGTAAAGCGAATGATCATATCATAAAGAACTGTCCAAAACTGGCTGCAAAAGAGGCAAAGAAAAAGGAGGCTGGAATGGTTGTTGCAGAAGCCTCTACACCAAAAACAGAGTCTGCTAATCTTGTGCAGGAAGAAGAATGGACATTTACTACTATTTGCAGTTTTGACCCATCTTCTCATGAGCAGTGCATGTCTGTAGTGGACTCAGATGTTTGGTAGTTTAACAGTGGGGTGACCAAACATATTACCTTGCAACGCAGTTTCTTCTCTTCACTCGAGCCTGCCCCTACAGGGAATACTGTCACATGCACCAACAACTCCTCTTATCCTGTTATGGGAGTTGGTAAGATCATTCTGACTACTACTGATGGTAGTTCTTTCACCTTGTCAGATACTTTATTTGTGCCATGGATCAAGAAGAATCTGTTATCAGTTTTTGCATTAGCCAAGATTGGCTTGGTTGTGAAATTTGTTGATGACAGATGCACAGTTCATGATCTATCAAATGGCGATGTTATTATTGCTTCTGGAATTTTATGTCGTGGGTTGTATAAGGTCATAAACTATGAAAGATCTGTGAATGATTCGGCATGTGCAGTTCATGATTCTCAGGCTATCTCAGATGCAAAGCTTTGGCATGCACGCTTTGGTCATCTGAATTTTGCTAGTTTGCTACGCCTGCAGAAATCTGATATGGTGTCTTCTTTGCCCAAGCTTGAGACACTTGGAAAACATGTATGTGAAAGTTGTATTTTGGGCAAAATGCAGCATTCCTCCTTTCCAAAAGATGGTTCAGTTCGGGCTACGCAGAAATTGCAGCTTGTACATAGTGATGTCTGTGGTCCTATGCAGACACCCTCTTTTGGAAATTACCTTTACTTCGTGACTTTCATTGATGACTTTTCCAGGCATGCATGGGTATATGCACTCAAAGCAAAGTCCGAAGTGTTCATGTGCTTCAAACAGTTTTTGGTTTTGGCTGAAAATCTGTCAGCATGTAAAATGGGCACCCTCCGTTCTGATCGAGGGGGGGAATATATCTCTTCTGATTTTAATGCATTTCTGGCTAAACGTGGGATAAAACACCAATCTACAGTGCCGTATACACCTCAACAGAATGGAGTTGCTGAACAGAAGAACAGGTCTCTCATGGAGATGGCAAGGTGTATGGTCAAGAGTCAGGAGAAGCGAGGTTATGGAACAAAATTAGAGAAGCGAGGTTATGGACCAATGATCATTAACAGACTCTTGACAAGTGGAGCAGTACAATTAGCGACCCTAGTGTTGGAGTTAGACGTCTGTGGAAGCACGCGAACAGCACAAGGAAGAAGAAGAAGAAGAAGCTTGGAGCACAAACACATAATACTGAATGTATTACTAGAGAATGTACAAAGATAAGTAGCCCATTAGGGCAATAGGAGTATATACAAGCCGGGGGAAAAAAACCTCCTAAAGAGGAAAAAAAGTGCTTCGACGGTCCTAGTGTGTTCACACACATCACTACCTAAATATATCAATAAATCCCACCTGGGAGTGATGCGGTGAACAAGGAGCTGGCACTCATGTATAAGGAAGTGCCAAGCTATGTGGAAATCACTCCACAAAAGGAAGTAAGCCCAAAGCTTTGCGGAAAGCTTCAAACTTCTCCCTAGGCAGAGCCTTCGTGAAAAGTCTGCAATGTTCTCCTGCGTGGGCACATATGCCAAGCTGATCTCCCCAGCAGAGAACCTCTCCCTGACATAGTGATAATGCACCTCAATGTGCTTAGTGCGAGCATGGAACACAGGGTTCCTCGCAACTGCTAATGCGCTCTGACTGTCAGTGAAGATGGTGGTGGCAGAAGACTGGCCAACACCCAAATCATCCATAAGGCGCCTGAGCCACACACACTCAACAGTCGCTGTGAAAGCTGCCCTATACTCAGCCTCACAACTGGAAGTGGCCACAGTAGGCTGCTTCTTGCTCAACCAAGATATACATGAGCTACCAAGCATGAAGCAAAAACCACTGATGGACACACGAGTGTCATAGCAACCAGCCCAATCTGAGTCAGAAAAAGCATGCAAATCTGGCGGTAGTGATCCCCCCTTGGGATAAAACAATCCAAGTAGCCGAGTACCACTCAAGTAGCGAAAGATGCGCTTAACCGCCTTCCAATGTGTGACTCCTGGGCAATGCATAAACCTGCTCATCTGTGAGACAGCAAATTGAATATCTAGCCGAGTAATGCATAAGTAAATCAAGCATCCAACAGCCTGTTGATAGAGAACAGCATCAGATGCATCTCCAGCATCATGAAGACTCAATCGTAAACCTGTCTCCATAGGAGTGGCAATAGGCTTACAGTCTTCAAGGCCAAAACGCTGCAATAATGTGTCAATATATTTCGTTTGACACAAAGCCATTCCACCATCAACTTGCATAAACTGAATGCCTAAATAGTGATGCAAATGCCCCAAATCAGACATCTCAAATGAGGCATGCAAATCAGCCTTGAAATCAGCAATATGCTTCTCAATAGGGCCAGTGAGCAACATGTCGTCAACATAGACAACAATGATCAGAAGCACATCATTAGCACGCTTAACATATAAGGTGTTTTCAGTTGGACTGTTCTCAAAACCATGTGCAATCAGATAGGCATGTTTCATCAAAAGAAACAGGCTCATTCTCATCACAGAGACTAGATGCAGCCATAGCATAGCAATCTGATGCAAAGGAGGCACTATGAGAGCCTGAATGAGTACGATATGGCAAAGGTGCATCTAATTTGCTATCACGCGAAGTCTGCACAAGCCATTTTGGCATAGTTTTTGCCTGCTCAATATCAGCTCTCTCATCAACAAGTGCATCATGTAAATCTGCATCAGAAATGAAATGAACTGCATCATCATATGAAACCTACAAAGGCTGAGAAGTTGCCTCATTAGGACCAACACTAGACTGTCCACCTGTAAAAAGAGGCATCAAAGTATCATACATGTCTTTGGAGCTAACAGATGTCTCCTTAGTACATGAAAGCAATGGCTGAATAGCATCTTCCACAAAGACAACATCACGGCTAACCAGAATGCGTTCAGTCCGTGGATGATACAGACGATAGCCTTTACTTTCAAAATTGTACCCAACAAAAATACATTTTATTGCCTTATCATCCAATTTTTTGCGATGTTGTTCAAGCACTAGTGCATATGCCAAACAACCAAAAACACGCAGATGAGCAACAGATGGCTTGCATTCATGCCAAGCCTCATATGGAGTGATAGACTATAGTGCTTTAGTGGGACACCTGTTCAGTACATATGCTGCACACATGACAGCCTCAAGCCAGAAACTAGGACTAAATCTCCTTCTTTTAAGCCTTTAGCGTATACACTAGGACTAAATCTCCTTCTTTTAAGCCTTTATCTTTCACATGTGTGTCGAAATAAGCTTTCTGTCATTTCTTTGCTGCATATATACCTGTTGCTACTTTCAGCCTGGTTTCTCCTAATCGTTCTAAGTCCATTATTTATTGTGATAATTCATGGCCGGTCCACTGATGTTCTTGTGCAGCCTTAAGGGTGGGTATCAAAAATTCCAAAGGGAGCACAACATTCTGACCAAAAACCCTCAGAAAGGGAGTTGCATTGAGTACGGTCTTGTAGGCCACTCGATATGCCAAAACAGTGTGATGTAACTGTTTGTCCCAATCTGAACGTTTGTTGTTCACGAGTTTCATCAGTACATTACAAAGGATCTTATTAGTGCTTTATGCTTGACCATTGGCCTGAGGATGATATGGTGAGGATTTCTTGTGAATCACCATAAAATCGTGTAACAAATATTCAATGACCTGATTTAGAAAGTGAGTTCCTCAATTGCTCACTAACTCTATAGGCAGTCCATATCTTGTAAATACATTTTTAAATAAGAATTTTGCAATCGTGTGTGCATCATTCTTTTTGTGGCCTTAGCTTCTACCCATTTGGTAAGATAATCTATCACAACTATGATGTATTCCGCATGAGTGCCTTTTGCGGGGGGGGGGGGGGGGGGGGGGTTAATGGGTCCTACAAAAGCTATACCCCACTTGGAAAATGCACGTCCTCCCATCATTGGTTTCAATGGCATTTCATCTTTGCAAGTAGGAAACTGAGTCCTTTGGCACACATCACATCTATTAACATAGGTATGTGCATCCATGTGAAGAGTGTGCCACCATAATCCTGCAAAGAGTATGTCTTTGGTTATCCTATCTGGCCAAAATGACCTCTTGCAACACCTTGGTGTGCAGTCTCTAGTATGCTCAAATAATCGCTCTCATGAACACATTGTCTTAGGTATCCATCTCTTCCTCTTTTGTATAGATTGTTGCCAAAAAGTGAATAGTCTTAAGCTTCCTACTCTGGACTGCGTTGTCGTGCGAAAGTCATTCCTTGAGGGAATTTTTTCGTCCTCAAGTATGTCACTAAAGGCTCACTCCATTCTGGTGTGAGAGACATATGATATAATGTAGCATGTTCAATCGGCGGTCTTTCACAACAAACAAGGCATTCTCTACACAACTTGTAGACATATGCTTCCATGGAAGGTGTTGTATAATTACATGGGTCTAAGGGGTAGAACCTTGGGTTTCTAGGTGTGAAACCCTTTGGATTTATGGTTTATTTAACCCTTTTAGATGGGTCTTGAACCTTAGGGTTAATTCTCTAAGGTTGAGTACCTTAGGCTTGATTGGAAGCTTCTCCTAACCACTTGATTTGTACTTGAAATCTTGGAGAGTCTTCTTTTAGAAGCCATGTGATTTTGTGTGATTTCCTAAGCTTGGAAACCATGTGAACACCTTAGGGACCCATGTGATGGAAGGTACACGTCCCCTTGAGAGGGACTTACCCCCTCGGACTTGGAGCTATATATTGGAGGGGTTGGTTGGGTGGAAACATATCTCTCCTCTTAGAGTGGTCTAGTTACTTAGTTTCCTAGTTGATTGTTGTGAAGGCTATGGAGTCCTTCCACAACAGTGGCATAGCCTTCTTGATTTTAGAATCCTTTTTGAAGTTGGAATTTTCGTGCAATCTTCATGAACTTCCTCACACGAGCTTTTTCCTGATTTTAGAATCCTTTTTGAAGTTGGAATTTTCGTGCAATCTTCATGAACTTCCTCACACGAGCTTTTTCCTGGACCTGTAGGTTGTGACCTGTTCGTGAGCTTTTCCATTGACCTCAGGGATTGGCAAAACGTGCCTCATCATGACAGGCAGGCAACCATCGGAACGGTAGATAAGAGGCACTACTTACGAGCAGAGGAGGAGGCACTCCCGTAACCTCTCAGTATTCCCTTCATAAAATGATTCTCTTCATTTATTTATAGGGCGTGCCCGCAGTAAAATCATTACATATGGGATTTGTAGCTCAAGTTTCTAAAACCACGCAAGTTTCTGAGTGTTTATCGCTCGTCGCTTTTGGCAATCCTTGAATATAAAATGAGGACCATAGTGCGCATATTGAGATACTAAATTTCAAAGAGAGCATGTGGTAAGCACGTGGACCCATGACTTTGCTATAAGCAAAGAAGAAACCTACGTGAATAGAAAATAGAAGGGATCACTCATCCTTCTTCTTTGAGAATGTAGTGAGAATTCACAAGGTAATCATTTGAGAGCAATGCATCCCCAACCTTTTCACTACTTAATTGGGTGCATAATGTATAAGCGTCCCATGGTCGAAGATGATGGAGAACAAAGGTTTCTTTCCCTCAAAGGTTTGTGTTAGATACAAACCCAAACATGGAGGAGCTTGCAACTTCATCAAATTAAATCCAACGAAGTATTTCGTTATCAATTCCCTTGTTCTTTACATATTTTAATTTTCTATTGCCTAAATGAATGTATAATGTTAAGTATTCTCACAATGTCTTATAGCTTTGAAGAAGCTACGATATAGGGAGGATACTCATTCAAGAAGCTATGAAATGGAGCTTCTTCATTCTGTTTTAGTTTAATGTTCTTTTGTATTTTTGTGAATATTGTATGAGTACATACCTATGAAATGATGCAAAGTGTTCCTTGGAATATTGAAGTCGTTATGGGATAGAATTCTCCATTCAATAGGTTAGAAGCACTACACCATGTAGAACACACAAAAGCATGGAGAAGGGCTCTTTTTAAGGACCAAATAAGGATAAAGTTTGGATATTCTCCCATTAATATTGCATCCCATAGCTCTTGTACATGATTGAATGAATGGTTTATACATTCTTTGCATAAATTTTGCATACATAAAGGAAAATTTTATGCATAATACTAGCACATGCATAAGAGTATGATTTTTGTTTCTTTTTCAAAAGCAAATGAAGCATGCACATAGATATGCATAAAGATTGCACCCTTTTGTATGCATGATATATGCATGAAATCACCTTGGGCACTCAAGTAAGTATAAGAAGCCCAAGAGGGACTTCAACAATGGACGAGATGGGAGTTGTACCCAAGACCGATGGCCAAGCCTGCTTCATCACCGTGAGAATACTCAAGTAAAGTCAAAGGATGGACAAAGCTTAATTTTCAGGAAAGTATTTGCACACCTTTCTTTTCCTTGAAGACTAAAGAGCATACACTGCATGTCATAATAGACATGAATTTGAAAAAGGCCCTATTTGTCAGGTCACATACACAATTAACTCATTTAAATAATTTGTATTATGCATCAAATTCATATAGTTTTGGAAAAGAAAGATTGGTTGTGCATAAATATGTTCATGATTTATTTATGCATTATGACAACTCCGATGCATGAAAAGAAAGATTGGAAGTGCATAAAAATAGTCATAATTAGGAAGAATGCATCTAATGCATTCTTGCAACTTGCATATACAAAGTTGCATGGAATTAACCATCCTTTGGATGAACAAAGTTCAAAATTGGAACTTTTGCATGCTTTAAGGAGGGGTTCAGTATATGAACCTTATGGATGCTACAACTTTTTCCAATAAAGGTGTAAATGCCTTGGCATAAATTAAAAGTATGCATTTGGAATGTAGTACATGGGTTTGAGGGTTAACAACAAGATTTGCTTTATTCAAGCTTAAGTATGGTTACAAGTTCCATAATAGGAATAATGGTAGTAGAGCCAATTGGCCATAAGTAAAACTACCATTCACTTCCTATATAGTTGGACTATTAAAAGCCAAGGAAAAGTACACTACCAAGATACATTAAGCTTAAAGTCCCTCTTATGGAGTAACAAATTTCCATTAAAAAACCCATGGCATGCCTGATCAGCAAGGCCATAGTACAAAACATTTTCTGCCTTAAAACCACGATACAATGGTGGTAACTTAGAGCACTATGTTCTCAAAGATCCAAGGAAGAGAAAATATGGTATAATAGAATCTTAGTTTTGGAAGATGCAAGTATTAGTGCTTTTGTTCAAGAAAGTTCTTTGTTTGAAAGAACTAAAGAACTATTTTGAGCCTTACATTATTCTTCCAAGCAAACATTATTCTTCCAAGCAAATGCAAGGCATGAAGAGAAGGTAAAACTCAAGGGTTGTAACAAACCCTAAGTAACATTTTCTAATGTCCTAGAAATAAAGGACTATATAGTAAATGGAATTACCATCTACTTCAACATAGAGATTTGATTGACAAGTCAATTATTCTTTCTTAGATTACTCATTATGTCATAGAGATGATATCTAATTGAGAGATAAACTAGCCAATTGAAAAGCCAATTTCTTGAGACTACTCTTATCAAGTTGCAATTGAGACTTGGTAAGTTGAAAGTCCATTATAGCGTAGGCAATATAGATGCTCTGCAGTGGAAATAACACTTACAAGTCCAAGAAGTAATAGATCAGACTTGATTACTATGAAGAGAGATGGTGGATGCAATCCAAAGATGAGTAGGTGCTGCTACAACCGGCCTCACACCAGCCAAATGAGACTTCAGAGTTGATTAGTAGACCCTTTGAGCTTCCTAAATCCACCAAAATATCAGCCAAGTACTTTGGAACATGTATCCCAAAAGTTTAAGTCAAGACAGACTAGTTGTGAAATGACTAGCTCCCAAAACTTGCTATTTTTGGACATACACCTGCTGGAAAAAATGAATAGTGCTCTCAACCTGGTAAGAATTAGATAAATTCCTTTTGGGCATAGCAAATAGACTTAGCAAGCTTTCCACTCCAAGTTAAAACACTTTAAATGATGGACTGAGCACTGAGAAGAAGATTCATCAATTTTTGGAACATGCCCACCATTCTTGGGGCTCTGCAGAGATAGACCAGTGAGCAGTAAAATGCAGATATCTCTGAAACTGTAAATTCAATTACCTTGAAAATTTATAGGCAGAAAGTCGACAGTGAGAGCTATCCAACACATGTTCAAACACTGAAAAAGAATGAGTAGAACGCGAGATATGACCTTCTAAAGGTACTGCTCTGAGTGAATATAGCAGAGAACAAAACAGAGAAGTAGATAATGACAAATGTATAGATTCACATATGATTACAACCACATTGGCAATGAATACTTGCACAATGGGAGTAGAATGATAGAGCTATGGAGTAAGCTGTTCAATCTCTACAAAATGACATGAAGTGGTCACATACAAGGCTTGCTAATCGCCTCTTCCTTCTTGCTCTTTTTATAGCTATTCTTGGAGGGAGTTTTGAATTCGAATTCGAATGGCTCCACCTAAAAGTGATCCCCAAAGTTAGGAGATATTCCCTCAGCTAAAAAATTCGTGATTTTGGTAGTTATAGCCACGAATTTGCTTTTACATCACGCATGAGGTAAGCCATCCTTTTCCTTTTTTCTTTTTTCAAATACAAGAGATAAAAAAGAACTCTTTTACAGGAGGTGTTCACATGACTACACATGTGACTTACAAATGAGGATAATATCAGCATATCAAGCATGTAGGCTTGGGTAAAAATGCACCAACAATTACAAGAAGGTTTGATCCCAAAATTCAAGCTAAAGTTACTGTTACTTAAGAGGAAGTGTAAGTCGGATGGTATGGGACATCTAGGCTTACATGACCACTCAAGTTGATTCGGTGGTATGGGACATCGAATTTAGAGGAAATTCAAAACTTGAACCTTGGGACATTTGTTCTATATGCTTAGAGAGTGAGAGGAAAAAAAAAGCTCTAAATAGTTCTTTTAACCAGGAAGGACAATAAAAGATTGATAATAAACTATTTCAAATACTTCTGAAAGTCTTAGAGCACAATTTTCAATTTACTCTCAGGTAGTTTTTGAGGACGAAAACTCTTAAGGAGGCGAGAAAGTCCCCGAGAACTTGTATCTTATGCCTTCAAAAGACCGAATAGGGTATTGCATGGTAAAAGATATGCAAGAAATAGATAAAGTTGAAGTACTTCCTCGTATTCTAGTACTTCATGTATCTTTCATTACATCTTCCAATTAAATGAAGTTCTCAAAGATTGGGAATTCTCAAAGAACCCCAATGCAAGATAAGTCTTGCATACACCATAAGGATTGTATAGAGCCTCAGCCCACAAAAAATTAGGGCAATTTTTCTCCTTCATCATTGACTGTTGGCAGCAGTCAGGGAACCGAAGGCGCCACAAGACAAAGAGAGTCGGAGCGAAGGGACAGCACAAGCAGACATGGCAGTCAAAGAAGATCTGGCAAGTAGGCCATCTAAATTTTTCAGACATCAAGGAGTTGAGCACACGAGAAGACAGAGCAAGTAGGGAGCTCAAAGGTATGTATGACAAATCAATAGAGGAAATCCCTACACAAATAGTGATTTTCATCACTAAAAACCATTGTAAATATCATTTCGTATTTTTGTAGCTCCATTTTGTGCAAGCCAAGGAGTCATTGAGCTTGAGGAGCTTTAGAAGTATCTACCTGCCAATTTTCATATTTTTTAGATCTCGTTTGAGCCCTCTAATAAGCCCTGGAACCTAATTTTTAACTAGGCCGGACACTAGGTCTGAACAGGGCCAAAGCTAGTCAAAAACTATAAAAGGAGCTAGAGAGCTCATTTTTGGGGTTGGATTGTAATTGAAACAAACTTGTAAGAGCTTCCTAAAAAGTAATCTAAGAACTCCATTGATTCTCACTCTTTGTCTTGCTGTGTGTGCGCGTGTGTGTGTGTATGTGTGTGCATGTTGGTGTGCTTCTCACTCACGCACTTGTGCCGTCACTTGCTCGAGGTCTTCATACCATCCTCACGTCTTCCCGGATTGACATTAAAGGAGGTGCTACTCATCACTGAGCTACACCAAATTTTGGCGCCGTTGCCGGGGATCGAGCTTTGAGGACGAGCGTGTGATGGTAAGACATAGAGTTGACGCGTTGGAGTTGTAGGTATTTTCTTCACTTTCATCTATTTTCTTGTTTTTTCTTCACCATCCTCATCATCATCATCATCACCATCTTCCACCTCCATTTCCATCATCGCGAAAATTTCAATTTTTTGAGTATATCACCATCTCCACCTCATTTCCCTCATTTCACTTGTGAGAGAGAGCGAGAGAGCGAAATTGCGTGTGCTGTTTTTGCATGTTTCTTGAGTTGTCTTGCAGGTACAGGTCACATCATCGTCCCCAGCACTCTGCGCAGGTACGGATTTCGAAGTAACTGTCTGTGTGTCACCGACTTCTGTCAATCGTGACCGACAAAAAAAACGCTCAAATTACCAAACAAAGTGCAAAACCATGATCTACAGGCCTAGAGCTTCCCAAAAATGTGTTTAGTTTCTTGAAATTCCTCAGATTTCTGTCAATCGCGATCGCTCTGTCAATCGCGACCGACAAACCACGACGGACAGATCTGTCAATCGCAATCGACACGTCAATCACGATCGACAGCCCACGACGGCTCTGTCAATCGCGACCGACAGAGTCAACGACCGATTGACCACGACCGACGGACCATACGCGTGACACGTGTCAATCGCGATCGAGTCATTGATCGCGATCGACTCATCAATCGTGATCGACACAGTCAACGACTGTTTGACCACGACGGACAGACCACGACGGCTCTGTCAATCGTGATCGACACAGTCAACGACTGTTTGACCACGACGGACAGACCCTCGCGACCGACCTGTCAATCGCGATCGACCCATCAATCGCGACCGACAGAGTCAACGATCCTTTGACCACGACTGATTGACTTTTTGTAACCCCTGTCAATCGCGACTGACCAGTCAATCGCGACTGACAGCCACGACGGACCTGTCAATCGCGATCGACACGTCGATCGCGACTGACCTGTCAATCGCGACCGACAGACTTTGCGAACACGTTAGAAGGGTAAATTAGGTCAAATTTTTAAGGCAAGAATAATGGTCTAAATTTTGGCCAAGTGTGGGACAAACACTAGGGTGTAACATTGCATTACGAGGGCATAACCCAAGTAACTCGAGAATTCCTGTTCGCCTGTTAACCTAGTTTAATCCTGTTTTAGCCCCAAAACCCTGAACTGGCATAACTTTCTCATACGAAATCCGTTTGCCGTGATTTTTGTTTTGTTGGAAAGCTCGCAAGGAGTACAACAAAAAAATCGACTGGTTATGGTTAAATTAAGATCAGGAATATTAGCTAGGGTATTTTGAAGTTGACCACACCCAGGGGGAACAAAGTTCAGGGGTCTCTAGAGTTGTGTCCAAAAAGTCATAGTGCAAATTGGTGAAGTGTTACATGAATGAAAGTGATTGGTTCTGTCTTTTGAATTTAAGTCTTGAGCTAATAGTGGGCCTTTTACAGGTCCTTTGAGAGCAGCGAAGGGTACGCAAAGCAAGAGTAAGTGCAGGCTTGGGAATACGCGTCCTGGGCACACCAGGGCAACAATAGAAGGAAAGGAACTCAAGGTTGGAAAACCCGCAACACCCTCTATCAATTCTTAGTTTAGGCTAAGTGCGGGTAGTGTTAGAAGTAATTCCAGGCAACGATAGGCACGAGATAAATCAAAGACTATCTAAGAAATCAAGTGCAAGTCGAAAAATAACCTGTGTGTGTGTGAACGATAACTCTAAAGGAAAAGAACCTAACGTGAAACGACCAAACTCAAGTGCGAAATTAAACTCAAGTATTCCTAACGATGTGATATCAGACAAGAGTATAAACACGATAATCAACATAAAAAGGGGATTAAGTAATTGATACAAAGGACTCAGAAATGTGGTTGTACCTGGGACAAATTGGGTTAATC
This sequence comes from Ceratopteris richardii, assembly GCA_020310875.1. Taxonomy (NCBI): domain Eukaryota; kingdom Viridiplantae; phylum Streptophyta; class Polypodiopsida; order Polypodiales; family Pteridaceae; genus Ceratopteris; species Ceratopteris richardii. The sequence goes on from CM035414.1 coordinate 119,577,325, forward strand.
AGTTAGGCATATGAACCTTAGATCAAGACGACACCTAGTAAGAGAGAGACAAAGCCTTAGGTCTTCAGAGGCTAGTGTCAATCATACTGCGAGGTCTTGGGCCCAGCAGTTGAGTCACCACTCGCATTACCCTAGCTCTGATACCAGTGAATCAGAGATGTCTCAAGGCATGGACAGACCTACGGGAAGTTCAGGGGTGCCATACTTGCACAGGGTAGAAGGCCCTTACAAAACACAGTTGGAATACCTTAGGACCAACCGATTAGGTGCCAGCATCTATGAGGACGGCCTAGGAAGATCTGTGGTACAGATTAAGAATCCTGATCAATCCATTGGACTAGAGCGGCCAGCTGTCAAGTTTGAAAACGGAGCATACTTGGACAAAGAAGGAACCATATACGTAGTTACCAGTCACCCAGATAGGACGGACGAATTCGGAAATGTGATCTCAGAAGCGGACTTAGGTGACTTGGAACAAGGAAACATGGGTGTAGAACCTAGAACCCCTCGAGGCAAATCTGTTCTCACTAGGATTATCACACCTGAGTGGGTTCCCCAAGACAACAAGAGCATAGATCTGCTTCTCAATCGAGAGACTGACGAAGCCTTTTGGAGGTACAAATCTGATCAGCCAACTGATATAGGAACAATCATGATCTATGAGTTTAAGGATCCGGATAGCCCAGGTAGAGTGACCTACTTAGATCACACTTCGGAGAGGATCTTTGTGGTGACAGAACATGATAGGCATACTTACACTTGGAAGGGTGAATTCGTTTTCCCCCAACCAAGATCGAATGTATCCTATGGTCCCCCTGGTGCTGGAACATCCCAAGCTCATGGAATGCAAAGAGACAGAAGTAGAGATAGACCAGAAGTAAGCTTTGCCAACCCAGTGGGCAGAGAAAGAACGGGGACGGAAACAAATAGAGTAGAACCTGAGATGCTTAGAGCTCACAGGAATCGAAGAAATGCGGATGAGTTCCCTCTACCACGACCTAGAGAGCACACAAGAACCTTGAGACCGACTCAGTTAGTTAAGTCCATGAAGAACTACTTCGATGGCACTGGAGATCCATACGATCATGTGGCTGAGTTTAGGCAAGTCTTGAGAGCTGAACAAGTGGAGGACCTATTCACGCAGTACAATGCCTTTGGTCTGACCCTTAGGAACACTGCCCTGACATGGTTTCAGCCACTAAATGAGAGGCAGTTCAGGAGTATAGACCAACTCCTAGAGGCTTTCATTATTGAATTCTCTAAGAGTGGCATAAGGCATAATACCTCCTCGCTGATTCACAGCTTCAAGCAAACCCCTCAAGAAACCGTGAGACTTGCAGGAAGAAGATTTAGGCAATACTTAGAAAGATGCCCTGTCTCGGAGCTACCTACACCAGCTAAGCAAGTGGCTTTATTCTTGGATGGATTGCTAAGTACCAAATTGAGATCATATGTGTACTTGAAGGACCCTAGGACCATAGAAGAGTGTGTACGCATGTGTATTGACATTGAGGACAACCTAGGGGAGGAGTTAGAGCTTTCCAAGATATACAAAGATTCGGATAGTGCCTCTAGCCTCTCTTCCATGCAATCCACAGCAATCGAGGAACTTGCAGAGAAAGTAGCTCAGAAGTTAGGTATAACTAGCAAACAAATCCCAAGGTTTGCCCCTGTGAAAAGGTGCTATACTTGTGGTGGTGACCACATGGCGAATGTCTGCCCTATTAGGGCTCAACCCCAAGTAAATCCTAGTAGCCAGTACTGCACCATAGAACGGAGATACACAAATCACACACAGTGTGACGTCCACCGCACCAGTACAGGTAGTGACTAGAGCTCAGGCATTGCAGCAGAACCAAGGAGTAAACCAGGATAAGAACCCAGAGGCTAGTGAAACCGAGAGCATAACAAAGAAAAGGACTAGAGCGTGGAAAGATAGTCGGGAAAGAATGAAAAGACAATGGGCTAAAAAGATGAGTGAACTCGAGGAAAGCATAAGAGAAACCAAAGCTAGGATAACTGAACTCACATCTCAACCTCCCTCTCACACTATCCCACCACCACCATTCCCATCGCCATCCGAACCGCCACCTTCCAACCCACCTCATATGATTCCACCACCCCCTAGAGTAGGATCAGTATTAGCTGATCCCACTCCTAAAGATATAGACATGATGCTTAAAGCATATCAGGCCAGAATCCAAGAAGGGCCAAATGTAACGGATCATGACAAGTGTTACCCTAGAGCTGACCTAGAGATAGAAAGAACCAAGCTTTGCGCAAAAATGGTCGCATTGGCTCAGACTATGTTTGAAGCGAGTCGCCTTTTCAATTACTCGGGCTCAGCCAAGACGCAATTACACTTGGATGGACTTCTAGAGAAGTTAGAGGGCATCATTGCAAGATCTGCCAAGGAAGAAAAAAATCAAGAAAGGGAGAACGTAAGTAAAAACATGACCCATTCCCCATCAAAAGTTTATGTGGCAAATTCCACTGAACCAGACAACCCCCCCTCCCTAGAAAGAATAGAGAATCTAATGGCACAAACACAAAAGGAACCGGCCTCTCAACACAAGGGCAAGGCAAGTGAAAGAGTAAGCATTCCTGCTCAGGAAGCCTATGTGCCTGAAGCCTATGTGCCTAACTCTACGGAGCTGGACACATCATCTTCTATGAATCGGTTCACACCAGAATTCCTACGTGAGATCCAAGAAGACAAATGGGCTAAGGAAAGTGAAGTCCCTCCTCCCATTGAACTTGTGGATGATGCACATGACCAATTCCCACAAGACATCCCATCCATTTACGGAGAGTAGGAGAGCATCCAATCTCAAGAAACATTAGACTTCGAGTCTAATTCTTTACAGGAACTACCCCATTTCACAGGCCCATGGGAAGCAAGGTCCACCTGTATGAGAGCACCTACAGTCATGGTAAGAAACGAAGATTCAGTCATACTTAGGAACACAGAGGTAGTGAAGAACACTAACGTGCAGTGCAATCTCAAGTTAGAAGAGCTACTCAAGGTTAGACCTGAATTATGGAAACATGTCGCCAAACAAGTACCAGAAATAGCCAAACCCCGTTCCCAGGTAGGATCCCATAGGACAGTGCCAGAAATTCCCTTGGATAAGATAGGAGATATGTGTGAAGGTGAAGAAGGGAACACCTATCTTCCCATCACCTACCAGGAGTACACCACCAAGGCAATTTTGGACTCAGGTGCAGGAGTGGCAATTGCCACCACTTCCCTATGGAAGCGTTGGGGCAAGCCAGCACGCAGGCCAACGAGAATGAAATTGCAGATGGCCGATGGTCACATAGAGAGACCCCTAGGGTTGTTAGAAGGAATAACTCTCACTACATGTGGTGTTGAGTTCGAGCATACATTTGCTATATGTGACTTTAGCAAAAATCATGCCTATGAGATGATTTTGGGAAGACCATTCATGCGACAGTTGCAAGTGGTACAGGATTGGGGAACCAATTCTTTGTACCTGCAACACTTAGGTGTTACGACCAAAGTCAATCTCAAAGATTACTCTCATCGAGATGTCCCTCCTATCCAATGGAACCCCATCCATAGAGCCAAAGATGATACGGAATCGGTGCATTCCATAGGCTCAGGATCCTCATGGATGCATGAAGACACCCACTTATGGATGTGCAAAGTAGCAGTGGACGAAGAGAAGAGAGAAAAAGCCAGAGAGGTAGGTGCAAAAGAAACCCACAGATCAATCCAAGACCCAGCCTATGCACCTGTAGTTTTTCCAGACGAAGAATTTGAACCTCACGGCTGGGCAGAAATTTTAGCAACCATGGATGTAGCCATCAATGAGGAACAATGGACACCTCACTGTGATGAGGATGGCTATGACATTTCAATCTTCTCCATAGAGCCAATCATGGGAGAGGCAGTTCTAGAAGAATGCGACCCGAGCCCTGATGCATTTGAGGATGCAAGTGACTTCGATCTAGAGTCAATCATTATGGACCCACCATTTGCATCAGATGAAGAATACTTCCAAGAAATAGAATTTCAACCCCAGAGGCATGGAGAGCTTACAAATGATGTAAGATTAGCGACACATGTGACCCCGAATGAAGAAGGGAAGAAACGAAAAAAGAGAGAAGTCTCACCACAAGAGGAAGAATCCTTGTTTGAGGTCCCATAAAATTTTAAGAAGTATGAGATAGATGACAGGAGAGTCATGATCAGAATGCCGAAACGAGAGGCACAATCAGGAGAGGCCTATGATAACAAAGAAACCACCAAAAAAATAGTAGTGGCCCTAGAAGAAGGAGAGGAGAGATGTACGTACATAGGCCATGACCTAACAGAGGAGGAAGAGCATGCGTTAATTGCCTTGCTAAGAGAATACAGAGATGTATTCGCTTGGAGTTACAGGGATTTGAAAGGTGTTGACCCTGATATATGCTCACACACCATTCCCATGACCTCAGATGCTAAACCCTCTAAGCAAAAGCCCTATACATATAACGATAATTACGCTGCTAAGATCAAAGAAGAGATAGATAGACTGGTTGAAGCTGGATTTATCTATGAAATTGAGCACACTGAGTGGGTATCCCCCATCGTAGTGGTGCCCAAGAAAAATGGAAAGCTGCGCGTATGCATTAACTTGAAGAAGGTCAATGCAGCCACAATTCGAGATAACTATCCACTTCCCATCACAGAACATCTCTTAGAAAGAGTGGCAGGCAAGGAAGTGTACAGCTTCCTTGATGGATTTTCGGGCTACAATCAAGTAGCCATAGCTCCAGAGGATCAACATAAGACAGCCTTTGCCACAGAATGGGGCATTTTTGCTTTTAGAGTAATGCCGTTTGGGCTTACCAACGCACCGGCTACCTTCCAGAGGCTGATGTGCCATGTGTTTAAGGAGTTCCTGAGGAAGAACTTAGAAGTCTATGTTGATGATCTTTGTGCTCATTCCAACATTAGGCAAACCCATATCCCCGAACTCAGGCAAATCTTTGACAAATGTAGAGAATATCAAGTCTGCCTGAACCCAGAAAAGTGCGTTTTTATGGTCAGGCAAGGCAAGATTCTAGGACACATAGTGTCAAAGAACGGCATATCTACTGACGAAGAGAAAGTGAGAGCTATAGCAGAGCTACCTAGGCCAAAGAATGTCAAGGAAGTACAAGCTTTCATGGGGCATTGTGGTTATTACCGACGATTTATACACATGTATGCTGTCATTGCAAAGCCCATGTACGGACTTCTGACTAACTTTGAGTGGACGGATGAATGTGAGAATTCCTTCCAGGAACTTAAACAAAGATTATGTTCAGCACCAATCTTGACCACACCAGATTGGAATAAGCCATTCCATGTTCACGTGGATGCATCCAATTATGCCATTGGGTGTGTACTTGCTCAACCTACTGGTGAAGGTAATATGGATCTTCCAATTCCGTATGCCAGTAGACAGTTGAATGCTGCTGAACGAAATTACACCACTACGGAGAGAGAAGGCTTAGGCATGGTATATGCAGTTAAGAAATTTAGACACTATTTGCTTGCAAATAAGTTTAAATTTTTTACTGATCATCAAGCATTGCTATACCTCGTAAACAAGCCATGCAATACAGGGAGATTAGTGAGATGGTTTCTCTTGCTAATGGAATATGATTTTGAGGTTGTGGTAAGGAAAGGGAGGACTCATTTAAGAGCAGATCATCTCTCTAGGCTCACATCGGGAGAAGCCCCACAAGGAGTGTCGGATGATCTTCCTGATGCTTACTTGTTTAATTTGGAAATTGTACCGCAGTGGGCTAAGCCATTGGTACCAGTATTGACATACGGGCCTAACCATCCAGTAGTAAACACACGGAATAGAGAGGTTGTGAAAGCCCAAAAGTACCACATCATGGCAGGAAGCATGTACAAGCACACAGATCAAGGAATCTTAGCTTGTTGTGTGGAAGAGGACGAGTACAATAAATGGTTGCATTTAGCACATGTAGGTGCACTAGAGCAACACCATTCAAAGCAACGAACTTTACAGACCCTAAAGAGACTCGGAGTGCATTGGCCAACTATGGAAGCGGATGTCCAAAAGTTGTGCAAGGAATGCCCAATCTGCTACACTAAACCACCTGTGGAACACGCTACTCTTTATCAAGTATCCATGGTGCGAGATTGGAGTGAACCACTAGTATCCTTCCTGAGGACGAAAGCACTCCCTCCAGACATGACTCTAGCTAGGAAAAGGAGTTTAGAACAAGAAGCTCTGGATTACTCACTCATTGGTGATAATCTATATAAGCGTGGTAAAGATGGTTACCTGAGGCTATGTGTCCATGAAAGTGAATATCTTAAGATCTTGGAAACTGCTCACCAAGGTGTAGCAGGAGGACACTTTGGACCAGATCGGGTGATCAAGGCAATACTATTTGCGGGCTTCTGGTGGCCTACCCTTCACATGGACGCACATACCTATGTGAAACAATGTGATGTCTGTCAGAGAACTCAGTATCCTATACGAAAAGATGAGATGCCACTGAAACCTATGATGGGTGGACGTGCATTCTCTAAGTGGGGAATAGACTTCGTAGGTCCTATTAATCCCCCAGCTAAGAGTTCCCATGCGGAATATATCATTGTTGCAACCGACTATCTAACTAAGTGGGTAGAGGTAAAAGCCACGACGAAGAACGATGCTCAAACAACTGCTAAATTCTTGTTTGAGAATATATTCACAAGATACGGGCTACCTATAGAGCTTGTAAGTGATAGAGGCACTCACTTCTTGAACGAAGTGATTGAAAATCTACTCCAAGAATTCTTAGTAATACATAAAAAGTCTGCCCCTTATCACCCTCAAGCTAATGGACAAGCTGAGAGCACCAATAAGATCTTATGCAATGTACTGACAAAATTAGTAAACACTAAACGCTCTGATTGGGACAAACAGCTACACCATGCTGTTTGGGCATACCGAGTCGCCTATAAAACGGTACTCCAAGCCACACCCTTTCAGATGGTATTTGGCCAAAACACTGTGCTACCTTTGGACTTCTTGATTCCTACATTGAGAGTAGCACAAGAGCACGAATGGACGGGTCATGAACTCTCCTCTAGACTTTTTGACCTTGAACGATTAGGAGAAACAAGACTGAGAGCAGCTGCAGGGATATATGCAGCCAAGAAGAGACAGAAGGCATACTTTGATGCCCATGTGAAGGATAAGGGTTTGAAAGCAGGAGATTTAGTTTTAGTCTACACACTGAAACAACACGGAAGGAAGCTAGAAAAGAGAGGCTACGGACCTATGATCATCAATAGGATCTCCACGAGTGGAGCAGTACAACTAGCCACCTTAGAAGGTGATATTCTCCCAAACTATATTAGCGGATGCAGAGTCAGGCTGTATCAGGAACCCCTCACGGAGAAAATGCTCAGCCGACTCAACATTGCCAAGAAACGCAAAGAGGAAGAAAAGCAAATTCGAGAAGAAGCTCAAGCAGAAGCTTTAGAACGCATCAGAAGGATGAAGTTACGGAGGCAAGGTAGAGATCAGCCTAGAACGAATGACTATGCAGATCAAGGATATCATATGGCCATGTGTGAAGTCGTAGGAACAAGCTCGCATAGGATAATTGATCGACGTCCTTTCATAACCCTAGATATAGGACAAGGAAAGAGTGCAAGGACCGTAAGAGCCTTGATTGACTCAGGTGCAGCCACTAGTGCTGTTAAATTGTCTTACTGTCAAGAGTTGCAATTGACTGTCAATCCTGTGGAAGCGTATCTCATAGGATTGGGAGGCGTGGAAACCCCTTGCATGGGCGAGGTGGAACTTCCCCTCTACATTCTTGATGAGGCAATGACAGTTAAAGTACCAGTGTGTCAAGATGACCTCACTGAACCCCTTGTCTTGGGTCAAGATTGGATCTATGACCAAGCAGTCAACTTAAACTTAAGAAGTGGACTTCTTCAGGTATGGGTCAATCATAGTCGAATTACAGTAGAGTTAAATAATGGAGCACTCAAGGAACTAGGAAAGGCACAGACTCCTGGTCCCTCCAGGGGTGCACATGAAGTTGACCATGCTGTTCTTGTCCAAAACTATGTGTTGCAGAGGAATGATGTTCTCAAAAAAGGAGTCAGGGATGCAACGGAACTCCCTTCTTTTCCAAAGGCCAGAAGGAGGCAGCAACCAAAGGTGGATCAAAGGCAGAAGAAGCAGAGTACTACCTATGCCGGAAATCAAAAGGACCTGCGGAGCAAAATGTCTCAGCAAGTGAACCAAGTGTGGGTGCGGAAAAGCGAACACCCGGTTGCACTCAAGCCAACCACACGGGCAAAGCCTCTTATTAGTAACCAACAACACGACACTAATAAGAAGTCTTTCAGAAATTCTTCTGCTAACGCGAAATCTATTTGGGTGCCCAAGAAGTCGATGAAGGCTAGCCCACAATCAAGACAAATTTGGGTGCCTAAGGCTTGCTTGCGGGCGCAAATAGCTACGCCGAAGCCACAACCTATACAGCGTAACCCATTCACTCGCACAGCCAGCATTTACTCGTTTCCAACACTCAGGAACACACCAAGGCCCATGAGCACGAACATAATCGCTTGTAAATGGGTCCCTAAAAAGCCTCATTTTCAAGTCGATACACCTATAAAGCTCTCTAGAGTCTCTACGAAACCAACAACAAAACCCATCCACTGCATTTGGCAGCCTAAGACCTGTAATAAACCCCCCGACCCCAATTGGTAAATTCATCCCCACTTACTAACTTCATTAGTCTCCTAGGACTACCCAAGCATTAACTACACACACTGTCTTCGTGCACTTAATAACAACTAACTCACTATCTACCTCATGTTAATGTTGTAACGGGGACAACAACGGATTTATTCTGTCCATTACGATGTTAACACGTGGTTCTATATTCTCATTCTCACATAACCAACCAGCAAGCAGGGCCATGGCAGAAGCAGGAGGTGCCAGTTCTCAAGCCGGATCCGGTGCACAGATTGTGGACATAGAAACACTCCTCCTCGAGCCACATCTCACCGCAAGGCCACAAGAACTTCAAGCTGTGCATGTGCTTCCCATTCAGGATCCTCCTCAAGGGCACACCTCTCAAGTAGGCAAACACGCTCACTGGTTCAGTGATGTCGCTGGACCATTGGGCGATGGAACCTATTTCTGGGAAGCTGAATTGGAATTTAATGGTAAATGGGGACGTTACCACTTTTTCACGCGCGAGTTCGAAAGCTATCAAAAACGCCGAAGTCATGCGATCAGTATGGACCAAAGCCGGTGTGGACAGTTATTTCAGGGCCCACTTACCAAAGCCGGATTTCTTACGATGTTCATATCTTATCAGTACCATCACGCCAAGCAGGGCCAAGGGAGGCGACAGCACCTTTGTGTTACCCTCACTGCTGCCGGGTCATGAGCTTAAAAGATTCAAGCTGACCCTTAATCTGGTACGAGAAGCGTTGGGCATGTATGGCATGCACATCCCCACTGAAAAGGAAACCATGGTTCCAGGTCGAATGAAACACAAAGATCTTAATAAGCTGAAGGATATGGTAGCGATGACACCTACCATTGCCCTTCACCTGCGGACCGTCATGCAACATTTTGCTTTCCCCGCCCAGGAAAGATTCACAATGCCCCCAAAGAAAATATGGTTCAGCTTGTATCTGGCAGAGACAAAAAGCCTTCCCATCAATGTGCCACACTGGATCATAGATCAGATCCACCTAGCCCATCAAAGGTGGAACAAGAAGCAGAAAAATGTGCTTCATGGATGTTGCGCTCTAACAAAGATAATCTACCGATGTCTGGCCTATGACGTGCCTATTCAGCGGGCACTCATATGGCCCCGCGCCTAGGAATTCCAGAGAAGACTATCAGCAGCAGGTCCCCCATCAAAGAAGATGAGGGGGGGAGTACAATTACCCTGTGCTCAACCAAGGGGAGCCACCACTACACCAGAAATTACCCCTCCCCAGACACGACGTGTTAGGCCATTCACGATCCGGCTACCAAGACCAAGCACAAATGGACCTAATCTGGTATTTCCACCCGTCCCATCAGATCTAGAATTCCCACAGGGTTTTACTCTAAATGATCTCACGGATGAAGAAGTGGCCCGACTGATCTATGACTCTAATCTCGAGATGGAAACAGAACGTGCTTAGGAACCACAACCCCAGACAACGACAGCAGCCCCCACTCGACCAGAAGTGGTAGAAGTCGACGTAGAGGAACAAGAGGCAGAACAAGAGGAAGAAGCCTACGAGGAACAAGAATATGACGAGCTTTCTGAGCTGGCAAGTGCCCCTGCGTATTCGGCACAAATCAAAAGACTATATCGAACCATGCAACTAGTTCAAGAACAGCATAAGATGTCACTGGAATCGGGCAAGAAACTCATGAACCAGTTGCTAGCTGAGGAAGGTGTGGACGATATGTTCATTGAGTCCATAAACCTTCACGCCGACGCAGTAGGATTGGATGAGGCCATCCATGAGGCAATGGCCTACATTCACAGATTTGAGAAGAGGGTTCCCGCTCGTCCCATGAGGTCCGGGAAACAAATTCATATCAATGTATCAGCACAAGGAGAGACAACGCAAGCAGACGAACATCAGGAAGCACCACTGTCACCACCCTCCCCACCTCTCACTACACAACTCACTCCACCACATGACACTAGCACCACCACACTCACTACCACCACCATTGTCATGGGAATTCCACTCTCCCCAGGAATCCAATTCGGGGGAGTCACCATGCCCACTTTCACCACTCTTTTCATTGACGTCACATCCACTCCACCCACGATCCCCATCTACACTGTCACTCAAACAATTGACACTATGGAAACATCTCCTGCCACAGCACCGCTCCCTCCCCCCATGCCACCTTCATCTCCCATACCCCCTCCACCCACATCTCCACTTGCATCCACATCATTCACAACTCCCTTTCCCGCCCCCATTCCCCCTGCATCTTCACCCCTCCCAGCATCATTTAATGTAAATAGCATATTTTTAGCATTAAATCAATGTGTATATCAGCTTCAGAATGAGTACAGAGCTCTGGACGGCCAGTATCAACAACTGACAACTCACCACCAGAACGTACAAAGGCAATTTCAAATTCTACAAGAGGAAAATGCAGAAGTGAATCAACGCTATACAACGCTTGAGCAGGCTCACCAAACACTATTGGAGGCACCCCAACCATCGACAGAATCAGGCGTCAAACAACTAGAAGCCTTGCTCGAAGTATACCAGGCCGATAACCTGCGAGTCAGACGTAACTTGGCGCTACTCAGGAAACACATGGCCACAGCACTGGAAGAGAACAAAAGACTGCAAAAACAAAATGAAGAGAATCTGGAAGCGGCAATGGAAGGCTCTCCCCACGAGATAGATCCAGAGCAGTTCAAAGCAGTCCCCACGGAGACGATGAAAACCATTTTGGAAAGTTATGCAGATCTCTTGGAAGCCCATGATGACTTGGAACGAGAACGTGACACACTACAGAGCAGACTTAAGGAACAGGAAGAACAACCGGAGAGTGTCCCATCAACCTCTACCTCAGACGAAGTAAAGGCCTTAACAGAGCAGGTAGCAGAATTACAAAAGAGGTTACTGACATACGAGAGGCAGCCATCTCCAGTGGTAGAACCAGAGCCAGAAGAGTTGGTCCCTATTGAGGTAGATGATTCGTACGAAGAACCATATGTTCCTATGCCAATGCCAGGCGGGCGACGAACCTCAGAGGGACTAGACACATTGGAAGTGGAAGCACCCGAGTGGCTTCAGACACTGGAAAGGACAGCAAACACCCACGAAGAACGGGTGGCCATTCAGATCCAATCACTAGCGAACTTAGAAGAAATTGTCATAAAGTCTGAATATTTCAGAAGCATGTCTCATCATAGATGGATCGGCACCAATAATGACCAATATGTGCCATTCTGTATACTTTTGGCCGATTACAACGCGGAGATTCAACGACAATGTGGCAAGCCTCCCACATTTGCTACACAATTTGGTCTAGATGATATACCGGAAAGTGCTCAGCGTGGGTCCATCCATCAACCCACCTGGAGAATCAGGCTTCTGGAAACGTATCCAGAAATGGTCCGAACCTGGAATAATATGCCGTTGTTTATTAAGTATAACCCTTGTTACATTCCAGTTCTTCGACGACGCACCTGGCCTAAATTCACTATTGCCGTCAGAGACATCAAAGCCTGTGCAAAATGGTTGAATTATGTTTATCTAGCACCTCCACGAGGACCCCCCACGGTCAACTACAATGATTTCTACAATCCGTCACTGGAGTACTCGGCTACGCAATAATCCTGATGTGATGGCCCAGATGTGTATGAAAATATTTGAATTAATGCTGATCATTTTCAGGACGTTTAAGAACATTAAGGACCCTCACTTCTCAGGTGCAGGCTTTGTGACAGGAAACCAGGATCTAGTGTACGATATGAGTAGCATCCCGTCAATTGAAGTAATATATGCTTGGCACGCCAGAATCAAGTACCTCCCAGCCTGCTTTAAACAGACATTTGAGGAGATGTTCATCACAGGATTCTGGGAATATCACTCCGAAATCTTTATACCCAGACCATCACATCTCCTCCAATTATTTGCTGTGGAGAGAACCATTTACTCAGAACAATTGAGGGTGCCTCATCCAGATGTTCCCGGACCTGTGAATTGGTATGATTTGGTCACAGATCTAGCACGCGGCTTGCGACTCGAAGAACACCACCTAGCCTCCGATGTCGTCCAATACTATGTTCAAAAATCCTCTAGACAAGGGTCTGTCAGGGGCGACAGACGCGAGAGTGGGGGGGGTGTTGGCAGCAGTTAGGGAACCGAAGGAGCCACAAGACGAAGAGAGTCGGAGCGAAGGGACACCACAAGCAGACATGGCAGTCAAAGAAGATCTCGCAAGTAGGCCATCTAAATTTTTCAGACATCAAGGAGTTGAGCACACGAGAAGACAGAGCAAGTAGGGAGCTCAAAGGTATGTATGACAAATCAATAGAGGAAATCCCTACACAAATAGTGATTTTCATCACTAAAAACCATTGTAAATAACATTTCGTATTTTTGTAGCTCCATTTTGTGCAAGCCAAGGAGTCATTGAGCTTGAGGAGCTTTAGAAGTATCTACCTGCCAATTTTCATATTTTTTAGATCTCGTTTGAGCCCTCTAATAAGCCCTGGAACCTAATTTTTAACTAGGCCGGACACTAGGTCTGAACAGGGCCAAAGCTAGTCAAAAACTATAAAAGGAGCTAGAGAGCTCATTTTTGGGGTTGGATTGTAATTGAAACAAACTTGTAAGAGCTTCCTAAAAAGTAATCTAAGAACTCCATTGATTCTCACTCTTTGTCTTGCTGTGTGTGCGCGTGTGTGTGTATGTGTGTGCATGTTGGTGTGCTTCTCACTCACGCACTTGTGCCGTCACTTGCTCGAGGTCTTCATACCATCCTCACGTCTTCCCGGATTGACATTAAAGGAGGTGCTACTCATCACTGAGCTACATTGACCTTGCAAACTCAACAAGAGTTCTATTTCTTCTCTCTGCTACCCCATTTTGTTGAGGAGAGTACCTGCAAGTAACCTCTCTCTTTATACCTGCATTCCACAAATAATCACTGAACTCATTAGAAAAATACTCTCAACCTCCATCTGACCTTAGTCTCTTCAACTTTTGACCTATAATTCTTTCTGCATATGCATGATAGTGTTTAAATGTATCAAACACTTCTGACTTGTCTTTGATCACATAGATTGTGATCCACCTGGTAGCATCATCAACATATATGACATAATATCTTGAACCATTTATACTGAAGTCCTTTGAAGGACTCCACACATTTGTATGTACCAATTCAAGTCTTTTTGAATACATAAAACCATGCTTATTATATGGTTTCTTATGAGCCTTACCTAACTGACATACTTCACATCTGTATGTCATGTGTTGACCTGCAACATTAGGCAATCCAAGCACTGAACCATTGTTAACCATTTCTTTGATACCTCTGTCATTAAAGTGTCCAAGTCTTTTATGCCAAAGATCCAATTCAAACATCTTTTGCTCTCCATATGTAAACATAGCATGTCCAATATTACCTTGTATCTTTAATGTGAAGAGCCTTCCTTCCTTCTTTCCTATAACAATCTGTTTATACCCTTGACTAGGGTCTTCAACATAAACTCCATCATTAGTGAACCTTACCTCATATCCTTTTTCCACAATTTGTCCTACACTGATCAAGTTCTTTGGAATTATAGGAACATACAGAACCTTACTCAAGATAGTACTTCCATCTTTGGCTTTCACTGAACCAATTGACTTTACTTTGTGCTTTGTATTATCACCTGTTTGAACTGTATGATTGATTGCCTTATGATCTAGATCAGTCATCAAAGCAATATTTCCACTCAGATGATTGCTACATCCTCAGTCAATATAAAATACCCTCATGTCTTCATGTGAGGCTTCACATGTTGCATTCATAATAAGAGTTGAATCTTCTTTCTGATCTAATGCATAATTGTAGTAGGTGTTATTATAGGATTGATTTTGAAAGTTTCTTCCTCCACCTCTTCCAAAGAATTCCTACCACCTCTACCTCTAACGTTTCCTCTCTGATATCTGCCACCTCTTCCTCTTTGATTAAAGTTCTGATTAAAATTACCATTGCTTTGATTATTATGCCAACAATCATGAGATAGATGATTGGTCTTACCACATATCCAACAAGCTCTGACATTATCTTTGTTATTTCTGCCTCTTCCTCTACTTCTGCCACTTCCTCTTCCTCTTAAGAAGTTTGCTTGACTTGGAGTACCTTCATCTTCAACTGATTGTTGCTTTCCTTTGCTAGCTTTCTTCTTGTCTTTAGAATACATCGCATGACCTGCACTCTTATCAACATCTCCTTTGATATCATTCTCAAAAGTTAGCATATGTCCTAACAATTGATTCAAATCAGGTGTGAAATGATCTAATGAAAGTTTCGTAGACAAAATAAAAGGCTTCCACTTCTCATCTCCTCTTAGCCCTGTGAGAATTTGTCTTACCAACTTATCTTCTTCAATATCTTCATCAATTGCACCTAAAGAATCAGCAATGTCTTTCATCTTTGTCACATAATCAGATATTGATTGTGAAGCCTTCTTCTTGAATGTAGTAAACTCTGTCCATAATGAATCTTTCCTTGATTTGGTTGTATTCTGAAAATGCTCTTCCAAAGCATTCCAAATGTCACTTGCACTTCAAGTCCTCTGATATGAGGAAGCAAATAATCATTCACTGCCATGTAGATTATGCTCCTTGCTTGAGCATCCTTCTTCATCCAAATCTTTATATCTGCAAGCTCCTCCCTAGTTGGAACACTAGGATCTTTGAACTCTGGCTTTTCTTCCTCTCGTGTGATGTATCCCATCAGATCTTTGCTCATAAGATGAGCTTCCATTCTCATAGACCAAGCTGGATAGTTCTCTCTATCCAACTTCTCAATTTGGAGACTATCTCCCATCCTTTCTTCACCTGTACTATCAAATCTTTAATCCTTATAAGGAATGAATATACCTTAGCTTCGAATGTTGCTCCTTCTGATCCTTTTGATAAACTTTATGTGTCTTCCTTCAGTCTTTCAACCACACTTTATCCTTTTGAACCTTCAAAATGTGAAATTTGTATATCTGCAGCAGTCGCAGTCTTCCTTTCCTTAATTTGATAAATCATGCTCTGATACCACTGATGGAAAGTGCAAATCTTCAAAAGAACAAGCTATCCTTGATGTTAGACCACCTCTATATCAAGAATAACTTTAAAATCCAACCAATTTTGGAAGACAAGCACTAGACTATCAAGAAATTAGCTAACTGTGAAGAAAGTCATTTCATAGAAAAGTCTGTTGCACATTAATCACTCATTGATTAATCATTTGTGTAATGCTTCTAATGAAACTTTGTAGAATGTGTTTCCTAGAGTTTGCGCACCTCCTCCAAGTTAAAACACTTCAAAAGCTTAAGTAGATTATGAGAAATGCTTCAAACAATCTACCTATGTCTAAAATTGCCTTCGTGTAGAGTCGACTTTGACACCTGCAACTTCTAACACATAGTTCTCCCAATCTAGAACCCGTTTAAGCAAATGCTTTTAGCCATAGATGGCTTTCCTTCCAACTTAGATTTTGACTCCTCGTTTGTGTAAAACTTTACACTGTGCACTGAGAACTGACCATTTCTTTGACCATCGAAATTGCACTCAACACTTTCTCACATATAAACACTCAACACTTTCTCACATATAGATGTTCCTACACAAAATTCTCTCAGCCTATTTGCAATTGGACTCTCAAACTTTAACCATAGATAGATTAACAATGGACTTAGATGTGTACAAAAGGATTTCTGATAAAATCAAACACAGAAGGAGAACTAGAGAAAAGATCGACGTGCAATTCTCTGAACATTCTTCCTATTCAACTCTTCATACATCTGATGGATGATACATCCAATACACATCATCTATTCATCTATACTTCATCTCACTAATCTAATACGACCATCTACACGTATCTATATATACATATGAGTATTGATTCTTCATTACTTCAAGTATATTGAAGTGTTTACAAAGCTAATATACATATGTTTTAAAGAACTTTGCTATCTGAATCTTCTCTTCACTTCATGAAGTTGGACTTCAATATTTTCTTCATCTCTTCACTTCTAGGCTTTATATAATCACCAATTGTTGATTGTCCTGCTCCAACAATGTCAATTTGGAAAGGCAAATAATTACGAAATGATATTAGGATGACCTTTCATGAGGCAAGTTAGAGTAGTGCAAGACTGGGGACAAGACTCATTATACCTCCAACATCAAGGAAACACTACCAAAATAAATTTGCATACCTTTGCATATAGGGATGTACCCCCATTACAATGGAACCCCATACACAAGGAAGTAGATGATTTTTCTATCCATAGTGCCAGATGATCAATCATGGATGCATGAGGATGCCCAATTATGGATATGGAAAGAAGCAAAGAGAGAGGATAAAAAGCTTCAGTTATGGCCCTTAGGACATCAAAATTATCGACCCGTTGAGGATCCAATGGACATGCCTCAAGTTTTTTCTTGATGAAGCATTCAAACTGCATGGATGGATGGAAATCGTAGCAACGTTCGATGTGTGCGTAAATGAAGAAGTGTTGACCATGAATGAATGTGTGGACAAAGAAGACTATGACATAAACTTGTACATGGTAGTCCTTTAGGAGGTAGAAGCAGGAGAAGTATTAGAAAAAGAATGGAAGGAAGAATACGAGAGCATAGAGATGGAACTAGAGTTTGATTCAGAGGAACACTATCTAGAAGCCATTCAAGCCGAAGACAAGTATGGAACATGTTGTATATTATTGAACAAGGCATTGTTAAAATGTTAAATTATTAATGTATTAATATGTTTTTGATGTTTTTGATATAGCAGCTGAAGGTTCGTGAGGAGCGTGCAAGGCGTGAAAGGGCGGACATCAATAATCCGAATAATTATTATTTATTTTGTAAATAAACCTGCGTAGAAGGTTCTATTGTTAGAAAAGTAATGGTTAGAATAAGGGTCGTTGTAGACCGCAGTTTCTATTATTCAAAGTAATGGCTTTCTGTAAAAGTTACCAACTTTTAGTTTCACGCCTGCTTTTCGAAGCCGCCCTCATGTAACCACTATTTTCGACGTAATCAAAAGTCCTATAAATACATGCACTCTGTGGACTGTCGAAACAGAGTGCATGGGGGGAGATTGCACCCAATACTGCGTTGTGTCTCGTCTCTTGTTGCGTCTATTCTCTGTGTGTTTTCTGTGTCCATAATCTCTGTATGCGCGTGAGTAAGATCCTGACAACAATGGTATCAGAGCTCTGCACGCGTCAATACAGAGGGTTCTGTTTTCTGTTCTCTATTCGCGATTCCGATTTCGTCTCCGTCTCCGTTTCCTGTTCCTGTTCCTGTTCCTATTCCAGTTTCTGTTTCAGTTTCTGTTTCTGATCCTGATCCAGAACCAGAACCTACGTCTTCTCCTACGTCTTCACCTACGTCTTCTCCTTCGGCTTCACCTACGTCTTCTCCTTCGGAATACAGAGGGTTCTGTTCTCTGTTCTCTGTTCGCGATTCCGATTTCGTCTCCGTCTCCGTTTCCTGTTCCTGTTTCTGTTTCTGTTTCAGTTTCTGTTTCTGATCCAGAACCTACGTCTTCTCCTTCGGCTTCACCTACGTCTTCTCCTTCGGCTTACTCCAAGGCGTCGACTAAGGCGTCAACTAAGGCGTCGGCGTCGACTAAGGCGTCGACTAAGGCAATAACTTAGGCAATACATTGGCAACATTGGCACCCAAGGCTCCCTTGGCGACCGTTGGCTACGCGCAAGACAATTTTAATTTTTGAGTGGTAATAGAGAGGTTTAGAGTCCCTAAGGTAGGAGGATTTGAACCCACAACCTCCTACTTTCAAGGGAAGTACTTTGACCACTCCACCATCTCTTGGAATTGTTATTCAAGCTCTTTTTCTTTGGTACTTGTGCAAGGCGCTCGCGGCGATTTCTAGGATGGACCCAACAAAGAAGTAAGTGTAACTTTCAATCCGTAAGTCGGATTGAGGCGTGTAATATACCGTTGGAAAGCTCTCGAAACGAACTTTCCAATGAGCTAGCTTGGAAGTGTGAATTCCTTCAAAATCATTGGGTGGCACTTGATTGAGTGTTCAAGATACCAAGCAAGGTTGAGAGCAAGGATCCAAGAGCACCATGGAGGATCACAGTAATTCACCTTTACCTGGAGTTTCATTCGAGCAAGAGTTAGAGATTATGAACCAAGAACTTCAAGCACTTCAACAAGCCATACAAGGACGTTATGCTATGCTTCAATTCGACGGACGAATAGATGGCCGCTTGGTCTTATCATGGCTATCCCTATTCAACGATTTCTTTTCCGACGAGTTATATTCAGAAAATCAGAAAATCGAGTTTGCAACTAATTATTTGGTAGGACGAGCGCAGTTATGGTGGAATGATCTTTCTCGTCGTGCAGATTGTCCACGCACCTGGAAGGCTTTTCAAGAAGAGTTTAAAGATTCATTTCTACCTTTAAAGTTTACCTTACATGTTTGATAATTGTGATGTATTTACATATTGAATTTAGTCTATAGGAGCATATTACCTTTAATTTTTGAGATTTTGTTTTACTGGTATGGAAAGATATCTCCGATCTCTTTATAGAGTGGCTATAACATATCTTTTGAGCTTCTCTTCCAAGATCAAAAGAATTTGGACTTTACCCATTCATCATCAAACAAATTTTTTTTTTAATCATCTTTTCGATTCCTGAAGGCATATTGTCATGCTATTATGATAAAGGGGTGGATCATCTTCAGCACCTGCACACATCGGCAAATTACTTTGTAACCATCCAGATACGTTTCTTGTCAATTTATATGCATAGTTGTCTTCTTTTTGCATCCACTTACATTTTGGACATGCATGTTTTGCATCGTACATGGAATATACGCATCGTTTAAACATGGTTTGTCTTGTATGGTACATGAATTCTTATTGTAGGGACAGGTATGTATTTTATTGCAAGTTAGCGAGGAGAAAAGATTACATATGTCAGGGTGTGTAATCCCCTTTTTGGTCTCTTTATGTATCATGGAAATTGTTTGTCGGAAATTTTTCGGTTTTCAAAATCACGCCGTTATGCTGCCGAAATTTTTACAAAATTCATATACACATGCATTCAAGTATAAATTCATGATTAGAAAATTAATTATTATTTTATCATATCCAGATATTCATTTTTGTCCTCACTTTTGGATTACATTTTGACTTAAATCCTGTATATCATACACAAACACATTAATGTAACAGCTCCATGAACATTTCCATGCATGTATTTTTACATGGCACATGCCTATTTTCTTTATTCAGTGATGAAACATGTGACTGGCCATCCATGTTTATTATTTTATCAACTGAGGTCAGTTGCTTGTTCAACTGAGGGGCATGTTATACCTTATGGAATATGTTGAACAATGCATTGTTGGATTGTTGGATTGAAATATCGAATAGCCAATGCATTGTTGGATTGAAATATCGAATAGCCAATGCATTGTTGGATTGTAACATGAAATATGTTGGCCAATGCATTGTTGGATTGAAATATCGAATAGCCAATGCATTGTTGGATTGTAACATGAAATATGTTGGCCAATGCATTGTTGGATTGAAATATCGAATAGCCAATGCATTGTTGGATTGTAACATGAAATATGTTGGCCAATGCATTGTTGGATTGTAACAGTAATATGGAATATGTTGAACACTACATTATAATTGTTAGAGTGTTGAATTATTTTATCAACTGAGGTCAGTTGCTTGTCAACTGAGAGGCATGTTGTATATTATTGAACAAGGCATTGTTAAAATGTTAAATTATTAATGTATTAATATATTTTTGATGTTTTTGATATAGCAGCTGAAGGTTCGTGAGGAGCGTGCAAGGCGTGAAAGGGCGGACATCAATAATCCGAATAATTATTATTTATTTTGTAAATAAACCTGCGTAGAAGGTTCTATTGTTAGAAAAGTAATGGTTAGAATAAGGGTCGTTGTAGACCGCAGTTTCTATTATTCAAAGTAATGGCTTTCTGTAAAAGTTACCAACTTTTAGTTTCACGCCTGCTTTTTGAAGCCGCCCTCATGTAACCACCATTTTCGACGTAATCAAAAGTCCTATAAATACATGCACTCTGTGGACTGTCGAAACAGAGTGCATGGGGGGAGATTGCACCCAATACTGCGTTGTGTCTCGTCTCTTGTTGCGTCTATTCTCTGTGTGTTTTCTGTGTCCGTAATCTCTGTATGCGTGTGAGTAAGATCCTGACAACAGAACACCTAAAGTGTTAGCAATCGAAGCAGCCCCTATAGTACCGAACCATGAGGAAACCATGAGTAGGACCGAACACACCCCAAATTTTTTTGAAGTTCCTGAACACTTCAAAAGATACAAAGTAGAGGAAAGAAAAATAGCCATTCAGATGCCTAAGAGAGAGGCGAGAGAAGGAGAAGTGTATGACAACAAGGAACAAATGAAAAAAATCATAGTAACCATAGAAAATGGAGAAGAAAGATGCACATACATAGGAAAGGATGTGTCACCTGAGGAGGAAGAAGACTTGATAAGACTGATTAGAGAATATTGAGACGTGTTTGCTTGGACCTATAAGGATCTTAAAGATGTGGAACCCTCCATTTGTTCTCACTGAATACCAATGACACCTGATGCAAAACCATCAAAGCAATGCCCCTACACTTATAATGATGTTTATGTAGCAAAAATTAAGGAAGAAATAGACAAGCTATTAGCTGCTAGATTCATTTACGAGATAGAACATACCGAATGGGTGTCACCATTAGTAGTTGTGCCCAAAAAAATGGGAAACTAAGAGTGTGCATCAATCTAAAGAAAGTCAACGCAGCCACGGTCCGTGATAGCTACCCATTACCTATTATTGATCACCTCTTGGAAAGAGTTGCAGGTACAGAAGTCTATATCTTCTTGGATGGATTCTCTGGATACAACCAGGTAGCTATTGCTACTAAGGACCAACACAAGACTGCATTCGCGACTGAATGGGGAGTCTATGCTTCAAGGTGATGCCTTTTGGACTCACTAACACCCCTGCTACTTTCCAAAGATTGATGTCTCATGTTTTCAAAGAATTCCTAAGGAAGAGTATGGAAGTGTACGTAGATGACCTATGTACATACTCAAATCGGAGGCAAGAACATATTCCAGAATTGCAAAGAATATTTGAAAAATGTCGACAATATAGAGTATGTCTAAATCTTGAAAAGTGCGTTTTTATGGTAAGACAAGGAAAAATCCTAGGACACATTGTATCTAGGAACAGAATATCTATGGATGAAGACAAAATCAAAGTAATTATAGAACTTCCTAGACCAAAAAATGCAAAAGAAGTTCAAGCATTTATGGGTCATTGTGGATAATATCACCGATTTATCCACATGTACGCCATAATTGCCAAGCCTTTGTATGGATTGGTGACTCAATTCACATGGACGGATGAATGCGAGAAGGCATTCAATGAGTTAAAAAAGCAACTTAGCACGGTGCCAATTTTGAAAACACCCAATTGGAACAAGCCTTTTCATATTCATGTGGATGCTTCCAATTACATAATAGGATGCATCTTAGCTCAACCGACAGATGAAGGAAAATTGGACCATTCAATTGCCTATGCAAATAGACAACTAAATCAAGCCGAGAGAAATTACACCACTACGGAGAGAGAAGGATTAGGGATGGTATACGTGGTCAAAAAATTCAGACACTACCTTCTAGCCAACAAGTTCAAGTTCTTCATAGATCACCAAGCCTTGTTGTACTTAGGCAATAAACCTTGTAACACGAGAAGATTGGTGAGATGGTTTTTGTTATTAATGGAGTTCGATTTTGAAGTAATTGCGAAAAAAGGGAACACCCACGTGAGATCAGATCATCTCTCTAGATTAACCCATGGAGAACCATTGAGCGGAGTACCCGAGGAGTTGCCAGACACTTATCTGTTCAATTTGGAAGTGTGTCCTAAGTGGGCAGAAAAGCTAATTCCAATACTCACTCATGGACCACAACACCCAATTAACAAGGAAAGTAGAAAGGAAATCCTACGATCATGTAACTTACACATTGTAGTGGGAAGTGTGTATCATACAGAATTCAACGGTGTACTATCTAGATGTGTGGAAGAAGACGAACAAAAGAACTTGATTGAACAAGCGCATATAAACAAATGGAGAATGCACAAAGGAATTCATGGAACTCTAAGAGAACTGAAACGGTTAGGAGTCTATTGGCCTGATATGCCTAAGGATGTCCATGAATATGTCAGTAGTTGCACAAAATGTCAGGAAACCACTCCAGATGATCATACATCTTTCCCTTTCTCTACAATAGCACCCAACTGGAGTAAGATGTTAGTGAAATTCCTAAAGACACGAGAACATAAGGAAGGAATCAGTTTAGCAAGGAAGCGATCCCTGGAAGAAATGAGTAAGGACTATATCATCATGGGAAGACAATTATTCAAGAGAGGGAAAGATAATCAACTACGATTGTGTGTACATGAAGGAGAGTACCTGCCTATATTGGAAATGGCACATGCAGGTGCCATAGGAGGACATTTCTCAGCTAAAAGGACTGTAAAAATGATCCTCTTTGCAGGCTTGTGGTGGCCAACTCTACATATGGATGCAGATACCTATGTACAAAGTTGCGAGACATGCCAAAGAGCTAAATATCTGATTAGACGAGATGACATGCCATTGAGACCCATGGTTTGCACGAGAGCCTTTTCCAAATGGGGTATTGATTTCATAGGACCCATTAATCCACCAGCCAAAGGATCACACACTAAATACATAATAGTAGCAATTGATTACCTGACTAAATGGGTAGAGGCAAAAGCAACGAGAAAAAATGGTGCTCAGACCACAACTAAGTTTCTTTTTGAGCATATCTTTACTCGCTTTGGATTACCTATAGAGATAGTGAGTGATCGAGGAACACATTTCATTAATGAAGTGATAGATTCCTTAATGAATGAATTCTTAGTGATCCATATGAAATCTGCCCCTTATCATCCTCAAGCCAACGGTCAAGCAGAAAGTTCCAATAAGGTGTTGTGTATTGTATTGACAAAGATAGTCAATAATGGAAGGTCAGATTGGGACAAACAATTGCATCATGTAATTTGGGTCTTCTGTGTCGCTTACAAGACTGCCATTGGAACTACACCATTTAACCTAGTGTATGGACAAAACACAATTTTGCCAATTGAGTTTTTAGTGCCTACTTTGAGAATAGCACAACAACATGAATGGATGGGGCATGAATTGTCCAAGCAACTAGACCAAATTGAGAAACTACATGAAACTAGAATACAAGTTATTGCGGGAATTTATGCGACAAAGAGAAGACAAAAAGCATATTATGATGTGCACATCAAAGATAAATGACTAAAAGAAGGAGATTTAATTTTGGTATATACTCTGAAGCAACATGCCAAGAAGCTACAGAAATGCGGATATGGACCTCTAATCATCAATAGGATTTCCACTAGTGGAGCTGTTAACAATCAAAAGTGTACCAGGGAAGTATCTCAAGAAAGAAGTGACTACCAATGCCAATGCATCAGTTGTTGATGTGGATTCATCCCCACACGAACAGTAAATCAAAGGGAAATGATGAAGACAACGTTCCTCGAGTCACCTACAACAAGAGAAGATCATCAAAGTGGAAGTCCACTTTCCGATTATCGCAACCAAGAAGTGCTAATCTACAGTGGGTTCGCAAGGATTGAGTGAGGGAATCAGAGAAGTCAATACCAATACCGGTCACTCATCTAATGGAGACAAGGGAAAACAGCAAATTATCTTCATTACCATTGAGACTGAAGAACCTTCTGAGAGTATGGCTTCCAAAGTCATTAGTAGAAGCTCAGAAAACATGGCAACAAATATGGATTCCGAAAAGGATCAGACAGATTGCAAGCCAAGAGATAGAAAAGAAAGAAGACATATTACACCAGCAAAGCAGGACCATAAAGCCAAACAAGACTCACCAGAGGCACCGGAGGAACACAACATCAACTACTCAGACTACAGAAAAGAAGGAGGAAAAACCAAGAGCACGACAAAACAAAGAGAGGAAGAAGCCTCACACTTAACCTACAAAATGGATATGGAAACCCAAGAGGCAGCAAGGACCGAAACAACAGGACAAAAGGATTCCCATTGCACACATGAAGAATCGAATGCACCTAAAGTATGCATGATAGGGCCACATCACGAGGCCATGTATTCGACACGTGATGTACGTAACCAAACTAGTGGCGCACAATTCCCACTTGGGAATAGATCATAGATTCTACTTCCCTATGAATGGACCTACTATGTAGATAAATAAATGCTTCGGCTAAACTAATTCTTGTTTTCTTTTAGGAGTAAAAATGAAAAACATATGTGGTAAGAGACCTTACTTATGTAAGCAAGGGGAACCGGAGTGATGCAATGAACGATATGTCACTACAGCAGTACACATCACTAAATACGTGCCTTCTATAGGAAGCTAATGCTCTTTTCGTTACGAGTGCAGATGGCTTCTAAGGACTCTGAAGTGACCATTCAAGAGGAGGTGCCGGAATTTCCTCTACAAAGCGTGACTAAGGCAAAAGGTCAATGGTTTAGAGAAGATCAACCTACCGGGGACTATTTGTTCCTAGTGACAATCAAAATCATGGACACTAACCATCAGTTCCCAATAATGTCCCAAGATTCAAAGTAGTGCATGAACTTCCATCGATGGTGGACATCATGAAGAAAGCTATTATCCATCAATACTTTGAGCTCCTGTTAAGTCCTAATGCCCACAAAAAAGATGCTTATACAAGCCCTTATTTTGCTCAAACCCCGTGGAATTGGTCCACTTGGATTATTTGGAATCCACAATGATCTCGCAATGGATTCTTCCTATGTCTATGCACTAGCTCATATGTTCCCTGCAAACGCACCAAATGTTGGGTCCTAAACCCAACGGAAAAGACCTATTTGCTGCCCAATTTGCTTGTACGATGTTAGCTTCTTTTTGCTCTCAGTCCACGATTCATCTCGAATGTATCTGTGGAAAGAGAAAGGAATGGGAACCAGTGTCCGAACAAAAACCAAGGACCAACTACAATAGCTGACTCTCGCAATTGCACTCTTTCCTCACTCACACTTGACCCTCTTTCTCTTTTGCACCCTCATGCCGCGCATGTACTTCCGCGCACACACTCACTCTTTCACACCCTCAGAGAAGCAGCCAATCAGACGCTCACATTCAGTTAGGCACTCTTCATCACTCACATGCTTCAACTCACTCACTCACTAACTCTCAACCATACAATCACACACTAGCTCACACTTAAACACACACTTTCTCACAAATCCCTAGCCATGATCTTACTCACACACTCATTCTCAAACACTCAAGACTCAACCATTTAGATCTTCACACACTGGCACACATTCACACTCAACTACCAACTCAATACTTCCTACATTGACATTTTTTCTTGTAAAGGAACATTACATATAAATTAATGGAACAATGAAGAGCCAAGTTCTCCCATAGTTTCACTCTAGTTGTACATACAAGTTTAAACCAACACGGATGTCCATATACTGAGCGACTATTACTCTCAACGCATCAAAAAATAGGGCACAGCTTCTTATATACAAGGTGATTATTCATACCTCAAGATAACTGATGCACAAATACCATCAAGGCCACTCAGATCCTGAATAAGCAACATTCCATCTGATAACCCTCTCAAAGACTTAGACACCAACGCTGCAGTTGTTCATGCCCAAAATGAGCCTTGCTCACAAGGACCAGAGGCCCGTCGGAATTACACCCCTCTAGACAATCTGTTGCACTCCATTGGTACCAGCACGATGCTTCTTCTTTATGGAAATGTGCAACAGCCTGGTGGCATGTGCAGACAGTACTTCTCTGAGACCTTGACAAAGGGAGAGTAGTAAGCATCGGATCAACGCCACTGCCGATGCCAAATCAGCTCTGTTATAGTACCAGCAGATCGAATATGCCATGAAAAATCTCTAGAATGGCAAAAGTTTATAGGCATATGGTCATGGACCCATTGTGCAATCAAACAATCACTTCCATTTTCCCTTTCGGCACACGACTCTTTTCCTCCCTCGTCTTCAGCAACTGCAAGCATACGACCCGACTGCTGACCTCATAGCATCGAGAACCCGAAGCCATCACCTGCTCACTCCCTCGACACCGGCCTGGTCGTCTTTTTTTCCAGCCTCCCAACAGCAGCCTCCTCCAAGACGCTCCCAAGCGGGCTCTTTTGTGCCCCGTACATGTCAACCCCCCTTCAGTCCTGCTCTCGGAGAATTCCCCTTCGATGGAAGCCTTCTCCTCCTTGTGCACACAGACATCATCCAATTCACTGCAAGATCAGCGCTTCCTTCTTCGGATAAATTCGCCACTAAATTTGCTCAAGCTTTTGCCCTCTCGAAGATGGTCCTCGCCTTTCGATTCCTCCTATAGCTCAAAACTCCTCTTCACTTCAGCAGAAACAATCCATTGAAGCTGCTGTCATGATTAGGCAAAAAGTAATCAGCATCCACTCTATGAAAAGGTCGAAATGCCACATGCGAATCCCAATGTTCGAAAGGCTTCACCCCTGGAAAAACATCCTCCCATTTCCAATTTTTTTCTCTCTGATCCTCTGGCTGCAATGCTGCAAATCGAGGGCTATTAAAATGTACATGGTCATTGGCCGCAAAGCCACCAGTCGCAATGATCTTTGCAATCCTAACCTTGGTTAATCTCCTATTGCCACTCAGATTCGGATGGTTCTAAGGTATTGATCATGCACTCCCACACCCCTTGAGCATTGATTCGGAAGCACCAATTTCGCCCATAGCTACACAATCAAAATGTGTCTCCATTTTCTCCATCGATGTTTTTTCTAAGAGGACGGGCTTTTGGTAATCAAAGGTCTTTTATGAATAGTTGTCCATCTCCTTTGTGCATGCATGCTAGCAGTAGCATGCTTAACTGACCCCATTGACAGAAGGAGAGTCCAATCATCACATATAATACTAGTGCTTCATGAGTCAATACATCACCCGTCCCCACCATGTTGACCAACTCATACTCCACGTTTGAAAGGTGGTTATCTTCCTTGACAGTAAAATTAGTCGGCTCTGTAACCTCAGTCCGATCCTATTTATCCATAGCTCGGGACATACAACTCTTCTACATATCGAACCTGGCATTCTGCAATATAACAGTGCTACGCAGCTTCATGATGTCAACCAGCTCCTTTCGATCTTCCCCAAGGAGCCCATTCATTCAGTAACCCCTCTTTGCTTTAGACTGTGTCTTCCAAGAACCGCGCATCATAGGACCCTTCTGCTACCCTCCCTTCTCCGACTCCCAAGCCACCGAGGGCAACTAGAGAAGTCAGGCAATGCAAGCTTTCCTCCTTCAGCCGGACTATCCCCTCTTCAATCACCTAGCGTACAGAGTGACAGAGACACACCTCCGCCCTCCTCAATCTGCTGCCAACGTCTTTTTACCTGCGCAGACACGAAAAAAACCCCCAAAAGCGAGAGAGAGAGCGAGTAAGAGAGCTCCCGACCCTCTCTTTTTCGGATAGCGTCCACAACTCCCCTCTTCTTTTCTCCACACATCGGTTATCTACTCAAAAACCTGTGAATTCTCAAGAAATGCCTGTAGGCTTTTCTGACTTGGGAATTATTACCAATTCTTTTTATACACACCCGCGAATCAATATCGGTGCTGTGGTCTTTCCATGCTCCTTTGCAATCTCTTTGAGTGCAGGTTCATTCGATCTTGCCCCTCTAGTAAGAGGTGAATATGCCTCCAGCATGATATTCTCTTTGCGGCAGAAATCAACTATGTCCTTGCGGACATTGAAAGGATGCAATTCCACACCTATAGATCGTGCTTTTCCACTCTTCTGAATCATTTCCATGGCTCTCCATGTATCAAGCCTGATTGAAGGTGGCGATAGCGGTGAATGCACCAAATATAAATCAACATAATCCACTCCAAGCTCTTTCAAGCTGTGGTCACATGCTTGAAGGGTGTTTGCATAACCATGATCAGAATTCCAAAGTTTGGTGGCATGTCTCAGGTTGTGTCCTCATAGGTCCTGGCGTCGAGAACTTCTACAACTTTCTCTTTCAAATACCTGCAATCAATCCTCTTTTCATGCAAAATACCTACAGCCATATATATGATTTACAAAATGGAAACCAAAAAAAAATCAACCATTTATATGGCTAATATACTCCCCTCTTCTTAATTGCGAAGTCGTCCTCGACGAGCCAAATCTATTCTTTTCTTCCTCAATGAAGCACCTGAAATCATACTCATACAATCATTTGTCAGTACCGAAATCCAATCATTTCACTTACCATCTTCGTCCATCTTGATGTATCTTCATCGACATGTCCACCTGTCTGCAAACTTCATTAAAACATTAGAACCTTTTTTCATCAAATCCCAATAACATCTACAACCAAAATGGAAAGACAATCATCCACATCACACATATACACTCGGCACACACATCATGATCCCGCATCACTCATGCATTCTCGTCACGCACAACATACATACATGCAAACAGAAGACATATCCACATTCGCTCTCGTCACTCTTCTCGACTACTCATTCAACACGTCACACATCTTTATTCCACATATCAACACACTTTCTACACACCGCTTATATATGTAAGCAAGTACCATCCTTGAATTTCATTTTTTCCTACCTTCGAGGCTATACCGCCACCTTCCCCCAATTCTTCTTCCGTTTCCAATCAAGTCCTCCTGTTTATTTTTCATGCCTCTTCAACCTAGGGTTTCCTATCACCACTTGCCTTCCTGTCTATCTCTCTGTTTTTCTTGCTCGTCGACTAGATCAGATGCCAGGTCACCACCACACCACTCTAACTTGATGGATACACGATAAGGACCACTCAAGCCTAACACGAGCTCACTCTGCCAAGATCGCTTATCGTCGACATGATTCGGGACATCGCAAGTAGTTGCACAACCTAAGAACCAAAATGGGCACCTCTCAAGAATTCGAAGACGAACAAAGTAACTAGCACGCTTGGATCCCTCGAGTCCAAATCTCCCACAAACACTTTGAAGCCAAAATCCTAGCCGAGCTTAAGCTTCAATTCGATATGCCTCATCGGAAGTCCACACATTCCCATATCCCCACAACACATACACACATTCCCATCCGAGCATCATGCTCTCTTGCCTCTCTTATGTCCCCCCTCGAGCGAGGAATTCTTCTCATTCATTTTTTTCCACATTTTTTCTCTCTTTTTTCATCATTTTTTTTTCACATATTTACTCACACTTGCCGGCCTACGCTGAAGCTGGATGCGACTCGTGGACTCGACCACCCGATCAAGTTTGTTCCACCCATCTACCAACCCAACGCAGCGCGCGACACACAGACAGCTAGCCCTATGCGAAACCGACGTCGGTTCGTGGCTTTGACCACCCGGCCAAAGTGGATCCACCCACCTATCGGCCCACATAGGCGCGTAGCCACATGCACATATGCATAAACATATATTTTTCTCATTTTCTTTTCATTCCCGCATCTCGAGAATTAGGAGACAAAAGAAAGGATCTTTTCCCAACCCAACCAATCATGACACACACACATATATCCCCCCGTGGACATCCCAATAAGACATATCTCCTCGCTGCTACTACTCAAGCCAAAATCCAGCCACTAATGCCATGGTCAACCCGTCCTCGCAAAACCCGCACATACTAACCACTTTGTCGACCTGAAACCTCAAAAAGTGTCACTTTAGTTCCTAAGTGTACAACAGACTGGGTCCATCCGTCCTCACATCTCTGACTCGCAATCCGCAAAGCAAACCCTAATCAGACTTAAGCCGTCCTAACCGGCATCCATCGCCTCGTCTATTTCCTTTCATCTCCAACCTCTGCCTCGCAGAGATTCCACATGACTCGACAGCTTGCTGATATTGTCCTCTAGCCAGGCGATACGGTCTGGAAGGCCACCATTCATTACTACACCTCTTAATGCCTCGAGCTTCAAAGCTAAATCCCTTATCCCTTCTTCTTTTCGCTCATCACTACCTTGGAGTCGAAAAATCTCATCATCCACTTGATGGAACCGAACCCACATTTTCTTCTTCTCCTCTTCTAAATGGCTCATCTTTCTTTCTATTTCCAAAGGAACCTCCTCGCTCCTCTCGACTTGGCCAGACAACTTTTCAACCTCTTCTCGAATCGACCTCTCCTCCCAGATTCTACTCATATTTTCTACTTCCAGATCATTCACTTTTTTCGACAACTCCTTTGCCTTTTCTAACTCCACGCCTATCGCCTCTAACTGGTCCAACATCCCTTTTAGCTCTTCCTCTATTCTACCTACTTTCGGATCTTCTACTCGTTCTCGGGTCTCATCGTCTTTCTGATTCATCCACCTACCGAGCTTGCTACTCAGCTTTGCATTCTCTTTCTCTACACGTCTCATTTTCTCATCACTCTCTACTTGGGCACTTTTCATTCTTTCTAACTCCAGGTGGAACTCGTCACATGCCTTACCCGCTTGATCACTATATCGACGGATTATGCTTTGTACCTTCTCGATTTCCTGCTCCATTCCTTCGACTCTCCTCATTAGGTCATCCTCGTCTCTTGAGAGCTCTTCTTCGATCGCAACTCCAAAGCAGTCGGCTACCCTCAAGCCGGATCTCAAGTCCCAGACCACGTTTTCACTCTCAGGCTTCACAAGATCTTGCCTCCAGCTTTTGTTTACTCTTTTCCGCTCCTTGTTTTCATTTTTCAACATTCGTACTTGCTTTTCCCAAGTTCGTAGGACCTCGGCCATTTTCACTTGATTTTCCTCTAATTTCTCTATTTTGATCATCTCGTTATCTCGCTCCACGCGAAGCAAATTGACTTGACATTCCAAGCTCTTTACGAGGTCCATCAAGGCTTGATTCTCGGATTCCCTATCTATGTCCCCATTCACTCTTGCGGTCTCCATCGACGTGGCAGCTCCACTCATGTCAACTTCCACATACAAAGAGGATAAACACCTATCCGATTGATTCGTTGCGACCTTTATGCCAGTCACCTCTTTTGAGCCACACACGTGCTCGCATAGTCTCTTTTTCCCGCAGTCCTCACATGTGGGGACAAAATCAAATGGGGTGCATACACGAGGGCAATATTTAGCTATATGCCCAATCTGCTCGCAACACCAGCATCTCACATAATTTGATATCGGGCCAAATCGCCACCCTCGGTTCACATGATGTCTCATGGTCGGACGAGAATCTATCCATCTCCTATTTTGTCCAAAATTCCGTTGCCTCATATTGGCATTCTCCAAACCACATGCTTGCCTTTGTTGAGCCATTTCTTTAATGAAGATCAAAGCAGATTTGGGATCGACTTGGCTGTGCCACACGATTGGGGCACCAAGCGAACTCGTAGCACTCTCTATGAGATGTGCTAAGCCAATCCCCAGCAGCATCGCCAAATGTTAAGTCCTAATGCCCACGAAAAAGATGCTTATACAAGCCCTTATTTTGCTCAAACCCCGTGGAATTGGTCCACTTGGATTATTTGGAATCCACAATGATCTCGCAATGGATTCTTCCTATGTCTATGCACTAGCTCATATGTTCCCTGCAAACGCACCAAATGTTGGGTCCTAAACCCAACGGAAAAGACCTATTTGCTGCCCAATTTGCTTGTACGATGTTAGCTTCTTTTTGCTCTCAGTCCACGATTCATCTCGAATGTATCTGTGGAAAGAGAAAGGAATGGGAACCAGTGTCCGAACAAAAACCAAGGACCAACTACAATAGCTGACTCTCGCAATTGCACTCTTTCCTCACTCACACTTGACCCTCTTTCTCTTTTGCACCCGCATGCCGCGCATGTACTTCCGCGCACACACTCACTCTTTCACACCCTCAGAGAAGCAGCCAATCAGACGCTCACATTCAGTTAGGCACTCTTCATCACTCACATGCTTCAACTCACTCACTCACTAACTCTCAACCATACAATCACACACTAGCTCACACTTAAACACACACTTTCTCACAAATCCCTAGCCATGATCTTACTCACACACTCATTCTCAAACACTCAAGACTCAACCATTTAGATCTTCACACACTGACACACATTCACACTCAACTACCAACTCAATACTTCCTACATTGACATTTTTTCTTGTAAAGGAACATTACATATAAATTAATGGAACAATGAAGAGCCAAGTTCTCCCATAGTTTCACTCTAGTAGTACATACAAGTTTAAACCAACACGGATGTCCATATACTGAGCGACTATTACTCTCAACGCATCAAAAAATAGGGCACAGCTTCTTATATACAAGGTGATTATTCATACCTCCAGATAACTGATGCACAAATACCATCAGGGCCACTCAGATCCTGAATAAGCAACATTCCATCTGATAACCCTCTCAAAGACTTAGACACCAACGCTGCAGTTGTTCATGCCCAAAATGAGCCTTGCTCACAAGGACCAGAGGCCCGTCGGAATTACACCCCTCTAGACAATCTGTTGCACTCCATTGGTACCAGCACGATGCTTCTTCTTTATGGCAATGTGCAGCAGCCTGGTGGCATGTGCAGACAGTACTTCTCTGAGACCTTGACAAAGGGAGAGTAGTAAGCATCGGATCAACGCCACTGCCAATGCCAAATCAGCTCTGTTATAGTACCAGCAGATCGAATATGCCATGAAAAATCTCTAGAATGGCAAAAGTTTATAGGCATATGGTCATGGACCCATTGTGCAATCAAACAATCACTTCCATTTTCCCTTTCGGCACATGACTCTTTTCCTCCCTCGTCTTCAGCAACTGCAAGCATACGACCCGACTGCTGACCTCATAGCATCGAGAACCCGAAGCCATCACCTGCTCACTCCCTCGACACCGGCCTGGTCGTCTTTTTTTCCAGCCTCCCAACAGCAGCCTCCTCCAAGACGCTCCCAAGCGGGCTCTTTTGTGCCCCGTACATGTCAACCCCCCTTCAGTCCTGCTCTCGGAGAATTCCCCTTCGATGGAAGCCTTCTCCTCCTTGTGCACACAGACATCATCCAATTCACTGCAAGATCAGCGCTTCCTTCTTCGGATAAATTCGCCACTAAATTTGCTCAAGCTTTTGCCCTCTCGGAGATGGTCCTCACCTTTCGATTCCTCCTATAGCTCAAAAATCCTCTTCACTTCAGCAGAAACAATCCATTGAAGCTGCTGTCATGATTAGGCAAAAAGTAATCAGCATCCACTCTGTGAAAAGGTCGAAATGCCACATGCGAATCCCAATGTTCGAAAGGCTTCACCCCTGGAAAAACATCCTCCCATTTCCAATTTATTTCTCTCTGATCCTCTGGCTGCAATGCTGCAAATCGAGGGCTATTAAAATGTACATGGTCATTGGCCGCAAAGCCACCAGTCGCAATGATCTTTGCAATCCTAACCTTGGTTAATCTCCTATTGCCACTCAGATTCGGATGGTTCTAAGGTATTGATCATGCACTCCCACACCCCTTGAGCATTGATTCGGAAGCACCAATTTCGCCCATAGCTACACAATCAAAATGTGTCTCCATTTTCTCCATCGATGTTTTTTCTAAGAGGACGGGCTTTTGGTAATCAAAGGTCTTTTATGAATAGTTGTCCATCTCCTTTGTGCATGCATGCTAGCAGTAGCATGCTTAACTGACCCCATTGACAGGAGAGTCCAATCATCACATATAATACTAGTGCTTCATGAGTCAATACATCACCCGTCCCCACCATGTTGACCAACTCATACTCCACGTTTGAAAGGTGGTTATCTTCCTTGACAGTAAAATTATTCGGCTCTGTAACCTCAGTCCGATCCTATTTATCCATAGCTCGGGACATACAACTCTTCTACATATCGAACTTGGCATTCTGCAATATAACAGTGCTACGCAGCTTCATGATGTCAACCTGCTCCTTTCGATCTTCCCCAAGGAGCCCATTCATTCAGTAACCCCTCTTTGCGTTAGACTGTGTCTTCCAAGAACCGAGCATCATAGGACCCTTCTGCTACCCTCCCTTCTCCGACTCCCAAGCCACCGAGGGCAACTAGAGAAGTCAGGCAATGCAAGCTTTCCTCCTTCAGCCGGACTATCCCCTCTTCAATCACCTAGCGTACAGAGTGACAGAGACACACCTCCGCCCTCCTCAATCTGCTGCCAACGTCTTTTTACCTGCGCAGACACGAAAAAAACCCCCAAAAGCGAGAGAGCGAGCGAGTAAGAGAGCTCCCGACCCTCTCTTTTTTGGATAGCGTCCACAACTCCCCTCTTCTTTTCTCCACACATCGGTTATCTACTCAAAAACCTGTGAATTCTCAAGAAATGCCTGTAGGCTTTTCTGACTTGGGAATTATTACCAATTCTTTTTGTACACACCTGCGAATCAATATCGGTGCTGTGGTCTTTCCATGCTCCTTTGCAATCTCTTTGAGTGCAGGTTCATTCGATCTTTCCCCTCTAGTAAGAGGTGAATATGCCTCCAGCATGATATTCTCTTTGCGGCAGAAATCAACTATGTCCTTGCGGACATTGAAAGGATGCAATTCCACACCTATAGATCGTGCTTTTCCACTCTTCAGAATCATTTCCATGGCTCTCCATGTATCAAGCCTGATTGAAGGTGGCGATAGCGGTGAATGCACCAAATATAAATCAACATAATCCACTCCAAGCTCTTTCAAGCTGTGGTCACATGCTTGAAGGGTGTTTGCATAACCATGATCAGAATTCCAAAGTTTGGTGGCATGTCTCAGGTTGTGTCCTCATAGGTCCTGGCGTCGAGAACTTCTACAACTTTCTCTTTCAAATACCTGCAATCAATCCTCTTTTCATGCAAAATACCTACAGCCATATATATGATTTACAAAATGGAAACCAAAAAAAAATCAACCATTTATATGGCTAATAGCTCCCTATATACAAACCGGATTTCTAGCGTTGTACACAAGTCATGAACACCTTGCAGCCGACATTGCATGACCCATTGGTACATGAAGAAAGAGTCCTAGATGCTGCAGGTGATGTTGGAGCAAGTCTATGAAAAGCCTAAGTATTGGCTTGAGTCCCACAAAGTCATGAAAAAAGCTTTAAAATGAAGACTATGTAAAGTTCACTTGTGAACTACCTCTTGTAACTTTTGAAGAGTTTACTTAATGTAAAAGTGAAAGAATCTTAAGTGGTTGAGTCCACTTGATCAAGAATGGAAAGAGAAGCCACGAATTCGTGATTTGTGGTAGGTAGAGAATCAAATCAATCATTGATTGATTGGAGAGTGATTGAGGGAACTTAGCCTCCCAAACTCAACTATAAATAGATGGCAGTTTTAGTCGTGGTTAGAGAGACCTATGTGAAGACCTCCAAGAGCTGAGCTTTATGCCATATCAAGGTGTGATTACAAGGCACACATATGTATCAAAAAGTCCATTGTATTGTACAAGCAATATACTTTCATTTTCATGATCATTTGGGTTCATATTTCCATGTTCTTGTGAAGTGTACTACTCACTGCCATTACTCTCAGTTTTCTCAGTCAGATTGCAGAGATGTTTTCTCTGAGCTTGGTGCATCTTTTTTAGTGATTTAACTTGGTAAAGTTAGCTCTATATGTATACTATATTCTCACAAATTTTCATGTCATTTGGATCTTGAAATCTTTAGTTATGTTCAATTGAAGTCAACCCTGTCCGTCATTTTCACTTCTCTATCAGGTACCCGACTTTTTCACTCATCTTGTCAGAGCCATTTCTCAGTGGTTACTTATCCAAATTCAATTATTGAAAGCTTGTTGGATTCAGCTTACGGTCTAGTATAACCATACAAATTTTCATAATCATTGAATTCTTACAATTTGAGTTATGTTCATTTTTCTGCTCACTGGTCTCAAACTATAGCAGCCCGTGAAAATCGGGATGATGTCATCACTTGTTAAAACTCATTCTCAGTGTGTGGTTTATTATTTTTGATGAGATTACTCTTGAAAGTTAGCTCTTTAAGTTAGCTAGACTTCCCCAAGAGGAATTAAGCTAATTGCTGCTGTGCTCAGAGAATTATGCAAAACACTAGACAAGTGTATGAACCAAATTAGCAAGTTTTTCACCTCTGAGCTAACTCCAACTTATCTGTTTTGATCTATCTTTTTGAGAGTGATCTTCCAAGGTACATAGGGTGTCTAATACATCCATTGGAAAGATAAAAGGGCCCACCATATACTCCTGGAGTTCATTTGGCTGGTGTAGATCAAGGATTTTGCAACACCTCTTCATCTTCAAGCATATACCTATCCATCTCTTCATAGTGGTATTAGAGCAAGGTTGGACAACATGGCAGATGGATTTCCTTCATCAATTGACAAATTGGACAGAGGTAACTACTCAGCTTGGTCATTAAGAATGGAAGCTTATCTCCAAAGTAGAAGTTTATATGGTTATGTAGCTGGAGATGAAGTTATGCCAAGTTTCAGGAACAAAAGTCAACCAACACAAGAACAGCAAGAAAGATTGAGCACATGGTGCTCCTAGGATGCACTTGCAAGGTCTTATCTCCTCAACTTTATCTCAGATTTTTTGTTGCCTCACATTAGAAGTTGTAAGACATCTCAGGAAGTGTGGGATGCACTTGAAGCTTTCTTTTCTTCAAGTACCAAAGCTAGGAAGCATCAACTATGGCTGGATTTCACAACTCTCAAGAAGACTCCCAAACAAAATGTGACTGATTTTGTCACAAAGCTCAAGGGCATAGCGGATCAGTTGGGAAGCATTGGAGAGGTAATAGATGAAGAGCAAGTTGTAAGGCAGGTCATCAATGGCTTGAAGGCAGATGACAAGTGGGAAGCATTCACCACAGCTATGGATTTGTACATGGACATGCATGTACCTGATTTCAATATACTCATTGGACAACTACTTACTCAAGAGGCAAAGCTTATAAAAAATGGAGAAGCTCTAAAGGTAATCAATCTTCAACTTTATACACTGATAAAAGCAAGTCCAAAGATAACAAAGGAAAGGCAAAGAAAGTGGATGATGAAGCAAGTACATATCAAGCTAACTATGAAGGTAGAGGAAGACATGGCAGAGGTAGAGGAAGACATGGCAGAGGTAGAGGAAGAGGAGGTAGACAAGGCAGGGGGAGATCCCAAGACTCCAACTCATGTTCTATTTGTGGATTAACTAATCATACAACTGAAAATTGCTTTAGGAATTCCAGGAATTAAAGAGGTAGAGGATACAATAGAGGAAGTTATGGCTACTCAAGAGGAAGGTTCAACAACTTCCATGGCAATTACAACAACTACAATCATTCAAACTATCAAGGAGGCTACAAAGGAAGGAGAGACTACAATAACTACACAGAAGACTCAAACAAAGAGGATTCATTACTGATCATGAACATGGCTATGCCACAAGGTAAATCTGATGAGCAGGTTTTCTACATAGATTCAGGTTGTTCAAATCATGTGGCAGGAAATGTGGCACTCCTATCAGATTTAGAAGATCCAATGAATAAGCATGAGGTACAAACAGGAGATGATACAAAACATCCTGTGGAGAAAATAGGCAATGTCAAAGCACCTGATGGCAACATCAACCTACTCAGTAAGGTACTCTATGTCCCTACCATTACAAAGAATTTGATAAGTGTTGGGCAGATAGTAGAGAAAGGGTTGCAAGTCAGGTTCACAAAGGCAGGAGCATTTGTTGAAGATCCAAGTCAAGGATTCAGAAAAATTGCAAAAGGTGAAAAGACAGGTAGATTGTTCACATTTGAATTACAGGACACTAGAAACATTGCTCTCTTTAATTATGGTAGTCAGACACTCACAGAATTGGAAGTATGGCACAAAAGGTTAGCACATATTGGTAAAAGGTCATTAAAGCAATTTTGTAGGGACCAAAGTATACTTGGACTCCCTA
Organism: Ceratopteris richardii; assembly: GCA_020310875.1. Lineage (NCBI taxonomy): Eukaryota > Viridiplantae > Streptophyta > Polypodiopsida > Polypodiales > Pteridaceae > Ceratopteris > Ceratopteris richardii. Next base: position 119,616,091 of record CM035414.1, read on the forward strand.
ATTTGTCAAAACAACATATGATTTATAAGTGTAGTGCATGCCAATTTGGAAATTTTCACAGGTTACCATTCATGAAGAAAGGTTATATGCATGGAGATCTCTTGGAGATGGTTCATACAGATGTATGGGGACCTAGCAAGGAAGCTTCAATATTTGGATCAAGGTATTATGTCTCCTTTATTGATGATTGCAGCAGATGGACTATCCTATTCTTTATGAAACACAAAGATGAAGTTTTTTCATGTTTCAAAAGATATTTGGCTCTTGTGGAGAATCAAACAGGTAAATCACTAAAAAGGCTAAGTTCAGATGGAGGGGGAGAATACTTCTCCCATGAGTTTGATTCTTTTCTTCAAGAAAGAGGAATCAAAAGAGAGGTAACTACAAGGTACACTCCTGAGCAAAATGGAGTGGCAGAAAGGAGGAATAGGACAATTGTTGAAGCTGCAAGGTCTATGTTAAATGAAAAGCATTTACCTAATTACTTATGGGCTGAGGCTATATCTACAGCCACTTACTTGATTAACAGGTTGCCTTCAAAATCCCTTGATGGGATGACTCCATATGAGGCTTGGAATGGAAGAAGACCAAGCTTAGATCATTGCAAAATTTTTTGATGTATTGCTTTTGCTCATGTTCCTTCACAAGTTAGAGGCAAGATGGATCCAAAGGCAGAAAGGTGTGTATTTATTGGATATGACAACAATCAAAAGGGCTACAGGTTATACAACCCTACCAATAAAGGATTCTTGGTAAGCAGAGATGTAGTTTTTGATGAGAACAATTCATGGTATGAAGATTCATGCAGGAAGATCAATTTACCATATGATCTTGAAGAAGATTTTCCAAAGCTTGGTAGAGAACAACCAAAGATTGAAGAACAAGACACCTCAGAGGATGATGAAGAATCTCAGATGGAAAAGATCAAAGCATGGAAGTCTAAAGGTAAAGCCAAATTGCAGGAACTTGGACATGAGGCAGAATCATCACATCATGGCCTAAGAAGATTTATGAGGGAAAAGAAAAAACCAGAAAGGTATGGGCTTGACACCTCATTAGTAACTAAACATTCTATCTACATAGCACAGGACATAAACCAAGAGGAGCCATCATCATTTGAAGAGGCCAAATCAAAAACTGAATGGAAGCATGCAATGAAGGAAGAGATTGAAGCACTTGAGGAAAACAACACTTGGGATTTGGTGCCCAAGACTTCATCCATGAAGGTAATAGGCTCAAGATGGGTCTATAAACTCAAGAAGAATTCTGATGGTTCAATTAACAGGTATAAGGCAAGGCTTGTAGCAAAAGGCTTTGCACAAACTCAGGGAATTGATTATGAGGAGACCTTCTCTCTTGTGGCAAAGATGCCTACTATGAGGGTTTTGCTTAGTATTGCCTCTTCCAAGAATTGGAAGATACTTCAACTAGATGTAAAGAATGCATTTTTGAATGGTTGGATAACAAAAGAGGTATATATGGCACAACCACCGGGTTTTGAGAATCAAGTTTATCCTGATTATGTGTGTAAACTTAACAAAGCATTGTATGGTCTCAAGCAAGCTCCAAGAGCTTGGAATTTCAGGCTTGTTTCATTCTTGCAAGACAAAGGCTTTCAACCAAGCAAGGCAGATCCTTCACTCTTTATTAAAAAGAGTAACTCTAAGGTCATCTACCTATGTGTATATGTAGATGATATTATATTGACAGGAAATGATGCAGATGGTATGAAGAAGATCAAAGATCAGATGAGAGAAGAGTTCAAGATAAGTGATTTGGGTTCACTTACCTACTTCCTAGGTTTGGAAGTTGTCTACAAAGATCATGGTTTGTTTCTCACTCAAAGAAAGTACATTAAGGACATATTGGCAAAATTCAAGATGTAAGATTGTAAGATTGCAGGTACTCCAATGGAGGTCAATCACAAATTGAGCTCACATGAAGGTGAACTCATAGAGGACATCACATCATATCAATGTCTAGTGGGTAGTCTCAACTATGCCACATTGACAAGAGTAGATATATGTTACAATGTGAGTGTGCTAAGTCAATTTATGCACACACCAAGGAAACCACATATGGATGCTGCCAAAGAGATTCTCAAGTATCTCAAAGGAACCATAAATGAAGGACTTTATTATCCTTATGTATCTGATTTAGGTTTGAAGCTATTTTCTGATGCAGATGGGGCTTGCTCCAAGGAAGATAGAAGGAGCACTTCAGGTTATCTTACCTTTGCAGGTTCAAAGCTTATTTCATGGTCATCCAAGAAGCAATCCAAAGTTGCTCTCTCTTCTACTGAAGCTAAATACAGAGGTCTTGCCATAGCTACTCAGGAAGCTATGTGGATGAAGACATTATTCAAAGATCTTGGATTGGAGTTTGGAACTCCAACTATTTTTGGTGACAATATGAGTTCTATTCACTTGGCTGCTTATCCTATTTTTCATGCAAGGACTAAACATATTGAAGTTCATTATCACTATGTACGAGAGAAGGTTCTAAGAAAAGAGATTCAAATATCATATGTGTCCACTCATCAACAATGTGCAGATATTCTAACCAAAGCATTGGATGGTACAAAGCTTTGCAAATTCAAGGCTATGATAGGTTTGCAGGTAATCTTGGAAGATTAAAAACCTCAAGCATACTTGGCTTGAGGGGGAGCTGTTGGAGCAAGTCTATGACAAGCCTAAGTATTGGCTTGAGTCCCACAAAGTCATGAAAAAAGCTTTAAAATGAAGACTATGTAAAGTTCACTTGTGAACTACCTCTTGTAACTTTTGAAGAGTTTACTTAATGTAAAAGTGAAATAATCTTAAGTGGTTGAGTCCACTTGATCAAGAATGGAAAGAGGAGCCACAAATTCGTGATTTGTGGTAGGTAGAGAATCAAATCAATCATTGATTGATTGGAGAGTGATTGAGGGAAGTTAGCCTCTCAAACTCAACTATAAATAGATGGCAGTTTTAGTTGTGGTTAGAGAGACCTATGTGAAGACCTCCAAGAGCTGAGCTTTATGCCATATCAAGGTGTGATTACAAGGCACACATATCTATCAGTAAGTCCATTGTATTATACAAGCAATATACTTTCATTTTCATGATCATTTGGGTTCATATTTCCATGTTCTTGTGAAGTGTACTACTCACTGCCATTACTCTCAGTTTTCTCATTCAGATTGCAGAGATGTTTTCTCTGAGCTTGGTGCATCATTTTCAGTGATTTAACTTGGTAAAGTTAGCTCTATAAGTCTACTATATTCTCACAAATGTTCATGTGATTTGAATGTTGCAATCTTCAGTTATGTTCAATTGAAGTCAACCCTGTCTGTCATTTTCACTTCTCTGTCAGGTACCCGACTTTTTCACTCATCTTGTCAGAGCCATTTCTCAGTGGTTACTTATCCAAATTCAATGATTTAAAGCTTGTTAGATTCAGCGTACAGTTTAGTATAAACGTACAAATTTTCATAATCATTGGATTCCTATATTTTGCGTTAGGTTCATTTTTCGACTCACTGGTCTAAAACTGTAGCAGCCCGTGAAAATCGGGATGATGTCATCACTTGTTAAAACTCATTCTCAGTGTGTGGTTTATTATTTTTGATGAGATTACTCTTGAAAGTTAGCTCTTGAAGTTAACTAGACTTCCCCAAGAGGAATTAAGCTAATTGCTGCTGTGCTCAGAGAATTATGCAAAACACTAGACAGGTGTATGAACCAAATTAGCAAGTTTTTCACCTCTGAGCTAACTCCAACTTATCTGTTTTGATCTATCTTTTTGAGAGTGATCTTCCAAGGTACATAGGGTGTCTAATACATCCATTGGCAAGCTAAAAGGGCCCACCATATACTCCTGGAGTTCATTTGGCTGGTGTAGATCAAGGATTTTGCAACACCTCTTCATCTTCAAGCACATACCTATCCATCTCTTCACAGGTGAGAGGGTCATCATACAATTCACCCATGACTTAATTAAACAAGCTTTCGGATGGGAGAAGGTGTTGACGTTGTATCATCACAACTCATACTTGTCAAACCATGAAGCATCTCATGAGACCCAAATGTTTGCATAGAAGCACTCAGCAGACGTAATGGCGCTTCGTCAACATATGATTAACAATGTTATTAACAAGAAGACACAACATAAGCATCGCGAATGATGCACATAATTGTCATCACAAGCATAATAGCGACGTAATCATACATCAACGTGTCACAAGCATTAGACAAGAAGAGAACAAGCACGCATGCACATCATGATGACAAAAGAGCAAGAGTCTAACTACAAACTAGCATTATCTCATTACTTCTAAAAAAGCTCTCCCAAAAGAAGAGGTGGAGACCTCTTTATATACAAAATTGAAAAAAAGCATGCTATGTGGGATTTCTAAACTGAAAGGAGAATGAATCCGACTTATTCTCTAGTGTGGTACTCACACACACCTATGCAAGAGTGCTTTATTAACGGAATGAAAGGTAGAAAAAGGTACAAATGATGATGAAAATAGAGTGGATCCAAGAGAAGGACACGAACACCATTTTGAAAGAGGAAAGTCAAGGAGCAAAGACCAGAACGTTCATAGATATTAATCGCATTGATATCGAAGAGGAAGTGAGACTCATCCATCAGCAATTTTGGTTTCCCAACATGCACATATATACTGCTCCATAGAAGATTATAGTGCAAATGTTGTCCCATGCAATAAAACAAATTGGGAATCAAGTTAATATGACTCCATACATTCAAGAACGGCTCTTCGAGGCCAAGAAGTAGTGGAATCATAAGAAGTTCCTGAGTTGAAGTATTGCCTTAACCATATTGATCTATCATGCTTTGGGCATTAGGGAACACTTAAGAGAAATGCCGTCATATGAAGCCATGGCTAAATATGCAAAGATTGCTATAGTTCCAAGGAAGAAGAAAGGAGTCAAGATCATAGAAGAAGCTGCAACGAGGTCCAAGCCAAGAATGAGAGGTACTAAAAGGTTGCGAGAAAAGATGCAAGCAGAAGCCGAAGCCCAAGCTATGAAGAAAGCACATGTTCTTCCAAGGACCAGGCTTGAAGAAAATCCACCCATTACGGAGGAAGAATTAACAAAAGCACTAGAGGATACTCATCAGTATATGGAAGGACAAGTAAATTGATCAGTGCAAGGGCATCACTACCAACAAGCCCATAAGATTCTAAACAAAGAAAAAGGTTGACCAAGGTTCACAGGTACAGAGAATTGGGATTAATGAATTCTAGCTCATCATCAGACACACAAGAAGAGCAGGAAACCTCAATGCTGAATGTGGATATTAAAAGAGATTCAAAGGATGATGGTCAATGGGAGGAATTAAATCAAGTAAACGATGACTTGTACATGGAAAGCACGAGGGTCAATCAGACACCTGTGGAGAATGTCAAGGATACGACAAGGAAGGAAGCATCTCAAGAAGGAGTACATGTTATCAAATGAATGACGCATCCAACATCCAGATCAAAGAGACTATTCTAGCAGGAAAGGTATTGTTAAAGAATCCCAAGGAAGAAAAGATAGAAAACACAGTCGAAGAATCAGAACCCTTTACACCAATAAGGGTTGTGGTAGAACCCTCTCCGATGGATGTCACATTTCAAGGGAGTGCCACCAAATCAATCAATAAGGAGGAGGAAAGAAGAGACCACGAAGTACAGCTACGAATAAGGCAACCGCATAATGAAACCATACACGTGGAGCAAGGAAAAGATGTACGAACAGGGGAAGAACCAAGCATCCCCAAAACTTGGTTAAAGGTGGATGTCGCTCAGCTCAAGCCAGTAGTACAACAGATGATACAAACTGTCATGGATACTCAATAGCTAATGCTTGAGGCTGATGTTGACTACATGCGGGAGAAGAATCAATTCCAAGAAATAGGTGAGAACTTATCTGCCAAATTAATTCAAGCACAAAAGATAATATTAGAGAAGGAGGCAGAAGCCAACGAGGCAAAGAATCAATGTGCTACACTAGAAACGGAAAATTAGAAGCTACAAGAACAATTGAAAGAATTACAAAGTAGGTATGAGGCTAGCGAGGTAGAAAAGGCACGAATAAACACTAGAAGTAAAATCCTTGAATCTCAAATCAAGGTATACATGGCTGAAGCCGACAACCTACGGAACAGGAACAAGGAGCTGATGATAGCCCTTTTATGCAACCAACCGATAGAAGCTACTAATGTGAGAATGGGAGCAAGCCATTATAGCAGAATGGCAGAAAGGATATATGGACGACACTAATGCACTTAGGAAGAAGTGGAAGATGGCAGAAAATCAATACGTACTACAATGCAATGAAGATGTTAATCAACTCGCTGCCATTGGAGAAGAGCTCATCAAGAACAAGGACACAATTACGTGGGCCATAGAAGAAATCAAAGAAAAGGATGAAATAATAAATAAACTGAAAGTTCAATTAGCACAACAAGTAAATGAGGGGACACCAGTAGTTCCACACTCCACAACCGCTACTGAGGAGACTGAGGTATGTCCTCTTTCTCCCCCCTTACATCATTCACTGATAAGGGAGAAAATGGAGATCAACACTGAGAAACATATGCGGGCTATTGCAGAACTAAGCCGACATGAGAGGGCACTATTGGTGTCCCAACTTACTGAAGAATTTGAAGATCAAATAGTCAAAGTCATGAAAGAAGCAAAGATTAAAAGCAAAAATCTGGAACAGGTAATGAAACCTTTCAATGTATCATATGGATTACTCAAGGAACAAACACGACACTACATCACGAACACAACGAATAAAGAGCCAGATAGCAATTTACAGTTCAGCATGCAAACATTTACCTATACACAAGAGGAATTTGACAAAGCCGATCCTATCTGCAAGAGGAAATTTTTGGAGAAGAATCCTACACTACGGGAACAATGGGAATCATCACCATATATACTTCAAGTAAATCCATCTTTTTGCCTAGTATCCACAAGACACTCCTAGATGCAATTTTGGGAAGGACAATGCCAGGAAAGCATAAATAATCAATGGCTCAACTATCCATTACTACCAAGTCCACCTCGTAATTACTTACCAATCGAAGAGTACATGGTTAAAACCATAGAATTTTGGATTGCTCGATACAAAGCTGTACCAGATTTAGCGATCAAAATGACTAATAAAATTTTGAGCATGTTACTGACAGTAATAAAGGTATTTCAACATGCACAATATACATTTCTGAATTTCATCGGCATTAACCAAGGATGAGATGCCCTCCTCTTTGATTTGTCAACCATACCTAGCCACTTAATATTAATGGCCATATACTCAAGACTCATTTTTTTGCCAAGTACTTACATGCAGACATTTGAAGAGGCATTTTTTACAGGGTTTTTTGAGATGGACTTAGAGATTTTTGCAAAAATATCTTCAAACCTTAATGCGACTGGTGGCCTACGAATTAAGTTTATTTGTAGATCATAGAGAGGCACCAGAAGATGGGGTAAATTTAGGCCAATGGAAAGAATTAATGCTATGCCAAGCCAATTTTCTTAATTAGAGAGAGCAAAAAGTCATACAAACGTACTCACCTTGCCACAAAAAGCCTGTCGGGGATGACAAAGTTTAGGAGGAGGGATGTGTGGAAGGGGAATCGAGCAAGAAAAGAAGAAGAAGAAGAAGATCAAAGAACAAAATAGCTCAGTGAAGAACAAAATTTCATAAAGAAAAGAACAACCTTCTGCCCAAAGCCCTGCAGGGGCATGCATCAAGCAACAACACCAAAGAACCAGGTCCTGAGGATTGGAAACAAAGAAAGATAACAACTAGGACATTTCATGGGAGGTTGCACACAGCTTTCTCATCCACCAGGTGCAGGCAGTGAAGCAAAACAAGCAGGGAAGGGAGAAAACACACAAAGAATTCTTCATCGGATAAGATAATCAATTGTCGGAGAATTCTAGATGCTTCTCCCTCCACTAGATGCGTGCAATGGAAAGAAAGACATTAGGTCCCATAGGATGGCAAAGAAGATTTAAGAATAGGACCTTTAAAATGTAACGATCACTTACAAGCGAGCAAAAGCCTGCAAAGTAAAGTGTGCAATGAAGAAAAGTAAACAGGCTCCAATCAATACAATAGGGTCAGATGTGTGAAGACAAAGACATATCAGAAGACCAAAATTTAGAAAGAGGTAGAGGCTGAGAAGTTGAAGAGAGTGACTAAGAACATCACATTCTTAGCCACTTGATGGCATGCGTGGCAGCCCGAGTTAATATAGCGGCCTAGATTTATGAATGTATGGAATACGAAGGGGATTATAGAAGCAAAGGACTAATTTCGGATAAAGTAACAAATTCTTTGACAATCCTTATTGCTTCTTCGACCACTGAGTGCATGTATTCAGGAGCCGTAGACAAGCTGCAGACAAAGGAATAAAGCATGTCAAGGGATGAGAGAGACAAAGAGGGGGAGAGTGTTGCAGAGAAAAGAGGCACAGAAAGAGGAGCTCCAAAATTTCCAAATTAATAGACATAAATTTCTCCTTCAACAATACTAGAAAATTCCCTCGAAGCTATGTAAATGCACTAGAGGAGTCCTCTAGATGCATAAGACAAAATCATTGTAATATATTTCTTGTAAAATAGTAGGAAGATTAGAGATTAGTCAAGAAAGTGCCGGTCTCATGTGTGAAAGGACCATTTTTTAGGGCACATGTATATAAGTCACTTTGTGACTCTTTTGTAAAGACTTTTGCCATTGTGAAGAAGGAGAACTGAAATTTCGAATTTGCTTTTTCCTTGTTGATTTTCATCTTCTCTAGGATCTTTTGTGTATGCGTGAAGCTTGGAATGTGTGCGTAGGACTGTTTCTATCTCTCCCCATCACTTTTGAACTACTGTAGTGTGTGTGTGAATCAATACGAGTTGTGGAGTTAGTGTAGGTGTTCTCACCATTCACTGTTTTGGTCATAACTTGAAGAGCGTTTGTCAGATTTGAGTGAAAATACCACTAGTCGTCGAGAGCTTCGAAACAAACCCGTTATTGGCCATATTCGGAGTTTAGAGCTAGGAGAAACATTTGAATTTGTATTTACTACTGTAAGTGGTATTGCAACAGACATTTCAAGAGGTTAAGTGAGTTGTTAAGTGAGTTGGAGAGGAAGGTTAGTCCTTTCTCATGCATTATAGCTGAACCACTTCACTTTCCATCACGTGTGCACATGTCCTCATACACTTGGTTCAAGTGGTTCTTTGGATTGATAATTAAGCATGTGTCAATCCACCACTATATGCACTTGTGGGGCAAATGAGATTTAGTCTCTTTGACACAAGTCCCTAAGACCTTGTGACTTAGGTACCCACATACCTTATTGGTTTTTAACTCTCCCTTTGAGATCTTCTGAGTGCTTTGTTGGACGACTCTTGTATGTCTTCCAATTTCTTGAACTTAGTCTTGCCCCTTGACTTCCAAGCCTTGAAGTCAATCTGCTCTTCATCCTCTAAATTGACATCTTCTGGTACTTAATGATCTTCTTGAGTGAGAGTTGGAAATTCACTTTCCAAATCGTAAGGTAACTTGATCTTCCTGCAATCATCTTCAAACCATGAATTATTTTTATCAAATACTACATCCCTACTAACTATAAATCCTTTGTTAGTGGGATTGTATAGCCTATATCCCTTCTGGTTTTGGCCATAGCCAACGAATATACACTTTTAAGCTTTAGGATCAAGCTTTCCTCTAATTTGTGAGGGTATATGTGCATAAGCAATGCACCCAAAGATTTTGCAATGGTCTAGTGAGGGTCTCCTACCATTCCATGCCTCATAGGGTGTCATCCCATCCAAGGATTTGGATGGGAGCCTATTAGCCAAGTATGTGGCTATGGAAACAGCCTGTACTCATAGGTCATTGGGTAGTTTCTTCTCATTCAACATTGATCTTGAAGCCTCTACTATCAATTTGTTCCTCCTCTCTGCTACTCCATTTAATTTAGGAGTATATCTTGTTGTGACTTCTCTCTGTATACCTTTGTCCTATAAGAATGAATCAAACTCATGTGAACAATACTCACCACCTCCATCCGATCTGATCCTCTTTAAGCTTCTAATAGTTTGGTCCTCAACCAATGCCAAATACTTTTTGAAACATGTAAATACTTCATCATTATGTTTCATGAAGTAAAGAATTGTCCATCTATTGTAATCATCTATAAATGAAACATAGTACCTTAACCTTGAGATTGATGGCTCTCTGTTAGGACCCCACACATCAGTGTGCAAAAGCTCCAAATAGTCTCCATACATGTACCACTTTTTGTTGAATGGTTGCCTGTGAGATTTGGCAAATTGGCATTTTCCACATTTGTATATCATGTGTTGCTTGGACACATTTGGGATGCCAAGCACATTCTGATTCCTGCATATTTGTGTTAGTGTCCTTCTCCTATACGACCTAGCCTTTTATGCCATAACTGTAGTTCAGATAGGGTTTGATATTTGTAATTGAAGAGTGCAATGCTTATGGTGTCTTCAATCTCAAATGTAAAGAGTCTACCAGATTTCTCACCTTTTGCAATCTTCTTGAAGCCTTGTTGAGGGTCTTCCACATATGCTCCATGTCTTGTGAATCTCACCTGTAAACCTTTCTCAACAATCTATCCAATATTGATTAGGTTTTTTTTTTATAGTTGGCACATACAAAACCTTACTTAAGAGGTTCATGTTACCATCAGAAGCCTTAACATTTCCAATTTTCTTAACAGAGTTTCTAGTTTCATCACCTCTCTCTACATCATGCTTCCCTTTAGGTTCTTCAAGATCGGATAACAATGCTACATTCCCAGGCACATGATTGGAACAACTAGAATCAATATAGAAAAGATCCTCATCATCTTTGCCTTGCTTGGATCCCATGTTCACTATTAGTAGAGAAACCTCTTGGTCTTCTATGAAATTTTTATAATCTCTTCTTCATCTGAAACCCCCTTGATAATTGTTGTTGTTGTAGCCTTGGTTCTAGTTGTGGTTGTAATTGCTTCCTCCACTGTTGAACCTGCCGCTGGATTGGCCATAGCTTCCCCTATGGAAGCCTCTTGCCCTTTGGTTCCTTATGTTTTTGAAGCATTCTTCTGTAGTGTGGTTGATTAGACCATAGATGTTGCAACATGGAGTATTGTAGGATCTCCCCTTGCCTTGCTTTCCTCCTCTACCCGTTTCTCCAGTACCTCTTCCTCTACCTGTGAAGTTCACTTGAGAGGTACTAGCCTCTTCTTCATTATTTTTTGCTTTTACCTTTATCCTTAATTTTATTTCTATCTGTATAAAGGGCAAAAGATTAGTTACATCTAGAGTTGTCACCATTCTTGTTGAGCTTTTTCTTATCGATGAAGAGTTGCCCCATCAAGGTGTTGAGTTCAAGTATCTGCATATTCATATAAAGGTCTATTGCTGTGGTGAAGGACTCCCACTTATCATTAGCTTTGATGCAATTTATGATCTGCCTTACTATGTGTTCTTCTTCTATCTCCTCTACAATGCTTGCAAGCTGATCAACCACATCCTTCATCTTGGTCACATAATCATCTACACTTTGGTTTGGTTGTTTTTTTTTAGGGTTATAAACTCCATCCACAACAGGTTCTTCCTAGCTCTTGTATTTGATGAGAAGTATGAAAAAAGTACTTCCCAAGTCTCTTGGGAAGCCTTGCAATTCCTAATGTGAGGGGAGGTCTTAAAATTCCTAATGTGAGGTAATAAGAAATCAGATATTGAGTTTAGTAGGTAAGATTGGCAATATCATACTTTGCACACCATGTGGTCAGCCTTTCTTGCTCTTCCCTTATGGGTTAATGTTTGCTCCTGAATGTTGGCATCTCTTCATCCCCTAAAATGTATCCATATAGACTTCTCCCTTGAAGGTAGGCTTGCATCCTTAGTGACCATGCTGGGTAGTTTCTTCTATCCAATTTTTCAATGAATGATGGAAATCCATCTCCCATCTTGCTTGTTGCTGCTTGATATGACGGTTGGAGGAGATGGATGATAGTCTTTAGAGATGAAGTGGTGTTGCTAAAACCTGCTTCACACCAGCCAAGAGCAAGTGATGGAGAGTGTAGTGGGCCTCTTAACTTGCTAATTATCATAAATAATCACTTATTTTCTTTGGAACATGATCCACTGATCAATGGATCAAGATAGATAAGTAGGAAATTAATTCAAGGTCATAGACTTGCTATTTTAGTCTCTACACATGTTGAGTATAATGAACAATGCTCTGAGACGGCTAGCAATTAACCTAACTCCTTTTGATGGTGTCTAATTAACTTAGACAGCTACCAATCATGAGTGATTTCAATAAATAAGATGAGCTACACAGTGAGTATGATGTTTAGCAAATCATAGGAGTTCCCCAACATTTTTCGGATGCATCAAAGAACATACCAGAGAGTAAAGATGTGTTTATATCTCACGATTGAGAAAACCAATGATAATAAGATTTTGTAGCTATAAACTAGATAGTATACTGAATCTATGATGCTTTAAACCATGACAAATGATCAATCATACACCAAGAACAAGCTCTGAGAAGATTACTATAGTGATGTAGCTATGGCAAAGAAGTGAAGTAGAGATATAATCAGAATGTATGTACTAGATCACATTGAAATACAATGTCATTGGCAACAATCTATTGCACAATGTGAGGGTAGTGATTGAGCTATGTAGTGAGCTCTCAAATTACATAGAATCCCTCTCTATTGATATCTAAACGTTGAGACATTCATGCGAGTCTTTTGATTCACCTTTATAGTTGAGTTTGGAGCCAATCTTGAATTCAAATTCAAATGTTCACTCAAAAGTAAATCCTAAACAATATTCGCTCATCAATAATCTACCAAATAAATCGAGATTTGATGCTTCATAACTCCACATGGAAGTAAGGTACTTTTACAAAGGTAAAAGGTAATAGATTTTACAAGGATTGATCATATATGACTCCATGAGATATATGCTAATCATCCAAGTGTGTGGGCTTGGATTCTGTTGCACCAACATAGAATGGCTCACTTCCTGATGGGCATGTCATGCAAGTGTTGGACCTCCCTTCTTTTCGAAAGCAGAGTGTCAACCAAACCTCTCAACCTCACTAATTGAGAAGTCAACCATGACTTAAGCACCCCAATCGATGACCATACCAAACGATCCTAAGGTGGAAGCAATATTAGTATGTCAAAGCCATTGGCACAAAGCAAGTATGGGTGCCAAAAGGTCAAAAAGTATAAATAGTTTCCAATAGCATAAGCTATGACAAGAAGAAGTCAAGGTAGAATCAGAGTCAACATCCTACCTCCCCTCGACCTTCTCCTCCATCGACAAGGACCAAACAAATTTGGATTGTCAAGAAGTACTTAACAAATCGACCCACACCCACATAGATTTGGGTACCCAAGAATTTTCTTTTAGCTCAAAATCCAAGCCGTGTAATATACATCCCTTCAACATCACCCCACCCATCGACACCACCTCTAGCAGAATCATCTTTTGATCATCAACCAAGAAACAAAACCCACTCATCAACGCTTAGCAAATGGATGTCAAAATGCATCCAGAAGCCGTTACACCATCCCTTGTACAACATAACACCTCCCTTGTTTAAACATTACCCTTGTAATAATTCACCCACGACTAAACCTTGTACCAATTCAACCACACTAACCCACTATTACTTGTAATAAAATCTCATCAAAGTAATGTATGCACTATCTAAAGCATGTAGGTTGTCTAGTGAACTACATTATTTTTTCAGAAATCATTACATAAACCAACTCATGAAACTTGGCTACATGGGTTACATATCAGCTATGGAAAGGGATTTCGGTCTCACTTTATTGGGATCATAATTAGTTTCCATACTAATGTATTATCCTTTTGTAGTAGATAATCTCCGCACTCATTTCGATCACCGTGCAAGCTCAAGGAACTTCTGAGACTGGCCCTAGCGTGCCAATAGTCAATTTTGGTAATCTTTTAGCAAGTCTTACCCTACATCACAATCACTGGAGTTTCAAGGTTTCATGGGACCAATGCTCATCCATGATCCTCCTCTGGGATGCACCGAACAAGTACACAACAACTCGCATTGGTCACAAAGACTAGCGGGACCCTTAGCAGACACTAACTACATCTATGGTGTGATGCTCTACTTTAGTAGAGACATTTGGGGGAGATATTAGTTCTATTGATGGCACCATTAGTGCAGTGTCTCCCCCAAAAACCTCCACTCAAGCAACTACTACAGAAGCCGAAGATATTCCCACAACCATTGATGTGGATGAATTCACGTTTTCCATACCTAATCTCGAGGCAAAGCCCACTAACACTACATTTGATTTCAAAATGCACGACACATTTTCTAGTGAATTTCAATTTTCAGAAGGATAATTTTTCTCCAAGAATACGAACAACCAAGCTATCCTACTACACCCCCTGATCAACAACAAGAGGATGTAGTGTCCAGCTCAGATGTGGAAGATTGGATAGTGATTGATGATGAAGAAGAAAATGATGAAGAAAGTCAAACCCATACTTAGACCAAAGCATCACTGCACCTAAAGTACAATCCGTGTTGGGGTCCAGTGCCATGACATTGCTCCTATATTGCATTCACGATTAAAGTTCAAAATAATAAACAATTCCAAGATTGGATGAACTATCCCTATCTAGCACCACTACGTGGCCCTCCAATAGTTGGATACATGATGGTGACCATCCGCCACTCACTTCCCCAACTCCACCGCATGGATGATGTCGCCACATATACGACCATTAAGATCTTTGATATGATGCAAACCTGGTTTTTAAGATCTTTTATCACATCGAGCTTGAGGAGCTTAGGTAGAAAGAGCATACCAATTTTGGTTATTTTTAGATCTCATTTGGACCTCCAAATGACCCCGAGAACCTAATTTTTAACTATGCAGGTCATTAGATGTGAAATTGGTCAAAACTATTCTAGAATCTATAGAAAGAGCTAGAGAGCTCATTTTTGAGGTTGGATTGTGTTAGCTAGTGTTAACTTAGAGCTAGATTGAGCTTTTAATAGTGTTATTGAGCAATAGAGTCTACTTTCTACTTTCCATTATGTCTCGCTTGTCTCTTCCTGGTGTGTGTGTGTGTATGTGTGCACACATCTTCATGCTTCTCACCATCACCTTCACTACTTCATGAATCCGCGATCTTCATATCACTCCTATCTCTTCCAGGGATTGAGATTAAGGAGGTGGTGCTTCTTAACGTGGTACTTACCATTGTGCTAGAGCAACAAGAAGGTTCTTGCTATTTCAAGATTTTGATTTCAAAAATAAGAATATGACTTGGATGCCATCATGTCTTGGCTGATCATATGTCTCAAGCGTTTTTGAAAGCAAAACCCAGGTACAGAATTCTAGATGACTTTTCAGATGTCTCATTATTTAGAGTTAGTAGTTCACCCTCTTGGTATTAAGAACTATGCAATATCTTGGCCATTGATACATTTCTTTTAGACTCCACACATTTGGAAAAAAGAAGATTATGACTAAAATGCCAAAAATACAAATACATAGCTGGGACACTTTACAAGCAAAGTCATGATGGAACTCTTTGTAAATGTTTAATACCTTGTGAAACACATGTAGTTCTACAAGAAGCCCATGTAGGCATCAGATTTGAACATCCTCTTGGACAATGGCACAAAAGATACTTGATTCAAACCTCTAGTGGCCAACACTTTTCAAAGAAGCTAATGGCTCCGCCAAATGACGTGATATATGCTAGAGATGTGGGGCCTCACCCTTCACAAAGGCACCAAAATCCTCTTACCATTTCCATGGGATGGTAGTAATTTGAGCATTGGGGTATTGATTTTGTCAGCGCAATTTATCCCATGGCATGGCCTAGGCAAGATAAGTATTTAGTAGTCACCATGGAGTATTAAACTAAATGAGATGAGGTTCAGGTCACCTTGGATTGTTCTACATCCAATGTGGCATGATTCTTGTTTGAATATGTATTTGCATGTTTATGATGGCTTGTAGAAACCACCTCAGACCAAGGGCATACACTTCATTAATATTGTTCTATGTGAACTTTTTGTAAAATATAAAATTCTCCATTGAAGGTCTTGTACATACTATCTAGACACTAATGGGCAAAAAGAGAGCACTAATAAAAATTTAATGTGCCTACTTTGCAAGGAATGTCTCTTGAGTCCTAAGACATGGGGTTCCACATGTGTAGGCACAATGTGGGTATATAGAACAACTTATAAGGCCACCACACAACATACACCCTTTTACTTGGTCTATGGGCTCACATTTCTTGCTCCACTAGAAGATCCAAAGATCACCAATCAAGAATTGAAGATGTTGAAGGATTTGGAGGAAAGGAGTTGGAGAGCTATATTCTACATATCACAGGTAATCTCTAACACTATGATTGTTCATATATCAGAGTTTGATCATGCTAGAGATGTTTGGGAGGCCTTAGAGAAGATATATGCCACTTCCATAATAAGCATAAAGATGGAGCTTAAGAATGAACTCCATTCCTTGAAGAATGGTAGTGGTCAATCTATTGTTGACCACACCTTGAGGGTAAAGGAGTTGATGGATCAATTGGCATCCATTGGCTGCAAAGTAGATGAGGAAGACCTTGTGCAGATTACTTTCAATGGGCTGAGAGGGGAAGCCATAGGAGACACATCCAAGAATGATGGTCACTCACAAGTCCTATAATCTAGCAAAGGCAAAGGGAAGAGTGGCAAGAAGGGGAAAGGAGAAAAAATCAAGTGGAAGCAGTCCAAGGAAGAAGATTCAGATTCAAAAGGAGACAACAAGGCATCATCTTCAAGGAAGGGCAAGAATAGCAAAGGGAAGAACAACCCTTGTCAAGGTAAAACTTGTTTTATATGTGGTAATAGAATCATATTTCTCCAAATTACTAGTTCAAGGATGACAAGCAAGAAGAAGGAGCAAGGGAACTATGCAAAAAACTCCAAGAAGGATGATGAGAAGGAGAACCACCTAGCCATGAGACATGGGTATAATAGGGATCCCAAGGACAGAAAGTGGTACATAGACTCTAGATGCTCTAATCATGTCATGTATGGAGGAATCTTTTGTGTAGGGAGTACATGCACGGAACCAAAATGAAAAGAAGAGTGTACTCACAAAAGAAAGAGTGTGAGAAACTCAAAGTGAGTAGACCAAGAAATCGGTAAACTCACATGGATTAGAAATGAGCTTGCCAAGAGCATGGAGTAGGCTCCTAAAGCTTCTAACCAAGTAGAAATGGGGGGAGAGGCCCTCCTTATGTAGATTTGGGAGGGGCTCTCCAAAGTACATCTCATGTGGGATAATTCCCCTCAAAGGAGAATGAATACAATGGTAGAAGCAAATGGCAAAGTACCCAAACACAAAAGAGATACAATATAAAATGGAATAAGCTAGAACTTGAGTGCCTCCTAGATACAAAATAGAGATGCATGCATGCAGATACAAATGGATATGATGTAGGAGCAATAATATCGTCAACACCCCCTCTACAGCTCGATTTTTTGTGGGGATGGATTTGCACTTGATGAAGATGAAGTGGTGCTGCAAAATCTTTGCACTACACCATCCAAATGAACTCCAGAGATATGTAGTGGGACCTTTTAGCTTGCCAAAGGATGTATTAGACACCCTATGTACCTTGTAAGATTGTTGGGGGATTCTTAGACAAGAAGGAGTTTGAGGGTTTGTAGGAGAAAAGGGAAGAAACAAGAAGAGAAAATACACCTGGAAGCTTCTGCCGATTGATTACAGTAAGACAATTACAATGTTTGAAGTACAAGACAAGCCAATACCTCTGTGCACAATCCCACAGAGTGCCCAATTACAAAATACCCAATATCCCAAAGTCTTTTTGCCGCTGGCCTCCTCTGCACCAGACCTCCACCTGTTTCAAGCTTATCCTTGTGCACACCTTGCACCAAGCTTCCACAAAGGGGGGAGGAGTGAATACCTTCTGTCGGCACGCGCCCACTGCAATGGGACCTTGAGATACTTGGGGGGACTAGCTTAGCACTCTCTGCACAATCCCTTAGGCACTCCCTATGCACTCCTTCACTTCCACTTCTCTGCGTCACACACTGGTGACTCTTGCACTTCTCTCTCTTGCTTCCTTAGACTATGCTCTCTTGCTTACTCTAAGATTGTCCAAGAATGGCCTTGCCTTCATTTGAGTGTGTCGATCATGTACGCTCCTAACTGCAATGGTATCTTGGTGCTCACTTTGATGTCCCAAGATTGTCTTACCAAGTGGCAGCCAACGACTCACTGTTTTGTCCTGTAGTGACTTTAGAGTAAAACCCAAATTTTAATGGGGGGCCATACTTTCACCTGTGGTACGCTGCTCTCGCTTCATATGCCTTCACATTTCCTTTTAAGTCTTCACTTTTGCACATAAGGGGGGGGGGGTTCACCTGAACCTTCCAAAACACTTTAAAGCACACTTTGAACCTTAGGGAAATTAGAGAAAATACCTCTGCAACCTGCAACTCACTTTCTCCAATTTACCCTTTGTGGACAATTAATTGTGCACTACCTGTGCACTTTGACACCTGCATTTTAGCACTTTGACTTTGCACCTGTTGACTTTGACCTTGACCTTGTTGACTTTAACCAGTTGACTTTGACCTTGACTTTGACTATAGTTGACTTTGACCAACATGACTTTTATGGGCTCAACAAAGATCAATCTCAAAAAGATGAATCAAAACAGATATGTTGGAGTTGATCCAAGAACAGAAAACTTGCTATTTTTGTTCTTACACTTGTTTAGTGTTTTCAACAATTCTTTGAGCACAGTAGCAATTGGCTTAAATCATTTTCGGTAACTCTAATTAACTTAGCAAGCCAAAAATCATGAGTGATTTCATAAAAAATGATAGACTACATGGAGATAATGAAGTTTAGCAAGTCATAGTTCCATCCCAACATTCACGGGCTGCAACTATCATCGGACCAATGAGCAAAGATATGATAATATCTGACAATGCTAAGAAAAAATGCTAATGAAACTTTGCAGGATTATAGTAGATAGTATGTTGATTCTAAAATATATTAAAGCATGGAAAATTATCAATTATACAATGAGGACAAGCTCTGAGAAAATCACTATTCTCATGGGGTACTGTAGCTCAGTGATGAGTAGCACCTCCTTTAATGTCAATCCGAGAAGACATGAGGATGGTATGATGACCTCGAGCAAGTGAAGGCACAAGTGCGTGAGTGAGAAGCACACTAACATGCACACACATGCACACACACGCACACAAGGCAAGACAAGGAGTGAGAAGCAATGGAGTTCTTTATATTACTTTCAAAAAGCTCATACAAGTTTTGATCAATTACAAGCTAGCTCAAAAATGAGCTCTCTAGCTCTATTTATAGTTTTTGACTAGGTTTTGGCCGTGTCCAGACCTAGTGTCTGGCCTAGTAAAAAATTAGGTTCTCTACCCTATTTGGAGGTTCAAACGAAGTCTAAAAAATGCGAAAACTAACAGGTAGGTACTTCTAAAGCTCCTCAAGCTCAAGGACTCCTTGGCTTGCACAAAATGGAGCTACAAAAATATGAAATGGTATTTACAATGGTTTTTAGTGATGAAAATCACTATTTTTGTAGGGGTTTCTATTAACATTTTGACATACATTTCCTGGAGCTCCCTACTTGCTCCTTCTCCTTGTGTGTCCACCTCTTTTATATGTGTTAGTGTCCTGAAAAAATATTGGCCTACTTGCCAGATCATCGTTGACTACTCTGTCTGCTTGTACTTTCTCTTCTCTCTGACTCCCTTCGTAAGCTTCCTTGCCTTGTGAGTCCTTCAGTTCCAACACCTCACGTCTGTCGTCCCTGACAGACCCTTGTTGGGTGGGTCGTTGGATGTAGTACTCAACAACATCTTGTGCTAAGTGATGTTCTGCAATCCGCAACCCTTTGGCCAAGTCCGTGAGTAGAGCATCCCAATCTACCGGCCCGGGAACCTCTGGATGTGGTATACGTAACTTTTCTGAATGGAGAGCTTGTTCCACTGCAAACAACTGCAATAAATGTGATGGTCTGGGAATGAATATCTCTGAATGATATTCCCAAAATCCCGTGACAAACATTTCTTCAAATGTCTGTTTGGAGCAGGCTGGTAGATACTTGATACGCGCGTGCCATGCATATACAACATTAATAGATGGTGTTGCGCTCATGTCATAGACAAGGTCCTGATTACCTTCATTAAATCCAAGAGCTGACAGATGAGGTTCCTTGACATTCTTGAAAGTCCTGAAGGATGTTCAAAAATTTTAAGGCACATTTGGGCCATGACATCTGGTACATTTTTAAACCTGACACCCCAATGCCGAATCGTCGAGATCATATATCCTATGGTAGGTTGGCCTTTAGGTGGTGCTAAGTAGACATAATTGAGCCATTTCTCGCATCCTTTGGTTGTCAGCACAGTTTTTGTGTATTCCGGCCATGACCTTCTTCGAAATACAGGGCAGTAGCATGGGTTGTATTTGATGTACAAAGGCATGTTATTCCATGTTCTTACCATCTCTGGGTAGGTTTCCAGTAGACGAATCCTCCACGTCGGTTGATGTATATTGCCCTGCTTGGCACTTGCTGGGATGTCGTCCGGTGCAAACTGTGTAGCCGAGGTTGGTTCTTTTGAGGTGTGGTGCTTGATTTCGGCGTTGTAGTCCACCATTAAGACACAGAAAGGAACATACAAATCGTCGGATGTGCCAATCCACCTATGATGGGAGAGGTTTCGAAAGGACTCCGATTTTATAACTACCTCTTCCAAACGTGACATTGACGCTATCTGAACTGCCACTCTATCATCATGGGTTGTGGCCACTTTCTCTAACCTCTGCATCCATTCAGGAGCCTCTATCTCGATGGTGTCCATGCCCTCTTCTGTTTGCTTGCCCCCTGGTGCAGGCATGGGAACATATAGATCTTCGAAGGTTTCCTCGATTTCAATTGGCACTAAGTCTTCAGGCTCGGGCTCGACAAGGGGAGAGGGTTGACGCTCGTGTTGCATGACTTTACTGCATAATTCTTCGAGTTCTGCTCTGAGTTTTGTGACTTCTTCAGATGTGTCGTCTGCGGCAGTGACTTTGCTTGGTGACTCATGCTGGGTTGCCAACTGCTTTAATAGGTCATCTCTTTCTCTTTCTAATGCTGCGTGGGCTTCCAGGAGGTCGGCATGGGTTTCTAACACAATTTGCATATTCTTTGAGGGAATGGCCTTGAATTTCTCTGGATCAATTTCTTGCGGGGAACCCTCCATTGCTGCTTCCAAGTTTTCTTCATTCTGTTTCTGCAACCGTTTATTCTCTTCGAGTGCTGTAGACATGTGTTTTTGTAGGAGGGCCAGGTTGCGTCTAAGCTTGAGATTTTCCATTATCTGGGAGTGTAGCAAATCACCCATATGTTGCCTTTCTTCTGCATCTGACTGGGGTGGATTGGCTACTAACTGTTCATGTTGTTCATGCTTCGAAAGAGTCGCGTATGTTGGTTATCAAGATGCTGGTAGTGTTGTTGTAGTTGCGACATACACTGATACATATTATTAAATACATTATTAATAGGGGTGGATGCGGGAAGGGTCTTGAATGCAGAAGGGAAGGGAAAGGGGAAGGGGAATGGAAGTGTGGATGAGGTGCTGGAAAATGGTGAAGTGGGAGGTGGGGGAATGGGAGATGGTGGGTGTATGGGGGGAGGGAGAGGTGCGGAGGTGGGTGATATGTCCATAAAATCAGCAGTGGATGCAGTAGTGGGAGTGATTGTGAATATTGGAATTGTGGGTGCGGTGATAGTGGTGAAAGTGTACAGTGGTGTGTGCAGTTGTGAATACGAACTGCCCGGAAGTGTGATTGGGGGAATGAGATTTTCTATGCCTGCGGTTAGAATTACTGTTTCAGTGGCCATAGAGACAAAAGAGGTGGAGATAGGGTGTGTGGGTTGTGTGGGTCTGTGCTTCGGTATGGGTAGTGGACTCTGAGGCGGTGACAGTAGCGGTTACACTGGTAGTGGGAGGTGAATGTGGTGGAGTTGGAGGCAGGGGTGGCAAAGGGGGTGACGGAGGTGCACTTGATACATGGGTTTCCTCAGTATCATGAACGGTGTGTGCGGTGCCCGTGGTTGTGGATGTGCCTTGTGGTTCTGATACTAACACATTCATTTGCTTCCCTGATCGAGGGGGGCGTCTGTCGTATCGTCGCTCCGTTCTTCGTGATTGTGCAAGGGCGGTATGAACCGTCTCAGGTACTCCTAAAGCATCATATATCATGTCAAGAGTGGCGCGGTATTGCTCGTCTACGCCTTCCTCCTCAAGGATTTGATTCATGAGGGCTTTGCCTGTTGCTAGGGAGAGTCTATGTTGCTCTTGAACTCTGTTCATGGTATCATAGAGCTTTTTCAATGCCTTCGTATAAGTTGGAGCACCTTCGAGTACCTGCAGAGCTTCCTGATCATATTCCTGCTCTTCTTCCTCGGATTGTCCATCATGTTCCTCCTCTTGTTCTTCTTCTTCTTCACCCTCCACATCGACGACATCTGGTTGTCTGGGATGGGGTTGGTCTATAGCAGTTTGTTGTCCACTAGCTTGCTCTGCCTCGACTTCCGCGTTAACAACCTCTATGATTCTGGCTACCTCCTCATCAGTTAGGTCTTCTAAAGTGAATCCGTGAGGGAACTCTAGGTCGGTTGGTACAGGTGGAAACACTAGATTTGGTCCATCAGTGTTGTATCTTGGTAATCTGATAGTGAAGGGTTGTACCCGCCTTGGAAGTCGTGGAGTTGTCTCTAGTGTCAATGTCGCCCCGCGGGGTTGTGCACAGGGCATCTGAATGGCGCCTCTCATTTTCTTGGAGGGTGGCCCTGCGGTTGATAGTCTACGTTGGAATTCTTGTACCCTGGTCCAATTTAATGCCCTCTGCACTGGCACATCATAAGCCAAACATTTATACACAATCCGAGTGAGAGCACAACAACCATACAGTACAGACTTTTGTTTTTTATACCACCTTTGATGAGCCAAGTGGATTTGGTCAATAATCCAGTGGGGCATATTGATTGTCAAATCGAAGGCGTCGGCCAAGTATAGACTAAACCAGATCTTTTTAGGTGGCATTGTGAACCTCTCTTGAGCGGGAAATGCAAAATGCTGCATGACCATTCGCAAGTGAATGGCAATTGTAGGTGTCATTGCCACCATGTCCTCTAATTTCGTCAGATTCCTGTTCTTCATATTGTCGGGGACCATTGTCTCTTTCTCCGTAGGAATGTGCATACCTTTCATGTCTAGAGCTTCCCTTACCAAATTGATAGTCAACCTGAAACGCTTCAGTTCATTGCCCCTTGTGAGAGATGGGAGGACAAAGGAGCTGTATCCCTTTTTGTCTTTACTCGGAGTGAGGGTGCTAATCAAATAAGAGCACCTTAGAAAATCGGGCTTTGGCAATTGGAATTTGAAGTAATCATAGAGTCCCGCCTTCTTCCATATAGGTTTCAGTCCTTCATTATTCTGCAGTCTCTCAAATTCCCTGGTGAAAAAGTGATATCTGCCCCAGCGCCCATTGAATTCTATCTCGGCCTCCCACATGTAAGTGTCTTCACCTAGGGGTCCTGCCACATCACTGAACCAATGTGAGTTTTTGCTGATAGGCATTGTGTGCCCATGTGGAGGATTCTAAACCGGTATGGCGTGTAATGCCCTCAATGCCACTGGTCATTCCTTCAATTCCTCCTCAACGGGAAGACTTTCAATGTCCACGACTTGGGGGCTGGTGCCTGCCTGGGAGCTAGTTCCTGCCGTATCTGCCATGTTACTTCTTGTCTCCTGATTCTGTGAGAATATAGAAACATGTGTTAACATTGTAAAGGACAAGATAGAACCATTTTTGTCCCCATTACAACATTAACATGAGGTTCGGGAGAGATTAAGGGGTTATTGAGTGCTCGGTGCTTGTGTGTGTAGTTAGGGATTGGGTAGACCTAGGAGCTAGGTGGAATGATGTAGTGTGAGAGTGACGTAGTTAGTAGGTGGGCATGGATTTACAACTAGGGTCCAAGGGTTTATTACAAGTTTTAGGTTGCCAAATGCAATGGATGGGTTTTGATCTTGACTTTGTCGAGACTCTGGAGAGTTTGTTTAGGAGTATCGGCTTGGAAATGAGGCTTCTTCGGGGCCCATTTACAAGTGATTCTACTTGTGCTCATGGAAGAATATGTGTTTGTGCGTGATGTGTAAGAATGGGCATCGGATGTTCGAGTGAGTGAAACGTGTTGTACCGGGTGTGGCCTCGGTGTAGCTATTTGAGCCCGCAAGCAAGCCTTAGGCACCCAGATTTGTCGTGATTGTGGGCTAGCCTTCATCGACTTCTTGGGTATCCAAATAGACTTTACTTTCGCAGAAGAATTTATGAAAGACTTCTTATTAGTATCGTGTTGTTGATTACTAATAAGAGGTTTCGGCCGTGGGGTTGGCATAGTCGCAACAGGGTGTTCGCCTTTCCGCACCCACACTCGTTTCGACGGCTGAGACATTCTGCTTCGCACGTGTTTCTGGCCTCTAGTATAGGTTGTGCATTGCTCCTCCTGTATTTGATCTGCCTTTGGTTGCTGCATCCCTCTGGTCTTTGCGAAAGAAGGGAGTGGCGTCTTATCCTTGACTCCGTTGTTGAGACAATCCTCGTTCTGCATCATACAGTTTTGGACAAGAATAGCATTGTCAACTTCATGTGTGCCCTTGGAAGGACCAGGAGTTCGTGCTTTACCTAGTTCCTTGAGTGCCTCATTTTCCAATTCAACTGTAGTTCGGCTATGATTTACCCATACCTGAAGAAGTCCACTTCTTAGGTTTAGGTTGACTGCATGATCATAGATCCAGTCCTGACCCAAGACAAGAGGCTCAGTGAGGTCCTCATCTTGACACACTAGTACTTTGACTGTCATTGCTTCGTCTTGAATATAGAGGGGAAGTTCCACCTCGCCCATGCAAGGGGTTTCCACACCTCCCAATCCTATGAGATATGCTTCTATAGGATTGACAGTTAATTTCAACTCTTGACAGTACGATAATTTAACAGCACTAGTGGCTGCACCTGAGTCAATCAAGGCTCTTACAGTCCTTGCACCCTTTCCTTGTCCTATCTCTAAGGTTATAAAAGGATGTCGATCAATTACCCTATGAGAGCTAACACCTGAAACTTCACACATAGCCACATGATATCCTTGATCTG
Organism: Ceratopteris richardii; assembly: GCA_020310875.1. Classification (NCBI taxonomy): domain Eukaryota; kingdom Viridiplantae; phylum Streptophyta; class Polypodiopsida; order Polypodiales; family Pteridaceae; genus Ceratopteris; species Ceratopteris richardii. Next base: position 119,641,411 of record CM035414.1, read on the forward strand.
CATATGCATCTGTCCTAGGTTGCTCTCTACCCTGTCTCCTCAACTTCATTCTCCGGATGCGTTCCAATGCTTCTGCTTGAGCTTCTTCTCGAATTCATCTTTCTTCTTCTTTGCGTTTCTTAGGAGTGTTGAGTCGACTTAGCATATCTTCCGTCAGAGGTTCCTGATATAACTTGACTCTGCATCCGCTTATGTAGCTCGGGAGAATATCGCCTTCTAATGTGGCTAGTTGCACTGCTCCACTTGTTGAGATTCTATTAATGATCATGGGTCCGTAGCCTCTTTCTCTAGTTTCCTCGCATGTTGTTTCAAAGTGTAGACTAGTACTAGGTCGCCTGCCTTCAAACCTTTATCCTTAACGTGGGCATCAAAGTATGCCTTCTGTCATTTCTTAGCTGCATATATCCCTGCAGCTGCTCTCAGTCTTGTTTCTCCTAATCGTTCAAGGTCAAACAGTCTAGAGGAGAATTCATGACCCGTCCATTCATGCTCTTGTGCTACTTTCAGTGTAGGTATTAAGAAGTCCAACGGTAGCACTGCATTTTGGCCAAATACCATCTGAAAGGGGGTGGCTTGGAGTACCGTTTTGTAGGCGACTCGGTATGCCCAAACAGCGTGGTGTAGCTATTTGTCCCAATCAGAGCGTTTGTTGTTCACTAATTTCATCAGTACATTGCATAGGATCTTATTGGTGCTCTCAACCTGGCCATTTGCTTAAGGGTGATAGGGGGCAGACTTCTTATGTACTACCAAGAATTCTTGGAGTAGATTTTCAATAACTTCATTCAAGAAGTGAGTGCCTCTATCACTAACTAGCTCTATAGGTAGCCCGTATCTAGTGAACACATTCTCAAATAAAAACTTAGCTGTTGTTTGAGCATCGTTCTTCGTTGTGGCTTTTACCTCTACCCACTTTGTTAGATAGTTTGTCGCAACAATGATGTATTCAGCATGTGAACCCTTGGCTGGGGGATTAATAGGACCTACAAAGTCTATTCCCCACTTAGAGAATGCACGTCCACCCATCATGGGTTTCAGTGGCATCTCATCTTTGCATATAGGATACTGAGTTCTCTGACAAAAATCCCACCGTTTCACATAGGTGTGTGCATCCATGTGAAGGGTCGGCCACCAAAAGCCCGCAAATAGTATTGCCTTGATCACCCAATCTGGTCCAAAGTGTCCTCCTGCTACACCTTGGTGAGCAGTTTCCAAGATCTTGAGATATTCACTCTCATGGATGCATAGTTTGAGGTAACCATCTTTACCACGTTTGTATAGATTATCACCAATGAGTGAGTAATCTAGGGCTTCTTGTTCTAAACTCCTTTTCCTAGCCAGAGTCATGTCTGGAGGGAATGTTTTTGTCCTCAGGAAGGATACTAGTGGTTCACTCCAATCTGGCACTATGGACACTTGATAAAGAGTGGCATGTTCCACAGGTGGTTTAGTGCAGCAGATTGGGCATTCCTTGCACAACTTCTGGACATCAGCTTCCATCGTTGGCCAATGCACTCTGAGTCTCCTTAGTGTCTGCAGGGTTCGTTGCTTTGAGTAGTGTTGCTCTAATGCACCTACATGTGCTAATTGCAACCATTTAGCGTACTCATCCTCTTCCACACAACAAGCCAAGATCCCTTGATCTGTGTGCTTGTACATACTTCCTGCCATGATGTGATACTTTTCGGCTTTTACTACCTCTCTATCTTGTGTGTTTATTACTGGGTGGTTAGGCCCGTACGTCAATACTAGCACTAATGGCTTAGGCCACTGCGGCACCACTTCCAAATTAAACAAGTAAGCATTAGAAGGTCATCTGACACTCCTTGTGGGGCTTCTCCAGATGTGAGCCTAGAGAGATGATCCGCTCTCAAGTGAGTCTTCCCTTTCCTTACTACAACCTCGAAATCATATTCCATTAGCAAGAGAAACCATCTTACTAGTCTTCCTGTATTGCATGGCTTGTTCACGAGATATAACAATGCTTGGTGGTCAGTAAAAAATTTAAACTTGTTTGCAAGCAAATAGTGTCTAAATTTCTTAACTGCATATACCATGCCTAATCCCTCTCTCTCAGTGGTGGTATAGTTTCGTTCAGCTGCATTCAACTGTGTACTGGCATAGGCAATTGGAAGATCCATATTACCTTCACCAGTAGGTTGTGCAAGTACACATCCAATAGCATAATTGGAAGCATCCACATGAACATGGAATGGCTTGCTCCAATCTGGTGTGATCAAGATTGGTGCTGAACATAATCTTCGTTTAAGCTCTTGGAAGGAATTCTCACATTCGTCAGTCCACTCAAAGTTAGTCAAAAGTCCATACAGAGGCTTTGCTATGATGGCATACATGTGTATAAACCGTCGGTAATAACTGCAATGCCCCATGAAAGCTTGTACTTCCTTGACATTCTTTGGCCTAGGTAGCTCTGCTATGGCTCTCACTTTCTCTTCATCAGTGGATATGCCATATTTTGACACTATGTGTCCTAGAATCTTGCCTTGCCTGACCATAAAAATGCACTTTTCTGGGTTCAGGCAGACTTGATATTCCCTACATTTGTCAAAGATTTGTCTGAGTTTAGGAATATGGGTTTGCCTAATGTTGGAATGAGCACAAAGATCATCAACATAGACTTCTAAGTTCTTCCTTAGGAACTCTTTAAATACATGGCACATCAGCCTCTGGAAGGTAGTGGGTGCATTGGTAAGCCCAAATGGCATTACTCTAAAGGCAAAAATGCCCCATTCAGTGGCAAAAGCCGTCTTATGCTGACCTTCTGGAGCTATGGCTACTTGATTGTAGCCCGAAAATCCATCAAGGAAGCTATACACTTCCTTGCCTGCTACTCTTTCTAAGAGATGTTATGTGATAGGAAGCGGATAGTTATCTCGAATTGTGGCTGCATTGACCTTCTTTAAGTTAATGCATGCACGCAGCTTTCCATTTTTCTTGGGCACCACTACGATGGGGGATACCCACTCAGTGTGCTCAATTTCATAGATGAATCCAGCTTCAACCAGTCTATCTATCTCTTCTTTGATCTTAGCAGCATAATTATCATTATATGTGTATGGCTTTTGCTTAGAAGGTTTGGCATCTGAGGTCATGGGGATAGTGTGAGAGCATATGTCAGGGTCCACGCCTTTCAAATCCTTGTAACTCCAAGCGAATACATCTCTGTATTCTCTTAGCAAGGCTATCAATTCGTGCTCTTTGTCTTCCGTCAGGTCATGGCCTATGTACGTGCATCTCTCTTCTCCTTCTTCCACAGCTACCACTATTTTCTTGGTGGTTTCTTTGTTATCATAGGCCTCGCCCGATTGTGCCTCTTGTTTAGGCATTCTGATCATGACTCTCCTGTCATCTATCTCATACTTCTTAAAACTTTCCGGGACCTCAAACAAAGATTCTTCCTCTTCTGGTGTGACTTCTCTCTTCTTTCTTTTCTTTCCTTCTTCCTTCGAGGTCACATGTGTGGCTAGCCTTACATCATTTGTAAGCTCTCCATACCTCTGGGGTTGAAATTCTAATTCATAGAAGTATTCTTCATCTGATGCAAAAGGTGGATCCATAATGATTGACTCTAGATCGGAGTCACTTGCATCCTCAAATGCATCAGGGCTAGGTTCACACTCTTCTAACACTGCCTCTCCCATGATTGGCTCTATGGAGAAGACTGAAATGTCATAGCCATCTTCATCACAGTGAGGTGTCCATTGTTCTTCATTGATGGCTACATCCATTGTTGCTAGGATTTCTGCCCAGCCGTGGGGTTCAAATTCTTTGTCAGGAAAGACTACAGGTGCATAGGCTGGGTCTTGAATTGATCTATGTGTTTCTTTTGCACCTATCTCTCTGGCTTCTTCTCTCTTCTCTTCTTCTACTGCTACTTTGCACATCCATAAGTGGGTGTCTTCATGCATCCATGAGGATCCTGATCCTATGGAATGCACCGATTCCGTATCATCTTTGGCTCTATGGATGGGATTCCATTGGATAGGAGGGACATCTCTATGAGAGTAATCTTTGAGATTCACTTTGGTCGTAACACCTAAGTGTTGCAGGTACAAGGAATTGGTTCCCCAGTCCTGTACCACTTGCAACTGTCGCATAAAGGGTCATCCCAAGATCATTTCATAGGCATGATTTTTGCTAAAATCACATATAGCAAATGTATGCTCGAACTCGACAGCACAAGTGGTGAGAGTTACTCCTTCTAACAGCCCTAAGGGTCTCTCTAGATGACCATCGGCCATTTGCAATTTCATCCTCGTGGGCCTGAGTGTTGGCTTGCCCCAATGCTTCCATAGGGAAGTGGTAGCAATTGCAACACCTACGCCTGAATCTAGAATGGCCTTGGTGGTGTATCCTTGATGGGTGATAGGAAGATATGTGTTTCCCTCTTCGCCCTCACTCATGTCTCCTATCTTGTCCAATGGTATTTCTGGCACTGTTCTCTGGGATCCTACCTGGGAACGAGGTTTTGCTATCTCTGGTACTTGTTTGGCTACATGTTTCCATAGCTCTGGCCTTACTTTGAGTAGCTCTTCTAAGGTGAGGTTGCACTATACTTTAGTGTTTTTCACTACCTCTGTGTTCCTAGGTATGACTGAGTCCTCATTTCGTACCATGACCGTGGGTGCTCTCATACAAGTAGACTTAGCCTCCCATGAGCCTATGAAGTGGGGTAATTCTTGTAGAGAGTTAGACTCAAAGTCTAATCTTTCCTGAGATTGGGTGCTCTCCTGCTCCCCATAAATGGATGGGATGTCTTGTGGGAATTGGTCGTGTGCATCATCCACAAGTTCAATGGGGGGAGGGACTTCACTTTCTTTAGCCCATTTGTCTTCTTGAATCTCTCGTAGGAATTCGGGTGTGAACCGATTCATAGAAGATGATGTGTCTGGCTCTGTAGAGTTAGGCACATAGGCTTCCTGGGCAGGAAGGCTTTCTCTTTCACTTGCCTTGTCCTTGTGTTGAGAGGCGGGTTCCTTTTTTGATTGTGCAATCAGCCTCTCTATTCTTTCTAACAGTCCTTCAAAGTGCAACTACGTCTTAGCTGAACTAGAGATGTTAAAGAGGCGACTGGCTTCAAACATGGTCTGAGCCAATTCCACCATCTTAGCACAAATTTTAGTTCGTTCAAGCTCTAATTCTGCTCTAGGGTAGCACTTTCCATGATCAGTTACGTTTGGCCCATCTTGGATTCTGGCCTGATATGCTTTAAGCATCATGTTTAGGTCCTCGGGAGTGGGATCTGCTAGGACTGATCCTACTCTAGGGGGTGGTGGGATTAGGTGAGGCGGGTTGGAAAGTGGCGGGTCGGATGGAGATGGGAATGGTGGTGGTGGGGTAGTGTGAGAGGGAGTTTGAGATGTGAGTTCGGTTATCCTGGCTCTCGTTTCTCTTAGGCTTTCCTCAAGTTCACTCATTTTCTTTGCCCATTGTCTTTTCATTCTTTCACGACTATCTCTCCAAGCTCTAGTCCTTTTCTTTGTCATGCTCTCTATTTCACTAACATCTGGGCTCTTTTCCTGGCCTACGCTTGGGTTCCGTTGCAAGGCTTGGGCTCTAGTGATCACTTGCACTGGTGTAGTGGACGTCACACTTCCTGTGGAGTCTACAACTAACCCTACGACATTGATAGGAGTGATTTTTGGCATATTATTAGGATTCTTTGGGTAGTCTCGTAAAAGATGCTCCTTTCCACACTCCTAGCAATAGCCTTGAATTGTCACTGACTCGGGTTGTGTAGGTGGAGGTAAGGGGCAATCACGAATGAGGTGATCTCCCTGACATCTGTAGCATGGTCCTCTAGGGAATGGGGGTCTTACCTACCTAGGTTCGGGTCTAGAGTTGGGGTTTGCATACATGACATTAGCATACTGTGGCTCCCAATTAGGTTCACTCGTCTCCTCACTGTAGTAGGACTCACCATGTTCAGGAGATTGCATGTAGTAAGCCTGGGGACTATCGATATGTGTAGAATCAAAGCTATGGTCACTGGGATCACTTTCTTAAATTAATGGTGTTACTGGGACTATAGCTCTATTCAGGTTCTCTTCTGCAGCTGCATATTTTACTGGGATCACATTAGTAGGAGTAGGTGGTTGTTGTGCTAGCACTGGTTGGGGTCTCAGTTGGGCCTGATATTGCGGTTGGTAATTTTGCTGAGGCCTAGTATACTGTCGTGGTGGGTATTGACTCTGGTATCTGCCTTGTTGAGGGTATGGCTGAGGGTAGGTTTGCCTGACCGCTTGCTTATTGTATGGGCAGTCTTGTGCTGTGTGATTTGTGTATCTTCGTTCTATGGTGCAGTACTGGCTACTAGGATTTACTTGGGGTTGAGCCATAATGGGACATACATTCGCCATATGGTCACCTCCACAAGTATAGCATCTTTTCACAGGGGCAAATCTCGGGATCTGTTTGCTCATGACACCTGATTTCTGAGCTACTTTCTCTGCTAATTCCTCAATTGATGTGGATTGTGAGGAAGAGAGGCTAGAGGCACTATCTGAGTCTTTGTAGATTTTGGAAAGCTCTAGTTCTTCCCCTAGGTTATCCTCGATGTCAATGCACATGCATACACACTCTTCTATGGTCCTAGGGTCCTTCAAGGACACATATGATCTCAATTTGGTACTTAGCAATCCATCCAAGAACAAAGCCACTTGCTTAGCTGGCGTGGGTAACTCAGGGACGGGGCATCTCTCTAGGTATTGCCTAAATCTTCTTCCATCAAGTCTCACGGTTTCTTGAGGGGTTTTCTTGAAGCTGTGAATCAGCGAGGAAGTGTTATGTCTTATGCCACTTTTAGAGAATTCGATAATAAATGCCTCTAGAAGTTGGTCTATGCTCCTGAACTGCCTCTCGTTTAGTGGTTGAAACCATGTCAGGGCAGTGTTCCTAAGGGTTAGACCAAAGGCATTGTACTGCGTGAACATATCTTCAACTCGTTCAGCTCTCAAGACTTGCCTAAACTCAGCCACATGATCGTATGGATCTCCAATTCCATCGAAGTAGTTCTTCATGGACTTGACTAGCTGAGTCGGTCTCAAAGTCCTTGTGTGCTCTCTAGGTCGTGGTAGAGGGAACTCATCCGCATTTCTTTGATTCTTGGGAGCTCTAAGTACCTCAGGTTCTACTCTATTTGTTTCCGTCCTCGTTCTTTCTCTGCCCCCTCGGTTGGCAAAGCTTACTTCTGGCCTATCTCTACTTCTGTCTCTTTGAGTTCCTTGAGCTTGGGATGTTCCAGCTCCAGGGTGACCATAGGACACGTTCGATCTTGGTTGGGGAAAAACGAATTCACCCTTCCAAGTGTAAGCATGCCTGTCATGTTCTGTAACCACAAAGATCCTCTCTGAAGCGTGATCTAAGTAGGTCACTCTGCCTGGGCTATCAGGATCTTTGAACTCATAGATCAGGATTGACCGTACATCACTTGGCCTATCAGATTTATACCTCCAAAAGGCTTGATCAGTCTCTCGGTTCAGGAGTAGATCTATGCTCTTATTGTCTTGGGGAATCCACTCTGGTGTGATAATCCTAGATAGAACATATTTGCCTCGGGGGGTTCTAGGTTCTACACCCATGTTTCCTTGCTCCAAGTCACCTAAATCCGCTTCTGAGATCACATTCCCAAATTCATCTGTCCTATCTGGGTGACTGGTGACTACATATATTGTCCCCTCCTTGTCTAGGTATGCTCCGTTTTCAAACTTGACAGCTGGGTGCTCTAGTCCTATGGATTGGTCAGGGTTTTTCATCTGGACCACTGATCTTCCTAGGCCGTCCTCATAGATGCTAGCACCTAATCGGTTGGTCCTAAGGTATTCCAGCTGTGTCTTGTAGGGGCCTTCCACCCTATACAGATATGGCACACCTGAACTTCTTGTAGGTCTGTCCATCCCTTGAGACATCACTGATTCACTAGTCTCAGAGCTAGGGTAATGTGAGTGGTGGCTCAACTGCTAGGCCCAAGACCTAGCAGTATGGTTAACGCTAGCCTCTGAAGACCTAAGACTTTTTCTATCTCTTACTAGATGTCGTCCCGATCTAAGGTTCATATGCCTATTTAAGTAGCCCCTATTTTGTCCACAGTACAACCTCGTTGCTGAGTTCTTTCGTAACAGTTACTTGATTCCTTCTTATGTTGATTATCGTGTTTATGGTCTTGTCTGATATCACGTCGTCAGGTATACTTGAGTGTATTTCCGCACTTGAAGTTGATCGTTCCACGTTAAGTTCTTTTCCTTTAAAGTTCTCGACCGTACAAAGATTATGTCGTTAGCTTGAACTTGAGTATTTAGGTAGTCTTCAACTTGATAAATGCCTATCGCCGCCCTGGCCTACTCCTATCACTAGTCGTTCTTAGCCTAAGCTAGGAATTGACAGAGGGAGTTGAGGGTTTCAAACCTTTTGTTTCCTTCTTGGTTGCCCTTGAGTGCCCAGGAAGCATGTTCCCAAGCTTGCACTTACTCTTGCTTAGAATTCCCTTCGATGCTCTCAATAGATCTGTAAGAGTTCCAAAGTTAGCTTAAGACTTAAATTCCAAAGAAAAAACCAATCACTTTCATTCATGTAACACAAACACCAATTTGCACTGTGATTTTTAGGAAAACAATTCTAGAGATCCCTGAATTTTGTTCACCCTGGGTATGGTCAACTTCAAAATACCCTATCTAATCATCCTGATCTTAATCCCCACGAGCTTTCCAACAAAACAAGAATCACAGCAAACGGATTCCGTATGACAGTTCAGGGTTCTGGTGCTAAAACAGGGTTCAAACAGGCTAACAAACCACAAGATTTTTCTCAAAAATACATGTGTAGGGACCTCACAAATCACTAATTGCTCGACCAATATGCCCAAAAACTATCCCCAAAACTTGGAATAAAAACCCTAATTTTTTGGCCGAAAAGCCTGTCAATCGCGATCGACAGGTCTGTCAATCGCGATTGACAGAGGTGTCCGTCGGGGCCTGTCGGTCGCGATCGACACGTCAATCGTGATCGACACATCAATCGCGATCGACACGTCAATCGCGATCGACACGTCAATCGCGATCGACAGTGTCAATCGCGATCGACAGAGTCGATCGTGAGTCCTGTCAATCGCGATCGATGGTGTCAATCGCGATCGATGGTGTCAATCGCGATCGACACTTTTTTCGGGATTTTCGCCGTAATTTCAGTCAATCGGGGATGTGTCCGTCGCGATGGACACGTGGCAACGCGAAGTTTTTTGTCAATCTTCAAAATTCAATCGATCGTGATCGACGGTGTCAATCGCGACTGACAGAGGTGTCGATCGTGGCTGTCGATCACGATCGATGGTGTCAATCGCGATTGACAGGGTCCTACGTGGCAGTCAGTCTGTCGTGGGGTCTGTGGTCGCGATTGACAGGTCTGTCGGTCGCGAGGTCTGTCGGTCGCGATTGACAGATGTTGTCGATCGTGGTTGTCGATCGCGATCGATGGTGTCGATCGCGATTGACAGAGGAACACGGAATTTTTTAATTGTTTTTAGTGATTTAGAAGGTGCTCATCATGTAGATTATGGTGGTGCACTTTGTTTTACCAAATGGGCGATTTTTCTGTCAATCGCGATCGATAGAGGTCGGTGACACAAAGACAGTTCCGTTATGTTTCGTACCTGCGCGAAGTGCTGGAGATGGTGATGCAGCAAGTACTTGCAAGAAGGCTCAAAAAACATGCAAAAGCACAGCACACAAGTCGCTCTCTCGCTCTCTCTCACAAGTGGAATGATGGAAATGAGGTGGAGAAGGTGATATGATCAAAAACTGAAAATTTTCGCGATGATGGAGATGGAGGTGGGAGATGGTGATGATGATGATGGTGATGATGGTGGTGAGGTAAGAAAAAGAAAAATAAGAAGAGTGAAGAAATTACCTACAACGCCAACGTCTCAAATCTACGTCTTACCATCACACGCTCGTCCTCAAAGCTCGATCCCCGGCAACGGCGCCAAAATTTGGTGTAGCTCAGTGATGAGTAGCACCTCCTTTAATGTCAATGCGGGAAGACGTGAGGATGGTATGATGACCTCAAGCAAGTGAAGGCACAAGTGCATGAGTGAGAAGCACACTAACATGCACACACATACACACACACACGCACACAAGGCAAGACAAGGAGTGAGAAGCAATGGAGTTCTTTAGATTACTTTCAAAAAGCTCATACAAGTTTTGATCAATTACAAGCTAGCTCAAAAATGAGCTCTCTAGCTCTATTTATAGTTTTTGACTAGGTTTTGGCCGTGTCCAGACCTAGTGTCCGGCCTAGTTAAAAATTAGGTTCTCTACCCTATTTGGAGGTTCAAACGAAGTCTAAAAAATGTGAAAACTGACAGGTAGGTACTTCTAAAGCTCCTCAAGCTCAAGGACTCCTTGGCTTGCACAAAATGGAGCTACAAAAATATGAAATGGTATTTACAATGGTTTTTAGTGATGAAAATCACTATTTTTGTAGGGGTTTCTATTAACATTTTGACATACATTTCCTGGAGCTCCCTACTTGCTCCTTCTCCTTGTGTGTCCACCTCTTTTATATGCGTTAGTGTCCTGAAAAAATATTGGCCTACTTGCCAGATCGTCGTTGACTGCTCTGTCTGCTTGTACTTTCTCTTCTCTCTGACTCCTTTCGTAAGCTTCCTTGCCTTGTGAGTCCTTCAGTTCCAACAGGTACTAACAGAGAAGTAAATTATGTAGAGATATAGTTGAGTTCTAATGAATATATATCGCGATTGAGAAATCCAAATACAACAAAACTTTGGGAGTATAAAGTAGACCTAGAGAGCTAACATTTCCAAGTTAAGCTACTAAAAGTAATGGATCATGATGTGAGAAACCATTTCTACAATCCGACTAAAAATCTGAGATGTATGAAAGTGAACAATACACTCACATAGACATGAAGATATGGTAAAAAATGATCATGAATTCAAATGTATATTGAAAGTAAATTACAATGGACTTACTGATACATGTGTGTGCCTTGAGATCACACTCTGATATGGCAAGAAGCTCAGCTAATGAGTGTGTAAAACCCGCAACTAAATCATGTGCATATATAGTTATGATTGGAGCCAAATTTTGAATTTGAATCTTGCTCACCTAAAACCTCTATTCCTAATTCTTAGTGATAGATTCTCAGCTAACTCAATCACGAGTCCTTGGCTTTTCTTTCCCGTCTCATCAAGTGGATTCAACCACTTTGATTCCTTTAGTTTTCATCAAGTAAGTACTCAAAGAGTTACAAGGGTGAGTTCATAAGTGAACTCTTCAAAGCTTTAGCATTTGCTTCAAGTTTTCTATCACATTTGAAGACTCAAGCCAACACTTAAAATTTCCATGAACTTGTTCCAATAGCTCCACCTCAAGTCAAGTAAGCTTGAGTTCTTCAATCTTCCAAGATTACTTGCAAACCAATCATACCTTCAAATTTAGTGAGTTTTGTTCCATCTAATGCCTTGGTTAAAATGTGTGCACATTGTTGATGAGTTGACACATATGATAGCTGAATTTCCTTGCTCACAATCTTCTCTCTTACATAGTGGTAATGTACTTCAATATGTTTAGTCCTTGCATGAAAGATTGGATTGGCAGCCAAGTAAATGGAACTCATGTTGTCACAAAAAATACTTGGAGTTTGAATCTCCAATCCAAGATCTGTGAATAGTGTCTTTATCCACATTGCTTCTTGAGTAGCTATAGCAAGACCTCTGTGTTCAGCTTTTATGGAAGAGAGAGCAATTTTGGGTTGCTTCTTAGATGACCATGAGACAAGTTTTGACCCTGCAAAGGAAAGATATCTTGAGGTGCTCCTTCTGTCTTCCTTGGAGCCAGCCCAATCTGCATCAAAGAACAACTTTAGACTTAAATCAGACACATAAGGGTAGTATAACCCTTCATTCATGGTCGCTTTGAGATATCTGAGTATCCTCTTGGTAGCTTCCATGTGAGGTTTCTTGGGTGTGTGCATAAATTGACTTAGCACACTCATACTATAACATATATCTACCCTTGTCAATGTAGCATAGTTCAAACTACCCACAAGACTTTGATAACTTGTGATATCTTCTATGAGGTCACCTTCATGTGAGCTGAATTATTGACTAACCTCCATTGATGTACCTACAGCCCTACAATCTTGCATTTTGAACTTTGTCAACAAGTCTTTAATGTATTTCCTTTGAGTAAGGAATAGACCATGATCTCTGTATACTACTTCCAATCCTAGGAAGTATGTAAATGAATCGAAGTCACTTATCTTGAACTCTTCTTGCATCTGATCCTTGATCTTCTTTATCCCATCTGCATAATTTCCTATAAGTATAATATCATCCACATACACACACAAATAGATGACTTCATAATTACTCTTTTTGATGAAGAGTGATGGATCTACATTGCTAGGTTGAAATCCTTTATCCTACAAAAATCAAACAAGCATGTGATTCCAAGCCCTTGGGGCTTGTTTGAGTCCATATAGAGCTTTATTAAGTTTACACACATAATCAGGGTGTATTTGATTCTCAAAACTAGGTGATTGTGCCATATACACCTCTTCTGTTATCCATCCATTAAGAAATGCATTTTTTACATCCAATTGAAGTATCTTCCAATTCTTGGAAGAAGCAATACTAAGCAGGACTCTAATTGTAGGAGTCTTTGCCACAGGAGAGAAGGTCTCCTCATAATAAATTCCCTGAGTTTGTGCAAAGCCTTTTGCCACTCGCCTTGCATTATACCTGTTATAGGAGCCATCTGAGTTCTTCTTCAATTTGTACATCCATCTTGAGCATACAACTTTCATTGATGAAGACTTGGGAACTAATTCCCAAGTGTTATTTTCTTGAAGAGCTCCAATTTCTTCTTCCATTGCATGCCTCCACCTGATTTCTTCTTTGCTTCCTCAAATGTTGAGGGTTCCTCTTGATTTATGTCCTATGCTAGATAGACTGAATGTTTAGTAACTAGAGAAGTATCAAACACATACCTCTCTCGTTTTCTTTTCTCCCTCATGGACCTTCCTAGGCCATGATGTGATGATTCTACCTCTTGTCCAAGTTCCTATATTTTAGTTTTACCTTTAGAATTCCACATTTTGAGTTTTTCAATCTGAGTTGCTTCATCATCTTCGGAGGTATCCTATTCTTCAATTTTAGAAGGGTTATCCTTGACAAGCTATGGAAAATCTTCTTCAAGATCATAAGGTAATTTGATCTTACTGCATGAGTCTTCATACCAAGAATTATTCTCATCAAATACTACATCTCTACTCACCAAGAATCCTTTGGTTGTTGGGTGTATAGCCTCTAGCCTTTTTGGTTGTTGTCATATCCAGTGAACACACATCTTTCAGCCTTTGGATCCATCTTTCCTCTAACCTGTGAAGGAACATGAGCATAAGCAATACATCCAAAAATCTTATAATGATCCAAGCTTGGTCTTCTTCCATTCCAAGCCTCATATGGTGTCATGCCATCAAGTGAATTTGAAGGTAACCTATTAATCAAATAAGTGGTTGTGTATACAGCCTCAACCCATAAATAATTAGGTAAGTGTTATTCATTTAGCATAGACCTTGCAGCTTCAACAATTGTCCTATTCCTTCTCTCTGCCACTCCATTTTGCTCAGGAGTGTACCTTGTAGAAATCTCTCTTTTGATTCCCCTCTCTTGAAGAAAGGAGACAAATTCATGGGAGAAGTACTTTTCCCCTCCATCTGAACTTAGCCTTTTTAGTGTTTTACCTGTTTGATTCTCCGCAAGAGCTAAATATCTTTTGAAGCATGAAAAGACTCCATCCTTGTGTTTCATAAAGTATAATATAGTCCATCTATTGCAATCATCAACGAAGGAGACCTAATACCTTGATTCAGATATTGAGGCATCCTTGTTAGGTCCCCATACATCTATATGAACCAAATCCAAGAGGTCTCCATGCATATATCCTTTCTTCATGAATGATAACTTGTGAGACTTTCCAAATTGACATGCACTATAATTATAAATTATGTGTTGCTTTGATAGATTAGGGAGTCCAAGTACACTTTGGTTCCTACAGATTTGCATTAATGATCTTTCACCAATACATGCTAGTCTTTTGTGCCATACTTCTAATTCTGTGAGTGTTTGACTATCATACGTAAAGAGAGCAATGTTCCTAGTGTCTTGCAATTCAAATGTGAATCATCTACCTATCTTTTCCCCCTTTGCAATTCTCTTGAATCCTTGACTTGGATCTTCAACAAATGCCCCTCCTTTTGTGAACCTTACTTGTAGGCCTTTCTCCACAATCTATCCTACACTTATCAAGTTCTTTGTAATGGTAAGGACATAGAGCACCTTGCTGAGTAGGTTGATGTTTCCATCAGGTGCTTTTACATTTCCTATCTTCTCCATTAGATTCCTTGTATCATCACCTGTTTGCACTTAATGCTTGTTCCTTGGATCTTCTAAATCTCATAGGAGAGCCACATTTCCTACCACATGATTTGAGCAGGCTGAATCTATGTAGAAAACATGCTCATCAGATTTACCTTGTGACATTGTCATATTCATGAGAAGTAGAGAGTCTTGTTGATTTGAGTCTTCCGTGTAATTGTTGTAATCTCTTCTCGCTTTGTAACCTCCTTGGTAGGTTGAATTGTTATGGTTGCCATGGAAATTGTTGAACCTTCCTCTTGAGTAGCCATAAACTCCTCTATTGTATCCTCTGCCTCTTTGATTCTCGGAGTTTGTTAGAAGAAGCAATTTTTGAAGAAAAATAATTTGTAAAATGTCAAAAATTGGTAGACATATTTATACAAATGTTGTAAAAATTGAGGACGAGTCTTCCTCATGTAAAATAGGATCATATGTATTTTTCCTACAATTTTTGGAAGCTCTTAGATAGCATATTTTTAGAATAGAAGGAGAAAAGGACCAAAATTCAAGTGTGAAAAGGGACACTTGAAAAAGTATAAAAGATAATTTCTTTTATTTTGAAGAGATTGGTTGTATTATTCTGATGCTATCCAAGTAATGAGAAGAGCTTTCCTGCAGAAAATCATGTTTTCTCCTTGCATGTTCTTTCTCTTGATTTGTTGATTCTTATCATTATGTAATCCATGGAATTTGTGATCTTATCTTGTGTATTTCTGAGTGATATGAGTGAAGATGGATGATTCTCAGTGTATTGAGTAAGAAAGTGTAGAAGAACAAAGCTGGAATTGGAGATTCTCAGTTTTTACAGAATCACGATTGTCTCATCTGTGTGATACAGGTATTGTTCTTGAAATTTGACTTCATATTTGTATTCTATTGTAGAAATGGCACACTTTAGGCACAAAGATCATTGAAAATGCTGTTGTAGAACTCAAGATAATCAAAACCCTAGATATTTCTCTCCTTCTTCATAAATTTCTCAGAAAAACAATCATCTCAACTCTTATTCTTGGATTCCATTAACTAGAAGGGGTTGTGGTCTTTGCATACTTCCCGGATTGAAAATTTAAAGATGTGTAGTTGATCTTTTGTGCTATAATGATTGGAGAGGACAACTCCAAAGGTTAATGACAAACATTTTTTTGGCGCCGTTTTCGGGGAACAATGCAAAAACTTCATTGGAGTTTTGGACCTTGCTGGATCTTCCATTGTTGATGGTATTTGAACACATTGAGAAGGTACTACTCTATAATCAAGAAAGAAAAATTGAAAAGGTAGGTTTCTTTGCTTGTCTTTTGGGGAAAAGAAAGCAAGAGTAAACGTTTAGAGATAAAGAAGTTGTGAAATTTTTGCAAATTGATAGTTGCTCATACCTTTTAAGAGTAAAGTGCAGGTGTGTGGAAAAAATTGAATCAAGATTGTTAAAGGAAAGGTCAAATGTGATTTGACTAAGTACCAAGAAAAATTTGTCAAATCTTGGAAAAGATGACATGGTTGCAATGAGGAAAGTCAAGTAAAGTAGCTATGTGCAAAATTGATTGATCCATTTGTTTATCCAAGGTAAAATAATAATCTTGAAAAATTTTATTTGCCTCTTGAAAAAAAAGGTGTTTGAGTTTATCTTTGCATGAATTGATACTTCTACTTCTTAGCACATATTTTCTTGAAAATCTCTACTTCCAAACTGATTAGATTGCAAGCATAAAAGAGTATAACCAATCATGAAACAAAAGATCAATGGATCTTGAAACAAGTTAACCCTAAGTAAAGTGTTTTCCTTAATTTAGGGTTCAAAATACTAAAAAATTCATAAAATCCATTAAAAATTCAAACAAATTTCTTTTTTCTTAGAAAGTTGTCCAGGAGGAGTTGTGTTAAAAAGTGGAAGGGGAATAGTGAAAGAAAAATTCAGAAATTGAAAGAAAAATTAAAAAAATATCTAGAGTAAAAGTTGTTGTTTAAACTTTTGAAAAATTTAATTTCTTTGAATGAGTTTGGTGGTGTATAATTGCAGGTGACAATTGATCTGGAGTTGGTGAAGAACATTGGAGAAGACCAGGAGGGAAGAAAAGTCAAAAAGTGCAAAAGCAAGAAGTTCAGAGAAAAACACGATTCTCATCACAGAATCGCGATTCTCAGTAAGATAAAGAAATTGACTAAGTTGCACTATTGGGTACTAAGGTAAGCAATTTTAAAAAGGTTTCATAAGTTGCATAAGTGAAGGAAAGCAAAATTTCAAAATTCTAGTAAGAGTTGAGCATCAAGTGATCAGATTTGAGAATTGGACAACAGAATCGCGATTTTCATCAGTAGAAAAAAGAGGGCAAAATTTTGTTGGAAGGGATAAGAATTTTTAAATAAAACCACAAAAATTGTAAAAGAACAAGAATAAAAAAAGTGGAACCCAAAAATTGTGAAAATCACTCACAATCGCGATTGTCTGAAGTCTATAAAAGCTTGAAATCTCAGAAAAATATTCATTTGAGTGAAAGAGTGAGTGGGAGGAGCTAACAGAATCGCGATCTTTTGCAAACACAAAGCTTGTTGGACATTTCTTGATCAGGCAAAAAGGTAATTTTCTTACAATAAGTTTTTGTATAATTTCAAGTTCAACATTTTGGTAAAAGCACAAAAACATAGAAAACTATTGAAAAACACGGAATCGCGATTTTTCAGTTTTTGAATTTTTGAAGGGAAATTGTTTTTTTGATGAAAGATCTTTTATTGCATGTTAATATTTTAATAATAGTGTAGAAAGAACTTAAAAAATCAAAAACTAAAAAATTATAAGAATCCTCTCACAATCACGATTTTGAGAACAAACTCAAAATCGCGATTCACAGAGCACGATTTTCAAAAGAAAATCGTGTTTTTTACGATTGTGAGCAATCACGATTGTCTGGGAACAGGATCATGAAAACACGATTCTCTTCACAGAATCATTAAAACACGATTCTCTTCATAGGATCGAGAAAAACACGATTTCATCACAGAATCGTGAAAAAACACGATTCTCTTCACAGAATCGTGAAAAACACGATTTCTTCACATAATCATGAAAAAACACGATTCTCTTCACAAAATCGTGAAAACGCGATTCTCTTCACAGAATCGTGAAAAACACGATTTCTTCACAGAATCGTGAAAAACACGATTTTCTTCACAGAATCCTAAAAACACGATTCTCTTCACAGAATCGTGAAAACACGATTCTCTTCACAAAATCGTGAAATACACAATTCTCTTCACAGGATCGTGAAAAAACACGATTCTCTTCACATAATCGTGAAAAAACATGATTCTCTTCACACGATCATGAAAAACATGAATTCTTCACAGAATCGTGAAAAAAACATGATTCTCTTCACAGGATCGTGAGAAACATGATACTCTTCATAGGATCTTGAGAAACACGATTCTCTTCATAGAATCATGAAAAACACGATTCTGTTCACAGAATCATGAATTAGTTGAATGATTTTGAGATCTGGTAATAAATTGTTTACACCTGATAAACAGAGTTAAAAAGGAAAGAGATAGAGCCAATGTTAGGAGATTTACAAGAAAAGGATTTAGGACAGATAAATAACATGGAAAATTTAAATGAAACAAATGAAGCCTCTGAAACTAGTGATTATAGAAATATCGTCAAGTACATTTATACAAATAGGTTTGGAACCTATGTGTATCAAGATGGTACGCATAAGTTTCTCATTAGGATGAGAAACTTAGAAATTCCCTTAAAAAACAACCACAAGGAAGGAGATTACACACTTCTCCAAATCCTTTTGAAAGAGAAGCTGAAGGAATGAATGATTTTCCAATCAGGAGAAGACATTAGTGGCAAAACCAGGGAAGAATGCTTAGACCCTATCAAGTAGCTAAATGCATGAAAAATCAATATGAAGGGTATTCGGATCCTCATGCCCACGGTGCAGAATTTAGATAATTAATTAGGGCAGAAGAAGTAGAGGATTACAAAGTGCAATTTGAAGCATTTGGTCTAACCCTAACTAGACCTGCATTATCTTAGTTCATTCCCTTGAGAAAGGAAATGTATCCAAATATTGAATCTTTCCTTGAAGCTTTTATAGGGGAATTCTCCAAAACTGGGATTAAACATAGTACAGCTACCAAAACAACAAAAAACTGAAAGTGTCAGAGAGGCTGCCAAGAGATTTAAGCAATATATTGATAGATGTCCAAGAGAAGAGGTACCTTCAATGGCAAGACAAGTGTCTTTGTTCATAGAAGGACTGAGAAGTGCACAATTAAGAACCTTGGTATATTATAGGAGATGTCCTGAACTAGGAGCTTGTATAAAAGAGTCAATAGACTTAGAGGATAACAGAGGACATGATTTATTAGCATTTGATCAACCAAGAACAAATGAAGATAGAATTCCACCAACAGAAGAATTAGCACAAGCCATTGCCGAAGCCCTAGAAGTCAACACTAAGACAAACTTGATGAATAAATATCAGCTAATAAGAAGTGTTATAATTGTGGGGAGAGTCATTTGGTTCAACAATGTCCTTATCATAAACCACAACATTTGCAAGATAAGAAAACACTCAAATATTGTACTTTAGAAAGAAAAGGGACAAACCATACTAGAGAGGAGTGTTTTTACAATAAACAACCCATCAAGGAAAGGGAATTTATGAATCAACATAACTTACAAAGAGAATCTGGATTTGCTGAGATACCAAGACCTGTACTTGGACAACAACCACCATTACCAACAAATGTAGTACCAGTAAAATACACACCAGTTGAAGAAGAAAGCATAAGACTCAGATCATCTTGCAGAGAGGATTATCATTTGAATGAGGGATGTCAGGAAGATTGGGAAGGATATGAACAAAGAGAACCAGAACTCCAAGTCATGGACTTGGGAAATGGGAGAATTGAAATGGACACCACCACATTCATGTACATAACTAATAATTACATGTCCAATCAGAAACCTCAAATCAAAGGAGGACAGAAGATAACCTGTTATAGATGTGGGGGGAACATTTCATTAGAGACTGTCCACAACCTCCAACACTAAAAATAGAAGGAGCCTATTGTAAGGATTGTGGCAGGGAACTCTTAATAAGGGATTGCCCAAGAAACCCTCAAAAACAACAGAACACATCTAGTAACATACCATTAAAGATAGTTAACATAATGGAGCAAGAAGAACTGAGTGATCATGATCAAGTAACTGTAATGCCATAACAAGAGCTCAAGCTAAACAACAAGAAATAAAAAAGGAGACACACACACAGGACCATAGGAAAAATCCGTTTCCTAAAGAAAAGAAAAACAAACAAAAAGGAAGATGGGAAAGAAAGATGAGAATGGGTAAAAATTTGGAAGAAGAAACTATGGAACATCCAAACAATAGCCAACCACAAAATACACAGACTCAGGAAGAGGAAAAAAATTCACAAAGTCTGGAGACTCTGATAAGAGCGTACAAAGGAAGAATTCAAGATGGACCAAATCTTACAGATCATGTAATGGCATATCCAATGCCAGATTTAGAGGATGAAAGAATGCAAAGATGTAAACAAATCATACAAGAAGCACAATTTAAGATTGGGGAAATAGAAAATCATCAAGCAACAATTGAAGGGACAAATGCAACAGAAACCTGGAAACATCTTGATCAGGAAGATAATTCACAAATAACCTTCCAAATCAATCTAGACAAATATTGTACAATTTTATACCACACCATAATGGAGGAGATAGTAAAACAAAATCCTCACTTACAACATAATATGAACTGGAAGAAGTTGAAGCTACAGATGCTATAAAAGACAAAATCTCAGGAACATATAGTAAAAGAAACACAAAGAAATAGAAAAAGAACAAGAATTTGAAAAAAATAAAAAATAAGAAAAGAAGATCAACAATTTGATGTTCCTTCAAACTTCAAGACCTATGAAGTAGAAGACATATTACTTCTAAAAATGAAACCAAAAAGAGAAAAGAAAAAGGGGGAGGCATATGACAATGAGGAACAAACTAAGAAGGTGGTGATCACTCAAGAAGAGGAGGAAGATAGACACATTGTCATAGCTGATGACATGTCCAGCCAAGAAGAAGAAGCATTGAGGAAATTGGCAAAAACTTATAGAGATGTGTTTGCTTACAGTTATAAAGATTTGAAAGGAATGGATCCTAAAATTTGCGAACATAAGATTCCTATTACTCCTGATGCAAAACCTAGCAAACAAAGACACTATACATTTAATGACAAATACTCTGCTAAAATTAAGGAAGAAATTGACAAACTACTGGCTGCCAATTTCATCTATGAGATTGAGTATACGGAGTGGATATCTCCTATAGTTGTGGTACCTAAGAAGAATGGAAAACTCAGGGTATGTATTAACTTTAAAAAAGTTAATGCTGCAACTATAAGGGACAACTATCCATTACCAATAACATACCATCTTTTGGAAAGAGTTGCAGGTAAAGAAGTCTATAGCTTTTTGGATGGTTTTTCAAGATGTAATCAGGTGCCAATAGCTTTGGAAGACCAACATAAAACTGCTTTCTCCACAGAAAGGGGAATCTATGCATTTAGGGTTATGCCTTTTGGTTTAACCAATGCCCAAGAAACCTTTCAAAGATTGATGTGTCACATATTCAAAGAATTCCTTAGAAATATAATGGAAATCTATGTTGATGATCTTTCCACTTTTTCATTAAAAAGACAAGATCATTTGAAAGATCTAGAAAATATATTCAAAAAATGTAGAACATACAGAGTATGTTTAAATCCGGAGAAATGTGTGTTCTTTGTGAGACAAGGGAGAATGTTGGGTCACATAGTTTCTAGAAATGGAATATCAACTGATGAAAGAAAAATCAAGGCCATAGTGGATCTTCCAAAACCGATAAACGTAAAAGAACAAACTTTCATGGGACATTGTGGATACTATAGAAAGTTTGTACACAAGTTTGCAGACATTGCAAAACCTTTGTATGCATTGATTACAAACTTTGAATGGACCACAAAATGTGACCAAGCTTTTGAGACTTTAAAAACTTGTTTGGTAACAACACCAATTCTAAAAACCCCATAATGAAATAAAATTTTTCATGTTCATGTGGATGCTTCAAATTATGCTTTGGGATGTGTGTTAGCACAACCAATAGAAGGGAGCAAATTAGACTTTCCAATTGCTTATGCTAGTAGGCAATTGAATTCAGTAGAAAAGAATTATACAACCACTCAGAGGGAAGGATTGGGAATGATTTTTGCTGTGAAAAAATATAGACATTATCTTTTAGCTAACAAGTTTAAATTCTTTGTGGATCACCAAGCCTTACTCTACTTGGTAAACAAACCATGTCACACAGGTAGGATAGTCAGATGGTTCCTCCTACTGATGGAATTTGAATTTGAGGTAGTGGTCAGACAAGGAAAAACTCATTTAAGAGCAGATTATTTGTCTAGAATCCAAACGAGAGAGCCAAGTCCACCTTTAGATGATGAATTGCCAGATGCATATTTATTCAAAATAGAGAGTATTCCTGAATGGGCCATGACTTTAGTACCTTTGCTAACCATGGGACCTTGCAGAACACCTGAAAACAACACACATCGGGTATTACAAAGTAGGAATTTTGTACTACTAGCTGGACATTTATATCATTTCAATCATTTGGGTGTATTGGAATATTGTACTCCAGAAGATGAGCAGCAGGAGTACTTAAGAAGAGCTCATTGTTGGAATCCTTGTACTCATGCTTCCATGATAGTCACCTTAAACAATCTCAATAGAATGGGAGTACATTGGCCTAATAAGATTCAGGATGTAAAAAAAATATGTTTCCAACTGCTTGAAATGCCAATCCTTGCAAAATTCAAAAATTACAACTTTGTATTGGTTTCAGAAAAATCCAGATTGGAGAGGACAACTCCAAAGGTTAATAGTATTTCTTCAAACATAATTGAGGAGTTGAGAAGAAATAGAAAAGGAGAGCCAGTGAGAGCTAGTGCAAACTCAAGGAATTTACAAATGATTTCTGAGGAATATCAACTGATAGGAGACCAATTGTACAAGAAAGGGATGGATGGATATTTAAGAATCCGTGTTCCTGAAAATAAGTATATGGAAATGTTAGAGATGGCACATTCTGGAGTGGCAGGAGGACATTTTTCAAGTGAAAGGACTACTAAACTAAGATTATATTCTGGTTTTTGGTGGCCAACTCTATTTCCTGATGTAAGAACATATGTGAAAAGATGTGACATTTGTCAAAGAGTAAGTCAGCCAAGTAAAAGAGATAATATGCCATTAGTACCACTTATTTCAACAAGAGCATTTAGTAAATGGGGGTTGGATTTCATTGGACCTATACATCCTCCAGCAAAACAGTCCCATGCTGAATATATGCTAGTAGCCACAGATTACCTGACCAAATGGGCAGAGGCGAGGGCTACAAAAAGGAATGATGCTCACAACACTGCAAGATTTCTTTATGAAAATATTATCACCAGATTTGGATTACCAATTGAATTGGTAAGTGATAGGGGGACTCATTTTTTGAACCAAGTAATAGAAAACATAACTGATTATTTCATGATTAGTCATAGAAAGTCAGCCCCTTATCATCCACAAGCTAATGGATTAGCAGAAAGTACTAATAAGGTACTTTGCACTGTTTTGTCAAAATTGGTAAATACAAATAGGAATGATTGGGATTTGCAACTTAATCATGTGTTATGGGCTTATAGAGTGGCATATAAAACTGCGATTGGAACAACACCATTTAATTTGGTATATTGACAAAATGCAGTTTTGCCTTTGGAATTTCTCATTCCAACATTAAAGGTGGGAAATCAATACAAGTGGACTAGACATGAGTTATCTGAGAGAGTGGTGGAATTGGAAAAACTTGGATCTTCCAGACTTCAAGCAGTCATGAGCATATATGCAGATAAAAGAAGGCAGAAAGCTTATCATCATGATGAAGGGGCATGGACCTTATATTATCAACCAAATCAGTAACAGTGGAGCTATCCAATTAGCTAATATAGATGGAGAAATCATGCCATGGAAGAAAAAACTGAAGACATCCCAGCACAGTTTATCAAAAGCAGATTGTTTTACCCCCAAAAACAAAGTCAACAGGAATCAAGTATTTCTGGGTGAAAAAATCAGACCTTCTTCAATGGAGAAAAAATAAGGATGAAGATACAAAAATAGTGCAGAAGTATGAAAAGCTACAAATGATTGGATTCTCAGAATTTCATCAAGATGGATTTAAAACACTCTTGAAATTATTTCCATGTACCTTACCTCATTCTTTTTTCTAGGAAAAAGAATAGGAGGGGAAGAGAAGATGAAAGAGAAAATTATTGGAAATTGGAGAAAATCATTAAAAATTTTCTTTCATAAGCTATAAAGCACCAGCAAGATTTAGGTTATAATTTAGCAAGACTAAGCAGTCACTGTGTAATTATTTGTTTTTTTTTTCTTCTCTTTTGATATTTTATATATATATATGTCTAAATTCATTTAAATTTCCTTTCATTATTTTCTTATTTATTAAAAAAAAGGGGGAAAAAGAGAGAAGAAAAAGAAGGGGAGAGCACTAGATATCTTGCTAACGCATGTGATGATCACTTCAAATGCGTAGTGCCCGCGATGCAATTGCTTTTTTTTTCTTATCAAAAGTCATTTCATCTCAAGGAAAAATGTAATATCTTTTATATTTCTTGTGACTGATGTGGGTGGAGTTCATTTTTTTTGTTTTTTGGAATAATATGATATACTTTCTCCAGAATGGTGAATCCAAAGGAACTACCCATTCATGACTTCAAAGCTGACTATGTAACTCTATCAAGAGGACATTGGTTTTTGGACAGTGAAGCAATAGTAGAAAATGTGGAGCTAGAATCTGATGAAGAGTAGGATATCCCAGAAGCTGAGAAGATAGCCAAGGAACTCAAGGAAACCATTAATATCATTGGGCAGCATATCTTTACAGTAGGAGTTGGAGGTCATAAATATACAATGCTATATCAGGAATTCTACAAATTGCAGAAACTTGCAGCTAATTATAAAAGATGGAAAGCAGTGGGGCTACACAGACTACTCGATGAACCTCTATTTTTTATAGATTTTGAAAGGGTATCACAAGTCATGTCCAGTTTGTTGGAAGTCGGCAAAGGTAGTGAGGCATATTTTAGGTGTTCAATAAGGATAAAGAGAACAAGGAGGTACAGATCACAATCAAAGCAGAACACATCAGGGCAGCTCTTCAATTTTATTCCATGGGAACTAAATTGGATTGCAGTTTTGTCAAAAAGACCAACTCAAATTGGCTCCAGAAGCTCAATATTTCAGGAGTTTGATGTCAAGAATTAAAAGTCCTTCAAAGATGATGTTTATAGGAGAAGCAAAAGCCCAGACGAGCATGAGGGGATCAGAAAGAAAAAGGAAAGGGGTATTAGAAGAAGTAATTCCAGTAAAGAAGAGAAGATTAGATCCAAGGAATGTGGTCTTGGAACAAGAAGAAGTGACAAAAGAGGAATGTGAAGCAGTTCAGAAAGAAGTGCAAGCCTCAAAGGAACCCCATCCACCTCAAACAAGCAAGGAACAACTCTATTCATATTTGACTCAAGGTCATGATAAGAGGGCAATATATGAAGCTCAGTATCAAAAAATGTTGGAAAATTATTCATGTAAAGCAATTGATTGGGTACAAGAAGAAGTGGAACATTATGAAGAATTGCATGATCGAATAATGGCTGCAAAAACTGAAGAAGTATTTGTCAAAAAAGAAGTAGAATTATTGGCCTATTTTAAGGAATTACAAGGTCCTCCAGAGACTAGAACTATAGTAGTAGTGAAAAAGAAGGTCCAGAAAAAACCTGCCCAGAGAAAGAAGTTAACAAAAAAGAATAAGGATAAGGCAGTTGAACATGTACAGATGCAAGAGTCAGTAAAATTATCATCAGAAGAAAAGAATCAGAAGAAATCAATTGGAGCAGAAGAGCACAGAATGGAAAAACAAGGAGTAGCTGCTTCTTCATAATTTTCCTCAGATTTTGAAAGTGATATTGAGAATTTCCTTCTTAAAAGTTTAAATCTCTCAGTACCCAGCACTCCAATAAATACCAGAGGAATTGAGTCAAAAAACAGAAGGGATACAATGAAGGATCAACAAAACAAGTTAGTCTTGGGGATGAAAAAAGGAAATTAAAAGGTAAACAAGTGATGAGAGAAGAAGAGGGTGAAGCAAAAGAAGCAAAGGAAGAACTCAGTAGTGGACTAGTGGACACAGGATTTAAAGCTATATGGACAAAATTCTCACAACAATTTTATTACCAACCATATGAGAAAAAACAAGGATTGGAAGGAGAAGCACAATTACATAGTCAGATGCAGAGTCAAGAAGATGGAAGCAAAAAAGAAGAAAAGGTTGCACTATCAGAAAGATCAGAAAGAACAAATTCTAAAGAATATATAGAAGGGAAAATAGAAACACAAATAAATCAAAGTATAGAGGAGGTACTTTTTTATCTAAATCATAATGAGGAGTCCACACATACACAAAATCAAGAAAAAGAAGAAGAACTAGACTTAATGGACATAGATGAGCATGAGGTGGAACAAAAGGAGCAACAATTGAATGATCAGATAAAGAACTCAGTAGAGAGTGACTCAACTTCAATCTAGGGAAACAAAGTCCAGGAAGAGGAGAGACAGGTCATTCAAGAAGAACAACAAGAAATTGAGGAAAAGAAGGCAGAAGAGATGGAAGAAGAAAAAGACTATGAAGAGGAAGAGAATCAGATTATAGAATATGAGGAAGAGGAGGGAGAAAAAAAATGAATATAAAGAGGAAAAGCAGATAGAAGTTAAGCAACTCGAGTTAGAAACTGGCCTTGAGAGGATACCAAAGGATATTAGATCTGCATGTCAAATCATCATGAGTAACATAGAACAATTCAGACCCTCCAGCAAAAATATGCTTATATCAAGGATGGTGGCTGAGTCGGAATTTATAAAAGGTAGTATGATCATTAAAGAGCAAAAGGAGGAAAAGGAACAACTGGAAGATCAGATTAGGGCCATCAAGGAAAAGAATGAAATTTTGTCTCAACGAATAATTTCATTAGAAGGACAAGAAGTTTAGAGCCAGAATAAAATTCAATTTCTTGAGGACAAATGTGCTAAGCAGTTGGAGCATAGTAGTAAGATGGACATGGAATTAAAGAAAATGGAAGGAAGATTTAGAACCCTTCAAAGCTCATATCAGATCATGGTCAAAACTAATGAAGACATAAACAGATTGTTGATGGAGGAAGGCCAAATGAAAGAAGAGAGTAAGATTGTACAAATAACCCAGGATGAGAGGGAGGAGTTGAATAAAGAAATTCTAAGATTACAAGCAGAATTGAAGGAAGTCAAGGAAATGGAGAAGCAAGCTAGTGTGCATGCTGCTAGTGCAATGAGAGGATACAACAATTTACATTTGGATATAGCAAAAGAAAGGAGTGAATGGAAATCATAAAGAGAATTGTTGGTAGCCCAGAATCAAGGATTAATGTTGATGGTAGAAAAGTTACAGAAAAGCTTAGAATGCTCACAAAAACAAGTTGAAGAACAGGTAGTGACCACACAAGCAGAGGAACATGAAGGAGGAGAAGATAACATATTTCAAAATTTTGGTGAACAAGAAGACAAAGCTATTGAAGAATATTCATATGAATTTGTTCAAAGGCTTCTAACAGACAAGGAGCTTTGACACATGTTCAAGATCATGATGAAGGCACGAATTCTGTCTATCATGTGCAAACACTACATTCAGGGCTTTGGAGTAGGTGTTCCCTGGTAGCGTAGGTCATTGTCCTAGAAGAGTCACCATTTTCTATGGACATTGAAGTTCTCACCATGTTGGTGCTTTGTAGCTTCAAATCCACTCTCTGATACAATGCAGCCTTCGTGCTAGAGACCTTTTTCATGTTGTAGTCTATAGAAGGAGCAGGACAAGAAAATCTGGAGTGATGTTGGTAGAGAAATGGATGACAACCTAGCTGATTGCTTGGAAAACCAATAGTAGGCTCTAAAGCCTAAGAGCTACCTTCCTTCATGCTTTTTTTGTAAGTGTTGTGCAGCAACCACCAAGAGCACATTAAAAGTGAAAGAAAAAAATTATCCCATTTAACCATAGGAGTATCTTATCAAAGCCAATGAAACAACTAAAATGACTAAAATCTGGGCATGCCACCCTGCTTCCGGTAGCTCCTGAATTAGGATGAGCTTGGCCAACAGCATAGTTTCTTTTCACTACAACCCAATCATCAAGGTTGGATGGAATTATTCTAGTGTCAACTTGTAGCACTGCAGCAACATTACCAATCCATGAGCTATCTCCAGCCAATACTTGTGTTGTCTTGCTTGATTGAGAAAACTTAGCATTGTCATTCCAAGGAGATGGCCGTTCTATAGCAATTGAGTGCTTACGATTCTCATGGGACTCTCAGAACATCTGCGTAGCAACAACCTTATGGAAGCTTTCCAAAAAACTTTAGTGCTGCTGTCATACATAAAGGAATCACATGAATGACCAGAAGCCAAATAGTCAACTTCAAGTGGGGGAGCACAAGATGAACGTTTAACCCCAATTGTCTGAGTTAGTGCAGCTCTCACCCTTGATGCACTAATAATTGGCTTCATCTTATACAAGAGCAGAAATAGTATTGAACATGGCATGTTATCCATATCCAAGAATGAAAGGACTTTCCCCTTTCTCATTGGTATTCAATGGATAAGAATATACACCAGAAGGCATGTTGACAGTTGGCTCATCATATCACTATAGAATGAGAACTTTGGAAAGGTATCATCATCCAAGATCTTCAGATGTAAGTTGTAGTTATGTAGCTTTGTTTGTCCTCATCACCATGGAGAAGATGAACATCCCTATAGAACATGATTACTCATTTTCATATTTAAAAGACATGGGACAAGCATCACCAATTGTCGAATGGACTCTCTAGGATGTGTGTCGAGGAGTCGTTGGATGCAGTCGCCTTGATGTCTTCTTCTGAGGCACCTTTCTCAAGTCTGTAGAGTTTTTCATGATTTACCAACCAACACTACGAAAACCTCTATAGTTCTTGCTAGATGGTCCATCCACAACTTTTTGTGTTGCAAGTATTATCATTAGCCCATCACTAGTCCCAACCGTCTTGATGAATCACCTTGGCAAGAGGTGCAAGATAGTTTGTTGTGTTGTTTGCATTAAATATAATTGTCATACCTGATTTGTACATCTTCTCCTTGAAACCCATGACAAAAATTCAGTTGAAGGGACTGAAATGATTACCTTCTCTACATCAACGTTCAAGTGAGTTGAAGCCCTCATTTTATGGTAGTGAAAACATCGGAGGTTTTACAAAAATGTCCACTCCAGCATTACTTCATGGAATTTCTACTCGACACTTTTTCCAAAGACCTTGATGGCCGATCACTAATCTCAATGGTGGAATCATGAACAACATTGATGTCATCAGTACCAAAATTATATGTTATTTGAATAGCCTTGGAAACAAAGGCACCAAATCCAATCACTCTTGTACAATTGTGCACACTAGCACTGATGTGCAACATATCACCTAGTTATAAGAACCCTGAAGCTTCCGGTTGTAAGAGTGGTATCATCATCAACAACAACAACGTGATTGACATCTCCACGTGCTTGTTGCATTCCTCCTTCTGCAAACATCTCTGCCTGGGATGCTAGTAAGGCCCGAAAGGGAATTTGGTGAGACATAGGATGGAAGCCAACTGCACAAACTTCTGGGGAGATTGGATATTGGCCTACATATTGCTGATGGAGCCAATTGTCCAAGGAATGTGTGAGATCTAGATAAAGGGAAATCATAGGGTGGAGGTCCACTAGGAAATGGTGACTTAGACTGATGAAAAACATCTATTAAAACTCGAGTTTAGATGATGCCTCCTGACTTCCAACCACCACATAATCCTTCCTCAAGAGCACCTAAGTTTTCATGTGGCTTTGGGGAATTCTCATGCCCTGTCCTGGGTGCTAATGGACAAGTGCTCACATACAAGATCAAACTTTGAAGTCTATTAAAGAGAATACCTCAAGAGTACTGTGGAATCATACATCCTACATTTTGTACTTTAGCTAGATCCCCATCCGACACACAGTCATGAGTTGATAATTGGTTCCATCATATCAGTCCACATTTAATCATTCTCTGTGTCTTGATTATAGCAATCAACTACATTAACATGGCAGGAGCATTTGAAGATGGCATAATGTGTGTTCTTGGATTTTGGCACAAAGTTTGAAACTTCAACCACATGTAGAGTGCCTAGAAAGCTAGCTGATTCAAGTTTGTGTGTGTTGACCCGTGATTGTGTGTCAATGTCATTGGATGCTGCATTCTTCAAAGGAACTGCATTGTCTGATCTGCTTGGCTAGTTGTCCAATATCAATCAGTCTAGCAGAGATGTGGACCATGACTCAAATTTTCATGTAGAAGAGGAACCAAAGTTGGAAGACATATTCACCCTAGTATACAAGTTTCCAAGCCAGGTATTGTCTAGAGTTTTGACTAGACATAGCAGAAACTAGGGTAGATTCTCATGTGGTCATTCATGAACATCATAAACCTGAGTTTGTGTTGAGGAATAGTCTTAGATATCCTATCACCAGATAAAGGTCATTTTGTGGGTATAGCAGTAGCATAATCCTATTGATAAAATCCTTTTGAAGAAATATCTAAAAGCTTGAGCTCATGTTCAACTTTTTAGACCCCAAGATAGGTTGTTGCACTTAGGAGACATGAAAATGGATGGTCAGAAGCAGCCTCAATCGAATGCATTGTGAGTCCTTTGCTGGAGTATGGCATGTTGAAAAGAGGCTTAAGGTGTCTTGGGTAACTCACTGTTGGTACAAACAACAGCTCCCAAAAACATCTTTGAATGGCACATCTCCAACTACATTAATCGATTTTAGAAGACATCTAGCAAGCACTCAAGCTTCATCAATGTCAACTCCCTTTTTGCCACTGTAAAATTTTTAAGTTTCTAGGTTTATCACAGGACCTTCTACTATCCATGCCTTAGTTCAGGATTTCAAAAGTGACACAGTAGTGCTCGTAGTACCCGAGGGCACTTCTACTTCTATCAGTCAACAAGAGGTGGCTATGTGCACGATAGAAAGGCAACCTAGCTGCAAAGATTCCTAGAGGGAAAATATTATGGCTGCCCCACTGTACCTAGCATGCTGAGATAAAGTTTGCCAAAAAACATAGCACCATACCACTATCAAAATTTCCCTTTGCCTCCACCTAAGTCACTCACCTCCAAATTGTTTTTATAAGCAAGTTGGCAGAGATACTAAAGTTTATCCACTGAGCATCTCTATAGCTTCAATCTTTATGTCAGAAGTTCTAGTTGTGCAATGAGGTTGTCCTCTTTGCAGATGTTACAAAACTATAACAGAGCTACATATTTATGAAGTCCTTCATCCCCTATTTGTTTGTTTGCTTATGTATGCGAGCTCAGAGCCTATGTGTGCATGTAGAAACCACTTGCATGTTCTTGTCCAGAAAGGAACTAAACCCAGGAAAGAAGAGTGGGGTTTGGGGAGCACCATGCTCGATCCAATTGCCAAGAAAAAGAGGGAATCATGACCCGAACATGGTTAGGAGCCAAGCCTCTTGACTAGGGGGACACCACAACTCCACAAAGGTAGCTCTACAAAGATAGTCTACTTCCCATAGGGGAGATAGATTATGTGGATAAATTTTCCACAAAGAGTTCATCCCAAAAGCTTGAGACTCCTTACCTTGGAGGGCCCATGATAATCTGGAAGCATACAACTCCATGGGGCCATTAGGAAGAATATCAGAGTTCCTAGTTCATGTGGAAAACATGAGGCTGAATGGCTAGGGATCTGACGTTGGGTTCTTTGTATCCACGATAGCAATACCATACTATTTTATCTTGGAACCAACTTCTTCAACCCCGTTTAGCCTGCAAAAGAGAGGGGGAAATCATCTTATAGTTATAAAAAACCTTGGCATGAGTGAATGGTGCTGAGTGGATGCCTTCATCCATGGAGGCCTTGCACTTGTGAAGCCTAGCAATTCCAACCCACATCTTAACACTTTCTATCCCCCCCCCTCGAGCATTTTTTTGATTTTGCACATATTTGTAGAGGTTTGAGTGCTTCCATCGATATGTGTAGCATCGAAAAGCTTCAGCAAGGAGAGATTCAATGGGCACGTGGAAGGGTGAGAGGTTTCTTGCACCTAGAATAAATGATTGAGGGGAAATGCGGATGCCCCGATGCCTGATTTTATTAGAGAAACATCATACATGTGCAAGGAGAGCAATAAGGGGCTCGACCCCAACATGGTGTGAGAAGGGGGGCAAAAATGGAACAATGTCCAATTTCAAGCATCTCAGACATGCCAGCAGACATCGATTAGTCATTGTATGCCAAAACTTCATCCCCAGTCGAGATGCAAACCGGAAGTCCTATTATCAATCTACCCAATGTTGGCGCGCAATGGTTATTGCCAATACCATATTGTTGCTCTAGCACAATGGTAAGTACCACCTTAAGAAGCTCCACCTCCTTAATGTCAATCTACGGAAGAGATAGGAGTGATATGAAGATCGTGAATGTGAATTGTAGTGACAGTGAAGGTGAGAAGCATAGAGATGCACACACACACACGTATGAGACAAGCAAGACACAATGGAAGGTAGGAAAATAGTCTCTATTACTCAAGATCTCAATTACAAGCTCACAATAGCTCTAACCTCTCTCTACTCATACAAGCTAACCTCAAAAATGAGCTCTCTAGCTCTTTTTGTAGATTCTAGACTAATTTTGACCGGTTTCACATCTAGTGACCAACATAGTTAAAAAATAGGTTCTAGGTGCTATTTGAAGGTCTAAATGATGTCTAAAAATAGCCAAAATTGGTAGGGTCATTCTACATAAGCTCCTCAAGCTCAAGGACTCCTCCGCTTGCACAAAATGGAGCTATGAATTACAAAAGGGGTTTTTCTATATTACATATGGTACAAGAGTGATGAAAATCACTATTGAGAGTTTTTGAAAAGTATTTATAAAACATATTTGTTTGAAAAATAATCCGCTTGGCTCCCCACTACTTCATTGTGGTCCGCCTTCACATACTTCCGCGTTGTATGTGCCTCTGGCTACTGCCAACACCCCCCTCCCTCTTGCTTTTGTTGTCCTCCACAGAACCTTGTTGTGGGGTCTGTCAGATATAATTATGTAGTAGGTCATGAGCGAGGGTGTGCTCTAAAATGCAGATACCTTGCAAGATCGGCTTCGAGTTTTTCCCAATCGATGGGTTGAGGTTCCTCTGGTGGCCAGAGTCTATAGTGCATGGAGTACACTAGTTGTTCACAAGCAAATAGCTCGAGTAGATGGGTGGGCCTGCTGATGAACACCTCTGAATGATACTCCCAAGAACCGGTAGTAAACATCTCTTCGAATGTCATTTTATAGCATGCCGATAGATATTTGATGCGACAGTGCCAGGCATAACACACCCGGAGCGATGGGGTCGTACTCATATCATACACTAAATCTTGATTGCCATGCTCGAATCCCAGGGTGTTCACATGGGGTGCCTTGATGCGATGGAAGACTTTGAATACTATCTGCATCATGTCAAATACTTTGACAGTCATATGCGCGGCTATATCATCCATTCGTCGTAAGCAAGGAAGCCAATGGCAAATTGTTGCCATCATATAGCCTACTGTGGGTGGTCTGCAGGGTGGTGTGAAATATGGGTAATTGAGCCAGTCCTGGCACTGCTTGTTGTTCTGTACTTTGATTGCAAAGGGCTTCCATGAGCGGCGTTGTGGTATCGGTCCCCAACATGGGTTATACTTCAAATAGAGTGGTGCCTTGGCCCATGTACTCATCATTTCTGGGTATTGCTGTAATATATCCTGGCGCCAAGTTGATTGAAATATTTCTCCACTCTACGTGTCTAGTGGCAAATCATCAGGCTCAAACTGAGTTGCATGGGAGGGTTTCTTGCCTATTTCCTTTTTGATGGCCAGCTAATATTCTGCCATTAGCATAAAATATGGCTTATATTGTAGCTCATGCCCAGATATATACCTGCGAGGGGCCAAGTGAGTGAAATAAGGGGATTGTAAAATACGCTCTTTGATCATAGCCATTGCATGTTATTGTGCTTCCACCCTTGGGGAGTGGGTCTTGCCAAGTTCTTCTACAGTCTTCATCCATGCGGCAGTAGGGAGTTCAAAGGTGGTCTGGCCTTCGACCGTGACACGTCCACATGGGATGGGTTGGGGTTCGTATGCTTCTTCAAAAGTGTCCTCCACCGGGATAGTTACTGTTTCTTCATCCTCGGGTAGTTTTGGTGGGGACTCTGGCCTAGGAGGTGCTTGGTATGCTGCTATCTCTGTTTGAAGATTCAATACTAGGGCCCGTAAAGCGTTGAGTTCCTCGATGATCTCAAGAGATCTCGTCGTAGGCGCTGGTGGTACTTACTATACAGGTGCTCTCAACTAGAGCACTTTGTGGTCTTCTTTGAGCTTCTGCTATGCCTCATTCATCCTGTCATAATCTTCTAGTAATCTGACATGGTCTTCTAATAATATCTTCATAGATTCAGAGGGAACAACTTTGAATCGGCTGGGACTCAAGGGTTCATCCGGTTGATCTAAAGCAGCTTCAAGGTTTTCTCTATTCTGTTCTTGTAAGCGTTGATTCTCTTCTTTGGCTTCTGCTAGGTGGCATCTTAGTAGTCCCATGTTTCTAGTGAGCATCACATTACAAATGGTTTGAGCCCTTAAAAAATTGTTGATATATGTAATGGCCTCTTTTGTCTTCTATTCACTTTCTAGTTCTAGTGTGTGGTAGGCCTGGCGTAGCTCTTGGTAGCATGTGTTAAGGGAGGCATTCTCGATAGTTAAGGAATTTAGCTGCGACTATAAGTCGTTCGTGGTCTGTTGCGTCTGATAACTAGTGCCTAGAGATGCGAATTCATCTCTCACTTGTGTCATACATACAAACATTTGACGGAATGCAGTGTCGATTGTGGGTGATAGTATTAATGGCGGGGTGAGTGAAGATGTTGTGGGTGTGGGTGTTGATGCAACGAGAAGGGGAAATAGGGATGGGAAAGTGGATGCAGTGGTGACTATGGAGAAATGTGATGTGCCTAAATGTGGTGGTGAAATGGATGAGGTGAGTGGTGGTGTAGTGGGTCCTGATATGTCCATGTCACTGGACGTGGTGTCGAGTGCAGTGATCGTGAATAGTGGAGTGATAGTGGGTGCTTGAGTTGGTGTGAAAACAAGATTTACAAAGGTTGCCAAATAATTTACAGATGGGGTCTCTTGTACTGCTTGGTGGAGAGGGGAAAGAGGAAATACAGTGGGTCGGGGAGGTGAGACGGGGGAGAAGGTCAATGGAGGGGGAAATGGGAATAAGGGTCTTGGAGGGATGGGGAAGGAAGGGATGGATGGATGGAGAAATGGATTGGATAGAAAGGTGGAAGTCCTAGGAGGGAGGCTAGGTTGTGTAGGTGCAAAGAGGGTGAGAGGAATTGAGCCAACAAAGGCATCTGGTACCGCACTATCAAAGGATGTTGATGGTCTGGGAGAGGCAGGGTGTACAAGAGAGGATGGAGGGACGAGAGGTGAAAGAGGAGTGGTTGGTGTGGGAGGTACCTCGACAATAGTGGTGGTTTGCACAGTAGAAGTGTGGGGCGGGGAGTCGATGGTGATTGTTTCTTGTGCCAAAGATCCTTTGGGAATGAGGCATGCTTCCCGGACCTGTTGTGATGACTAGCCATCCGTAGGTACACGAATATATTGACCCGGTTTTGATAGTAAGCGAATTCGGCGTGTGTCAAACTGTGGTAGTGGCTTCCTTTGCAAATATCATAATGCTTCATTAGTGCCTAGTGACTTGACCAGTTCTCAGAAACCTTGAATGTAGGCTTCTTCGAAGCCTCTTGTAGCGAGTTCTTGCTCTACAAGTGCTTGGATTTCTTCCTCGGAGAGTTTTTTGCACGCCCAAATGGCTTGCATGGTGTGGTATAGCTTCTTGATTGCTAATGTGTAGACCGTTGCTTCAAATGTCTCATCTTTGTAAGTACTGGTGTCACCCTGAGTGTCAGTGTGTTGTCCCTATTCATAAGTCTGTACATTCTCTAGAGACTCATGTCTTGCTTGGCTGGCTTCATCGTCTCCTTCATCTTCGTCAGTTTATGTCCTCTCTTCCTTAGAGCTGGAGCCTACTTTCCCTTGCGGTTGATCAGGGGGTGTAGTAGGGTAACTTGGGCATTCATACTCCTGAGACAAAAATTGTCCTTCTGAAAATTGAAATTCGTTTGAAAAAGCATCTGCCATTTTAAAATCAAACGTGGTATTCATTGGTTCAGCTTCCAAATTGGGTATAGGAAAAGTAAATGCTTCCGCACTGATGGAGGTGGGAATTTCTACTGTTGTAGTTGTGGGTTCCTGGACCGTGATTGCTTGAGAGGTAACAGTACTGGTCGTACCTTCTGTGATCACCGGTCGTGAGAGTCATATGCGAATGGGTTGTATAGGTGCAGGGGGTTCGATAAGAGATTGTTCTGGAGAGGGTTGAGGGGACGGGAACTCTAGAACTTGTAGGCATGGGATAGATCCTTGCATGTGCTTGCCTACTCATCCCTTGCTAGCTTTTCAGGCTTTCTTAGTGGTTCCTTTGAACGCTTTCAATTCTTCACTTGTCATTGCATACTCTTTAGGCAAGTCGTATGCCAAACACATATAAACAATCCGCAACATCCATGGATGAATTTTTTCCTTTCCCATCTTTGCTGCGCTAAGTACAACTGATCAATGATCCAGCTTGCAAGATCTATTGTTTGGGGCCCAATACAAGCTAAATACAAACCAAACCAAATATTCTTGTGAGGCATAGTAAAACGATCCTGAGCTGGGAATGCAAAATGTTGCATACATATACATAATGGTTTCGAGAGCTCAGGTGTGATGGCCAAGATTTCTTCCCATTTGATAACATCACCACGCTTCAGAGGCTCTGGAATCAGCCTTTCTCACTCTGTTGGCGTGTGAGTTCCGTGGATCTTAATTGCTGCTCGAATCAAATCTTTTGAAAGATAGAACTTTTTGAACGGGGGGTCATTTACCAAAGATAGCAAAATGAAAGTACCCAGCAAGTCCTTGTTCTCGGAGGCTGTAAGTGTGGTCACCAGGTAATAGCATCTATAAAAATACGATTTGGGAAGTGGATCATTGAAGTATTCTATAAAACTTGCTCTAGCCCAAACGTGTTTTAAGTCTTCTGTATTTTGGAGCGCTTCAAATTCTCTGGAGAAGAACTAATAATTGCCCCACTTACTACTATCAAAAGTCAGCATGGCATCAAAAATAAAGTCTACGTCCGCCAAAGGTCCTGCTAAACCTTGGAACCAAAGGGAATTACGGTGAACTTTTTCAGTGTATCCCCTAGGAGGGTCATCAATCAACATTGGTCCTAGGAATCCTTGAAATTCAGGTGGTTGAGATGTGGGATGTGGCTTGGCTAGTAATTCACCAAAATTGACCACCGGTATATTGGGGCCAGCTTCAGACGGTCCTTCTGTCTGCATGATGATGGATGCAAATGTGGAGAAGATCTGCTACAAAAGATTAGCACATTAGTATGGAAATTAATCATGATCCCATCAGAGTGAGACCGCAATCCCTTTCCATAACCGATGTGTAACCCGTGTAGCCAAGTGTCGTGCGATGGTTTATGGAATGATTGTTGCAAAACTAATGCAAGTCTCTAGACACCTACATGCGTCAGATAGTGCATACATTGCTTGATGAGGTGTTATTACAAGTGATGTTGGGTTAGTGTGGTTGAGTTCATACAAGGTTTAGTTGTGAGTGAATTATTACAAGGGAGTTGGTTATTCGGGGAGTAATGTTAGACAATGGGTTTTGAGGAGACAACTGGATACGTTTCGGTATCCATTTCCTAAGAGTTGTTGAGCGGGTGGTATGTTTTTGCTGAGGGAAAAAAGATGATATTGGATGTTGTGGTATCCATGGATGAGGAGATTTATGAGGGATATATGTTACATGGTTGGAGTGTTGAGCTATACTACACTTTTTGGGTACCCATATCTACGTGGGTGTGGGTCCATTTGTAAGGTACTTCTTGGCGATCCAAATCTATTGACTGTTCGTACTTGTAGAAGAAGGTCGAGGAGATGTCACATGCGGACTCTGCTTCTGCCTTAACTTCCTCTTGTCATGGTCTGCATCATTGAAATCTGTTGGTGCTTTCTATCCTTTTGGCACCCATACGTGTTTCGTGCCACTTGTTATGTGATGCTGATACTGCTGCTTTCGTTGCATCGTCTGGTAGGGTCGTCGGTATGGGTTCCTCTGTTGTGGGTGACTCCTTGGTGGTTGAGATTGAGAGGTCGGATGGACACTCTGCTTTGGAAAAGAAGGGAGGTCCAACACTTGCAAAACCTACCCATTAGGAAGTGCAGATTTTTGTACCATTAATCTAGGCTAGTCCATAGTAAGTGTGGAAGGATGGGCACTGCAAGGTGTTGTGCCCATGTGGCTGCTGATGCAGTCCACCTGACCGCTAATGCAACCCACCTGACGGTTGCTGGAAGATCGGGGGAAAATCTCCTGACATCCTTTTGTCTGGCAACTATCCATAGCCAAGCTCTCATGGGTTGACTTTGGAATGAGTGTTCTTAGCCGAGGGATCTGGCCAAAGATCTTCTGGTCCTCCATCCCTTGCGTTTCATATGGTCTAGGGTTACATACCTCAGGCGGAGTGCAAATAGGGAAGTCAAGTAGTATCACTCGCTGTTGGTCGAAGGTTCCAATCTGCAAGGATCCTTGTCTAAGATTTAGGTCCACTAAGTGATCGTATAGCCAATCTTGGCCAAGGATTAGGGGTTCTATTAGGTCCTCGTCATGGCACACTAGTAGCTTCGCTGTCATGGCCACATCTTGTATGAGGATAGGAAGGTCCACCTCACCCATGCAAGGGGTTTCCATGCCTCCTAGCCCTATGAGGTATGCCTCAATTGGCCGCATTTCTATTCCTAAATCCTTATAGTGGGACCATCTAATCTCACTAGTCGCAGCACGTGAATGAATTAAAGCCCTGAGCTCATGGCAAGGGTTGCCGTGCTCTAGCCTGATTGTAATGAATGGTATCCTATCCACTATACTAGGATGAGTAAGTGACTTTGCTTGACACATTTCCATGGAGTATCTGGGTGTTGTTTCCAGATGGTTATAATGTTCTCTCCCTCGTCATTGTCTTCTTAGCTTCATGCACTTAAT
The DNA here is from genome assembly GCA_020310875.1 of Ceratopteris richardii. Classification (NCBI taxonomy): domain Eukaryota; kingdom Viridiplantae; phylum Streptophyta; class Polypodiopsida; order Polypodiales; family Pteridaceae; genus Ceratopteris; species Ceratopteris richardii. The sequence goes on from CM035414.1 coordinate 119,680,279, forward strand.
GCGTTCTATAGCTTCTGCCTGAGCTTCAACGCATATTCTCTGTTCTTCCTCTTTATGTTTCTTTGCCAATGTGAGTCTTCTAAGCATATCCTCAGTAAGAGGTTCCTGATAAAGCTTGACTCTACATCCACTAATGTAATTAGGCATTATGTCTCCTTCTAGGGTGGCTAATTGTACTGCTCCACTTGTCGAGAGTCTGTTAATGATCATAGGTCCATAACCTCGCTTTTTTAATTTCCGTGCATGCTATTTCAACATATACACTAGGACTAAATCTCCTTCTTTTAAGCATTTATCTTTCACATGTGCATAGAAATATGCTTTTTGTCGCTTCTTTGTTGCATATATACCTGCTGCTGTTTTCAACCTGGTTTCTCCTAATCGTTCCAAGTCCATTATTCTTGATGACAATTCATGGCTGGTCCATTGATGTTCTTGTGCAACCTTAAGGGTCGGTATCAAGAAGTCCAAAGGAAGCACAACATTCTGACCAAAAACCATCTGAAAGGGAGTTGCATTGAGTACGGTCTTGTAGGCCACTCGATATGCCCAAACAATGTGATGTAACTGTTTGTCCCAATCTGAATGTTTGTTGTTCACAAGTCTTGTAATCACCATAAAATCTTGTAACAAATATTCAATGATTTGATTTAGAAAGTGAGTTCCTCGATCGCTCACTAACTCTATAGGCAATCCATATCTTGTAAAGACATTTCCAAATAAGAATTTTGCAGTCATGTGTGCATCATTCTTTTTTGTGGCCTTGGCCTCTACCCATTTGGTAAGATAATCTATAGCTACAATGATGTATTCAACATGTGTACCTTTTGCAAGGGGTTAATGGGTCCTACAAATTCTATACCCCATTAGAAAATGCACGTCCTCCCATCATGGGATTCAATGGCATTTCATCTCTACGAGTAGGAAACTGAGTTCTCTGGCACACATCACATCTCTTAACATAGGCATGTGCATCCATGTGAAGAGTGGGCCACCATAATCCTGCAAAAAGGATTGCTTTGATCACCCTATCAGGGCCGAAATGACCTCGTGCAACACCTTGGTGTGTAATCTCTAGTATCCTCAAATAATCATTCTCATGAACACACTGTCTTAGGTATCCATCTCGTCCTCATTTGTATAGATTGTAACCAATAAGTGAGTAGCCTTGAGCTTCCTGCTCTAGACTGAGTTGTCGTGCTAAGGTCATTCCTTGAGGGAATGTTTTCGTCCTCAAGTATGTCACTAAAGGTTCACTCCATTCTGGTGTGAGAGATATATGATATAACATAGCATGTTCTACTGGTGGTCTTTCACAACAAGCAGGGCATTCTTTACACATCTTGTAGACATCTGCTTCCATCGAAGGACAATATACTCCTAATCTATGTAGAGTCTGCAATGTACGATATTTTGAATGATTTCGTTTTAATGCACCTACATGTGCTGATTGCAACCAATTCGAATGTTCTGATTCATCTACACAACAAGCAAGAATCTTTTGATTATCCTATTTATATATACTTTCTGTTATTATTTGATATCTTTGTGACTTGGTAATCTCTCCTTCTTTGATCCGTATTCTAGGATTCTTGGGTCCATATGTGAGAATAGGGACAACAGGCTTACCCCATTCTAGTACTATCTCCAGGTTAAACAAATATGCATTGGGTAATTCATCGGGTACTCCTTGCGGAGCTTCTCCTATGGTTAATCTTGAGAGGTGGGAGGCTCTAAGGTGGGTTTTTCCTTTCCTGACTACAACTTCAAAGTCATATTCCATGAGTAATAGAAACCAACGTATCAATCGTCCTGTGTTACATGGCTTATTGACTAAGTACAATAACTCTTGATGATCTGTAAAGAATTTGAACTTATTTGCCAACAAATAATGCCTGAATTTCTTTACTGCATAGATCATTCCTAACCCTTCTCGTTCCATAGTGGTGTAATTTCTTTCTACTGCGTTCAACTGTTTGCTCGTGTAAGCTATAGGGAGGTCGATATTACCTTCACTCGAGGGTTGTGCCAACACACATCCAATGGCATAGTTGGATGCATCCACATGTACATGGAATGGCTTGCTCCAATCCAGGGTTGTCAATATAGGTGCTGAGCACAAACATCGTTTAAGTTCATTGAATGAATTCTCACACTCATCTGTCCATTCAAACTTGGTCAAAAGAGAGTACAAAGGTTTGGCTATGATTGCATACATGTGTATGAAGCGTGTGTAATAACCGTAATGACCCATAAATGCCTGTACCTCTTTTATGTTGTTTGGCCTATGTAGTTTTGCAATTACTTTCACCTTTTCTTCATCCGTAGAGATTCCGTTCTTTGACACAATGTGTCCTAGAATTTTGCCTTGTCTAACCATGAAAACACACTTTTCTAGGTTCAGACAAACTTGATATTCTTGACATTTGTCAAATACTTGCCTTAGTTCTGGGACATGAATCTGCTTGATATTCAAATGAGCACATATTTCATCGACATAAACTTCCAAATTCTTGCATAAGAATTCCTTAAAAACATGACATATGAGTCGTTGGCAAGTGGCGGGTGCATTTGTGAGCCCAAAAGGCATCACGGGAAATGCAAATATGCCCCATTCTATGGCAAAAGCCGTCTTGTGTTGATCTTCTGGAGCAATGGCTACTTGATTATAGCCTGAGAACCCATCAAGAAAGCTATAAACTTCCTTGCCCGCAACTCTTTCCAATAACTGTTCCCTGATAGGAAGAGGATAACTATCTCTAATTATGGCAGCATTAACTTTTTTAAGGTTAATACACACGTGCAATTTTCTATTATTCTTGGGCACAACCACAATGGGGGATACCCACTCAGTATGGTCAATTTCGTAAATGAATCCTGCTTCTATTAAACGATCTATTTCTTCTTTAATCTTAGCAGCATAGTTATCATTGTACATGTATGTTTTCTGTTTTGTCGATCTTGCATCTAGAGTCATAGGGATTCTTTGGGAGCATATGTCTAGGTCTACTCCTTTCAAGTCTTTGTAACTCCAAGCAAACACATCTCTATATTCTCGTAATAGGGCAATTAACTCTTCTTCTTCTTCATTCGTCAAATCATGCCCAATGTATGTACATTTTTCTTCTTCTTCTTCTATGCTGACTATGATTTTTTTAGTTTTCTCTCGGTTATCATATACTTCTCCAACATCAGCTTTTCTTTTAGGCATTCGTACCATGATTCGTCTATCTTCTATTTCATACTCCTTGAAATTCTCCAGTACTTCCATGAGTGGTTCTTCTTCTTCTTCTATCTTAGGTGATTTCTTTCTCTTCTTTTGTTTACTCTCTGTATCTCTTAGGGATGGCTCAAGTTGTTCCATTTGACTTTCCTTTTCTTCTTTAGGGGTTTTGGCTTCTACAAAATAAAGATATTCCTCTTCTGTGGAACATAAGGGTTCCATGATGATGAATTCTAGGTCCTCATCATCACTCTCGTCCGGTTCTTGGATCACTTCTATGCATTCTTCTAGGATAAAGTCTTCCTCAATAGGTTCAATCATGAAAATGGAAATGTCATATCGGTCCTCATCACAATGAGGGGTCCATTGTTCTTCATTCACTGCTATGTCCATCATGGCTATGATTTCTACCCAACCATGAGGCTCAAATTCCTCGTCTGGAAATACTATGGGTGCATAAGCTGGGTCTTGAAGGGTTCATGGATGTGGTTTTGAACCTAAAGTCCTGGCTTATAACCGTTCTTCCTCTTGTTTGGCTTTTTTACACATCCATAGATGAGTATCCTTGTGCGACCATGAGGGATCTAATTCCAATGAGTGTAGCGATTCTGTTTCTCCTTGTGTCTTATGGATGGTGTTCCATTGTATAGGGGGTACATCTTGATGGGAATAGCCTTTAAGATTGACTTTAGTAGTCACTCCTAAATGTTGCAAGTAAAAAGAATTTGTTCCCCAATCTTGTACGATTTGCAACTGACGCATGAATGGTCATCCTAAAATCATCTCGTAAGCATGATTTTTCCCAAAATCACAAATGGCAAAAGTATGTTCAAACTCCACACTACAAGTGGTGACAGATATGCCTTCTAGTAAGCCCAATGGTTTTTCTATATGTCCATCAACCATTTGTATCTTCATCCTGGTGGGTCTTCATGCTGGCTTACTCCAACGTTTCCATAAAGCGGTGGTAGCAATAGCTACTCCGGCTCCTGAATCTAAGATGGCTTTGGTGGTGTAGCCCTGATGGGTTATTGGAAGATAAGTGTTACCTTGGTGTTGCTCTAGCACAATGGTGAGAACCAGGTTAAGAAGCTCCACCTCCTTAATGTCAATTCGCTGAAGAGATAGGAGTGATATGAAGATCGTGAATATGAGATGAAGTGAGAGTGAAGGTGAGAAGCATAGAGATGCACACACACATACACACACACAACGAAGAGACAAGCAAGACACAATGGAAGGTAGGAAATCAACTATATTACTCAAGAACACTCTTACAAGCTCAAGCTCACTCTAGCTCATACAAGTCTACACTAGCTAACCTCAAAAATGAGCTCTCTAGCTCTTTTTATAGATTCTAGACTAGTTTTGACCGGTTTCACATCTAGTGACCGGCATAGTTAAAAAATAGGTTCTATGTGCTATTTGAAAGGGTAAACGGTATCTAAAAATAACCAAAATTGGTATGCTCATTCTACCTAAGCTCATCAAGTTCGAGGGCTCCTCGGCTTGCACAAAATGGAGCTATAAATTACAAAAAGGGTTTTCCTATATTACATATGGTACAAAAGTGATGAAAATCACTGTTGGAGGTTTTTGAAAAGTATTTTAAAACATATTTGTTTGAAAAAATGATCCAAATGGCTCCCGACTACTTCGTTGTGCTTTGTCTTCACATGCTTCCACGTCTTCTATGCCTCTGGCTACTGCCAACACCCCCCTCCCTCTCGCTTCTCTCGTCCTCGACAGAACCTTGTTGTGGGGTCTGTCAGATGTAATTCTGTAGGAGGTCCTAAGCGAGGGTGTGCTCTGATATGACAATTCCTCAGGCCAGATCTACCTCGAGTTTCTCCCTATCTATTGGTTGCGGTTCATCTGATGGCGGGACTCTGTAGTGTGTGGAGTATACCATCTGTTCATAGGCAAATAATTGAAGCAAGTGCGTGGGCCTGCTGATGAACACTTGTGAGTGGTATTCCCAGAAACCGGTTGTGAACATTTCTTCGAAGGTCTACTTATAGCATGCCGGTAAGTATTTGATTCGACAGTGCCAAGCATAAAACACCCGGAGCGATGGTGTTGTACTCATGTCATAAGCTAAATCTAGATTGCCATGCTCGAAACCCAGGGTGTTTACATGTGGTACCTTGATGCGACGAAAGACCTTGAATACCATCTGCATCATGTCAAATATCTTGACAGTCATATGTGTTGCAACATCGTCCATATGTTTTAAGCGAGGGAGCCAGTGGCAAATCGTTGCCATCATGTATCCAATTGTTGGTGGTCCTGTGGATGGAGTGAAGTACGGGTAATTGAGCCAATCCTGTCATTGCTTGTTGTTCTGTACTTTAATGGCAAATGCCTTCCAAGAACGTTGACGTGGCATGGGTCTCCAACATGGGTTGTACTTCAAGTGAAGAGGGGCCTTGGCCCAAGTACTCATCATCTCTGGATATGCTTGTAATAAATCCTTGCGCCAATCTGGTTGATAGATTTCTCCTCGTTGCGCATCTAGTGGCAAATCTTCAGGCTCAAACTGGGTCGCCTGAGAGGGTTTCTTGCCTGTTTCTTTTTCTATGGCCAGCTGATATTCCGCCATTAACATAAAATAAGGCTTGTATTGTAGCTCATGCCCAGATATGTATCTGCGAAGGGCCAAATGAGCAAAATAGGGAGACTCTAAAATTCTTTCTTCTATCATTGCCATTGCGTGTAATTGCACCTCTACTCGTGCGAAGTGGGTTCTTCCTAGTTCCTCAATCGTCTTCATCCATGCGGGAGTGGGAAGTCCAAAAGTCATCTGGCCTTCGGCCGTGACTCGTCCGCCTGGGATGGGTTGGGGTTCATATGCTTCTTCAAAAGTTTCCTCCACCGGAATAGTCACTGTTTCTACCTCTGTTGGTAGTTCTGGTGGGGAATCTGGCCTGGGAGGTGCTTCATATACTGCTATCCTTGATTGAAGAGTGAATACCTGGGCCCGTAATGCGTTAAGTTCCTCTATGATGTCAGGAGATGGGTCTGGAGGAGCTGGTAGTCCTTGTTGTATAGGTGCTCTTAACTGCAATAATTTGTGTTCTTCTTCGAGCTTTTGGAACTCCTCATTCATGTTGTCGTATTCATCAAGCAATCTGACATGATTATCTAGTAACATTTTCAAAGATTCTAAAGGAACAACTTTAAAGTGACTGGGGCTCAATGGTTGGTCTGGTTGATCTAGAGCAACTTCCAAATTCTCTTTGTTCTGTTCCTGTAGACGTTGATTTTCTTCTTTTGCTACTACCAAGTGGCGTCTGAGCAATCCCATGTTCCTAGTAAGTGTCGCATTGCAAATAGTCTGCACCCTTAACAAGTTGTCTATGTCAGTAATGTCCTCTTTTGTCTTTTCTTCACTTTCTAGTTCAAGTTTATGATATGCCTCTCGTAACTCTTGGTAGGGGGTGTTTAGTGAGGCATTCTCAATGGAAAGGGAGTTGAGCTGGGACTGTAAATTGTTGGTTGTCTGCTGCAGCGTCCGGTAGTTATTGCCAAGAGATGCAAACTCATCTCTTACTTGTGTCATGTAGGTGAACATCTGACGAAATGCAGTGTCAATGGTGGGTGATAAAATGAATGGTGTGCTAAATGAAGATGTGGTGGGTGTGGGTGTTGATGCAAGGGGTAAGGGAAATGGGGGTGGGAGAGTGGATGTTGTGGTGATTGTGGAAAATTGTGATGTGCCTATGTGTGGTGGTGAAATGAATGAAGGGAGTGGTGGTGCAGTGGGTGGGGATATATCCATGTCATTCGATGTGGTGTCGAGTGCCATGACTGTGAATAATGGAGTGATAGTGGGTGCACGCGTGGATATAAATACAAGATTTACAAAGGTTGAAGAGTAATTTACAGAGGAGGTCTCTGGTACTCCTTGGTAGAAAGGGGAAAGCGGAAAAACAGTGGGTCGGAGAGGTGATACAGGGGAGAAAGTCAACGGGGGTAGAAATGGAAAAAGGGGTCTTGGAGGTGCGGGGAAGGATGGGAAAGATTGATGGAGAAACGGATTGGATAGAAGGATAGATGTTTGGGGAGGTAAGCTACCTTGCGTAGGTGCGGAAACGGTGAGAGGAATCGAAGCAACAAAGGCTTCTGCTACAGCACTATCCAAAGAAGTGGAGGGTCTAGGAGAAGTGGGGTGTATGGGAGAGACTGGAGGGATGGGAGGTGAAGGAGGAGTAGTTGGTGTGGTGGGTACTTCAGTAACAATGGTGGTATGTACAGTAGTAGTGTGGGGCAGGGAGTCAACGAGGATAGCTTCTTCGGCCTCAGATCGTTCAAGAATTAGGTGTGCTTCCCTCGCCTGTTGGGATGACTGAGCACCTGTCGATACACGAATGTATTCACCCAGTTTTGATAGTAAACGTACTCGTCGGGGCTCAAATTGTGGAAGTGGTTTTCTCTGCAAATATCTCAATGCTTTGTTAGATCCCACTGATTTAACAAGTTCCCTGAAACCTTTGATGTATACTTCTTCAAAACCGCCTGTGAAGAGTTCCTGTTCTATAAGTGCTTGGCTCTCTTCCTCAGTTAACTTCTTATGCGCCCAAACTTTTTCCATTGTGCGATACTCTTGATTGCCAAGGTGTATGCCGCTGCTTCAAATGTTTCATCTTCATGCGTGCTGGTGTCACCTTGGGTGTCGGTTTGCTGCCCTTGTTCATCTGTCTGCAGATTCTCTTGTACATGCTCGATTGGCAAGTCGTATGCCAAACACATATATACAATTCTCGTAAGAGCGCAGCATCCATGGATTACCTTCTTCCTTTCCCATCGGTGTTGTGCTAAGTATAACTGATCAATGATCCAGCTTGCCAGACCAACTGTCTGGGGTCCAATACAAGATAAATACAGTCCAAACCAGATGCGCTTGTGGGGCATGGTGAATCAATCCTGAGCGGGGAATGCGAAATGTTGCATACATATCCTCAATGGTTTAGAGAGCTCAGGTGTGATCATTGAAATATCTTCCCACTTAATGACATCTCCACGTTTCATTGGCTCTAGGATCAGCCTTTCTCGCTCTGTTGGAGTATGTGTTCCATGTATCTTGATAGCAGATCTAATCAAATCTTTTGCCAAATAAAACCTTTTGAAGGGGGGGTCATTCACCAAGGATGGAAAAATGAATGTGCCTGGTAGATCCTTGTTCTCAGAAGTTGTCAAAGTGGTTACTAGATAATAGCATCTGTAGAAATCTGGTTTAGGCAAAGGATCACTAAAGTATTCAGTGAAGCTTGCTCTCGCCCAAACATGCTTTAAGTCTTCTGTGTTCTGTAATGCTTCAAACTCTCTTGAGAAAAATTGGTACATGCCCCATGTACGGGTATCAAAAGTCAAATTGGCCTCAAAAAGGAAATCTACATCCGCCAATGGCCCTGGTAAACCTTGGAACCAATGAGAGTTGCGATGAATTTTTTCAACATATCCCCTAGGAGGGTCGTCAATTGGCATAGGTCCTGGAAATCCCTGAAATTTTAGTGGTTGAGCCGTAGGATGTTATTCAGCTAGTAATTCGCCAATATTTGCCATGGGTACACTGCGGCCAGCTTCAGATGGTCCTTCTGCCTGCATCATGAATGATGCGAGTGTGTAGCAAATCTGCTACAAAAGATTAACACATTAGTATGGAAATTAATCATGATCCCATTAAAGTGAGACCGCAATCCCTTTCCATAACTGATGTGTAACCGAGTGTTGTGAGGTGATGTATGGGATGATGTTTGCAAAACTAATGCAGGTCTCTAGACACCTACATGCTTCAAATAATGCATACATTTCTTGATGAGATGTTATTACAAGTGATGTTCGGTTATAGTGTGTGGATTTATACAAGGTTCAGTCGTGAATGAGTTATTACAAGGTTGTAGATTAGTCAGGGTGGGAGTTATGCTAGACAATGGGTTTTGAGGAGACAACTGGATACGTTTCGATATCCACTTCCTAAGAGTTTGTGAGCAGGTGATAGGTTTCTGCTGAGTAGCAAAAGGTGATATCGGATGTGGTGGTATTGAGGGTTGAAGAGATTTTTGAGGGGTATATATTACATGGCTTGAGGGTTGAGCTATAATACATTGTTTGGGTACCCAAATCTGCGTGGGTGTGGGTCGACTCGTAAGGTACTTCTTGGCGATCCAAATATGTCGAATGGTCGTACTCGTAGAAGAAGATCGAGGAGATGTTGAATATTGACTCTGCTTCTACCTTGACTTCTTCTTGTCAATGTCTGCTTTGTTGAAATTTGTCGGTGCTTTCTGTCCTTTTAGCACCCATATTTTTCTCGTGCCTCTTGCTTTGTGATACTGATACTGCTTTTCTCCTTGTGTCGTCTGAGGGATACCCATTCAGTGTGCTCAATTTCGTAAATGAATCCTGATTCTATCAAACGATCTATTTCTTCTTTAATCTTTGCAGCGTAGTTATCATTGTACGTGTATGGTTTTTGTTTCGTAGGTTTTGCATCTGGAGTCATAGGGATTCTATGAGAACATATATCTGTTGGAGTTAGACGTCTGCGGAAGCACGCGAACAACACAAGGAAGAAGAAGAAGCTTGGGGCACAACACACAATACTGAATGTATTACTAGAGAATGAACAAAGATAACTAGCCCAGTAGGGCAATAGGTGTATATACAAGCCGGGGGAAAAAACCTTCTAAAGAGGGAAAAAAGTGCTCGGGCAGTCCTAGTGTGTTCACACACATCACTATCTAAATATATCAACAAATCCCCCCTGGGAGTGATGCGGTGAACAAGGAGCTGGCACTCATGTATAAGGAAGGACCAAGCTATGTGGAAATCACTCCGCAAAAGGAAGTAAGCCCAAAGCTTTGCGGAAAGCTTCAAACTTCTCCCTAGGCAGAGCCTTCGTGAAAAGGTCTGCAATGTTCTCTTGCGTGGGCACATATCCCAAGCTGATCTCCCCAGCAGAGAACCTCTCCTTGACATAGTGATAATGCACCTCAATGTGCTTAGTGCGAGCATGGAACACAGGGTTCCTCGCAACTGCCAATGCGCTCTGACTGTCAGTGAAGATGGTGGTGGCAGAAGACTGGCCAACACCCAAATCATCCATAAGGCGTCTGAGCCACACACACTCAACAGTCACTGTGAAAGCTACCCTATACTCAGCCTCACAATTGGAAGTGGCCACAGTAGGCTGCTTCTTGCTCAACCAAGATATACATGAGCTACCAAGCATGAAGCAAAAACCACTGGTGGACGCACGAGTTTCATAGCAACGAGCCCAATCTAAGTAAGAAAAAGCATGCAAATCTGGCAGTAGTGATCCCCCTTGGGATAAAACAACACAAGTAGTCGAGTACCACTCAAGTAGCGAAAGATGCACTTAACCACCTTCCAATGCATGACTCCTAGGCAATGCATAAACCTACTCATCTGTGAGACAACAAACTGAATATCTGGCCGAGTAATGCATAAGTAAATCAAGCATCCAACAGCCTGCTGATAGAGAGCAACATCAAATGCATCTCCAGCATCATGAAGACTCAATCGTAAACCTCTCTCCATAGGAGTGGCAATAGGCTTACAGTCTTCAAGGCCAAAACGCTGCAATAATGTGTCAATATATTTCGTTTGACACAAAGCCATTCCACCATCAACTTGCATAAATTGAATGCCCAAATAGTGATGCAAATGCCCCAAATTAGACATCTCAAATGAGGCATGCAAATCAGCCTTGAAATCAGCAATATGCTTCTCAATAGGACCAGTGAGCAGCAGGTCGTCAACATAGACAACAATGATCAGAAGCTCATCATTAGCATGCTTAACATATAAGGTGCTTTCAGTTAGACTGTTCTCAAAACCATGTGCAACTAGATAGGCATGTATCTTCTCATACCAAGCACGTGGTGCTTGCTTTAAACCATATAATGCCTTCTTTAACCTGCACACTTGGTTTTCATGCCTTTTCTGCACAAAGCCACGGGGCTGAAAAACATACACTTCTTCATGCAAGTCACCATTCAGAAATGTTGTTTTAATGTCCAACTGATGTACATTCCAACCATGATGGGTTGCAAGTGCACAAATGCTCCGAACAATAGTCATACGGCATGTAGGTGCAAAGGTCTCATCAAAATCAATGCCTCTTTCCTGCGCATAACCCTTTGCAACAAGCCTAGCCTTATACCCGTCAACTGTACCATCAGGTTTACGCTTCAGTTTGTATACCCACTTAGTGCCAATGGCATTCTTGCCAGGAGGCAAGTCACATAAAGACCATGTACCATTCTTCATTATAGCATCATATTCAGATTGCATAGCAGCCATCCAATTTTCTAAATTCTGTGCTTCATCAAAAGAAATAGGCTCATTCTCATCACAGAGACTAGACGCAGCCATAGCATAGCAATCTGATGCAAAGGAGGCACTACGAGAGCCTGAACGAGTACGATATGATAAAGGTGCATCTAATGTGATGTCACGCAAAGTCTACACCAGTTTTGGCATAGTTTTTGCCTGCTCAATATCAGCTCTCTCATCAACAAGTGCATCATGTAAATCTGCATTAGAAATGGAATGATCTTCATCATCATATGAAACCTGCAAAGACCGAGAAGTTGCCTCATTAGGACCAGCACTAGACTGTCCACTTGTAAAAAGAGGCATCAAAGTATCATACATGTCTTTGGAGCTAACAGATGTCTCCTTAGTACATGAAAGCAATGGCTGAATAGCATCTTCCACAAAGACAACATCACAGCTAACCATAATGCGTTTAGTTTGTGGATGATACAGACGATAGCCTTTACTTTTAGAACTGTACCCAACAAAAATACATTTTACTGCCTTATCATCCAATTTTTTGTGATGTTGTTCAGGCACTAGTGCATATGCCAAACAACCAAAAACACGTAGATGAGCAACAGATGTCTTGTGGTCATGCCAAGCCTCATATGGAGTGATAGACTGCAGCGCTTTAGTGGGACACATGTTCAGTACATATGCTGCACACATGACAGCCTCAAGCTAGAAACTATGTGGTAAAGCCTGACTCTTGACCATGCACCTCGCCATCTCCATGAGTGACCTGTTCTTTCGTTCAGCAACTCCATTCTGTTGAGGTGTATACGGCACTGTACACTGGTGTTTTATCCCACGTTCAGCCAGAAATGCATTAAAATCAGAAGACATATATTCCCCCCCTCGATCGGAACGAAGGTTGCCCATTTTACATGCTGACAGATTTTCAGCCAAAACCAAAAACTGTTTAAAGCACATGAACACTTCGAACTTTGCTTTGAGTGGATATACCCATGCATGCCTAGAAAAATTATCAATGAAAGTCACGAAGTAAGGGTAATTTCCAAAAGAGGGTGTCTGCATAGGACCATAGATATCACTATGTACAAGCTGCAATTTCTATGTAGCCCGAACTGAACCATCTTTTGGAAAGGAGGAACGCTGCATTTTGCCCAAAATACAGCCTTCACAAACATGTTTTCAAGGTGCCTCAAGTTTGGGCAAAGAGGACACCATTTCAGATTTCTGCAGGTGTAGCAAACTAGTAAAATTCAGATGACCAAAGCGTGCATGCCAAAGCTTTGCAACTGACATAGCCTAAGAATCATTTAGAGCACATGCCAAATCATTTTCAGATCTTTCATAGTCTATGAGCTTATACAGCCCATGACATAAAATGCCAGAAGCAATAATAACATCGCCATTTGACAGATCATGAACTGTACATCTGTCATCAACAAATTTCACAACCAAGACAATCTTGGCTAATGTAGAAACTGATAACAGATTCTTCTTGATCCCTGGCACAAATAAAGCATCTGACAAAGTGAAAGAACTACCATCAGCACTAGTCAAAATGATCTTACCAACCCCCATAATAGGATAAGAGGAGTTGTTGGTGCATGTAACAGTATTCCCTGTAGGGGCAGGCTCGAGTGAAGAGAAGAAACTACGCTGTGAGGTAATATGTTTGGTTACCCCACTGTCAAAGTACAAAACATCTGAGTCTACTGCAGACATGCACTGCTCATGAGAAGATGGGTCAAAACTGCAAACAGTAGTGAACGCCCATTCTTCTTCCTACACAAGATTAGCAGACTCCGTTTTTGGTGTAAAGGCTTCTGCAACAACCATTCCAGCCTCTTTCTTCTTTGCCTCTTTTGCAGCCAGTTTTGGACAGTTCTTTACGATATGATCATTCCCTTTACAGTACTTACAAAACAATTTCTACTTTTCTGATTTTTTTTCATCTTTGTCTTGGTTCTTCGAATGTGCAGCATTTGTAGATTTCTGCTTACTAGTAGAAGAACTCCATTTTCCTTTGCCCTTCTGACTAGCCAGGAAAGCTTGATCTACAACACGCATAATGGACCTGTTCTGCCTAGACTGATCTTCCTACAATAGAACAAAGACTAACTCCTCAAATGACAAGGCATTTGGATTACCTTTCATCATCAACTGAAGAGCACAAGCAAAACTCTGATATGAATCAGGAAGACCATTCAGAACGATCTGCACAAGTGAGCTATCTGGTATAACCTCATCAACAGAAATCAACTGTTCCTTCAAGTCTTTGATCTTTGTTAGGAAACTGTCCATAGAATCACCTTCATTCATGTGCTCACTCTCCAACTGTTTTCGGAGGTAAGCAACACGAGCCTCATTCCTAGCTTGGTACAATGTGGTAAGTGTATCCCAAGCATCCTTCGTTGTTTTGCAAGAGCGAATATGAGGAATAATGGTAGGTTTGACAGACAAAGCTATCAATGCATGTGTCTGGGCATCTCTGCCATCCCAACAAATTTGCTCTGCAGTAGGTGCAGTAGAAACAGCAGCACGAACAGGAATCTACACAATATCATCTTCGACACCATCTCCATCAGCTCCAACACCTGTAATTGCAGTACCTGTTGTTACAGGTGTAACATGACCTCTTTCAACACCCTGCACAATGTTCCACAATCCTTTTGCAACCAATACATGTCGCATCATATAAGCCCATAATGGGTAGTTGGTACCATCCAACTTATCCTCAACAGCCAACATACGGAATACATCACTGCTTTCAGCCATGGCTGGTGACTAAAATACCTTGATGTAGAAAATTGACTGTATCTCAAAAAGTTGAACACTACCCATACGAATTCTAATAGACTTGTAGCAGACTTCGAGACGCTTATACTGGCGAATGGAAACTGGTATATACCTTTGGCACAAAAAGACGAAATAGCCTGCACAAGCACAGCGATAGTGCGTTCGGAGGCCGAAACGAGCGAATCTGAGTATGCTCACCAAATTTCGTGTGAATCTGAGACTGCAAACGGAGGAGTGTCGACGGAACCCTAGATGAGGCGACGACCTGCTCTAATACCAATTGTTGGAGTTAGATGTCTGCGGAAGCACATGAACAGCCCAAGGAAGAAGAAGAAGCTTGGAGCACAACACACAATACTGAATGTATTACTAGAGAATGTACAAAGATAAGTAGCCCATTAAGGTAATAGGCATATATACAAGCCGGGGGGAAAGAACCTCCTAAAGAGGGAATAAAGTGCCTCGACAGTCCTAGTGTGTTCACACACATCACTACCTAAATATATCAACAATATCTAGGTCTACTCCTTTCAAATCTTTGTAACTCCAAGCAAACACATCTCTATATTCCCGCAACAAGGCACCTAATTCTTCTTCTTCTACAATCGTCAAATCATGCCCTATGTAAGTACATTTTTCTTCTTCTCCTTCTATGGCTACTATGATTTTTTTGGTTTTCTCTCGGTTATCATATACTTCTCCAATGTTAGCTTTTCTGTTAGGCATTCGTACCATGATTCCTCTATCTTCTATTTCATATTTCTTGAAGTTTTCTGGAACCTCAAACAAGGATTCTTCTTTTTCTGGCATGGTTTCTTTCTTCTTTCTTTTCTTACCTTCACTATTGTTAGTCACTTGTGTCGCTAATCTCACCTCATTCATAAGTTCTTTGTGTCTTTGAGGGTGAGTTTCTACTTCGTAGAAATATTCTTCATCTGATGCAAAGGATGGGTACATAATAATTGACTCTAAATCGAAATCACTCACATCCTCGAATGCATCAGTGCTAGGTTCACTTTCTTCTATAATTGAATCACACATGATTCATTCTATCGTGAAAACTAAAATGTCATATCCATCTTCGTCAGAGTGGGGTGTCCATTGTTCTTCATTGATGGCTGCATCCATGGTTTCTAGGATTTCTGCCCAACCATGGGGTTCGAATTCTTCGTCTGGAAATACTACAGGTGCGTAAGCTGGGTCTTGAAGGGTTTGTGGGTGTTGTTAAGAACCTAAAGTCCTAGCTTCTAATCATTCTTCCTCTTGTTTTGCTACTTTACACATCCATAAATGAGTGTCCTCATGCAACCATGAGGGGTCTGATTCTAATGAGTGTACCGATTCCGTTTCTACTTGTGTCTTATGGATGGTGTTCCATTGTATTGGGGGTACGTCTCGATGTGAATAATCTTTAAGATTGACTTTTGTGGTCACTCCTAAATGTTGCAAGTATAAAGAATCAGCTCCCCAATCTTGTACAATTTGCAACTGACGCATGAATGGTCGTCCTAAAATCATCTTGTAAGCATGGTTTTTCACAAAATCACAAATGGCAAAGGTATGCTCGAACTCCACACCAGAAGTGGTGAGAGATATTCCTTCTAGTAAGCCTAATGGTTTTTCTATATGTCCATCAGCCATTTGTAGCTTCATCCTGGTAGGTCTCAATGCTGGCTTACCCCAACGTTTCCATAAAGGGGTGGTAGCGATGGCTACTCCGGCTCCTGAATCTAAGATGGCTTTGGTGGTATAGCCCTGATGGGTTTTTGGAAGATAAGTGTTACCTTCCTCTCCTTCGCTTACATCTCCGATCCTTTCTATGGGTATCTCTGGTACATCTTTGTGTGATCCTATCTGTGAGGGAGTAGTAGCAACCTCAGGGAATTGATTTGCTACATGCTTCCACAGTTCTGGTTTAACCTTCAACAATTCCTCTAGAGTGAGGTGACATTGTACTTTAGTGTTCTTGATCACTTCTGTGTTTCTAGGGATCACTGATTCTTCATTCCTCACTATTATCGTGGGTGCTCTCATACTAATAGACTTAGCTTCCCAAGGTCCTGTGAACTGAGGTAATTCTTGCAAAGAATTGGATTCAAAACATGTGTCTTCACTCAGTTGTTCTTCCTCTACATCATCATAAATAGAGGGGATGTCTTGGGGAAATTGCTCTTGCAAGTCATCTATTTCTTGAATAGGAGGATGGGTTCCTTGTTCTTTTCTCCACTTCTCTTCTTGGATTTCTCTCAGAAATTCATGTGAATACCTATGTATGGAAGACAGGTTGTCTTCACCTTCCATGTTGGGAACTTGAGACAGGGATGGAGCATTTCTTTCTTGTGTCTCTGTGGCAATAGGGTTCCTTTGCTGATTCTTTTTCTCTTTGCTACCAATCAGGTATTCTAATCTCTCCATCAATCCTTGAAAGTGTAATTCGGCTTTTTCCATGTTGTTCCAATTTAGATATCTAGAGGCTTCAAACATAGCTTGTGCTAATTCTACCATCTTCATGCAAAGTTTATTCCCCTCAATTTCTAAGTATGCTCGAGGGTAGTTCTCACTCATTTCATCTATTTGAGGTCCTTCTTTTAATCTTGCTTGATACGCACGAAACATCATGTCTAGGTTTTCCAGTATGAGTTCCACTAAAACTGATCCTGATCTCTAAGCTAGATTCTCTTGATTCAATTTTTGTGAAGTCAATTCTAGTATTTTGGCTCTAGATTCCTTGATACTTCCTTCCAATTCTGTTATTCTCTTACTCCACTTCCTCTTAATCCTTTCTCTCGAATGTTTCCAAGATTTTGTCTTTTTATTACTAGACTCTCCAACTTCACTAGTTCTAGTTATTTTCTCAGCATTAAGCTGTTGATTCTGTAAGAGCGCCTGGGCTCTCGTTATGTTGGAGCAAGTCTATGACAAGCCTAAGTATTGGCTTGAGTCCCACAAAGTCATAAAAGAAGCTTCAAAATGAAGACTATGTAAAGTTCACTTGTGAACTACCTCTTGTAACTTTTGAAGAGTTTACTTAATGTAAAAGTGAGAAAATCTTAAGTGGTTGAGTCCACATGATCAAAAAGGGAAAGAGGAGCCACAAAATTCATGATTTGTGGTAGGTAGAGAATCAAATCAATCATTGATTGGTTGGAGAGTGATTGAGGAAAGTTAGCCTCCCAAACTCAACTATAAATAGATAGCAGTTTAATTCGTGGTTAGAGAGACCTATGTGAAGACCTCCAAGAGCTGAGCTTTATGCCATATCAAGGTGTGATTCCAAGGCACACATATGTATCAGTAAGTCCATTGTATTGTACAAGCAATATACTTTCATTTTCATTATCATTTGGGTTCATATTTCCATGTTCTTGTAAAGTGTACTACTCACTGCCATATCTCTCAATTTTCTCAGTCAGATTGTAGAGATGGTTTCTCTGAGCTTGGTGCATTATTTTCAGTGATTTGACATGGTAAAGTTAGCTCTATAAGTCTACTATATGCTCACAAATTTTCATGTCATTTGGATGTTGCAATCTTCAGTTATGTTCAATTGAAGTCAATAGTGTCTGTTCATTTTCACTTCTCTGTCAGGTACCCGACTTTTTCACTCACATTGTCAGAGCCATTTCTCCGTGGTTACTTATTCCAATTCAATGATTTAAAGCGTGTTGGATTCAGCTTACAGTTTAGTATAAGCATACAAATTTTCATAATCATTGGATTCCTACATTTTGAGTTATGTTCATTTTTCTGCTCACTCGTCTCAAACTGTAGCAGCTCGTGAAAATCGGGATGATGTCATCATTTGTTAAAACTCATTCTCAGTGTGTGGTTCATTATTTTTTATGAGATTACTCTTGAAAGTGAGCTCTTTAAGTTAACTAAACTTACCCAAGAGGAATTAAGCTAATTGCTGCTATGCTCAGAGAATTATGCAAAACACTCAACAGGTGTATGAACCAAATTAGCAAGTTTTTCACCTCTGAGCTAACTCCAACTTATCTATTTTGATCTATCTTTTTGAGAGTGATCTTCCAAGGTACATAGGGTGTCTAATACATCCATTGGCAAGCTAAAAGGACCCACCATATACTCCTGGAGTTCATTTGGCTGGTGTAGATCAAGGATTTTGCAACACCTCTTCATCTTCAAGCACATACCTATCCATCTCTTCACAGTGGAATCAAAGCAAGGTTGGACAACATGGCAGATGGATTTCCTTCATCAATTGACAAATTGGATAGAGGTAATTACTCAGCTTGGTCATTAAGGATGGAAGCTTATCTCCAAGGTAGAAGTTTATATGGTTATGTGGCTAAGGATGAAGTTATGCCAAGTTTCAGGAACAAAAGTCAACCAACACAAGAAGAGCAAGAAAGATTGAGCACATGGTGCTCCAAGGATGCAATTGCAAGGTCTTATCTCCTCAACTCTATCTCAAATTTTTTGTTGCCTCACATTAGAAGTTGTAAGACATCTCAGGAAGTGTGGGATGCACTTGAAGCCTTTTTCTCTTGAAGTACCAAAGCTAGGAAGCATCAACTATGGCTAGATTTCCAACTCTCAAGAAGGCTCCCAAACAAAATGTGACTGATTTTGTCACAAAGCTCAAGGACATAGCGGATCAGTTGGGAAGCATTGGAGAGGTAATAGATGAAGAGAAAATTGTAAGGTAGGTCATCAATGGCTTGAAGGCCGATGACAAGTGGGAAGCATTCACCACAGCTATGGATTTGTACATGGACATGCATGTACCTGATTTCAATACAACTCATTGGACAACTACTTACTCAAGAGGCAAAGCTTATCAAAAATGGAGAAAGCTCTAAAGGTAATCAATCTTCAGCTTTATACACTGATAAAAGCAAGTCCAAAGATAACAAAGGAAAGGCAAAGAAAGTGGATGATGAAGCAGGTACATATCAAGCTAACTATGCAGGTAGAGGAAGACATGGCAGAGGTAGAGGAAGAGGAGGTAGACAAGGCAGGGGGAGATCCCAAGACTCCAACCCATGTTCTATTTGTGGACAAACTAATCATACAACTGAAAATTGCTTTAGGAATTCTAGGAATCAAAGAGGCAGAGGATACAATAGAGGAAGTTATGGCTACTCAAGAGGAAGGTTCAACAATTACCATGGCAATTACAACAACTACAATCATTCAAACTGTCAAGGAGGCTACAAAGGAAGGAGAGACTACAATAACTACACAGAAGACTCAAACAAAGAGGATTCATTATTGATCATGAACATGGCTATGCCACAAGGTAAATCTGATGAGCATGTTTTCTACATAGATTCAAGTTGTTCAAATCATGTGGCAGGAAATGTGGCACTCCTATCAGATTTAGAAGATCCAAGGAATAAGCATGAGGTACAAACAGGAGATGATACAAAACATCCTGTGGAGAAAATAGGCAATGTCAAAGCACCTGATGGAAACATCAACCTACTCAGTAAGGTACTCTATGTCCCTACCATTACAAAGAATTTGATAAGTGTTGGGCAGATAGTAGAGAAAGGGTTGCAAGTCAGGTTCACAAAGGCAGGAGCATTTGTTGAAGATCCAAGTCAAGGATTCAGAAAAATTGCAAAAGGTGAAAAGACAGGTAGATTGTTCACATTTGAATTACAGGACACTAGAAACATTGCTCTCTTTAATTATGGTAGTCAGACACTCACAGAATTGGAAGTATGGCACAAAAGGTTAGCACATATTGGTGAAAGGTCATTAAAGCAAATTTGCAGGGACCAAAGTGTACTTGGACTCCCTAATTTGTCAAAACAACATATGATTTATAAGTGTAGTGCATGTCAAGTTGGAAAGTCTCACGGGTTACCATTCATGAAGAAAGGTTATATGCATGAAGATCTCTTGGAGTTGGTTCATACAGATGTATGGGGACCTAGCAAGGAAGCTTCAATATCTGGATCAAGGTACTATGTCTCCTTTATTGATGATTGCAGCATATGGACTATCCTATTCTTTATGAAACACAAAGATGAAGTTTTTTCATGTTTCAAAAGATATTTGGCTCTTGTGGAGAATCAAACAGGTAAATCACTAAAAAGGCTAAGGTCAGATGGAGGGGGAGAATACTTCTCCCATGAGTTTGATTCTTTTCTTCAAGAAAGAGGAATCAAAAGAGAGGTAACTACGAGGTACACTCCTGAGCAAAATGGAGTGGCAGAAAGGAGGAATAGGACAATTGTTGAAGCTGCAAGGTCTATGTTAAATGAAAAGCATTTACCTAATTACTTATGGGCTGAGGCTATATCTACAGCC
This sequence comes from Ceratopteris richardii, assembly GCA_020310875.1. Lineage (NCBI taxonomy): Eukaryota > Viridiplantae > Streptophyta > Polypodiopsida > Polypodiales > Pteridaceae > Ceratopteris > Ceratopteris richardii. Next base: position 119,700,902 of record CM035414.1, read on the forward strand.
ACTTACTTGATTAACAGGTTGCCTTCAAAATCCCTTGATGGAATGACTCCATATGAGGCTTGGAATGGAAGAAGACCAAGCTTAGATCATTGTAAAATTTTTGGATGTATTGCTTTTGCTCATGTTCCTTCATAGGTTAGAGGCAAGATGGATCCAAAGGCAGAAAGGTGTGTATTTATTGGATATGACAACAATCAAAAGGGCTACAGGTTATACAACCCTACCAACAAAGGATTCTTGGTAAGCAGAGATGTAGTTTTTGATGAGAACAATTCATGGTATGAAGATTCATGCAGGAAGGTCAATTTATCATATGATCTTGAAGAAGATTTTCCAAAGCTTGGTAGAGAACAACCAAAGATTGAAGAACAAGACACCTCAGAGGATGATGAAGAATCTCATATGGAAAAGATCAAAGCATGGAAGTCTAAAGGTAAAGCAAAATTGCAGGAACTTGGACATGAGGCAGAATCATCACATCATGGCCTAAGAAGATCTATGAGGGAAAAGAAAAAACCAAAAAGGTATGGGTTTGACGCCTCATTAGTAACTAAACATTCTATCTACATAGCACAGGACATAAACCAAGAGGAGCCATCATCCTTTGAAGAGGCCAAAGAAAAATTAGAATGGAAGCATGCAATGAAGGAAGAGATTGAAGCACTTGAGGAAAACAACACTTGGGATTTGGTGCCCAAGACTTCATCCATGAAGGTAATAGGCTCAAGATGGGTCTATAAACTCAAGAAGAATTCTGATGGTTCCATTAACAGGTATAAGGCAAGGCTTGTAGCAAAAGGCTTTGCACAAACTCAGGGAATTGATTATGAGGACACCTTCTCTCCTGTGGCAAAGATGCCTACTATTAGGGTTTTGCTTAGTATTGCCTCTTCCAAGAATTGGAAGATACTTCAACTAGATGTAAAGAATGCATTCTTGAATGGTTGGATAACAGAAGAGGTATATATGGCACAACCACCTGGTTTTGAGAATCAAGTTTATCCTGATTATGTGTGTAAACTTAACAATGCATTGTATGGTCTCAAGCAAGCTCCAAGAGCTTGGAATTTCAGGCTTGTTTCATTCTTGCAGGACAAAGGCTTTCAACCAAGCAAGGCAGATCCTTCACTCTTTATAAAAAAGAGTAATTCTGAGGTCATCTACTTATGTGTATATGTAGATGATATTATATTGACAGGAAATGATGCAGATGGTATGAAGAAGATCAAAGATCAGATGAGAGAAGAGTTCAAGATAAGTGATTTGGGTTCATTTACCTACTTCCTAGGCTTGGAAGTTGTCTACAAAGATCATGGTTTGTTTCTCACTCAAAGAAAGTACATTAAGGACATGTTGGCAAAATTCAAGATGCAAGATTGTAAGATTGCAGGTACTCCAATGGAGGTCAATCACAAATTGAGCTCACATGAAGGTGAACTCATAGAGGACATCACATCATATCAAAGTCTAGTGGGTAGCCTCAACTATGCCACATTGACAAGAGTAGATATATGTTACAGTGTGAGTGTGCTAAGTCAATTTATGCACACACCAAGGAAACCACATATGGATGCTGCCAAAAGGATTCTCAAGTACCTCAAAGGAACCATAAATGAAGGACTTTATTATCCTTATGTATCTGATTTAGCTTTGAAGCTATTTTCTGATGCAGATTGGGCTGGCTCCAAGGAAGATAGTAGGAGCACTTCAGGTTATCTTACCTTTGCAGGATCAAAGCTTATTTCATGGTCATCCAAGAAGCAACCCACAATTGCTCTCTCTTCTACTGAAGCTGAATATAGAGGTCTTGCCATAGCTACTCAGGAAGCTATGTGGATGAAGACGTTATTCAAAGATCTTGGATTGGAGTTTGGAACTCCAACTATTTTTGGTGACAATATGAGTTCTATTCATTTGGCTGCTAATCCTATTTTTCATGCAAGGACTAAACATATTGAAGTTCATTATCACTATGTACGAGAGAAGGTTCTAAGCAAAGAGATTCAAATATCATATGTGTCCACTTTTCAACAATGTGCAGATATTCTAACCAAAGCATTGGATGGTACAAAGCTTTGCAAATTCAAGGCTATGATTGGTTTGCAAGTAATCTTCGAAGATTGAAGACCTCAAGCATACTTGGCTTGAGGGAGAGCTGTTGGAGCAAGTCTATGACAAGCCTAAGTATTGGCTTGAGTTCCACAAAGTCATAAAAGAAGCTTCAAAATGAAGACTATGTAAAGTTCACTTGTGAACTACCTCTTGTAACTTTTGAAGAGTTTACTTAATGTAAAAGTGAGAGAATCTTAAGTGGTTGAGTCCACATGAACAAAAAGGGAAAGAGGAGCCACGAATTTGTGATTTGTGGTAGGTAGAGAATCAAATCAATTATTGATTGATTGGAGAGTGATTGAGGAAAGTTAGCCTCCCAAACTCAACTATAAATAGATGGCAATTTTAGTCGTGGTTAGAGAGACCTATGTGAAGACTTCCAAGAGCTGAGCTTTATGCCATATCAAGGTGTGATTCCAAGGCACACATATGTATCAGTAAGTCCATTTTATTTTACAAGCAATATACTTTAATTTTCATTATCATTTGGGTTCATATTTCCATGTTCTTGTAAAGTGTACTACTCACTGCCATATCTCTCAGTTTTCTCAGTCAGATTGCAGAGATGGTTTCGCTACGCTTGGTGCATCATTTTCAGTGATTTGACTTGGTAAAGTTAGCTCTATAAGTCTACTATATGCTCACAAATTTTCATGTCATTTGGATGTTGCAATCTTCAGTTATGTTCAATTGAAGTCAACAGTGTCTGTTCATTTTCACTTCTGTGTGAGGTACCCGACTTTTTCACTCACCTTGTCAAAGCCATTTCTCAGTGGTTACTTATCCAAATTCAATGATTTAAATCGTGTTGGGTTCAGCTTACAGTTTAGTATAACGATACAAATTTTCATAATCATTGGATTCCTACATTTTGAGTTATGGTCATTTTTCTGCTCACTGGTCTCAAACTGTAGTAGCCCGTGAAAATTGGGATGATGTCATGATTTGTTAAAACTCATTCTCAGTGTGTGGTTCATTATTTTTGATGATATTACTTTTGAAAGTTAGCTCTTTAAGTTAACTAAACTTCCCCAAGAGGAATTAAGATAATTGTTGCTGTGCTCAGAGAATTAGACAAAACACTGAACAGGTGTATGAACCAAATTAGCAAGTTTTCCACCTCTGAGCTAACTCCAGCTTATCTATTTTGATCTATCTTTTTGAGAGTGATCTTCCAAGGTACTGTTGGTGCATTTTGCCCAAGCCTACATGCTTGATATGCTTGATATTATCCTCATTTGTAAGTCACATGAGTAGTCATGTGAACACCTCTTGTAAAAGAGTACATTTTATCTCTTGTAAATGGAAAAAGAAAAAAGGAAAAGGATGGCTTACCTCATCCATGATGTAAAAGCAAATTCGTGGCTCCAACTACCAAAATCACGAATTTTTGAGCTGAGGGAATCTCTCCTAACTTTGGGGATCACTTTTAGGTGGAGCCATTCGAATTCGAATTCAAAACTCCCTCCAAGAATAGCTATAAAAGGAGCAAGAAGGAAGAGGCGATTAGCAAGCCTTGTACGTGACCACTTCATGTCATTTTGTAGAGATTGAAGAGCTTACTCCATAGCTCTATCATTCTACTCCCATTGTGCAAAGATTCATTGCCAATGTGGTTGTAATCATATGTGAATCTATACATTTATTATCATCTACCTCTCTGTTTTGTTCTCTGCTATACTCACTCAGAGCAGTAACTTCAGAAGGTCATATCTCGAGTTTTACTGAACATTTTTCAGTGTTTTAAAGTGCGTTGGATAGCTCTCACTGTCTAGTTTCTACCTATAAATTTTCAAGGTCATTGGATTTATACTTTTGGAGATATCTGCATTTTACGGCTTACTGGTCTATCTCTGCAGAGCCCCGAGAATTGTGGGAATGTTCCAGAACTTGATGAAACTTGTTCTCAGTGCTCAGTCCATCATTTGAAGTGTTTTAACTTGGAATAGGAAGCTTGCTAAGTCTATTTGCTATGCCCAAAAGGAATTTTTCTAATTCCTTCCAGGTTGAGAGCACTGTTCATTTTTTCCAGCAGGTGTATGTCCAAAAATAGCAAGTTTTGGGAGCTAGTCGTTTCGCAACTTGTCGGTCTTGACTTAAACTTTTGGGATACATGTTCCAAAGTACTTGGCTGATATTTTGGTGGATTTAGGAAGCTCAAAGGGTCTACTAATCAACTCTGAAGTCTCAGTTGGCTGGTGTGAAGCTGGTTGTAGCGGCACCTACTCATCTTTGGATTGCATCCACCATCTCTCTTCACAGTGGTATCAGAGCATAGTCAAGCAACATGGGAGATGGATTTCCATCAACAATTGACAAATTGGATCGAAACAACTATCCGGCATGGTCTCTAAGGATGGAGGCTTACCTTCAAGGGAGGAATCTATATGGATTCATATCCGGAGATGAAGCAATGCCAACCATGAGGAACAAAGGGCAACCATCACATGAAGAAGTGGAAGGACTTTCGAATTGGTGTTCGAAGGATGCACTTGCAAGGTCCTATATTCTAAACTCAATCTCTGATTTTCTTTTACCTCATGTCAAGGGATGCAAGACATCAAGAGAAACCTGGAATGCACTTGCTTCTTTCTTCTCTTCCAACACTCGAGCAAGGAAGAACCAATTGTGGATGGAGTTCACAACAATGAAGAAAAGCCCGAAGCAAAATGTGACTGATTATGTCACAAAGATGAAGGAGATTTCCGACCAACTTGGAAGCATTGGAGAGGTAATTGAAGAGGAGCAAATCATAAGACAAATCATGAATGGAATCAAAGCAGACGACAAGTGGGAGTCATTCACAACAGCCATGGATTTATACATGGATATGCATGTACCCGACCTCAACACACTCATGGGCCAACTCTTCACTCATGAAGCAAAGATTAGCAAAGGTGGTGAGTCCTCAAGAGGTAATCAAACTTCTGCCTTATATTCTGATAAAGCTAAGGTCAAGGACAAGTCAAAGAATAGAAAGAATGAAGATGAAGGAAGCTCTTTCCAAGCAAACTTTGCAGGTAGAGGACGAGCTAGAGGAAGAGGCAGAAGTGGAAAGCAAGGCAGGGGGAGATTCCAATCATCTCAACCTTGCAACATATGTGGCTTATCTAACCATACTACTGAAGAATGTTTCAGGAACCCGAGGAACTCAAGAGGAAGAGGATTCAATAGAGGTGGCTATGGATCAAATAGAGGCAGGTACAATGGAGGCTACAACAACAACTACTACAACAACAATTACAACAACAACAACAACTATCAAAGTGGCCATAGAGGAAGAAGAGATTACAATAACTATGCAGAGGACCAAAGTCAAGAAGATTCATTATTGATTATGAATCTATCAACGAAGAAGGGTAAGGATGATGATCACATATTTTACATTGATTCGGGATGCTCGAACCATGTAGCAGGAAATGTGGCTTTACTTTCTGATTTGGAAGATCCTCATAACAAGCATGAAGTGCAGACAGGAGATGACACAAAGCACTCAGTGGAGAAGATAGGTAATGTGAAGACATCAGATGGGAATATGAACCTCTTAAGCAAAGTCTTGTATGTCCCTACAATTACCAAAAATTTAATAAGTGTTGGACAGATTGTTGAAAAAGGATTGCAGGTTAGATTCAATCGATTTGGAGCATATGTTGAAGACCCAAGGCAAGGCTTTCGAAGGATTGCCAAAGGAGAAAAGACAGGAAGGCTTTTCACTTTTGAAGTGGAAGATACAAAGAACATAGCTTTGTTTAGCTATGGATCTCAAACTCTAACAGAGTTGGAGATATGGCACAAAAGGCTTGCTCACATTGGTGAGAGGACACTCAAACAGATTTGCAGGGACCAAAGTGTACTTGGTTTGCCTAATATCACAAGGCAACACATGATTTATAAGTGTGAAGCTTGTCAACTCGGCAAGGCTCATAGACAACCTTTCAATAAGAAAGGATATATGTATCAAAATCCTTTGGATCTAGTGCACACGGATGTGTGGGGTCCAAGTAAGGAGCCATCTATATCAGGCTCAAGATATTATGTGTCTTTCATAGATGATTGTAGCAGGTGGACCATTCTGTTTTTCATGAAGCACAAGGATGAAGTGTTTAATTGCTTTAAGAAGTATATTGCTCTTGTTGAAAACCAAACAGGTAGGACTTTGAAACGACTCAGATCAGATGGTGGAGGAGAATACTTCTCTTCTGAATTTGATGCCTTCTTGCATGAAAGAGGCATTAAAAGGGAAGTCACTACAAGGTATACACCCAAACTCAATGGTGTAGCAGAGAGGAGGAACAGAGCTATTGTCGAAGCTGCAAGGTCCATGCTCAATGAAAAGGGATTGCCGAACTACCTATGGGCAGAGGCTGTGTCGACAGCCACATATCTCATAAATAGACTTCCATCTAAGTCACTAGATGGAACCACTCCATATGAAGTGTGGAATGGAAGAAGACCTAGTCTAGAGCATTGTAAAATCTTTGGATGCTTAGCCTATGCTCACATTCCTTCTCAAGTAAGAGGGAAATTGGATCCCAAGGCAGAGAAGTGTGTATTCATTGGTTATGATCAAAACCAAAAAGGATATAGATTGTACAATCCAACCAATAAAGGATTTTCTGTGAGTAGAGATGTAATTTTTGATGAAAACAAATCATGGTTTGATGATGACAGGAAAGTGAAGCTGCCATATGACTTGGATGAAGATTTTCCATCACTTCAACCAAAGGAGCCAAAGCAGATTGAAGAAAGTGATTCGGAGATTGACCTAGAAGACTTGGAAAGACTAAAGCTATGGAAGAACAAAGGTAAAGCAAAGATGCAGGATGCTACATATGGACCCGAGAGCTCACATCAACCACTTAGAAGGTCTTCGAGGGAGAAGAAGAAACCAGAGAGGTTTGGTTATGATACTTCTTTGGTCACCAAGCACTCAATCTACATTGCAAAGGATTCAACCAATGAAGAACCTACCACATTCGAAGAAGCACAAAGCAAGAAAGCTTGGAGAGATGCAATGGATGAAGAAATGGAAGCCTTGAAGGAGAATGACACTTGGGAGCTTGTACCTAACAAGCCATCTATGAAGATAATCGGATCTCGATGGATATACAAAATCAAGAGGAATCCAGATGGAAGTATAAATAGACACAAAGCAAGGTTAGTTGCTAAAGGATTTGCTCAAACCCATGGTATTGATTATGAGGAGACTTTCTCTCCTGTTGCAAAAATGCCTACAATTAGGGTTCTCATAAGTCTTGCTGCATCTAGAAATTGGAATCTTTATCAACTTGATGTAAAGAATGCCTTCTTGAATGGATGGATTTCTGAGGAAGTGTATATGGCACAACCTCCTGGATATGAGGATGCACATCATCCTAACTATGTATGCAAACTAAAGAAAGCTTTGTATGGATTGAAGCAAGCTCCAAGAGCTTGGAATTTCAGATTGGTTACTTATTTGCAGGACCAAGGATTCAAAGCTAGCAAGGCGGATACCTCTTTGTTCATAAAGAGGAATGGATCTGAAGTGATCTATTTATGTGTGTATGTTGATGATATTATTATCACAGGCAATGATCTTGAAGGAATCAAACAGGTAAAGAGTCAAATGAAGGAGGAGTTCAAAATAAGTGACCTCGGACCACTCACTTATTTTCTTGGATTGGAGTTGATCTACACAGATTCAGGTATATACATCACACAAAGGAAGTATGTCCATGACATGCTCGTCAAGTTCAAGATGGAAAATACAAAGTGTGCAGGTACACCTATGGAGCAAAATCATAAGCTTAGTGCTTATGAAGGAGAGCCAATTGAAGACATCACAAGCTATCAAAGCTTGGTTGGAAGTTTGAACTATGCAACACTCACAAGGGTGGATATATGCTATAGTGTTAGCATATTGAGTCAGTTTATGCATAAGCCGAGAAGACCACATATGGAAGCGGCCAAGCGAGTCCTCAAGTACCTAAAGGGGACCATGAATGAAGGTTTGTTTTATTCATTTACTTCAGATATTGAGCTAAAGGTCTACTCAGATGCAGATTGGGCCGGATCTAAAGATGATAGAAGAAGCACATCAGGGTATATATCATTTGCAGGTTCAAAAATCATTTCTTGGTCATCGAAGAAGCAACCAATCGTGGCATTATCTTCTACTGAAGCTGAATATAGAGGTTTGGCTAATGCAACTCAAGAAATCATGTGGTTAAAATCTTTGTACACAGATCTTGGACTTCATTCTTCAACACCTCACATTTTTGGTGACAACACAAGCTCACTACATCTAGCAGCTAATCCGGTATACCATGCTAGAACCAAGCATATTGAAGTCCACTACCATTATGTAAGGGAGAAGCTAATGAGCAAGGATATTCAACTATCCTACGTCTCTACAGATATGCAATGTGCAGACATGTTGACGAAAGCTCTTGATGGTACGAAATTAAGTAGATTCAAGTTGATGATTGGTTTGCAGGAAATCAAGGACAATTGAAGACTTATTTGGAGGCCAAGCATGTTAGGCTTGAGGGGGAGCTGTTGGTGCATTTTGCCCAAGCCTACATGCTTGATATGCTTGATATTATCCTCATTTGTAAGTCACATGAGTAGTCATGTGAACACCTCTTGTAAAAGAGTACATTTTATCTCTTGTAAATGGAAAAAGAAAAAAGGAAAAGGATGGCTTACCTCATCCATGATGTAAAAGCAAATTCGTGGCTCCAACTACCAAAATCACGAATTTTTGAGCTGAGGGAATCTCTCCTAACTTTGGGGATCACTTTTAGGTGGAGCCATTCGAATTCGAATTCAAAACTCCCTCCAAGAATAGCTATAAAAGGAGCAAGAAGGAAGAGGCGATTAGCAAGCCTTGTACGTGACCACTTCATGTCATTTTGTAGAGATTGAAGAGCTTACTCCATAGCTCTATCATTCTACTCCCATTGTGCAAAGATTCATTGCCAATGTGGTTGTAATCATATGTGAATCTATACATTTATTATCATCTACCTCTCTGTTTTGTTCTCTGCTATACTCACTCAGAGCAGTAACTTCAGAAGGTCATATCTCGAGTTTTACTGAACATTTTTCAGTGTTTTAAAGTGCGTTGGATAGCTCTCACTGTCTAGTTTCTACCTATAAATTTTCAAGGTCATTGGATTTATACTTTTGGAGATATCTGCATTTTACGGCTTACTGGTCTATCTCTGCAGAGCCCCGAGAATTGTGGGAATGTTCCAGAACTTGATGAAACTTGTTCTCAGTGCTCAGTCCATCATTTGAAGTGTTTTAACTTGGAATAGGAAGCTTGCTAAGTCTATTTGCTATGCCCAAAAGGAATTTTTCTAATTCCTTCCAGGTTGAGAGCACTGTTCATTTTTTCCAGCAGGTGTATGTCCAAAAATAGCAAGTTTTGGGAGCTAGTCGTTTCGCAACTTGTCGGTCTTGACTTAAACTTTTGGGATACATGTTCCAAAGTACTTGGCTGATATTTTGGTGGATTTAGGAAGCTCAAAGGGTCTACTAATCAACTCTGAAGTCTCAGTTGGCTGGTGTGAAGCTGGTTGTAGCGGCACCTACTCATCTTTGGATTGCATCCACCATCTCTCTTCACAGGTACATAGGGTGTTTAATACATCCATTGGCAAGCTAAAAGGGCCCACCATATACTCCTAGAGTTCATTTGGCTGGTGTAGATCAAGGATTTTGCAACACCTCTTCATCTTCAAGCACATACTTATCCATCTCTTCACACGTTATAGCTTGGATAGGCACATATGTAGGGTCGGATCCATCTGCATTGTGCACAATACCTATCACATTGATGGGTGTCACATTTGAAGCATTAGCAGGGTTCTTAGGACAGTCTTTTATTATATGCTCTTTGCCACAATCGGCACAAAATCCTTGTATGTTATAATATTGTGACTGTCCTGCTATCGGAGGATGTGGACAATCCTTTATGAAATGATCTCCTTGGCACCTAAAGCATGGTCCTCTAGGGCCCTGTGGTCTTTGCTGTCTCAATTGGGGCCGTGGATTAGGATTCATATACATCACTAGCATAGTCGGGCTCCCAACTAGGTTCCAATGGTGGACTATCGTACTAATATGGTTCCACGTGTTCTGGTGACTCTGTGTAATAAGTGGGTGGACTATCTACATGAGTAGAGTCAAAACTATTTGAGTTCGGATCACTTTCTATGATCAGGGGTGATGAAGGCACTAAAGCCCTACTTAGGTTCTCTTCTGCAGTAGCATATTTAACTGAGCTGACATTTGCTGGTGGGGGTAGCTGTTGGGCTAAAACTGATTGAGGTCTCTGTTGAGCCTGATAAGGATAGTTTTCTGGAGGCCTATAGTAATGAGGCTGAGTATTATATTGACCTTGATACCTACCTGGCTATGCGTATGCTTGCGGGTAGTTCTATCTCACTGCTTGTTTATTGTATGGGCAGTCTTGATCCGTATGATTCGTGTATCGTCTCTCAATTGTACAGTATTGGCCACTAGGGTTGGCTTGTGGTTGTGTTGCATTGGGACACACATTTGCCATATGATCACCACCACAGGTGTAACAACACTTGTTTGTTGTTAACCTAGGCATCTGTTTACTAGAAACTCCTAGTTTCTGGGCCACTGTTTTTGCTAGGTCCTCTATCGAGCTGGAAGGTTTTGAAGATGCTAGAGATGAACAATCTGAGTCTTTATAGTCCTTTGAGAGTTCCAACTCATCTCCTAAGTTGTCTTCAATGTCTATACAAATTCTTACTCACTGCTCTAGCATTCTCGGTTCCTTCAAGTACACATAGGAGCGTAGTTTAGAGCTCAATAGACCATCTAGAAACAATGACACTTGCTTGGCCTGTGCGGGTAACTCTTGCATTGGACATCTCTCCATGTATTGTCTAAGCCTATGTCCTACCAGTCTAGCTGTTTCTTGAGGAGTCTATTTGAAACCATGAATCAATGAAGACGTGACATGCATGATCCCACTTTTAGAGAATTCCGTGATGAATGACTCTAAAAAGTGATGGATATCTCTAAATTGCATTTGTTGCAATGGTTGGAACCAAGTTAAAGCTGTGTTCTTTAACGTTAGTCCAAATGCATTATATTGTGTGAACATGTCTTCTACTTGCTCTGCTCATAGCACTTGCTTAAATTCCGCAACATGATCATAGGGATCTCTTGTTCCCATCAAAATAGTTTTTCATGGATTTTACTAGTTGAGTGGGTCTTAATACCCTTGCGTGTTCACGTGGTCTAGGTAGAGGAAAATCATCTCTACCACTTGATATTCTCTGTTCTCTTTGTCTATCCACTCTATCCATGTCTATGGTAGTTCTATCTCTCCCTATGGGATGATTGAAACTTACTTCAGGTCTCTCTTTGTTTTTCTCTCTTTGAGTGCCATGGGTTGAGGATGTTCCTACCCCTTGTTGGCTCGCGTTTACATTTGCTCGAGATGGGGGGAAGACTAATTCACCTCTCCAAGTGTAGGTATTTCTTGCGTGGTTTGGTACCACAAATACTCTTTCTGAAGTTTCATCCAGGTATACAACCTTTCTAGGTGTATTCGGGTCCTTGAACTCGTAAATCATGATGGAGCCTACCTCACTAGGTTGTTCCATTTTTTACCTCCAAAATGCTTCATCTGTCTCTTTATTCACAAACAACTCTATGCTTCTATTGTCCTGAGGGATCCACTCAAGGATTATTACTCTTGTTAGTATAGATTTCCCTCTAGGTGTCCTAGGTTCTTCTAATGGTTCTTTTCCTTGGGCTCTTGCTTCCGTCTCTAATTGAATTACGCCAAACTCATTGGTATTATTTGGTTGAGTACTTATGATGTACATTGTTCGTTCTTTGTCTATGTATGCGTCTCTCTCAAATTTCACCACTAGACGTTCCAATCCAATGGGTTGATCAGGGTTGTGCATTTGCACCACTTGTCTTCTCAAACCATCCTCATAGATGCGAGCACCTAAGCGGTTGGTTCGGAGAAATTCTAACTGAGTTCTATAGGGTCCTTCAAGTTTTTCCAAATATGCTATGTTTGACCCTCCTTCTGGCCTTTCCATGCTAAAAGCCATTTCCGATTCACTCGTATCTGAGCTCAACTCGTAGGGGTAACTATTATTCAATTGTTGTGCCCATGAACGTGCAGTAGTTCCTACGCTTGCTTCTGATGATCTGAGGCTTCGTTCGTCTGACTTACCTATATGCTTGCCCGATCTAAGGTTCATGAATTTACTTTTGATCGTCAATGATTCTTCTTTCTTACTTTCTTGATTCTTTTTAAATCCCTTTAGATTCTTTTCTAGATGTATGCGTTAGGAATCGACTTTCCGTGGTACTCTTGAGTTCTTGTTTCGTCGGACTTTAGTTCTTTTCCTTTAGGTTTTCGTATCACACACCTTTACTTTAGTCTTGGACTTGAAAAATTAAATCTCTTGAACTTGATCATTCCTATTGTCGTTAATCCACAATGCTAACGTTTAGCCTAAGCTAAGAATTGACTGAGGGGGTTGAGTAATCTTCCAACCTCAAGTCAGTTGCTTTGGTTGCTATGATGCCCAAGAAGCCGCGCTTCCCAAGCCCTGTGTTCTTCACTGCCTTGCCTTGGTTGCCCTTGATTGTCCTTGCTAGACTTGTAAAAATCCAATATTAGACCGATTCTCAAATGGATGATCAAGCACTTGAATATATACACCCTTAAAGGTCCTTTCCCTTTTGCTCAAATTGTAATGCCCCATGGCTTTATAGTCCCAACAATGTTAACCTCAAATTAGCTTATCTAAAAATCAACATCTTCTTTTTGAAAAAAACAGTTGAGGTCACGTAGTGTGCGTCAAGAGCTTTCTAACGAGCTATAAAGCTCAAAAAACGGACTTCGGATGAAAAAGATATGAGCATTCAGGTCCTCGGGGGTAAAAATGGACAAACAGGTTTTTCTCCAAATATGAGCTAAGGGGTTTCCTATGAGTCTAATCACCCAAAAATTTTCAAAAAATAGCCCCAAATTTCCCCAAAAATTCAAACCCTAAAAATTATGTTTGGGGTGGACAATCACGATGGTCTGGGACAATCGCGATGGTCTAGGATCATCGCGATGGTCCAGGTGATCCGTCACGATGGCGTGGCAAAATCGCGATGGTCCGAAGGTGCGAACTATCGTGATGGTCGGAAGTGAACAATCGTGATGGTGTAAATGAACCATCGCGATGGTCTAATCAGTGAGCAATCATGATGCCATCGGTTAATGGTCAATGCGACAATTGCGATGGTGTGAGCCCATCGTGATGGTCACGAGGCACGATGGCTTGAGCCAATCGCGATGGTCCAAATTTTGAGGTGTCACGATGGTCTGAGGGTATCGTTGCGATGGTCTAGCTTGCCATGTGGCAGCATCGGCGCGATGGCATGAGCCAATTGTGATGGCATGGGGTCGACGGGATCGTCACGATGGTCGAGGACCATCGCCATGGTTCAAGTGAACCGTCGCGATGGCATGAGGCCGTCGCGATGGTCCGGCCGAGCCATCGCGAAGGCATGAGCCAATCGCGATTGTGTGACACAATCGCGATGGCGTGAGCCAATCGCGATGGTCCACCAAAATGCAAATTCTTGAAATGCAAGTGTGGATTCCTATGTGCGCAAGGATGCTTTACAGCGTGGTGAACTCGCTTACCTCAAATTCTGAACTTGGCAGACCATCGCGATGGTCTGACACATTTGGCATTTTTAGACAGAAAGTGATTTTCTTACCTTTTTGCAGCCTTCCTGATGCTCTAGAGCACTGTACCTGCAAGAAAACTCAAAAGCACAAAAGCACATGCAAGCACAAAAACTCTCTCTCACTCTCGCATGCACAAATGAGGGAAAATGAGGAGAATGGGTGGATATGGTGAATTTTCTGATTTTTTCGAAGTGGAAGAAGATGATGCGGCGATGAAGATGGAGTGTGGGAGAAGTGAAAAACACTAAAAACTAACTAAAAACAACAACAAAAACTGAAATTTTTACCTTCCAACGCCACTTCTTGCTATACTCTTACCATCACACATTCGTCCTAGACTCGATCCCTGGCAACAACGCCAAATTTGGTGTTGCTCTAGCACAATGGTGAGAACCACGTTAAGAAGCTCTACCCCCTTAATGTCAATCCGCGGAAGAGATATGAGTGATATGAAGATCGTGAATATGAGATGAAGTGAAAGTGAAGGTGAGAAGCATAGAGATGCACACACACATACACACACACAACGAAGAGACAAGCAAGACACAATGGAAGGTAGGAAATCAACTTTATTACTCAAGAACACTCTTACAAGCTCAAGCTCACTCTAGCTCATACAAGTCTACACTAGCTAACCTAAAAAATGAGCTCTCTAGCTCTTTTTATAGATTCTAGACTAGTTTTGACCGGTTTCACATCCAGTGACCAGCATAGTTAAAAAATAGGTTCTATGTGCTATTTGAAAGGGTAAACAGTGTCTAAAAATAACCAAAATTGGTATGCTCATTCTACCTAAGCTCCTCAGCTTGAGGACTCCTCGGCTTGCACAAAATTGAGCTATAAATTACAAAAAGGGTTTTCCTATTTTACATATGGTACAAAAGTGATGAAAATCATTGTTTTCTGAAAAGTATTTTAAACCATATTTGTTTGAAAAAATGATCCGATTGGCTCCCGGATACTTCATTGTGCTCTATCTTCACATGCTTCCACGTCTTCTATGCCTTTGGCTACTACCAACACCTTCCTCTCCCTCACTTACATCTCCGAGTCTTTCTATGGGTATCTCTAGTACCTTCTTCTGTGACCCTATTTGAGAGGAGGCAGTAGCAAGCTAAGGGAATTGATTTGCTATGTGTTTCCACAATTCTAGTTTAACCTTCAACAATTCCTCTAGAGTGAGATGACACTGTACTTTGGTATTCTTTATTACTTCCGTGTTTCTAGGGATTACTGATTCTTAATTCCTCACTATTACAGTGGTGCTCTCATGCTAATAGATTTGGCTTCTCAAGGTCCTGTGAACTGAGGTAATCCTTGCAAAGAATTGGATTCAAAATCTGTGTGTTCACTCAGTTGTTCTTCTTCTACATCATCGTAGATAGAGGGGATGTCTTGGGGAAATTGCTATTGCAAGTCGTCTATTTCTTGAATAGGAGGATGGGTTTTTTGTTTTTTTCTCCACTTCTCTTCTTGGATTTCTCTTAAGAATTCATGTGAATACCTATGTATGGAAGACAGGTTGTCTCCATCTTCTGTATTTGGCACTTGAGATAGGGATGGTGCATTCCTTTCCTATGTCTCTGAGACAATAGGGTTCCCATGTTGATTCTTTTTATCGTTGTTATCGATCAAGTATTCTAACCTCTCCAGCAATCCTTAAAAGTATAATTTTGGTTTTGCCATGTTATTCCAATTAAGATAACGAGAGGCTTCGAACATAGTTTGTGCTAATTCTACCATCTTCATGCAAAGTTTAGTCCTCTCAATTTCTAAATATGCTCTTGGGTAGTTCTTACTCATTTCAGTTATCTGGGGTCCTTCTTTCAATCTAGCCTGATATGCACGAAACATCATGTCTAGGTTTTCTGGTATGGGTTCCGCTAGAACTGATCTTGATTTATGAGCTAAGTTCTCCTGATTAGATTCTTGAGAAGTCAATTCTAGGATTTTAGCTCTGGAATCCTTGAGGCTTCCTTCCAAATCAGTTATCTTTTTACTCCATTTTCTCTTAATTCTTTCTCTAGAATCTTTCCAAGATTTCGTCTTTTTATTACTAGACTCCCCAAGTTTGCTAGTTCCGGCTATTTTCTTAGGATTAAGCTATTGATTTTGTAAGAGTGCCTAGGCTCTTGTTATAGCTTGGATAGACACATATGTAGGGTTGGATCCATCTGTGTTATGCACAATACCTATCACATTGATCGGTGTCACTTTTGAAGCATTAGCGGGGTTCTTGGGACAATCTTTGATGATATGCTCTTTACCACACTCGGCACAAAAGCCTTGTATGTTATAGTATTGAGATTGTCCTGTTATAGGAGGATGTGGACAATCCTTTATGAAATGATCTCCTTGGCACCTAAAGCATGGTCCTCTAGGGCCCTGTGGTCTTTGCTGTCTTAACTGGGGCCGCAGATTAGGGTTGGCATACATCACATTAGCGTAATCGGGTTCCCAATTGCGTTCCAATGGTGGACTATCATATTGATATGTCTCCACATGTTCTGGTGACTCCGTGTAATATGCAGGTGGACTATCTACATGAGTAGAGTCAAAACTGTTAGAATTAGGGTCACTTTGTGCGATTAGGGGTGAAGAAGGCACTAAAGCCCTATCGAGGATCTCTTGTGCAACAGCATATTTGACCGAGATGACATTGGCTGGTGGGGGTGGCTGCTGAGCTAAAACAGGTTGAGGTCTCTATTGAGCCTGATAAGGATATATTTGAGGAGGCCTATAGTAATGAGGCTGAGCATTGTATTGACCTTGATACCTACCTAGCTGTGGGTATGCTTGCGGATAGTTCTATCATACTACTTGTTTGTTGTATGGGCAGTCTTAAGCCGAGTGATTCGTGTATCATCTCTCAATTGTATAGTACTGGCCACTAGGGTTGGCTTGTGGTTGTGTTGCATTGAGACACACATTCGCCATATGATCACCACCACAAGTGTAACAACGCTTGTTTGGTGTCAACCTAGCCATCTGTTTACTAGAAACTCCTAGTTTTTGGGCCACTTTTCTTGCTAGGTCTTCTATCAAGCTAGACAACTTTGAGGATGCTAGAGATGAACAATCTTAGTCCTTATAGACTTTTGAGAGTTCCAACTCATCTCCTAAGTTGTCCTCAATGTCTATACAAATTCTTACACATTGCTCTAGCTTTCTGGGTTCCTTCAAGTACACATAGGAGCATAGTTTAGAGCTCAAGAGGCCATCTAAAAACAATGATACTTGCTTGGACTATGAAGGTAGCTCTTGCCTCCGACATCTCTCAACATATTGTCTAAACCTACGTCCTGCGAGTCTAACTATTTCCTGAGCGGTTTATTTGAAGCTGTGGATTAACGAAGAAGTATTGTGCCTGATTCCACTTTTAGAGAATTCAGTGATGAATGACTCTAACAAGTGATGGATATCCCTAAATTGCCTCTGTTGCAATGGTTGGAACCAAGTTAAAGCCGTGTTCTTTAACGTTCGTCCAAACGCATTGTATTGTGTAAACATGTCTTCTACTTGCTCTGCTCTTAATACTGCTTAAATTCCGCAACATGGTCATAGGGATCTCCTGTCCCATCGAAGTAATTTTTCATTAACTTCACTAATTGAGTGGGTCTTAATATTGTTGGGTGTTCGTGTGGTCTAGGTAGAGGAAAATCATCTCTACCACCTAGTATCCTAGGTTCTCTTTGTCTTTCCACTCTATCGGTGTCCATGGTGGTTCTATCTCTCCCTATGGGATGAGTGAAACTTACTTCTGGTCTCTCTTTGGTCTTCTCTCTTTGAGTACCATGGGCTGAGGATGTTCCATGTAATAAAGTAAGTCTATGATCCAAGGGTATGGCCGGTTCAGACACATCTGAAGTCGGATACCGTTTGGTCATCTGTGTGTATGACCAAAGATCTCGAGTTTAGACTTACTAGGAGGTCTTGTGCTCTTGTGAACAAGTGATGCACTTAGCTTAGTGGTTAAGTCTCAAGGATGTGAAGGAGGAGGTCTTGGGTTCAATCCCCATGGGGGACATGGGGAGAGTATTTTGCCCAAAGAGATCTAGCACCTTCTAGAAGCATCCACTTGAGTTCTCGAATTGATTGAGACACTTGGCGCACATGCAGTTACATGGCTGACACATGGCTGGCTAGTATCCACCTGCCCAAGAAGGCAGTCCCCTGGAGAGAGCTATACATAGAGGCATTTGGTTGGGAGGAGAGTCATCTCTCTAGCACCTGGTGGTCGTAATCCTTAGGTTGTTGCATTGGCATCAGAGCTCAAGATTTAATGAAAGATTGTGTAGATGAAATCTTCTTAAGTTCCGCTTGACGAATCCTTTTGTTACATTTCTTCTCATTCCACGGAATCGTTCTTGGTAGCAACTTCCGTTCTTTGTCGAATTGCTTTTACTAGCAAAAGAGAAGTTACAAAACATTATTTATCTATAGACGCTTGTGCTCTAACCAACATAAGTAAAGCATCGGTCATGTATAGCGATGCTTATAATTTAAAGATCATTTATTAGCGCTGAAGAGGTTCACGATTTAAGCGGGATCGAATACTCCAGTTTTGGACGATGCATTCTCTGCAGTTGTTGACCTCGGGTCAATTCAAGGGAGGTATATGAATTATCCATGACAGCTATGGTCGGATTCTAGATTCAGCACCCGTATTCTATGAGGAGTTGCGCCTCCTTAATGCCTCACAGTAGTACAGATTAAGAATCATTGCTAGTCTTTGTGTTTACTGGAAGCTACGCCCACCATGAAATATCTCCGCTCTGTTGTCTTCTGCTGTTTAGCAGTGGTATTGTTGCTACTCTTGCAGGTGTGGTTTAGGCAACCGAGCTTCTCTAGATGCCCTGGATGGTTCGCTTCTTGCCGAGAGCATTCGTACCTATTCGGATACAAGATCTTCGAGATGGGATCTCGGATAGAGCAGGCCAAGCGGGTGTTTCCCCAGCATCCGCTCGATCCCCTCACTTTCTCTGTGATTGCTCGTGTTCATGCTCTTGTCCTGAACTCTTCTATTTCCCTAGCAGAAGATAAGCCATAACAAGCAAAATTGCCGTAATAAACAAGTCGGCCTCTGTCATGATCCGAGAACAGCCGGTGCATAGCATAAAAGCTCTTCTACATCCTATTCAAACGCCACTAGATGCGATGGGCCGATCATGTTGGTCTGCAGGTGTTGGGACTCTTTACAACATGATGCGCTTGCTGTCAGGAGTGGGACTTCAACCTTTGAACCTACGCTCTGTCATGTGAACCCAAACTTCCATTGGCGTCA
Source organism: Ceratopteris richardii (assembly GCA_020310875.1). NCBI lineage: Eukaryota > Viridiplantae > Streptophyta > Polypodiopsida > Polypodiales > Pteridaceae > Ceratopteris > Ceratopteris richardii. The sequence goes on from CM035414.1 coordinate 119,720,041, forward strand.
AAATTCAGAGCTTTGAAGTTTAAACAAGCTGCTCTTCATCAAACGATGAAGACCAGGAATCAAAGTCGTCACCAGTGCTGTATTGCCAGTGGCTTTGTTTTGCCTCCTGAAGGGATTTTCAAAAGTGATGATTGTAGTGTAGGCCTCACAAGATCTGCAGACGCAGCCAGGAATCGACCTTAACTGCTCAATTGGATAGTGTGCTGCCTTAGCCAGAAGACTGACGGCTGTAATCGACAACTGTTAATATTGTTTTAATCTGTTGTCTTCATCATGGAAAAAACAATTGCTTTCTCAGATAGCGCTTATGATTGTATAGCGCTTATGATTGAATATCTCGAAAAAAAAAATCTATGCTGTACTATGCAGGAATCGATCGCAGACCTTCTTGATTAATGCGTCACGCTCTGTCAATTAGCATAAATCGTATGCTATGAGCAGCCAATGCTGAGGAAATCCAAAATCATCTTGTATTCTATTTCCATAAGCTTTGGAGTGCTAGTCAAACTACCGGCTGCTCAAGAGTTGAGCTATCACGAACGTTGTGCAAAAGTCACCTGCGAAGAGCGACCATATAAGTCCTTCTTTATGGCCGAAGTGATTCAGATATCCCCCCCATGACAAGAACTTCATGGCCTCGTGAGGGACCTCAAACTCCATGCACAGGCGATCAATAGTCCCATAGCTGGCCACACACTCATCATGAGTGTGAGGTTGAAAGGAGCTATGCAAGTGCTCAGTATCTCTCCGCCCATAGGCTAGGATGTCATTCCACCATGTCATAAGGCTTACATTCCAACTCCAATTCTCGAAGTTTAAACCTCCCAAGAATGAGCATGTCTACATATTCATCACTTGAGCTTTGAAGAACTAAAGCCATGATACATGTGGAAGCAAAATCACGCAAATGGAGGTTGGCTCGTCTTGAGAAGATTGAAGCTGATGAGGTGGAAAATAGCTCTTCCAGAGGATTAGTGGAAGGATGTAGCTTAACTGAGAGATAAGTATTTTCCAAGTTAATGATTGGTTTCAATATTTGTTTTCGCTCTATAGTTTCATGTAGAATGCATTTTAATCATTGATGTATGGTAGTAAACTTCATTTTTTGATGCAAACTATTGAAACCTATATGAAAGAGCATAAACATATTGAAACACTCATTAAGCACAAGCATGCATATATGAAAGAATGTTTTCATGCACAATTTATATTTTCTTCTTGCTTGCAAAAGGAATAGGATGCACTCAAGCCTCTACTCATATATATTTATAACTTTTTGTAAGGTAGAAGATAGATTATTTGTGCATGGGTAATTGGACATGGATGATTGGATGCACACATGTCCCGGCCTAGAATGGATCTCAATTTGCTGAAGAATAATGTTCTCCCAAGTAGTGAGAAGCAAATTCTTTAAACTCTTTAGTTAGAAGTAGTTCCAAGTAATTCTCAAAACCACAAGTATTGGTACTCAAGTCCAAATAGTGATATAACCTAAAGGTACATCAAAGATTCTTAGCTTTGGAATCTGAGAAGCATCAGTATATGCGTGGACTGAAGTTTAGAAAAAGATCTCTAAAAACCCTGCAGGTAAGCAAATAAGCTTTAGATAGTTTAGGAGATCTTAAAGATAAACACTAAGTCTTTATTCTAGTTGCAAGATCAACCAGACTTGATCAAGCTTGGCCATGATTGTCCAAGAACGTGCGATTGGAACTAATCTCTAGATTGCCCAAGTATTGGAAATAAAAAAATTCCTTTTGGGATATATTCACTCAAGTTCCATTTATCCAATGGAAAAATGTGAAAAGAGTAAGTTGTTCCAAGTCTGAACAGAGTGAAGAAAATTCCAAGATTGTAGTCTACAATCGTGAAGATGGTACTTAAGTCTATGAAAGGTAAAATATAAATTTTACCTATCCTTAAAGGGATTTTGGTACAAATCCAGAGAGCATGAGCAGATGCTTAGACTTAGGCACTAGTGAGATTCCTCTAAAAGTCCCGGCTGGGGTAGGTACCTAAAGCATCAATAAGAAAGGAATCTAAACACAAGAAGTCAAAAGCTCTTGTCACTACAAAATTGGTCAAGGATAAACGAATTTGAAAAAATTCAAGTACTTGGAATTCTATTTGGTTTTCATTTGAAAACTCTAGCAAAGAAGGATGGATATTCCATCAAAAGGTTTTTTAAGTTCCTCAAGGAAAGCACAAGATCGTGATAGGATCATGTGAAGGGATCAAAAACCTAGAAAATCTAGCTAGAGGTAATGCCTAAAACTTCAAAATTCTTGTATAGAATTGAAGCAATAAGGTACTCTATCAAGAGATGTTTAGACTTTAGGATAAAATTCACTCACTCGTCAATGTAAGTATAAAATAGGGTGGTATGGAACACTAGATTTTATACTCAGATTGATATAGGAAAGATGATATGGGACATCGGACCGTGAGATGATGATTATCTTTTAGTCCTAGATTAGATCTTGAAGTTAGGTTTGATCCTCAAGGAAATCAAAACTTCAAAGAAGGAGTTTAATTCAAGAAGGATGAAAGTAGTATCTCAAGATACTTCAAGATCAAGAAAATTGAAGATATGAAGTAAGTAACTTGTAAGATCTTCTTTGAACACTTCAAGCTTAAGTGTTATCGATCATAAATATTTGATAAATTTTTGAAAAAAGTTAGACTTTGATTTTCAGTTGATCTTTTCAACAAAGGATTTGATTGACTAAGTCAAGCACCAAGTTCCTAGTGTAACCTGGTAAATTCATTCTTTTGACTCAAAGAAATGCACAAGATTTGCATTTCCAATCAAGGAGTTAGGAAGATTGAATGTGGCCTGAACTTAGTCTCTCGTGAAGCATTATTTGAATGCAAAACTCATCAATAGAACCTCCGTGGATCGACACACTGATGTTGGTTACCACACTAGTATCTTGTGGTTGGATGATGTTTTTGGATTTGCTTTGAATCATTTTGAGAATCCAATTTATTTCTCTTAAAAATAGAGAAAATGCTTCAATATCCTGTTGAAGCAGATCTTTGAGAAGTTAAAGTCCTGAGTCATCTAGACTTTGACTCATAGCAAGCTTACATATCTCCGAAGTTTGAATTGGTTGTACTGAGTTGCAATTATTTCTTTCCGCTTTTCAAATCTATTGGAATTGGCTCAGATATGGTATCTGATTCCTTTTGCAAAAGACTAGGGTTAGGTGGTTAGAACTAGATAACTAAATTAAAACATCCTAGATAGATGTTATGTACAAGAACCTTTTCAATATTCAAAAGATAATAAGTCTGAATGGACTTATTTATTTACGTTTGCTTCAAGATTAAAGCATAAATGATTTCCTAGAGTCCAGAATACTCTAGAATAGAGAAGTTAGGAATCGCTCAACAAATTGACAATTCCCAGAAACTTTTAGTTTGTTTTTGAGAAAAGTGTCCTAAGTTGGACAATTTTTCATCTTGAATTTATTTGGATAAGATATAGTATGGTTGACTCAACAAAAATGGTAAACTTTCTCCTACAGTTACACAAGATTCTTAAACCCATTAGGACAAAGTAGTCCTCTAGTCGGGTAAAACAATCAAGTAAGTGTTATATCAGAGTAAACCATTGAACAAACATCCAAGTTAGATGTTTGAAACAACCACACTTCAAGTTCTCCAAAACAAATTCAAGTGAATCAAGAGTTCTCAAAGTCTTGCAAGGGACTAAGTCCATGCACCAGTCATGCCTAGAAATGTACTAGTAATTTGAATCCACCTAGTTCACATGTTTGTGCCAAGTCCCACATCCAGAAACTGTGAACTGGACAGGGATGTTTTTAGATCCACCCTTATTATTCTTTCACTAGTTTGTACTTTGTTCAGTTCATCAAAGTGCAAAATGAGATAGTGTTTTGAATCATTTGGTCATGGATGCCACCACAGAGATGTTCTTCCACTTTTAGAACATGACCATGTTCTTCTAGTTCTAGAACATGAGGCTCGGGGATTGCCTACAGTATGTACATAGCTCTATTTTCGAGGACAGAAATTTTCCAAGGGAGGAAGAATGTAATAAAGTCTATGATCCAAGGGTCTAGCCAGTTCAGACAAATCTGAAATCGGATATCGTTTGGTCATCCGTGTGTATGACCAAACATCTTGAGTTTAGACTTACTAGGAGGTCTCGTGCTCTTATGAACAAGTGATCCACTTAGCTTAGTAGTTAAGTCTCAAGGATGTGAAGGAGGAGGTCTTGGGTTCAATCTCGATGGGGGACATGGGGAGAGTATTTTGTGCAAAGAGATCTAGAGCCTTCTAGAAGCATCCACTTGAGTTAACTCGAGTTGACTGAGACACTTGGCGCACATGCAGTTACATGGCCAACACATGGCTGGCTAGTATCCACCTGCCCAAGAAGGCAGTCCCCTAGAGAGAGCTATATATAGAGGCATTTGGTTGGGAGGAGAGTCATCTCTCTAGCACGTGGTGGTCGTAACCCTTAGGTTGTTGCATTCCAGCACCCTTATGACTCGTGTTTACATTTGCTCATGATGGAGGGAAGACTAATTCACCTCTTCATGTGTAGGTATTTCTTGCGTGGTCTGGTACTACAAATACTCGTTCTGATATATCATCCAGGTATACAACCTTTCCAGGTGTATCTGGGTCCTTGAATTCGTAAATCATGATGGAGCCTACCTCCCTAGGTTGTTCCATTCTGTACCTCCAAAATGCTTCATCAGTTTCCTTATGCAGAAATAATTCTATACTTTTATTATCCTGAGGGATCCATTCGGGGATTAGTACTCTTGTCAGTACAGATTTCCCTTTAGGTATCATTGGTTCTTCTCCTAGTGGTTCTTTTCCTTGGGTTCTTCTGTATCTGGCTGAACTACACCAAACTCATTTGTATGATTTGGCTAAGTACTTATGATGTACATTGTTCCTTCTTTGTCTATGTATGCGTCTCTTTCAAATTTCACCACTAGATGATCCAATCCAATGGGTTGATCAGGATTGTGCAATTGCATCACTGATCTTCGCAAACCATCCTCATAGATGCGAGCACCTAAGTGGTGGGTGCAAACATATTCTAATTGAGTTCTGTAGGGTCCTTCAGGTCTTTCCAGATATGCTATGTTTAACCCTCCTTCTCGTCTTTCTATGCTAAAAGCCATTTCTGACTCACTCGTATCTGAGCCCAACTCGTAAGGATAACTATTCAATTGTTGAGCCCACAAATGTGCAGTAGTTCCTACACTTGCTTCTCATGATCTAAGGCTTCATCGGTCTGACTTACCTATATGCTTGCCCGACCTAAGGTTCATGAATTTACTTCCTGGCACTCTCTAATCGTCAATGGTTCTTTGTTCTTTGTTGCTTGTTTCTTTTTGAATTCCTTTAAATTCTTGTCTTATCTTACTGTATGTGTCAGGGATCGACTTTTCATTGTACTTTTGAGTTCTCGTTTCGTCAGAATTAAATTATTTCCTTTTGGTTTTCGTATCGCACACTTTTACTTTAGTCTTGGACTTGAAAAATTAAGTCTCTTGAATTTGATGCATTCTTATCATCATTCTAATTTAATCCATAATGCTACCGTTTAGCCTAAGCTAATAATTGATGGACGGGGTTGAGTATTCTTCCAACCTTGAGTTCGCTTCTTTGATTACTCTGATGCCCAAGAAGTCACACTTCCCAAGCCTTGCGTTCTTCACTACCTTGCTTTGATTGCCTTTGATAGCCCCTGTTAGACCTAGAAAAATCCAATCTTTAGACCAATTCTTATATGGGTGCTCAAGTACTTTGATATATACACCTTTGATATTTGATCCATTCTTTTTTTGGCCCAAATTTTGACTTTTCTAGTCTCACAAATTATCCTCTCTAAAAATTCAACGTCTTCTTTTTTTAAAAAACAGTTGAGGTCACGTAATACTTGTAAAGAGATTTCTAATGAGCTATAAAGCTCAAAAAACGGACTCCGAATGAAAAAGATATGACCGTTCAGGCTCTCGGGGGTAAAAACTAGCAAATAGGTTTTTCTTCAATTATGAGCTAAGGGGTCTCCAATGAGCTTAATCACCCAAAATTTTTCCCAAAATAGCCTCAAAATGGCCCAAAAAAGCAAACCCTAATTTTTCCATTTTGAGTGAACAATCACGATGGTCTGGGACCGTCGTGATGGCACAGGTGAACCATCGCGATGGAGTGGTACAATAGCGATGGTCCGAAGGTGCGAAGCGTCACGATGGTCTAAGTGAAGCGTCGCAATGGTCTATTTAGCAAGCAATCACGATGGCATGAGACGTTGCGATGGTCAATGGTCAACGCAACCGTCGCGATGGCGTGAGCCCATTGCGATGGTCATGAGGCACGATTGCTTGAGCCAATCGCGATGGTCCAAGTTTGAAGCTTCACGATGGCTTACCCAGTATCATCACGATAGTGTATCTTGACACGTGGCAGGGGAGTTGTCACGATGGTGCGAGCCAATCGCAATGGCATGGGGTCGACGAGATCGTCGAGATGATCAGGGACCGTCGCGATGGTTCAAGTGAACCGTCGTGATGGTGTGAGACCGTCGCGATGGTCCGGCCGAGCCGTCGCGATGGCATGAGCGAATCGCGATGGTGTGACACAATCGCGATGGTGTGACACAATCGCGATGGTGTGACACAATCGCGATGGCGTGAGCCCATCGCGATGGTCCACCAACTAGCAAATTTTGAGAATGCACCTGTTGAAGCTCAAAGTCAAGGACAAATCATGGAAGCACATCAAAAGGTGGACATACAAGGAAAGGGAGCAAGTAGGGAGCTCCAAGAAGTGTATGTCAAATTTTCAGAAGAATCCCCTACAAAAATAGTGATTTTCATCACTAAAAACCATTGTAAATACCATTATCTATTTTTAGTAACTCCATTTTGTTCAAGCCGAGGAGTCCTCGAGCTTGAGGAGTATTAGAAGTACCATCGTACCAATTTTCATAATTTTTAGACTTCGTTTGAGCCCTCAAATAAGCCCTGGAACCTAATTTTTAACTAGGCCGGACACTAGGTCTGGACAGGGCCAAAACTAGTCAAAAAACTATAAAAAGAGCTAGAGAGCTCATTTTTGAGGTTAGCTTGTTAGAGAATAGAACTTTTGTAAGAGAACTCTTTTGCAATCTAAGCTTTCCATTGTTCCTCTCCTTGATCTTACTTTGTGCGCGTGTGTGTGTATGTGTGTGCATGTTTGTGTGCTTTCACTCACGCACTTGTACCTTCACTTGCTCATGGTCTTCATACCGGTCCTCACGTCTCCGCGGATTGACAAGTAAAGGAGGTGGTGCTTACGCTTGAGCTACACCAAATTTTGGCGCCGTTGCCGGGGAGAGTGCTTCGAGGACGAGCGTTGTGATGGTAAGATCGTAGATTTGCGACGTTGGAAGGTAAAAAAACTGTCATTTCAGTTCATTTTCTGTTTTTTCCTCTTCATCTTCATCATCATCATCATCTCCACCTTCTTCCATCTTCTTCTTCATAGAAATTTCTTGTTTTTTAGTGCATTTTCACCATTTTCATACCATTTTTCATGCATTATTGTGTGGGAAGGAGTTAGGAGGTGCAAGGGAGAGCAAGCGCTGTGTTTTTTCATGATTTTCTGCTCATACGGAGCTCGCCATAGCCGGCGCTCATAAATTTGAATTTCCCGCCAAAAAAACGCGATTCTGTGATGAAAATCGCGATTCTGTGAAAATTCAAAATTTTTTGAAAAATCACGATTTTCAGTTTTCCCGCCTAAATGTTGGTTGAAAAGAATCGCGATTCTGTGATTTTTTCTCAAAAAAACACGATTCTCTGCTCAAAATCGCGATTTTCAAAAAACACGATTCTCTGCTCAAAATCGCGATTCTCACCAATCACGATTTTCAGCAAAAACACGATTTTGTAAAAAACACGACTTTCTGCTCAAAATCGCGATTCTCACAAATCACGATTTTCAGCGAAAAATACAATTTTGAGAAAAACACGATTCTCTATGACAAAATCGCGATTTTCATGCCAAAAACACGATTTTGTGAAAAAGGCGATTCTGTGAAAACACGAATTTTTGCTCAAAATCGCGATTTTCAAAAACACGATTTTGTGCTCAACATCGCGATTTTCATGTGAAAAATACGATTCTGAGAAAACACGATTTTCAGTCAAAAACACGATTTTGTGAATCACGATTCTCTGAGTCAAAATCGCGATTCTCTAAAACACGATTTTGTGATCAACATCACGATTTTCAGAAACACGATTTTGTGATCAAAATCGCGATTTTCAGAAACACGATTTTGTGATCAAAATCGCGATTTTCAGAAACACGATTTTGTGATCAAAATCGCGATTTTCAGAAACACGATTTTGTGATCAAAATCGTGATTTTCAGAAACACGATTTTGTGATCAAAATCGCGATTTTCAGAAACACGATTTTGTGATCAACATCGCGATTTTCAAAAACACGATTTTGTGATCAACATCGCGATTTTCAAATCACGATTTTCTGCTCAAAATCGCGATTTTCAAAAACACGATTTTGTGCTCAACATCGCGATTTTTTTGACTTCACAGCATCGCGATTTTCAGAAAGTTCACAAAATCGCGATTTTCTCCAAAGGTCCTGTTTGCCTGTTTTGACCCCCAGGAGCCTGATTTGACATAACTTTCTCATCCAAAGTCCATTTTTTGAGCTCTATAGCTTGTTGGAAAGGAATAATGCGTTGATTTTGAGATAGGATAATTTGAAGTTGACCCTCAGGTGGGACTAGGGAACCAAGGGGGCTCTAAAGAATTTTGAACCATACCAAAGGGAAAATTTGGACTCTTGACTAAAGCTTATGAACCTGAGATCTGGTAGACACTTAGGCAAGGATAAACAAAGCATTAGATCTTCTGAGGCTAGTGTCAACCATACATCCAAGTCTTGGACACAACAACTAAGTGGTGATCTTTTACTAAGTTCAGACACAAGTGATTCAGAAATGTCTTTTAGCATGGGAAAACCTGCAGGTGGCTCAGGGACTGCCCATCTACAAACACCGGAAGGTCCCTATAAGACACAGTTGGAATATATTCGGACCAACCAATTAGGTGCTCGCATCTATGAGGATGGTCTGAGGCGATCAGTGGTCCAACTCAAAAATCCAGATCAATCCTTTGGACTTGAACACCCGGTGGTCAAGTTCGAAGAGGGTTCATACATTGATAAGGAAGGAACCATGTATGTGGTTACCAACCAACCAGATAGGACCGATGAGTTTGGAAATATCATTCATGAGAATGAGATAGGAGACCTAGAACAAGGAAATATAGGACAAGGACCCCAGACTCCTAGAGGCAAGTCAGTTTTGACCCGAGTGATCACTCCAGACTGGATCCCTCAAGACAACAAAAGCATAGAACTATTTTTGAATAGAGAAACAGAGGAAGCCTTTTGGAGATTCAAGCCAGAACAACCTAGCCAATTGGGCATAGTCATCATCTACGAGTTCAAGGATCCAGAGATACCAGGCAAAGTTGTCTACCTAGATAACACGTTAGAGAAAATTTTCTTGGTAACAGAACATGATAGACATGCATATACTTGGAAGAATGAATTGATTTTCCCTCCACCAAGATCCAATGTTTCCCACGGCCTCCAAGGAGTAGGGTCATCCCAAGCTCAGGAAGCACAGAGAGAAAGAACTAGAGAGAGACCGGAGGTAAGTTTTGCACACACAGTGGGCAGGAATAGGTCAGGATTTGAAAATGAAAGACCTGAAAGAGAGAGATATCAAGCACATAGGCAACAAAGAAATGAACATGAATTTCCATTGCCTAGAACCCGAGAGCACCCAAGAACCCTCAGACCCACTCAAGTGATCAAGGCAATGAAGAATTATTTTGACGGGTCAGGAGATCCTTATGATCATGTGGATGAGTTCAAACAAGTGTTAAGAGCTGAACAGGTTGAGGATTTGTTCACCCAGTACGAGGCATTTGGTCTGACTCTTAAGGGCACTGCCTTAGCTTGGTTTCAACCATTGAGTAGTCGCAACTATCGCAATATAGGTCAACTGCTAGACGAATTCATTGTAGAATTTTCCAAGAGTGGTATCAGGCATAACACATCATCCTTGATCCACAGCTTCAAGCAGACTCCCCAAGAAACAGTGCGACTAGTAGGTAGAAGATTCAGACAGTATCTAGAAAGATGCCCTGCTCTAGAGTTACCCACTCCGGCCAAACAAGTGGCTTTGTTCTTAGATGGCTTACTGAGCACCAAGTTAAGATCATATGTGTACTTGAAAGATCCTAGATCCATAGAAGAGTGTGTGCGGACGTGCATAGACATAGAAGATAACTTGGGTGAGGAGTTAGGATTGTCCAAACTCTACAAAGATTCGGATAGTTCTACTAGTCATACTTCAAAGATCTCCACAGAAATAGAAGAGATAGCTGAGCAAGTTGCCAAGAAGCTGGAAGTCCAAAATAAACAAACACAGAGAGTCACTCCAGTGAATCGGTGTTATACTTGTGGGGGCGACCACATGGCTAATGTATGCCCAATGCAAAACCAAAACATTAGAGAAAGGAATGCTCCATATTGCACTATTGAGAGAAAATACACAAACCACACGACTCAAGATTGTCCCTACAATAGGCAGGCTGTTAGACAGAATTATCAGCAATCTTACCCACAAGGTAGGTATCAGAACCAATACCAACAGCCATATTATAGACCACAACAGCAATATCAGGTACCATATAGGCCACAACCTGTCTTGGGAAACCAACCACCAACTCCAGCCAACGTGATTCCAGTCAAATATGCTGTGGGAGAAGAAAATCCAAATAGAGCATTGGTGCCACTAACCCCATTGATACCAGATAATGACTCTCATGCTCATTGTTCAGACTACTCCCATGAAGGTAGTCCACATGCTTATTACACAGAGTCACCTGAACATAGTGAGATTTACTCGTATCAATATGAGGCACCACCTATGGAGCAAAATTGGGAGCCAGAATACTCCAATGTCATGTACACACATCCTAACCCTAGGCCCCAGTTGAGACAAATGAGACCACAAGCCCCTAGGGGATCTTGTTTCAGATGTCATGGTGACCATTTCATTCGTGACTGTCCCCACCCACCATCTCCGAGTCAAGGACAGGCTATCACAATACAGGCTTTTTGTCCTGATTGTGGCAAAGACCATCTCCCCAGAGATTGTCCAAGAAACCCCTCCAGTGCACCCAAGATTACACCCATTAATGTGGTAGGCTTAGTGGCAGATTCAAGTTCAAGTAGTAGCAATGTGGCTCCTATACAAGCTGTCACTAGAGCACAAGCCTTAAAACAGGATAAACCAACAGAACAATCAGAGTCGAGTGAATCAGGAGAGCCTAGTAAGAGGAAAACAAGAACATGGAAGGATACCAGAGAGAAGGCCAATCGCAAGTGGAATAAAAAGTTATCGGAACTAGAAGAAAGCTTAAAAGAAGCGAAAACAAAAATAGAAGACATTGCATCTCAAAGTCCCTCGCATGCCGAAACTCCATCCACTCCACCTCATCCCACCCCACCACCCATTGTAAATAGACCACAACCAGGGTCTGTTCTTGCAGATCCAACCCCAGAAGGCTTGGACATGATGTTCAAGGCCTACCAAGCTCGACTTCAAGAAGGGCCTACAGCGGCAAACCTAGACAAGAGTTACCCTAGAGCGGACTTAGAGATTGAACGGATGAAAATGTGCATGAAAATGATAGAACAAGCTCAAGCTATACTTGAGACTAGTCAAAAGTTCAATCAGACAAACTCTGTCAAAGGGGATTTGCATTTCCAGGGCTTACTAGAACGATTAGAGCAGTTGGTAAACAAACCACAAGTTTCTTTACCTCCTCAGGCTCAACCAGTTATTGAAAGAGGAAGCTCACCACCAATGGGAGCTTATGTTCCTAATTTCACGGATCCAGGAATACCTCCTTCAATTCAACAGTACTCTCAAGAATTCTTGCGGGAAATACAAGAAGAGAAATGGGCCAAGGAGAAGGGTAATTCCCCTCCTATTCCTGAGATTGATGATCTTCATGATCAATTTCCCCAAGACATTCCATCTATTTACGGAGATGAAGCAGAACAACAAGAAGACGAAAGGTTAGATTTTGAATCTAATACCTTAGAAGAACTGCCTCAATTTCCAGGCCCATGGGAATCTGAATCTCTCCAGATTAGAGCTCCCACAATACTAGTAAGAAATGAAGACTCAGTGGTTCCAAGGAACACGGATGTCGTGAAGAACACTAAGGTTCAGTGTCATCTCACTATAGAAGAGCTGCTCAAAGCAAAACCTGAGCTTTGGAATCATGTGAAGGATCAGGTTCCAGAACTTGATTCCAACATGCCAAAAGCAGGCTCCAAGCAAAGGGTACCAGAGATACCTCTAGACAAAATAGGGGACATGTGTGAGGGTGAAGAAGGTAATACTTATCTTCCAATCACCTACCAAGGTTACACAACAAAAGCAATCATAGATTCAGGTGCTGGTGTTGCTATTGCGACCACCTCCTTGTGGAAGCAATGGGGCAAGCCCACATTAAAACCAACTAGAATGAAGCTTCAAATGGCTGATGGTCATTTTGAAAGACCTCTAGGATTGCTAGAAGGGATCACTCTAACCACTTGTGGTGTAGAGTTTGAGCACACATTTGCTATATGTGACTTTGAGAAAAATAATGTCTATGAGATGATCCTAGGAAGACCCTTCCTACGACAATTGCAAATAGTACAGGATTGGGGAACTAACTCCTTGTACTTACAGCACTTAGGGGTCACCACCAAGGTCAATTTGAAGGATTACACCTTCAGAGATGTACCACCCCTACAGTGGAATTCTATCCACAAAGCGAAAGAAGATTCCATCTCTGTGCATTCTGAAAGTTCACCTGATCCATCATGGCTGCATGAAGATACTCATTTGTGGATGTGCAAGGTCGCAAAGGAAGAGGAAAAACGTTTAAAGGCAAGAGAAGAAGGAACTTCGCTAGGAGATAGACCAGTTAGAGACCCAGCCTACACACCGATGATCTTTCCAGATGAGGAGTTTGAGCCTCATGGCTGGCCAGAAATCTTAGCCACCATGGACATTGCTGTCAATGAGGAGCAGTGGACACCTCATTGTGATGAGGAGGGTTATGATATCTCAGTTTTCATGTGTCAACCCTTGCTAGAAGAATGTGACCCTAGTGATGTCTTAGAAGAAGAAGAGAATGACGATGATCTGGAGTCTATTGTGATGGATAGTTGCTTTAACTCAGAGCAACACTATCTAGAAGATATAGGAGTGTTCACCCAGAAAGAAGAAGAACCTCTCACAAGTATTAAAACAGTAAACTCAAAGGATGGAAGTGAGAGTAGTCAAAAGAAAAAGAAAAGAAAAGCAGTGAAACAAGAAGAGGAGGAATCATTGTTTGAAGTACCAGAAAACTTCAAGAAATATGAAGTTGACGACCGCAAAATTTTGGTACGAATGCCTAAGAGAGAGGCCATCATAGGAGAATCATATGATAATAAAGAAAAGACCAAGAAGATTGTAGTGACCATTGAAGAGAACGAAGAGAGATGCACATATATAGGAGATGACCTAAGCGCAAGAGAAGAAATGGAGCTCATAGCTCTATTAAGGGAATATAGGGATGTGTTTGCATGGCACTATAGAGACTTGAAAGGGGTAGATCCAAGAATTTGCTCTCATACTATCCCCATGACTGCTGATGCTAAGCCCACCAAACAGAAGCCCTACACATATAATGATACCTATGCAGCAAAAATAAAAGAAGAAATTGATAGGTTGATTGAAGCCGGATTCATCTATGAGATTGAGCATACCGAATGGGTGTCCCCCATTGTTGTGGTACCCAAGAAGAACGGGAAGTTGCGAGTGTGTATTAACCTTAAAAAAGTTAACGCCGCTACGATTAGAGATAGTTATCCACTTCCAATCACAGAACACCTTTTGGAGCGTGTTGCAGGCAAAGAAGTTTATAGCTTCCTTCATGGATTTTCAGGTTACAATCAAGTAGCCATTGCCCCAGAAGATCAACACAAAACAGCTTTTGCTACAGAGTGGGGAATCTTTGCATTTCGTGTGATGCCATTTGGGCTCACCAATGCACCTGCAACATTCCAAAGGCTCATGTGTCATGTCTTCAAAGAGTTCCTGCGAAAGAGCTTAGAAGTGTATGTGGATGATTTATGTGCTCATTCCCAAGAAAGAAGGGTTCACATCCCTGAGCTCAGACAAATTTTCAACAAGTGTAGAGAATATCGAGTGTGTCTAAACCCAGAAAAGTGTGTGTTTATGGTGCGTCAAGGTAAAATCTTAGGCCATATTGTTTCTAAGAATGGACTCTCAACAGATGAAGATAAGGTACGAGCCATAGCAGAGCTACCAAGGCCAAGGAATGTTAAAGAGGTACAAGCCTTTATGGGCCATTGTGGATATTACCGCAGGTTTATCCACATGTACGCGATCATAGCTAAACCTCTTTATGCCTTGTTGTCTAATTTTGAGTGGAACGATGAATGCGAGAATTCTTTCAAGGAACTGAAGAAACGTTTGTGCACGGCACCAATACTCACCACTCCTGATTGGAATAAACCATTCCATGTCCATGTGGATGCATCCAATCATGCCATAGGATGTGTGCTAGCACAACCCACAAGTGAAGGAAACTTAGATTTGCCCATAGCATATGCTAGTAGACAGCTCACTGCAGCTGAACGGAACTATACCACAACTGAGCGAGAGGGCTTAGGCATGGTATATGCTGTGAAGAAGTTTAGACACTATTTATTGGCCAACAAGTTCAAGTTTTTCACTGATCATCAAGCTTTGTTATATTTGGTCAATAAACCTTGCAATACTGGACGCTTAGTACGATGGTTCCTCTTACTAATGGAATATGACTTTGAAGTTGTTGTCAGGAAAGGGAGAACCCACCTTCGGGCAGATCACCTTTCTCGCATCACTTCAGGAGAGTCACCGCAAGGAGTGTCTGACGAATTACCCGATGCTTATCTGTTCAATTTAGAAGTTGTTCCTAAATGGGCAAATAAGTTGGTACCAGTCCTAACCTTTGGCCCTGCAAATAAGAATGTGAAAACATCACAAGAAGAAATTGTAAAATCACAAAAATATCACATATTAGCAGGAAGCATGTACAAACAAGATACGGAGGGCGTATTAGCTTGTTGTGTCGAGGATGATGAACATAATAGTTGGTTGCAGCAAGCTCATGAAGGATTGCTAGGAAATCACTATTCTAAACAACGAACATTGCAGAATCTAAAGCGTTTAGGAGTGTATTGGCCTAGCATGGACAAAGAAATACATGAGTGGATTAAGAATTGTCCAAGGTGCAGAGAGAGACCCCCAGTGGAGCATGCGACCCTTTATCAAGTGTCATTAATTCCAGATTGGAGTGCTCCATTGGTAGAGTTTATGAGATCGGGAAGATTACCCAAAGAGGCTAGTCTAGCAAGAAGAAGAAGCATGGAGCAAGAGGCTCAAGGCTATGCCCTAGTAGGAGACAACCTATACCGAAGAGGCAAAGATGGTTACTTAAGACTGTGCGTTCACGAATCAGATTATTTGAAAGTCTTAGAAACTGCACACAGCGGTGTTGCAGGTGGACATTTTGGTCCTGACCGAGTGATCAAGACCATTCTATTCTCAGGACTTTGGTGGCCCACTCTTCATATGGATGCACATACCTATGTGAAGAAATGTGACACATGCCAACGTGCACAATATCCAGTCAGAAAAGACGAGATGCCCTTGAGGCCAATGATGGGAGGACGTGCATTTTCGAAGTGGGGGATAGACTTCATAGGTCCTATTAACCCCCCAGCTAGAAACTCCCATGCAGAGTACATCATTGTAGCCACAGATTACCTTACAAAGTGGGTAGAAGTCAAAGCCACAACAAAGAATGATGCTCAGACTACGGCTAAGTTCTTATTCGAGAATGTGTTCACGAGATATGGACTACCAATAGAGTTGGTGAGCGATAGAGGCACACACTTCTTGAATGAAGTCATTGAAAATCTTCTCCAAGAATTCTTGGTGATACATAAGAAATCCGCCCCCTATCATCCACAAGCCAACGGACAAGCCGAGAGTACCAATAAGATCCTCTGTAACGTATTGACAAAATTGGTAAATAATAAACGCTCTGATTGGGACAAACAACTTCATCATGCTGTTTGGGCTTATCGAGTTGCCTACAAAACGGTACTCAACGCCACCCCATTTCAGATGGTCTTCGGACAGAACGCTGTGCTACCATTAGATTTCTTAATCCCTGCCTTAAAAGTAGCACAAGAGTATGAGTGGAATGGGCATGAATTGTCCTCTAGGATCTTTGATCTCGAACGCTTGGGTGAAACGAGGCTACGAGCGGCAGCAGGCATCTACGCTGCAAAGAAGAGGCAAAAGGCATACTTTGATGCACACATCAAGGATAAGGGATTGAAAGAGGGAGATCTAGTGTTGGTATACACACTAAAACAACATGCCCGTAAGTTGGAAAAAAGAGGATATGGACCCATGATCATTAATAGAATTTCCACTAGTGGTGCAGTTCAGTTGGCCACTCTAGAAGGAGATATCCTGCCAAACTATATTAGTGGCTGCAGAGTCAAGCTATATCAAGAACCTCTTACTGAGGATATGCTAATGAGACTCAACACTGCTAAGAAGCGAAAAGAAGAAGAGTTAAGAGTGAGAGAAGAAGCACAGGTAGAGGCCAGAGAGCGTATTAGGCGAAATAAGTTAAGGCGATTAGGCCTAGATGTCAACTCAAAAGCCCCAAAATATCACATGGATATGTGTCAAAAGTCAGGCATTGCGACTTCTCAGGTCATTGACCGAAGACCCTTTGTGACCATAGAGATAGGACAAGGGAAGGGTGCAAGGACGGTGAAAGCATTGATTGACTCAGGTGCAGCAAGTAGTGCAGTTAGACTTTCCTACTGCCAAGACTTGGGATTGAACATCAATCCCATAGAAGCTTATCTCATAGGATTGGGAGGTGTGGAAACCCCTTGTTTGGGCGAGGTGGAACTTCCCATCTACCTTCAAGATGTTCCAATGAAAGTCAAAGCGCTAGTATGTCAAGATGAGAACCTTACAGAACCACTTGTCTTGGGTCAAGATTGGATCTATGACCATGCAGTTAACTTAAACCTAAGAAGTCAAATTCTTCAAGTTTGGGTACATGAACAATGCATTACATTAGAATTAGAGAACTGCATGCTCCTAGATCATGGCACCACACACTCTCTTAGTTCTTCCAAGACTAATCATATGAAAGAAGATGTTGTATGTGTCAAAAGCTCTATGATGCAGAAGGAGTCAATCGTGGAAGACCAGGTTCGAAGGTGGGTGGATCTTTCTTCTTCTCCAAAGAATCAAGTAGCCACAGTAGTGAGTCCACCACACAAGCAAACACAACCGTTCACGACAACTGCTACATCAAATAGAAAGACACCATTCGATAAAAAAGCAGTTCCGAGCATGAAGCAGATATGGGTACGCAAAGGAGAGCAACCACCAGCCTTGCCCCCACAAATCCCATCCATGCACACCAACCAGGCCAGAAGACGAAGGAAGCAGCTCAGACAAGCTCAATCACAAGGTATCCAACAAGTTTGGGTGCCTAAGAAGTTAGCTGCAGCTCAACAAGGGCAATTACAGATGTGGGTACCTAAGAAGCTCTTACATCCACAACAACCTATGTTCTCCCACATGCGAAAGGTCTCACCCAAGAAGCCAAAAAGAGAAGAGGGTAAGAACCACGTACAGAGACCGAAAGAAGATCAAATCAGCTCTTCAAGAAAAGTAGGAAGACGTGCAAAAAGGATATGGGTTTGGAAGCCAAAAGTACAAGCAGCCTCCATCGAACCAAAGCGCCAACCACACTGGATACCACCGTTCAGAACGCATCCAAAGAGGAAGACGCCTGAAGTGATCTCTACAGTGCCAAATACTGTTCTAAAATGGACTCCTATAAGGAGGATTACATCAGTTTGAGACTCAATGGATACCTCCACCAAGGTCGGCATCAACCTCCGCAAAGAACATCGAAAGCCTCGAACGAGCAACAACCATGTGCTCCTTGCACAACCCTGTCTTTTACACCATTCAGGTCATGCATTTCCAAAGTATGCATTAATATAGGGCCACATTACACGGCCGTGCATAGACACACTTGAGAATCCCATGCACAAGAGCACAGTGACATATGTCAAACATTTCTATTGATACTAACTTTTGTGTTCTTGTTTTGTGATATCCTGTTCAAAAAAAAAAAAAAAAAAAAAAAGGGAGAAAGAAAAGTGGGAGAGAGCTTGTTCCCAGGTTTGGCTTATGAAACATGAATGGGTCATGCTTAGTTGAAGGTGGAACTGTTGATTACTAGGCATTTATCAATTTGGATAGAAGTGTGTCTCGGCCAGCAGTGAGATTATTGCTGCCTTATCCGGTAGATGACAAGCATTTGGCATGAACATGGCATCTACAACTATGATTTTCTCTTACCATGGTAGGAATGAAGAGCTTGAAGGTCCGCAACTTGAGTGATGCTTAACTACTTCATGTACTAGAGCATCCAAGGAGATATCTGCACAAGGTAGTTCTGGAGGAGAAGACTCCTGCATATGGTGAGCTAAAGAGAATATGTGAAACTCAGCTTGGTGTAGTTACCCGATGTTGCTTGCCAAGGAATATAAAGCAATTCAATTCTCAGTATTTCCTGAACTAGTATGGAACAGTAGCACTGGTGAATGGTCTATGTCAACCAGCATGGTAATCTTTTAGAAACCGGCACGTGTCCAATATTCCTCTGAGTGTCAATATAGGGAAGTGAACGTGCATGAGCCCAAGCTCATAAATGCACATTGTCAGTGACAAATGTTGCTTTGAAAAGAGGAGAGGGGATCCACCACTCAAAAGATCTCATCAGTGGACAATCAACATGGACATTCATCAACAAGGTTCCATCCCAAAGGCCGAGTGTACAACACGAAGAGACAAACATCCATCAACCTTCCCCATGGTAAGTATCTTTACTCTGGAAACACCATAACCATGATAGTTTAGGAAACCTCTTCGTCAGCATACCCTTGAGCACTTAGCTCAAGACCCGCAATTTTTGCACCATACTTCTTCCAATGCATTTTCCAAGTAAGCATGCGTAGGGCTACATTACAAGGCCGTGCACAAGGCACATTCTTTGTTCAACCCAGGCACGAACACACTTACCCATCATTCATTATGGGTTATGAGTAGTTGGCATGACTGCTCTCAACATCATCTTTGGAAGAGCTAGCGGACGTCATGGGAACAACATCCATATCTCGGAAGCAAATTGAAGCCAGTAGTTGCTCCAAATCACTCTTGACAACCTCTTTTGAGCAACTTGCAGTTTTGAAAGCTCACAACAACACATTCTTGCTGGAATCCAAGGAACCAGCTCATACAAACGGATGGACACCACCTCTCAAAGCACTACATAGAACAGCCCTTCCAACAAGGGTCTGTCAGGGACGACAGACTCGAGAAGGGGGGGAGTGTTGAAGCTCAAAGTCAAGGACAAATCATGGAAGCACATCAAAAGGTGGACATACAAGGAAAGGGAGCAAGTAGGGAGCTCCAAGAAGTGTATGTCAAATTTTCAGAAGAATCCCCTACAAAAATAGTGATTTTCATCACTAAAAACCATTGTAAATACCATTATCTATTTTTAGTAACTCCATTTTGTTCAAGCCGAGGAGTCCTCGAGCTTGAGGAGTATTAGAAGTACCATCGTACCAATTTTCATAATTTTTAGACTTCGTTTGAGCCCTCAAATAAGCCCTGGAACCTAATTTTTAACTAGGCCGGACACTAGGTCTGGACAGGGCCAAAACTAGTCAAAAAACTATAAAAAGAGCTAGAGAGCTCATTTTTGAGGTTAGCTTGTTAGAGAATAGAACTTTTGTAAGAGAACTCTTTTGCAATCTAAGCTTTCCATTGTTCCTCTCCTTGATCTTACTTTGTGCGCGTGTGTGTGTATGTGTGTGCATGTTTGTGTGCTTTCACTCACGCACTTGTACCTTCACTTGCTCATGGTCTTCATACCGGTCCTCACGTCTCCACGGATTGACAAGTAAAGGAGGTGGTGCTTATGCTTGAGCTACAGCACCTATGGATTCATGTGTGCGCAAGTGTTGCCTACCTTGTGGTATGGTCACTTACCAAAAATTCCGAGTTTGGCAGACCATCGTGATGGTTTGACACACACACGGCAGATTCTGACAAAAAGTGGCTTTTTTACCTTTTGGAAGCTTTCCAGTTGCTCTAGAGCACTGTCTGCAAGAAAACTCAAAAACACACACAACACAACAAGCACAAAAGCTCTCTCTCTCTCTCTTGCATGCAAAAATGAGGGGAAATGAGGAGAATGGGTGGATATGGTGAATGTTTTGATTTTTTTGAAGTGGAAGAAGATGATGCGGTGGTGAAGGAGTGTAGGGGAGATGAAAAACACAAAAAGCTAATTTAAAACAACAAAAAAAACTAAAATTTTTACCTTCCAACACCACTTCTTGCTATACTCTTACCATCACACATTCGTGCTAGACTCGATCTCCGGCAATGGTGCCAAATTTGGTGTTGCTCTAGCACAATGGTAAGTACCACGTTAAGAAGCTCCACCTCTTTAATGTCAATCCATGGAAGAGATAGGAGTGATATGAAGATCATGAATGTGAAATGTAGTGAGAATGAAGGTGAGAAGCATAGAGATGCACACACACATACACACACACGTATGAGACAAGCAAGACACAATGGAAGGTAGGAAAATAGACTTTATTACTCAAGATCTCAATTACAAGCTCACAATAGCTCCAAGCTCTCTCTACTCATACAAGCTAACCTAAAAAATGAGCTCTCTAGCTCTTTTTATAGATTCTATACTAGTTTTGACCGCTTTCACATCTAGTGACCGGCACACTTAAAAAATAGGTTCTAGGTGCTATTTGAAGGTCTAAATGATGTCTAAAAATACCCAAAATTGGTAGGCTCGTTCTACCTAAGCTCCTCAAGCTTGAGGACTCCTTGGCTTGCACAAAATGGAGCTATGAATTACAAAAGGGGTTTTTCTATATTACATATGGTACAAGAGTGATGAAAATCACTGTTGAGAGTTTTTGAAAAGTATTTATAAAACATATTTGTTTGAAAAATAATACCGGCTTCACATACTTCCGCATCGTTTGTGCCTCTGGCTACTGCCAACACATACGAGGGTAACTTCTTCGACCAAAACAAACTGGTCCTACTCATGCCAATGTATAGTTGTATGACTAGACCTAGATTAGACAATGCAAAATTTGTTGGTTCAAATCCAAACCTTCACATTTGGCTTAAATTGAAGGATTAGATGAGAAGGAATGTGATGAGTTACATGAACCATTTCTTGTAATACTTGAACTCCATACATCTCATAATGTTATGGGAGATAAAAGCCACGAATCTCATTTGGTAGAACCACTTCTAACTTAGAGGAACACTTTTAGGTGGATCCTCATTTGAATTTCAAATTCAAATTAGAAGAAGAACACTTATACAAGAGCTTGTAAATCTTGCCGGATAGAGGCCTCTTCTTGGAGCTCATTTTCTAATCATTTGTAGAGGTTGAGGAGCATACGCTATAGCTCACTCATCCCACTATCATTGTGAATCATCATAATGCCAATGATCTTGTAAAATCATGTGTTATAATACATACACTTCATTGATCACATCTGTTGACTTCTCTGCTATGTCTACTCAAAACAATGATCTTTGCATGACCATATCTCATTGATTTCTCCATCATTTTTTATGTTCTATAGTTTTTTGGAATCAGCTCAAGACTACCTTATGCCGTGAAAGTTTTATAGGATTTGCATCAGCCAATTGGGAGAAAATTGCTTCGAAGTGCTCTTTGGTCATTCTCTGTGTAGCTCCTAAAAAATCGAGGGTAAGTTTCCAATTGCTAAAGTGATTGACCAATGTATGATTTATCATTTTGAGTGATTCTACTTGGAATCATTAGCTACATAAGCTAGTTAGATACCACCATAAGGATTTTTCCTAATTGCTACTGTACTGTGAGCACTGAGCAAAATATCCAACAGGTGTCGATCAAAATAGCAAGTTTTGAGTGACTAGCTAATTGCAAAGTTATCTGTTTTGATCTAATTGTTTGAACCATCATCTCCAAAGTACATAAGTACTTATTTAGTGTCATTTGGAAGCCAAGAGGGCCTACTACATAACCATGAAGTAAAATAGGGCAAGTACAATTCAGCCTTTGGTAGTACCACCTCACTTCCTTGAGGTATCCATCCATCTCTTCCAACAGTGGTATCAGAGCAAGTTGAGGTAAAATGGGAGATGGTTTCCCTTCTTTTCTTGATAAATTGGACAGGAATAACTATCGAGCATGTTCATTGATGATGAAGACATATCTACAAGGAAGGCGTCTCTATGGATACATATCAGGAGATGAGGAGATGCCCATTTTCAGAAGCAAAGGACAACCTACAAGAGAGGAGCTTGAAAGACTCAACTCATGGTGTGCGAAAAATGCATTGGCAAGGTCATATCTACTTAGCTCTATCTCTCACTTCCTTCTTCCACACATTAGGTATTGTAAAACGTCCCAAGAGACGTGGGATACATTGTTTTCATATTTTTCTTCCAATACAAGAGCAAGAAAAAATCAATTATGGATTGAGTTTACCACTCAAAGGAAGCAACCCAAGCATAATGTTTCAGAGTTTGTGACCGAAGTCAAAGATGTGGCTCATCAATTGGCAAGCATAGGAGAGGAGATTGAAGAGGAGCGAATAGTGAGACAAATAATCAATGGCATCAAGGTAGATGATAAGTGGGAAGCCTTCACAATTGCTGTGGACTTATACATGGATATGCAGATTCCAGATCTTACCACACTCATGGGACAACTCTTTACCCATGAAGCCAAGCTCAACAAAAATGGAGAACCAGCAAGAGGTAACAACTCTTCTGCCCTATACACAGATAAAGGAAAATCTAAAGATAAAGGGAAGAACAAGAATGTAGAGGATGAAGGTACTCCATCTCAAGCTAACTATGTAGGGAGAGGTAGGAACTCAAGAGGAAGGGGCAGAGGAGGTAAACAAGGTAGGGGGAGACCTTTCAACTCTTCCCCATGCAACATATGTGGATTGTCTAATCACACTACAGATGAGTGCTATAGGAACTTCAAGAATCATAGAGGAAGAGGATATTGAAGAGGTGGATACTCACAATCAAGAGGATGGTTCAACCATAATCAAAGTTACAACCATGGCTACAACAACAATTAAAACAACAATTATCAAGGAGGATACAAATCAAGGAAGGAATTCAACAATTATACAGAGGATCAAGAGGATTCCCTTCTCATTACTCCAAAACAAGGTATGAATGATGAGCACCTCTTCTATATTGACTCAAGATGTTCAAACCATGTAGGAGGCATTGTAGCCCTTCTTTCTGATCTTGAGGAACCCAAGGGAAAGCACCAAGTGCAAACAAGAGATGACACCAAGCATTTAGTGGTTAAGGTAGGGAATGTCAAAACTTCTCATGGGAATATAAATCTATTGAGTAGGGTTCTTTATGTACCTATAATCACCAAGAATCTGATGAGTGCTGGACAAATAGTGGAAAAGGGTTTGCAGGTTAGGTTCAAGAGAATTTCCAAGGGAGAAAAAACAGGTAGATTATTTAAATTTGAACTTGAGGACACCAGAAACATTGCACTTTATAACTACAAGACTCAAACATTGTTTGAGCTTGAGATTTGGCATAAACGATTAGGGCATATTGGTGAAAGAAACATGAAGAAAATATGTAGAGATCAATGTGTGTTTGGAATACCTAATGTATCCAAGCAACATATGATCTACACAGATGTGTGGGGACCAAGCAAGGATCCTTCAATTTCAGGCTCAAGGTATTATGTATCATTCATTGATGATTTCAGTAGGTGGACTATCTTGTACTTTATGAAACATAAAGATGAAGTGTTCAGTTGCTTCAAGAAGTATCTTGCAATTGTGGAAAACCAATCAGGAAGAAGTCTAAAGAGATTAAGGTCAGATGGAGGAGGTGAGATTACTACAAGGTATACCCCATTTTTGCAAGATAGAGGTATCAAAAGGGAGATTACTAAAAGGTATACCCCTGAGCAAAATGGGGTAGTAGAGAGGAGAAATAGGTTGATTGCGGAAACATCTAGGTCAATGCTTAATGAAAAAAATTACCTAATTATTTGTGGGCAGAGAGTGTTTCTACTACTACTTATCTTATAATAGGTTGCCATCCAAATCACTTGATGGGATGACCCCATATGAAGCATGGCATGGTAGGAGGCAATCACTTGATCATTGTAGACTATTTGGATGTGTTGCTTATGTGCATGTTCCATCTCAAATGAGCGATAAGCTAGACCCTAAAGCAGAGAAGTGCATATTCATAGGATATGATTCAAATAAAAAAGGGTACAGGTTTTATAATCCATCCAACAAAGGATTTATGGTCAGTAGAGATGTTTTGTTTGATGAGAATGATTCTTGGTTTGAAAGTGAGTGCAGGAAAGTCAAATTTCCATATGACTTGGAAGAGGAGTTTCCAAGTCTCTCCAAGGAGGAGCCAAGTCAAATTGAAGACATCAAATAAGATGATGAGGACACCGTCAACTTAGAAGAATTCAAAGCATGGAAATCAAAGGGCAAAGCCAAAATGAAGAGGTTGGAAGACTTACCTGAATCATGCAACCAAGCTCTAAGGAGATCATAGAGGGAGAGTAAGAAGCCAATAAGATATGGGTATGATACTTTGTTAGTTTCTAAGCATTCCATTTATCTTGCTAAAGATTTGTCACTTGAAGAGCCTTCTTCATATGAAGAAGCAAAGACCTAGGTAGAGTGGAAGGAAGCTATGGATGAAGAAATAGAAGCACTCCAAGAGAATGATAGTTGGGAACTAGTACCCAAGAAGGCATCAATGAAGGTAATTGGTTCTAGATTGATTTACAAAATCAAGAGAAACTCAGATGGATCCATAAACAGGTATAAAGCTATACTTGTGGCCAAGGGTTTTGCACAAACCCAAGGAGTTGATTATGAAGAGACCTTCTCACTTGTGGCTAAAATGCTAACCATCAGAGTATTGGTAAGTATGGCTGCATCTAGGAATTGGAATATGTATCAATTGGATGTGAAAAATGCTTTTCTCAATGGCTAGATTTTAGAGGAGGTTTACATGGCTCAACCTCCTGGCTATGGAGACCCAAGCAAGATAAATTATGTGTGCAAATTGAAAAAAGCTCTTTATGGTTTGATGCAGGCACCTAGGGCATGGAATCATAGGTTAAATACATACCTTCAAGATCAAGGATTCATGATGAGCAAAGCAGATTCTTCTCTGTTTTTCAAGAGATGTAATTTAGAGATGATATATTTATGTGTGTATGTTGATGACATCATACTTACAGGTAGTGATGCCAATGGCATCAAACAAATCAAGACCCTAATGATGCAGGAGTTCAAAATAAGTGACCTAGGGTTTCTGAAGTATTTTCTTGGACTTGAATTCGTATACACAAATTTTGGACTTTACATTACTCAAAGGAAGTATGTGCACCACATGTTGAAGAAGTTCCACTTGGAGAATGCAAAGGTGGCTAGCACCCCTATGGAGGTAAATCATAAATTGAGTGCTCATGAAGGTGATTTACTTGAAGACATTATAGGATACCAAAGCATAGTTGGAAGCCTAAACTATGCAACCTTAACGAGGATTGACATAGCTTATAGAGTAAGTGTTTAAAGTCAATTCATGCATAAACCTAGAGCACCTCACTTGGAAGCTGACAAAAGAATTTTGAAGTATCTCAAGGGTACTCAAAACCAAGGTTTATACTTTCCATACACATCACATTTAGACATCAAGTTATACTCATATGCAGATTGGGCAGGTTGGAAAGATGACAAGAGGAGTACTTTTGGTTATCTTTCTTTTGCAGGTGATAAGCCCATTTCATGGTCTTCCAAGAAGCAACCTACTGTTTCTCTATCTTCAATAGAGGTTGAATACAGGGGATTAGCAAATGCTACACAAGAAGCATTATGGATTAGATTGCTATATTTAGATTTGGGACTTCATCCTCAATCACCTATGGTCTTTGGTGACAATAGAAAAGCTATTGAGCAAGGAAATTCAATTGGCATTGTGCAGATTTATTGACCAAAGCACTTGATGGTACTAAACTTTGCAGGTTCAAAGCTATGATTGGATTATAGGACATTCAAGAAGAATCATGAAGAAGTCCAAGTCAAGATGTTTGGCTTGATGGGGAGATGTTGGTGCAAATCCAAGCCTTCACATTTGGCTTAAATTGAGGGATTAGATGAGAAGGAATGTGATGAGTCACATGAACCATTGCTTGTAATACTTGGACATTTACCACTTGTAAAAGTGTTTGATCTTGAGAGAATCTTGAGAATCCATACATCTTGTAATGTTATGCGAGATAAAAGCCACGAATCGCATTTGGTAGAACCACTCCTAACTTAGAGGAACACTTTTAGGTGGAGCCTCATTTGAATTTCAAATTCAAATTGGAAGAAGAACACTTACATAAGAGCTTGTAAATCTTGCAGGATAGAGGCCTCTTCTTGGAGGTCATTTTTTGATCATTTGTAGAGATTGAGGAGCATATAATATAGCTCACTCATCCCACTATCGTTGGGCATCATCATAATGCCAATGATCTTGTAAAGTCATGTGTTATAATATATACACTTCATTTATCACATCTATTGACTTCTTTGCTATGTCTACTGAGAACAGTGATCTTTGCATGACCATATCATAGTGATTTCTCAATCAGTTTTTATGCTCTATATCTCGTTGAAATGAGCTCAAGGTCTACCTTATGCCACCAAAGTTTTAAAGGATTTGCTTCAGCCAATTGGGATAAAACTGCTTCAAAGTGCTCACTAATTCTCTGTGTAGCTCCTAAAAAATCGGGGGTAAGCTTCCAATTACTAAAGTGAATTTTCAGTGTATGATTTATCATTTTGCGTGATTCCACTTGGAATCATTAGATATCTAAGCTAATTAGATACCTTAAAAAGGAATTTTCCTAATTGCTAGTGTATTGTGAGCATCGAGCAAAATATCCAGCATGTGTTAAGATCAAAATAGCAAGTTTTGAGTGCCTCGCTAATTGCAAAGTTATCTGTTTTGCTCTAATTGTTTGAACCATCATCTCCGAAGTACATAGGTACTTATTTAGTATCATTTGGAAGCTAAGAGGGCCTACTACATAACTCTAAAGTGAAATAGGTAGGTACTAAGCAGACTTTGGCAGTACCACCGCACTTCCTTGAGGTATCCATCCATCTCTTCCAACACGATTCTCCCAATGATTTGGCACATTTACCATTCTCCATGCATTACGCACCTTGCTTCCAGCCAAAATATCTTTTTGTTTGTCTTGATAGGTTGGAAATGTATGCACAAAAGGCACACTTAGTGCAAGTAATGCCTCATATGGCGAGGACCACATGCATGCTCATCCATCACATCAACGTAGACATAGCAAAGTGTTGACCTGAGCATGGAATGGAGGATGAGCTCGAGCATGGAATGGAGGGGGAGCTCACACTCAGATCAACCCAGCAGAGCACGATGCACAGAGATAAAAAATGCTACCTTCCTTCCATAGCATAGAGATGGAGAACCATGAGGCCAAGGGAGCGCCATGCTCAACCTGAGGCAGTCCTAGAGCAAAGGGAGGAAGGGAGTTGGGGAGCCATAGCTCAACCGTAGAGATTGTGAGAGGGTGTACAACTTCAACGATAGATCTTGCCTTGGCCAATGGTGTATGAAGAAGGCAAAGAGCTCAATCCCCAAACCTTATAACCAACCCAATACCGATATGAATCTGAGTGCTTCAATGAGAGGGGTATGAAGAGGAGCACGAAGCTCAGCAATGGCTAGGGGGAATCAGCTGCATATTCACGATCACGATCAGAGTTTGAGAGTGTATTTTCTTTTACAATAGAGATGAGGAAGGGAGTTTGCAGAGTACACTACCCCCAACCAAGTAGTCAAACATCATTCTAGTAAAGATGGAGAGAGGGAACAGAGGCAAGAATCCTGAGCACCAAAAAAGCATCTGTAATTACAAGGAAATTTCTCATAATCTTCTTAGCTTGTAGATCTTGCTAGAGTGTATGTGGAGTTTCAAAACAATACCATCTAGGAGGGGCAGTCACAAACACCTCATACCAATTGTTGGACCTTACCTCCATCATCAACGAATGGGGTGTCGAAGTCATCTTGACAGAGAAGTTTGTGACCTAGAGTTCTTATGGACTAATAGTTCGATCCCATATATGAGCAAAAATTATTAGAGAAACTCTGAGGCACAAGGTGCTGCAAAACATAGAACTGAGTATTTGTCCATGAGGAGGCAATAATGAGGAAGTGTTCACGAAACAGGAACATGTCTGGCTACCAAACAAGAGAGGACTCCCACACTTCAAGGGTCACTGAGATTGACTTCAAAGGGCAATGTGAGGCGATGCCCAAGATGCCAAGAGCATGTGAGTATGCATAATCTCAGCAAGAGAGCTCACCCTTGATAGCTTTGGATGCAAACAGGGGAAGCCAGATGGTAGCTCAACCTTGCACAACAGAATCCCTGAGGTAGATAAGTGCCTCAGAGCTAAAATCTGCCAAGAATAGGAAGATCATAGCTTGCCCTACACCATGGTCACACAGCACCAAGGGAGTTACGAAAAAGCTCAACCCCAAAAGAGGGATCACAAAATAATCTGCCTCAATGCTTCCATGACCCAATGATCGAGAGTGAGCGGAATCCAAGACGTAGGTTTTACTCCCTGCCAAAAAATGATCATATAAAATAGAAACATCCAAAGCTCTGAGAGAGTAAAAAATTGTGGGGAATAAATCTCCATGAGAGACTAATTTTTTGTTTCTTTTTGGATTTTTCTGAAAATGAAGAGAGGGAGGGGTCAGAAAGAGTACAACCCACTCCTCTCTTCAAGGCAAACACTCAAAGAGAGATGATAGAGGTGGATCGTGATGCCAAAAGTGGATGTGAGTGGAAGTGTATATGTGAGGGAGTGAGAGAGATAAGAGGGTTAAGGGTTGTTCTTGTGCAACATCTAAAATGAACTAAAACTACCCACAAGGAAATGGGGAGCTAATGGTCCAATGGAAGGGTGAAAGTGCCATGCCAACACACATAACCTAGGTGTATAAGCAGAAAAACTTGCAAATCAATATCCTACCACATGCTTTTGAGCACTCCAAGTGATGAAATGCCATTCTCCCCGGCAACGGTGCCTAATTTGTTGTTGTAGTATGCCCTTGGGAAGCCTAGACCCTCACCACCTTGCATAAGCAAGAAGGAAGGCTCAAGAATGACTATCCTTTCATCCACCCCAACCTCCAACATGTTCAATCCATTGGCCATCAGCTCGCAGCTATGCCACATGCTTGAAAACATGGAGAGAAGGGAGTCAAGGATCTTGGTCACATATGTAAAATACAAGAAAGTTGCAACATCCTACTTACACACATAGGAAATACAAGCATGCACACACACCTCACTCTCTTACACTTTAAGAATAAATACACATATGCACAAAGCCTTAAGAGAAAAGAGAGTTCTTCCATTAAAAAACCAAAAGCTCCCCCTTTACAAAAATGAGCCTCTATATATAGGCTCAATCTACATCTGAATAAAGTTTGATGTCCAAATCTGAAGTATATGGAAAGTATAAACCTTGATTTTGAGTACCCTTGAGATACTTCAAAATCCTTTTGGTAGCTTCCAAGTGAGATTCTCTAGGCTTGTGCATGAATTGACTTAAGACACTTACTTATCAATCCTTGTCGAGGTTGCATAGTTGAGACTTCCAGCTATGCTTTGATATTTGCAATGTCTTCAAGCAAATCACCTTCATGAGCACTTAATTTTTGGTTTAACTCCATAGGAGTGCTAGCTATCTTGGCAGTCTCCAAGTGGAACTTCTTCAACATGTCCTACACATACTTCCTTTGAGTAATATAAATTCTAGAATTTGTGTAGACCAATTCAAATGCAAGAAAATACTTTAGTAATCCTAGGTCACTGATTTTGAACTCCTGCATCATTAGGTTCTTGATTTGTTTGATTCCATTGGAATCACTACTTGTAAGTATGATATCATCAACATACACACATAGGTATATCACCTCTGAATTACTTCTCTTGACAAACAGAGAAGTATGTGCTTTGCTCATCATGAATCCTTGATCTTGAAGATAGGTAATTAACCTATGGTTCCATGCCCTAGGTGCCTGCTTCAATCCATAAAGAGCTTTTTTTATTTTGCACACACAATTTACCTTGCTTGGGCCTTCATAACCAATAGGTTGAGCCATGTTAACCTCCTTTGAAATCCATCCATTAAGGAAGGTATTTTTTACATCTAATTGATACATATTCCAATTCCTTGATGCAGCCACACTTACCAATACTCTGATGGTTGGCATTTTAGCCACAGGTGAGAATGTCTCTTCATAATCAACTCCTTGGGTTTGTGCAAAACCCTTAGCCACAAGTCTAGCTTTATACCTATTTATGGATCCATCTGAGTTTCTCTTGATTTTGTAAATCCATCTAGAAACAATTACCTTCATTGATTCCTTCTTTGGCACTAGCTCCCAAGTATCATTCTCCTTGAGTGCTTCTATTTCTTTATCCATAGCTTCCTTCCTTTTTGCCTTGGTCTTTGTTTCTTCATATGAAGTAGGTTCTTCAAATGATAAATTCTTAGCAAGATAAATGGAGTGCTTACTAACTAAAGAAGTGTCATACCCATACCTGATTGGTTTCTTGCTTTCCCTTTGTGATATCCTTAGAGCTTGGTTGGATGATTCAGGTAAGTCTTCCAACCTCTTCGTCTTGGCCTTGCCCTTTGATTTCCATGCCTTGAATTCTTTTAGGTTGATGATGTCCTCATCGTCTGATTTGATGTCTTCAATTTGGCTTGGCTCCTCCTTGGTGAGGCTTGGAAACTCCTCTTCCAAGTCATATGGCAACTTGACTTTCTTGCATTCACTTTCAAACCAGGAATCATTTTCATCAAGTACAACATCTCTACTTACCATAAAACTTTTGTTGGATGGATTATAAAACCTGCATGCTTTATGATTTAAATCATACCCTACGAAGATGCATTTCTCTACCTTAGGGTCTAGCTTACCTCTGATTTTAGATGGGATATGCACATAAGCAACATATCCAAAGATTCTGCAGTGATCAAGTGATGGCCTTCTACCATGCCATGCTTCATATGGGGTCATCCCATCAAGTGATTTGGATGGCAACCTATTGATAAGGTAAGTGGCAGTAGATACACTCTCTACCCACAAATAATTAGGTAACCTTTTTTCATTAAGCA